>OY720393.1:17362508-18570895 GCA_963082905.1 Oligia fasciuncula | reverse complement strand
CTATTCCATGTTGGATAAGTTTCGTCCTTTAAGCCGTCTTCAAACCAGTTGCAACGACGACCGTTTTCTGCAACAGTTTTCGTCGTGTCGGGAGAACGGTTGCGTTTCGTCCGTCAAAAATTCGACAACGAACGACCCACCACTAGTTTCATTTAGGTATGGCCTAGCGTTAGTGAAAACCAGGCATTACCTTGTTATCTTTTATTAGCTTTTTGGCTGTGTGATGATACGCCATCAGTAAAGAGAAAACTTCTCGTTCTATCAATTTGCAGATCTTCACCGCCACTTAAACACGTACACGAAAGTCCCTTGAGTTATAGTATCATACAGTCTTGAATTATTAAGATAGAAATCTTAGCAATTTAATAATAAGATTTTTGCAAGAGATTTTGTATGTATTTTCTTAAATATTTGTGGAGGTTTTTAACTGTTATTTTTCTTTTTCCACAGGTATGTACACAATCCAAAGTTCACAATATTGCCGTCCGAAGAGCCGAAGGTAATAAATATCGTTATTGATAAATTATATCTATTTATTTCTGTAAGTAGTTTTATACGAACACTTTTACATGTCAATCATATTTTAGGAACTAGATGAGGTCGACTTTGAGAAGAAACATCGAAGCGAACTCAGAGATCACAGCCTCTGTTAAAGTTCAGACATAATCTTGGATCAGGTCATAATTATGAGGCCCAGGTTTTGATTAGTGTCGGAAATGGTCTTCTAAGGAAAGAACCACACAGATTGTGTGGACCTGTCCCATGTCCAGTCAGTGCACGTATTTTACCAGTATAAACCGAGTAGCTCAACTCAGAACTTGTTTAGTTGCTATTTTTCAAAACATCTAAAGGAGTTGACTTGTTTGTTATCCAGAACTGACTGATGAATCTTTATCATCATAAATGTGGCTGACTGCAGTCACCATTTTCTATTGTTATCGACATTTAGAGCCGTAACAAGAAACCTGTCCCATTTTAATCACTACCATGACTTCAATATTTATTACTAGCTTCTGTCTGCGACTTCGCCCGCGTGAAATTTCATGAACCCATGATCCACCCCGTCGCATCGCATCGCCTGCCCGCGCTATTAAGTACCTACTTCGTTTTCGCGTAGTCTTCTTTCTAACTTTTTTTCTTTTTGCTCGACTCCGAAGAGTCGTAGCGTGATGATAAATAGCCTTCCTCAAGAATTAGGCTATCAAATGCAAAAGAAGTTTTTAAATCCGGCTGGTAGTTTCGGAGATTAGCGCTTTCAAACAAACTCTTCAGCTTTATTACATAATATATATATGTTACAGTCATAGTGATTAAATAGCTATTATACATAATGACTGGTATATGACTGGATATTTAAAGTAACCGAACCGGTGCCCTGGCTCGCTCTTGCATCCTATGTCGACGTAGCCCCTCTTCGCTACTGTGTCAATTATCACTTTATCTAAAATGAGTAGACATTATAAATAATGGCTATATAATATTTATAATATCCGGATTTATTACTTTGGCTGTAACATATACACAAGCTTGTCAGAAAAGATATTGTCATCTTAGCTCGCACCTCTAAGTAAAGAACACTAAATTATATCGTCGCTACTGATTGATATAAAAGATTAAGTTTCTTGAAATCGATGTATACCTCCAATGGAATCGATATCCGGACAGCGGCAATTTAAGCGCATCGATAATGATCGACCGATCCATCCTGAACTCTCGCAGTTGCATTTCACTGCAAATTTTAAATGAAAAATTCATTTTGAACGGGTCTTGGTTGAGTGGTCATAATAAAAGTGTATTTCTTAGTTTCCGTTGATACAGTTTTCCAATGTATTGCTTCGACCAGTTTTTATGATTCAATCGCCGCGCGCCGTTGCAACTTGATGGCGACTGTAATTTGTTCGAACTGGAAATGTATCCGAGCTTTATTAATTTAATATTTGTTTGGAAGCGGATTGAAAAGGAAAAGTTTAACGTAACATAGTCATTGTTTTGATCAAAGCCGTCGTACTATAAATATAAATCTTTATAGAAAAAAAAAAACAAAATTTGATTAAATTTGCTTGGGTAGTTTTTGAGTTAGCTTCAATAAGACGTATTTTGGCCACTTTAGTTTACATTGATGATGTTATACTTAATAACTTCCTGTCGCTATATTTATATAGCAAGTAGTGTTACGAATTGGTGTGGGTAAGTAGGTACAACTTAAAAGAGAAAAATAAAATCTTTTTTACAAAAAAAAAAACAATCCGACTTCCAAAAAAGACACTACAAAGTCAAAAATAAGTTTAATTTCGGAAGTCGGTGGCAAACAACGAAAATGCGAACCCAACGACACCGACTTCCGAAATTAAAGTTATTTTTTACTTTGTAGTGTCTTTTTTGGAAGTCGGTTGTTTTTTTTTTTTTGACAAATTCAACTACCGATGACTTATCATATAAAATAATCAAGTACCTAATCCGTTAGGATTACCTAATTATTTTTTTAATTCTAAATCATAATCAGACAGTCGCTCCATGTAAAATACTGGTATTCAGCTGCATCCGGTTAGAGTTGGGAAATTGCGAGGCAGATGATGAATGTGGCATCACACCTGCAGTGGAAAAATGTCAACTAACCTTTGGAGGCCACTACAAGTAACTGATTTAGATCAACTTGATTGGCAGTACAAGCATTAGTTAAGTATCCGATACACCCACATCCACATCTAATCATAGAAAAACCGAGTCAAACCGCATCGTGAACGGGGAAACAGTGACACGAATCGAAAGCGCCCTGAACTCGTTAAACCCACTCATACCAACATTAATTCAATCCAAGGATTGCTTTCTAAATGATGAACAAAACTCATTTACGGTATGACAAGTGAAATTACCGTCACCATTCTACGTTGCTTTCACGGGGCCCGCAGTGACATTCAGGTTGTATCTAGATGAGCCCAGATTATCACGTTCTGCCATCAGAACAGTACTGGACTAGCTTTTATCTGTTTATTTAATGTCCTACAGCGGATTCTTAATGGTGTTGTATAAGTAGACATGGTCGTTGGGCGTTTTAGCGGTAATAGCATGAAAGTTTTAAGACTTCTCGAATAATAAGGAAACCTAACTAATGGATTTGCAGATTTTGCTATGAAAAGGGATAGGTTATTCATATTTTATGGTTTTAATATAAAAGCCTTTAGCTAAAAGCCTTCCTGATTTTGCGAAACTTAGGTAGGTACTTAAAATCGTAAGATTTTCTCAATCTTTGGTGTAGGCAATCTTATTGCCAGAAAGTTATACAAATTAGATTATACCTTCTTGAGAGCTGGTGGCCAATTAATACCAGCCGCACGGGTCGATCAAAGGATAAGCTACGCTTGCCGAGGTCGGTCTGCGGATGGGTAACCACTCATTACTTGCCGTGACCCCTCAGTACCTCGGAAAGCACGTTAAACCGTTGGTCCCGGCTGTCATTTGTAGATCTTTGACAGTCGTTACGGGTAGCCAGAAGCACAAAAATCTAACAACCAGTCTTACCAGGGGTATCGTGTTACCCAGTAACTGGGTTGTGGAGGTCAGATAGGCGGTCACTCCATGTAAATACTGATATTCAGATTCATCCGGTTAGACTGGACGCCGACCCTAACATAGTAGGGAAAAGACTAGGTGGATTGATTTTTAATATCCCTAGAGATTTTACCTGCATCATCTTTTACCAAAAATTTTTTTGCGTCTTTAATTTTATCTTCATAAAGGTAGTATCAGACTTGATGCAAATTCACACGGCATAGATTGACCTCACTTGATGTGTTAATATTCTGCGGTATAAATGTGGTTTCCATCTGTTCTTGACACCACCTTTACTATTATTGCACATACGAAACAGTCTCCAAGAGTTTCAAAATCTTTATTGTGTTCAACAAAGGTGTATTGTTGCACTGTTTAATTACTGTTGCAATTAAAGATTACTATCAATCAATCTGATATGAATATTGTTAATATGAAGTGACGGCGGGGGGCTATGTGTCATATTAGTTGCAATATGTATCAGAGACAGGTTGCTTCATTCGAATCTGAATTTGATTAAGACATTTTATGCTACCATTATTATCGTTATTAAAAGGCATTGAGTCATGATTGCGTGTAAATGATAATGTCTTTATTTGTTTGTCTTATTTCGGAGATCACTTAATCAAATTGGTTAGTCAGTCTCATCAGCATCATCATTTCAGCCGTAAGACGTCCACTGGGACACAAGGCTCCACCAAGCACCGCCACTTCGACCGGTTCTGTGCTTCTCGCATCCTGCGGCCTTCTCAAGCTCATTGGTCACCTGGTGGGAGCCCTTCCAACATTACGTTTTACGGTACGCGGTCGCTACTCCAGAACCTTTCAGCCCCATCGGCCATCTGTTCTGCAAGCAATGTGCCCTGCCCACTGAAAACTTACGTGAGTTTGGCAATTCTTCGAGCTATGCCGGTTACCTTGGTTCTCCTGCAGATGTCTTCATTTCTGATTCGATCACGTTGGGGAACTCCAGGCATAGCCCTCTCTAATGGGTGACTTTAGCCTTCTAATGAGGCCTATTATGAGCGACCAGACTGTCCTTTATTTACCGCTTTTTGGCAATTATTCCGTAAATAAATGTTTTAACTTCACATGCCTCTTCAACTAGCATCTTATCTATCATCGTTTATGTCTGTTCTCTGTTGTACGTACCTATCTATTTGTGTCAACATGTTATCATTTATTTTTGTTATTAGCTTATCCAAAGCCTAAATGGCTTCCATTTACCACTATTTTTTGTCTACAAAGGACAACAACAACAGATTTCGGACATCGAATGACTCATTCCAATTTCATCGTTGTAATTCAACACCATTTCCTGTAATCGACGTCACATTTAGGTTATTTAATTGCTGTATTTAGTTCTCCTATTTCCAAAGGCGGGGGCTTATTAAGATATTTTATAAGCTATACTGAACGTTTGTTTACAAACAAACGCGGCCACTTCACAACATACGTCAGTTGACGTAACGCGAGTGTTGTCGGCGGTTCGGCGCGCACACACATGGCTTTGATGTCGCCCGATTTACGATAAAAACTTGTCGCGTTACGTTTTGACGGACTACCTACCCACTTCCTCGTCTGCGAGTGGGTTAAAAATAAAGGTTAGATTATTTATCTAATGGAGTTTTGTGATAAGGACTTTGGAGAGTTATTTTATTGTAAAGTTCTTCGGACTTATATTAATTTGAAAGCGTAAGAAACACGTCTAGCTGTAAAACCCACTCAAAATGTTCAATCAAAGTTCTTTTGACATTTGAATGACATTGAAAGGGGGGTGTAGTCGGTAAACATTTGTTTTTTTTTTGTGAATATATATTGAAAAAATGTGATGGCGACGTTAGTTCCGATTTTATCCACGCGCCAAAAAATTAACAACAACAACATTGTACAATTATACAAGGTCAAATTAAATAAGTTAGCGAAAATCTGCAGACGTGATGGATATCGAATTCTTAACACGATAAAATAAAAATGATTTGTTGTTTTAATTTGGGGTCAACGACCGTCGGTAGTTTGGTCGTGTAGGTCAGAATGACGGGTGTATTGTTACAGAAATGAATATGTTTATGAAAGCCATGTACCAGCAATGTACTTGAATGTACCTTTAATGAAATCCAATGTACAGTCAACAAAGGAGTTAAGTATACAGGAGCGTCGGATATTGTTGAAGTTTACTAAGAAACCGATGGATATTCTCGAATAAAATTTTAGTTTATTAATAGAAAACAATCAGCTCATTTATTAAATTAAATTTCAGTCCAGAACATCCATCGGTTTCTTAGTAAACTTCAACTATATCCGACGCTCCTGTATACTTAACTCCTTTGTTGACTATACCTCCAAGAAACAAGAACAATCATAATAATAAAGTGAGCCGCAGTCCTGACAGTCAGAATGACGGGTGAATACTGATAATGAATGTAATAGATATCTTATGGTTACCTAATATTTACCAGAGGAATGTACAGTCAACAAAGGAGTTAAGTATACAGGAGCGTCGGATATTGTTGAAGTTTACTAAGAAACCGATGGATATTCTCGAATAAAATTTTAGTTTATTAATAGAAAACAAACAGCTCATTTATTAAATTAAATTTCAGTCCAGAACATCCATTGGTTTCTTAGTAAACTTCAACTATATCCGACGCTCCTGTATACTTAACTCCTTTGTTGACTGTACCTTCAATGTACCTCATAAAAATATGAAAATATAATACTATTAATGCGACGAGTAATTAACGAGAAAATCAAGAAAACAAATTTTGACACCCACAATTTTTTTTCATTGCAATGTGAAAAGTTTACACAAAAATAAACAGATTGTTTAAACTAATATCTCAAGCGACTATACTAACTGCAGTACATGACCCTACAAAAAAAAATAGCAAATTAATACATTTTTTTACATCTCGTATTCTCGATACCTCACGACTGCGGAGTTTCACTAGCTAATTTAATTTGACCCTTTATATTTTTTTGTTCGCGGATCTATATTTTACGATGCTGTCAACTTTGAATAGCGTCTTTAAGGGGCTTACAGGACCTAAACAAAAAAAAAACGCAAGTTTTAGAAACAAAAGTATATAATATGATCGACTACAGTAAACAAAATCAGAAAAATCTATGATATTCTTCAGGATATATGCTAGGTAAATAGTGTGTTGAAAACATAATACTCGTACAACTAATTTGATACGATAGAAAAAAAACATGAAGATACCTCCAAAAACTTTCTTTTTACAATAAAAACCATACTAATATACATACTAATAATCGTTATGATTTTTTGTCAGATTATTCTACAAGCAACATATTACTAAAGCACTAATGTTTTAATTTTTTAGTCCAAACAATAGATTTTTTGAAATAGATAATTGCTTCATATTTTGCAATAAATTACCAGTGTTGTGTCATCGCGCTTCTCTTTCTTTTTTTTATGGCAGGTGCTCAGAATTTTTTATAAGGGCCAATTTACACGTCCCGCGTCTTCAGAACAAGAATAACAGCTTACTACTAATTGGTTGTTTACACAATTCAAGTAGCAATACAGTAGACAAGTCCTCTACTAAAGACAGATTATGTGTAGGTGAGACTTCACGTTTCAAATAAGGCACAGGTTACATGGATGCTCGAACACGAAACTAGCTAGCACGAAGCTAAGCCTGCAATTTGCTACTAGTTACCTACTTCCATGCAACCGCCATTTGTAAAGGTAACTGGTTGCTACTGCGCATGCATGTCTTGAAAATATATTTATGCTGAACAATATTATCATTTTCGCTTATCTTACTAATATTTTAAACTAGATGACCCGACAGACGTTTTCCTGTCAGAACTTCAATTTTGCCTTGAGTTCATGCAAAAATCCCTTAGAACAAAGCACTTTCAGTTTTATCCGAATATTCGGCCACAGTTCATTTTTTTCTTTCCATTTAAACCTTATTCGCACTATTACCACAAAATAAATAGTACAAGTACTATTACGAACATTTAAAAATAAAAAATAGCTAAATTGGTCCAGCCGTTCTCAAGTGATGATCTTACCAACGACGTTACCTACTCCATCACTCATAAACGGCTTAACAAATTTGTATGTAATTTGTAACACTGATAGACTATGACCTACATTAACATATAGAATAATGTAGGAGTTTTCTTAGGAAGCGATTTAAACTGAAGGCATCTGCTAGTGATTTAATAAAGCATTCTTAAAAAGAAAACAATAAAAAAAACTTTCCAAAATAATCGGAAGTACAAAACTCAAGCTCGTTTATTACTTGAAACACAATAAGAGAACCAATTGACCTCTTTACAAGTCGAAATAAAATATAACTCCTTTTACGTTTCAACAAAATTGTAGTCAATAAAACCGGCGGGCCCATGAGGAATCATCATGTTTTAACACCATAAAACGGTGTGTCTCGAGTGCTTGAACAGTAATGCCCTTGTGATAAGGAGATCAATAGCTCTTTTATAGTCTATTGTACTGAGTGCTAGTTCAAGTTTACACTGGTTCCTTATGACTTAATTTTATATGTTGGACGCGTTTCGGAACTTTTGCGTTTTCTCTTTATTGACATAATTAGCTGGATCCTGCTGGGGCCTGGATTAACTTAAAGGCTACTTTGTATCCCGATATTCCCACGGGATCCAAATTTATGCGAGTAAAACCGCAGGGCGCAGGCCGCAGCTAGTAGAGTATAACATTATAACTACCTTGTCTTTTGTAACAGAAATGGATAAGGCTGTTTCTAGAGAAATAATAATAATTATTGCAATAGCCAATCAGTTTAGCTGTCGCTAATAATTAAAATGATACAGCTCTTGCACTGAAAATGTGCAAATCCATAATGATGATAATAGTTTCCTATTACATGGTGATCGGTGTAAGCGGCGTGTCGGATTTGTAAGCGACATAGATTGGACAAAGATTTAAAATATTTATAAAAGTAGTAGTTTATATTAGATGGACCGATTATATAAACTGGAACGACAATTTTTGATAGATTTTTCTAAAGACATGAGATCTGCATCATAAAGATGTCGCCATTTGAATTGTCCTGTCTGTCATTGTACTATCACATAATTACAACAAAAAAAATGAAAATATAGGACTCTTCCGAAGATAGTCAGAGGCCATGAATTCAGCGGGATTGTCCGAAAGGGCGGACCGGAACATAAAGGGCTAAGGAAGGAACACGTGTGGGTTTTAGTCAGTAAGAGTCTGACACTCCCTTCCGCTCCACCCAGAGCGGGAGGGGGGGTCATTTGATGATTTCCCATCGACAAAAAAAAAAAAGGCCATGAATGTTGTATGATATCAATAAATTACTTAGGGAAGACTGTTCGCAGTACATTATAGAAAAACAAACTGACTTCTCTTCAGCAAATGTTTACACGTGAAAAGGTATTTAGCTAAGCTCTTGATATCTTCCAGTTAAAACAACCCTGTTCGTGTACAAAGCACACAAATATAACCTACTAGCAGTGGCCCGCGGCTTCACCCGCTATATATACCTATTACTGTAAAGCTTCATCAAAATCCATTCAGTAGTTTTTGTGTGAAAGAGTAACAAAAATCCATCCATCTACCCTCACAAACTTTCATAATCATAATCATTTATTTGCACTAGGTATTGGTACAGCGTTGGTCTTAAATTTTAAGTAAGTTTCCTAATACATACTCAGACATTTGACATGCAAAATTTTACAATATTTATCAGTTTATGTCCAATGGCATGGGATGCCTTAAATACTAATTTCTAACAATTATTACTTTTTACAATACAGTCAATATTCATTAGATTGAAAACACATTATTTATCATTATTAATTATAAATTCATTTATAGAATAAAATCGTTTTTCCAGTAGCCATAATTTTAACTTTACAAAAAATAAATTATTTGGTAAATCTTTAAAGTTTTTCGGTATTTTATTGTAGATAAGTAAAAAAAAAAACGAAAGAAACAGATTTCGCGTTTATAATCCCTATAATAAAACTATAATCTATATATATAGGGTGACTGGTAATTAGTGACCGATACTTAAACACGTGATTTTACTCATCATTATGAACAACTTTTACTATGGGACCAAACCTGAAATCGTGAAAAAAAACAGCTGTTCTCTACATTTTGACGAGTTAGACGAATATAAATGTAGGGAACAGCTGATTTTTTTTTCGCGATTTTTTTTTTAGTAGGGTAGGAGTAGTGTAGGAGTAGTGTAGGAGTAGGGTAGGAGTAGTGTAGGAGTAGGGTAGGAGTAGTGTAGGAGTAGGGTAGGAGTAGGGTAGGAGTAGGGTAGAAGTAGGGTAGGAGTAGTGTAGGAGTAGGGTAGGAGTAGTGTGGGAGTAGGGTAGGAGTTGGGTAGGAGTAGTGTAGGAGCAAAACAACGTTTGCCGGGTCAGCTAGTAATAGTATAAAAAAGTATAATATTACTAGTAGCGCCCCGTGCTTGCACCTGCATAAGTTTCGATCCATTGAGAATATCGGAATAAAAAGTATCCTATGTGTTAATCCTGGTTATAAACTATCTGTTTGCCAAATTTCATCCAAATCCGTTCAGTAGTTTTTGCGGGAAAGAGTAACAAACATCCATCCATCCTCACAAACTTTCTCGTTTATAATATTATTAGTAGGAGGATAGTAGGACATCAAAACGCTATAACAGTTCCTTGGAACGCTTCCTTCCTTATCGATACTATTAGCACTATTCACTAAATTAATGAACTAGGCACCTGCATTATTACTGCCATAAATACTAGTGAATTACTACTTAGGAAATCATTAGTGTAATGTACTCGTAGAATGTATGGAAGAAGTTTCCATATGAATAATTTTTCGTTAATAGGTCTCTGTCACGTCTAAGGGGTCTCTATCTCTAGAAAAAACATTTGTTTTCAAGACCTAATCGACGCAATATGCATTTATGATTCATTTAAACATAGTATCCCATTTCCATTCGTATTAGACAAAAACCCATTTTAGATCCCATTTATTAAACTTGTCATAACCTTCTTCGATGGCAATCTGTATACAGTCAGCCCAGAATTTTTCTACGAGCTTGGCCTTTCAGTAGTTTCCATCAACTCCTGTAGCGTGCAGACAACAGGACACGCCTGTCATGGCATGCTCACTTAGATATCTCAGTGGTGGTGGCTCGTCTGTTGGATCATCCGGTTCCCTACAAAATAGTTGAGCTGGATGGTGCTGATCCACGCGTCATGTTCGTGAACGGGCGCCGTAGTCGGTTGAGACTGGTCATCTCGCTTATTTTTAATTTTATATTTTGTAATATCTTGATTTAAAAGAGTCTCCATGGAGTTTCTTGCCCGTTCTTCTCCATAGAGATCTAAGTTTTGGAATGGGCAACTACCTTCAACTTTCTGACTAACTAACCGACTCTTTGACAATTCGAAAGTGCCTGTAAAAGGTTTAATTTAAATAAATGCTTTGGAGTTTGAGTTTTGCGACACGACACTAAGTGCGCCATTGTTTGTTGGACAGCACCATATAATAAGTAATATACACTCTTTTAATAACACACATCTAACATAACATGACATAACGTCTGTAATCCCCTAAGGGACCTACCTGTGGTACCTATGAGCCTATGACACAAATCTCTTAACAGTTTTTTTTAGAAACTTTGAACTTATCTTGAGACGTTGAAATGCATCACCTTGAATAAGATCGTATTAGGAACAGGAAGTCCTCAATTCCCCACACCTATGTATGTAAAATGTACGCAAATTATGCACATATATATATATAACAGTTACATTGAAGCTGTGATCATTTCTCAGCTGGGAAAGTGGGGAGCTATCGCCATGAATGAATCTTTTTATTGCATCCTTTTAGTTCGAGTTTTCTCTTTATTGGTGCAAGTATAGGAAAAATTTAACTTTCCTTTAGTGCTTTTTTAGATAGAAAATGTTAAGAATGAAACCCCCGTGAATTGGAATGTGACCCTATGATAATTTTATGATAAGTAGGTACCTATTACCTACTGTCCTACCTACAGTATATTGGTAGGTTAGGTACTGCACATGACGTATGCTGGGGATCGATACTGTAAAATTATACAGGATAGTAATCGGTAGTATCCGGTCAAAATTTGACAGTAACATCAGTAGATTTAATTTAGTTTCCAAAAAATTATCAATTATCCCATGATTTTTATAGTAATTAAATGATACAACAACAAAACGTCATCATTAACACAAACAGGCGTACAGACACGTTTAATTTCACATCCCATATCTCAAGATTTTCTCTATAAAACATTGAAAACATTAAGTATAGAAACTCATTAACGGACGTCCTCCTTAATGACCGCAGTCGATATTAATGAACGGAATTAGCATTAGTAATTGCGTATATCGGTCAAACCGAGCGGAAAATAAGATAGTGCGTAGTCCTGGTAGGATTTATGTATTTTATATTTATGCGACTTTTATTATACTTATTGCGGATAGCATTAACGCTTATAAAAGTATATAAGTAGTATGATTATGTAGTTAAAATAGCAAGCTCAAGTATTTATATGTAGTTTATCCGGACTCAGGAAAAACGGATTACCAAGAAATGTGGGAATCTTACTCAAGTATAAGTGAGCATAGAGACCCCGGGCAGGTCGATTGCTCAGGTCCCAATCAGGGCTCTATCGCTCGCAAGCTCCAAACCTCCGCAAACGCCTTAGGCGATTGGTTCCGGAAATGGAGAATCGAGGTCAATCCCGACAAGAGTCAGGCGGTACTTTTCTCAAAACCGCGTAAATTCACCACCCCCACCCCAGCCTGTCCCTTGCTGTCCTCTCCCAGCGACGCCCTAAGCCGAGGTCCGAACCCCACGGGGGGTGCCCTTAGCGTGTAGTCGCTTAGTTTTTAAGTTTTTATGCCCTGGCTGGAGGCCCAATTTATTGTGGCATCCACAGGAAAGTCCGGTTGAGCAGTCGACAACCCCTATGGTTGAACTGCGAGATGCCATTTAACAAAAAGAAAACGGGCAGGTCGATTTGTTTTTTTTTATTCCAAATTTTAGTAAAACCACAAAGTAGACAGAGACGTTTATTTTGACTTTATTTGATTGTGGATAATACAGAGATTAAAACAGAAGTCGCGAACAAGCAGGGGATCGAGGAGGGGGGGGGGGGATGGAGGGGATCAGAACGGAATAACTCGAGCAAAGAACAGTGATGGCTCTGTGGTAACAGCTCCAAAGACGTTCGAACCCAGCAAAGAGAATATTATATAGTCTTTGGAATCCAGGCCGTCACTTTACTTTGATAAATTTCATCACCACTGCTCTCAAAACGGTGAAAGAAAACATCGTGAGGAAACCGACACTATTCTAGAACCAAAAAGTTGAAGACGTGAAATCTACCAACCTGCACTGGGCCCGCGTGGTAGATTACAGCCCTTTCGAGTAGAGGAGGCCTGTGTTCCAGCAGTGGGAACGTTATCGGCTTATTATGATGAGGAGTGCAAAATATCCATTCACACATCGCTACTGTCGCGAGCAAATTAAAAAAACTGGCCAAGTGCGAGTCCGACTCGCACACGAAGGGTTCCGTACCACAAGGCAAAAACGCCGAAAAAAAACACGTTTGTTGTATGGGAGCCCCCCTTAAATATTTATGTTATTTTGTTTTTTGTATTTGATGTTATAGCGGCAACAGAAATACATAATTTGTGAAAATTTCAACTGTCTAGCTACCGCGGTTCTTGAGATACAGCCTGGTGACAGACAGACGGACGGACGGACAGCGAAGTCTTAGTAAGAGGGTTCCGTTTTTACCCTTTGGGTACGGAACCCTAAAAATCGTATAAATCTGAAGGAGATATAACGTCATTGTCTTCAAAACGCAGACTAATCATGCAACTGTAATTGGAGTTATTTCATGTTTGACATCGAGAAAACAACTAATGATACTGATTTCGATCAACAAAATGATTTAGTAAATCAATTGTTACAAAATCAGCGCTTAAAACATGTGTATCTATTATGTAATTGGTCTTGATAAAGAGTTTTTGTTAAAACAATGTTCTTTCCCAAAAATATTTATTAAGCTTGTCCTAACATAGAAAATGCAAATGAATGTAATTTGTAAAGCAAGTCGACCATGTAATGTTATTTATTGTACAAATCTACAAGAAATTGGAGAAATTTTGTTTATATGAGCTTTGTTTACATGAAATTTCGAACAGTCGAGTGAAGCAAAATTTCACGCGGGCGAAGTCGCGGGCGGAAGCTAGTGTTTAATGACAGATAATAGTACCTACCGGCCAAAATATGGCACATCGTGGTTTAGAAAAAAAACTGGCCGGACTCGCACACGAAGGGTTCCGTACATCAAGGCAAAAACGCCGAAAAAAAAAAACGATAGTTGTATGGGAGCCCCCCTTTAATATTTATTTTATTCTGTTTTTAAGAAAATTGCAACTGTCTAACTATCACGGTTCATGAGATACAGCCCGGTGACAGACGGACAGGGGAGTCTTAGTAATAAGGTCCCGTTTTACTCTTTGGGTACGACGGAACCCTAAAAATATTGTAGAGCTTCGGTCATTTTGTCACATTTTTTTTAAAGTTCTAAGTATTAACGCCAAGGTATTTCACATACCTACCTCATAATAAAATAAAAATACACAGAAAACCACTCCAAAGTATGATAGCATCGTAAAATTAAAATAAAACAAATCGACAATTCACCAACTTTATAGAAAGTGCAAGTGCCAACTTTATTTATTGACCGATAAGGAACACCATATTTGCATCAGAGCCACAGATAATGAAACAGGACAACAAATGACCGAACAAAATGGACTTAATCGACAGTAACGTTTTCATTGCTAATCGTTTCGTGAAAGTCGATTTATGTTTTAATATCGAGTTTCTTATCGAGTAAAAAGGCCAGTGGATTAGACTGCTGAGTCTGACCACATTCGCCCTGTTTGCTGTAAATTGTGCTTACTTACGCTTTTCTCTCATTGAGTTAGTGCAAATAAGTGGGACTGGTGTAAACATACATCATATACATAGGTACACAAATGACGGGACATTAATTTCTCATATCTTGATTTGTTTTGCACATATATATCTTGCGGAGGCTGTTCAATTATGTTATTTCTGTAAGGAGTTTGATCACATCAGTAAGGTCAGCTACCCAAATTGAGAGATCCCAAAATCCAACAAGGGATAAAGTGAAACTCCCATTTATTCTGCCGTGTTCAGAACAATAATTTTCTTGTAACGCATCGAATAAATCACATGCAGACGTTCACTTAGCAACATCGGTATCGAGTGAAGCCATCGTCGATACATCTCTTTCTGTGCAAACAATAGGCCGTCTGTACACCACCAATTTTTCTGTCAGCGCCCGCCGCTTGCGCACCTTGTAAGGTTTTTGACGTACGTCATTTTTACAGCCATGAATATAGAGATATTGGGATGACGGATCGGCTGATGCAAAGGTCAATTCGATTATTTTAATCGAGACATTTATCTCGATTCTTATTGTTTTTGAGTTCCGCGATACGAGACGTCTTAATCGGTCTGCCATTTCGGGTGCGTCATATTTTATCTGTGATCTACGGCTGGACGCGAGTGAAGGATAACAGTGATTTGGTATGTAGATGTCACTCGTAATTATACAGTCTCTCTGGGTGGTTGTCCCGGCATTGTACCATTGTAAATAATCGGTTGACAAAAGAATTATAAGATTTCTTTATCTCATTCCGACTGCAGTATACAATTAAGATATTATATATATCTGCTTTTATATGTATATATCTTTTTCGCTGATAGAAATCTGTAGAAAGCAGGATATCATTTTTATTTACCGCGTCCGCGATTTATGGTAGTCGGTTATGAATAATTAAAGTCAGACAATTATAAACAAAAGTCTAGACGTATAATTGCGACCGACGTTCTACAATAATAAATCTGCATAAATTAGATTCATATGTACAGTCACGAGCACTAATATGTCAACACTTGGCAACTTTAAATTGCGATTTTTTCACGAAATAACGAATGCAACGTTGAAATACGACACTTTACATAAACCTATGGGTTCGAAAATACTATGTTCCTAGTAGTATAAAATTTCATTCAAAAATAAAGGAGAAAATCGCCAATCGAAAAAGCTAAGTGTATAGATACTTGTGCTCGTGACTGTACCTATGTATCTACTTTTGAATGGCTCTTAAACGTATAGACGGAGGGGTCGTAGCTTTGCGGCTTCCTTTTAGTACGCCTTTAAGCTGTTGTTTCTGTTGCAATATCATTAGCATAGTCCACTTTATAAGTAGCATTCGCTCCTAAAAGAAGGATTCATCAGGATCAAGCCAGTATCTATATCAAAGTGGAAGCATTTCCCTTGTATGCCTACCAATATTGGCCTATCCCTATATTCGTCATCATCATTCGTTGTGTCATCCACAACTGACAATAGATTTTCCCAATTTGTTCCACATTCGCCCCACATTTGATATTCCTTGTTCGCCCCACATTTAATTGTCACTTCTTGTCTGTTTCTTGTGTGTTTCTTATATTAGTCCACGCCTGCTTTTCTGCTATCTAACATTGATCTGGGAGCCTAAAAGGCCACTTTGGCAGAATCATAAAAGGATAACATTATGAATCATATGGCGAAGACAGTCCGTGTTTTTTTTTTTCGCTGCTCTACGTAGGTATAATCAAAGAAAAAAAAAATAATGAAAAATCCTTCACTAATGGGATTTATTAACTTAACAGGTAACTGTCCATTATGATTCATAATGTTATCCTTTTATGATTCTGCCAAAGTGGCCTTTTTAGGCCCCCAAATCTGACCACAGAACCGTTGAAGACTGACGTTCAGATGAGAATGTTTATTCTGTAATCTAGGTTTAAGTTCACTCACAGGCCATGGTGACCATCATAACGTTAAGCCCATTATTGACAAGAACTCGCACTTTCGATACTCAAGAGCACTAAACGTAATGTTATGCAGATGTGGTAACAAATTCGGTACTAAGTAGTATGCGCAGGCGCGTATGCTTTCACTCTCACGCCTTCGACCGGTCCGCGATGCGTTTCCGCCGGAAGGGCGCTCGATATAGTGGTCAATGTTATGGTACATTTTATCGATAGAATTGGATTTTTATTAAATATCATTGTTTTACATAGGTATAGATAATTGGATCGTCTAGGTTTTTCTGTGAATGATCATAAACAAACATAGATAAGCGTTTATTAGTGGACGTTAAAGCTTTTAGATAGACATCTGTCGACGGATGTAATCGTAACAATTTTTTAATTATTTCCTTCACTTTAATTAAAGTTTACTACCTATGTGGCAATAATGCTCTCTTAAAGGTCTTATCTTCTGAATACAAATAAAAGTTTATTTCTTTCTTTCTTATAGCGTCGTCATACATAGCACACGTATCAACTCTCGGAAAGGCATCGTCACCGTATCAACACGAGCCATTCAGTATTCTTTGTATAAAACTCCCTACTGCATGGTGCAACGCATCGGAATTGTAACGTAACTGCCTCGCCTCTGGACAAGCTCACGAACCGCGGTGAGGTGCGTGGTCAACTTGCAGTTCCCGCGCTTACGCCACCCTTGCCCCTCTCACCCCTCCCGCGGCGTGCCTGCAGCAGGTGCAGCACCATCAACGGCATCAACCAGCGGTCGTAGCCGAATCGACGTATCGGAGCTGCTGATCCACTTTGGTTACGTGCTTACGTTAAGTTGACGCCTGTTTGACGGCGAGACGAAATGCGATACGGTGACGATCCCTTTCCGAGTTGATATGTGTGCTACGAGCTTATGCTGAGCGATGGCCGTTTTGCGTGTATGTGACGCATATTTTCCCCCAACTTGTTATTTTTTGTGTTTTTTCTTTGCGTCATGTTTGCCGGTTTCTTTCTTTTGGAATGTCCAAATAAATAACACCTCAACAAAAATATATGTAATTGACAATAACCAGAAATTATTACCCAATTGTTGGCCAAACAATACAAGTTGGCAAGTGAACGGCATCGATTTCCAAACCATTGATGATTATATCGATATGGACACCTACAGCACTGGGCTTGTTTCGCCGACCTATGTTAATATGAGCGACTCGATCCAGCTTGATTCGAGAATCAAGTTTAATGTGTGACAGACCGCGTGGGAGGTCAGTAATCGATATTAGATAATCGCATTAAGTTTACAAATGTTATATTAATACCTTCTAGTTGAGTCATTTTGGACAGTTACATCACAACACTATTGTAGTGTAATCAGTCCATGAGTGAGCGAATTTAAATTTAATTCAAATTCTTTTGGACTTGTTATGATAAATAGGAAAGTAGGAAATGCTTGAAGGATTAAGGTGGCTAGGCTGTTCCATTTCAAAGTTCAGCTTTGAGTTAGATATTGTAAGTAATATCTACTTGAAGAAAAGGTCAGAATAATTCTTCGATCAGTTAAAAATTATGATTCAGAACCTCTGTGAAATATGAGGGATGTGAGCAAAATTGGTACGTCTTAAAATATCTACGTGACTGGGCGCGTTTGGGCCAAGGAACAATCATGATCAGTTCTTCCTTGGCCCCCAAATATTTACTATGGCAAAAAAGTTACGTACTTTTTTCAAGTCGCACGTATTTTGCTCATAGCACTCGAGCTCGTTCCCAGGTCAGCGGTGCTATTCAGTAAAAGCTTAGGTGAAGTGAGTTGTCAATCCCTAGCACCAGGTGAGATCGCAGTTCACTTCAAGGTCACATTACTTAAGTCTTCACGGTGATATCTTTACAAAATTCGGCTATCCAAACCATGCAGCCAGCCTTGACTTAACTCCTTCAGAGTCAAAGCTTTCCTTCCTCCTCACAACAAAACGAATAACAACCACCGTTATCAGTATATCACAGAAATTGGCCAACCAGTGAAAGACGAAGGATGTCAAGCAATGCAGAACAATTAAAAGGAACAATGACAAACTGAAGGCTTTGTCTAAGCACGGAACCCGGTAGCGGCAGGCTGGGCCACGAATTGTGGCGCAAGCGCAGCCGGGGTGTGTGGGCCGTGTCATGCTTAATTTCGATACAAATTGCTAAAGCTTGAACATGGCGAAAAGTTTCAGTAATTTAATCGTTAGTAAATTGTGCTGGTTGTAATAGTTGGGCTTTTGACAATTGGGTTGCGTTTCCGGTAATGAAAGACACGCCCTCTGTTGAAGTGGGTGTCATTATCTACGAGAATGGCTCATGCAGTGGTTACTAGATTTGCATTTGAACAGCTCCGTTGGTCTCGTGGTTGTAAGTGCGACTGCTGAGCGTGTGGTCCAGGGGTTGGGCAAAGTGTTATTGGTTTTTTTCCGCTAGGAATTTCTCAGTAACAGCCTGGAGATTGGATGTTGGCGGTGTGCGGCACCCCGCCTCGGAAAGTGGTCCTGCGCCTGATCTCTCTCCGGTCGTGTCAGATTGCCGTCCCATCGGACTATGAGAGTAAGGGAAAAGAGAGTGCACCTGTATCTGCGCACACACTTGTGCAATAT
Organism: Oligia fasciuncula; assembly: GCA_963082905.1. NCBI lineage: Eukaryota > Metazoa > Arthropoda > Insecta > Lepidoptera > Noctuidae > Oligia > Oligia fasciuncula. Next base: position 18,551,803 of record OY720393.1, on the reverse strand, counting down.
AATATCTCCCGCGCCGAAGGCTGGTCTCCGTTGAGATTGGCCTCCGTGGCCGAAATACGATCTGGAGGATTATTATTACTAGATTCACAAGAGCCCTATAGTGCACCAGACGTAGGTGGATGATTACAAGAGAATCTTAAAAGTTGTCTATCAAAGGATAGACTAAAATCTATTTATTTATATAAAAGAAAGTCGGTTTAGTTACGCCATTAAATTTATAACTCAAGAACCTCGGGACCGATTTTTATAATCTTTGGTTTATTGTGTCTCCGCCCCGAATAGCAGAATAACTATTAAAACATGGGGAAAATTCGCATAGAAAAATTAGATTTTCTCATACATTTTGTATGGATCGGCTTTATTGAGGCGGTACGAAGTTCGCCGGCCGAGTTAGCTAGTAATAAATTTGACTGAAATCTTTATAAAATGGTAATATTTCTTCGAGTTACATAAATGTACAAAAAGACTTCCTGAAATTCTGTACCTATAGTGTCACTTATAAAAGCAACTTCCTTGTTTGTTTCGACAAACTCTATAATTGTTCCTTAATTACACTGTACCAGAAATTGAAACGATATTGTACAGTAGTTGCACAATGTATACCACCCTTATTGCGAAGGTTTGTCTTTGAAACACCATTAGAACAAGGCAGCTAATAAAATTTTAATTAAAATCTATAATGGAAACAATAAAACCAACAAAAACTGGTGCGGGCGCAATCACCTTTCAAATCTTATGATTTACTGCAAAATTCCTGCTGCAAACCACACACAATGAACACACTGAAACTTACATAGAGTTACAAAGTGTCGAACTGTGTCGAATTTTAAAACAGAGCAAATAAGGTTTCAATTTCTGTGTTCGCTTGTTGGAAAACGTTCAACGAAAGTCAACATTAATTTTGTTTACACCTCAAAGATTTTAATTGCCATTACTGTGATAACATTAATAACAAATGATGCAACCACAATTTATAGTTACTGACGTGTAGAAAGTTTTGTTTTTAGCTCGATGTTTGATTCATTTGCGGTTGAAAATGTTGTGTAGATTATTCAGAGTGACAGCGATAATTGAGATTTTTTTGTCACCACGCAATTTCAAGTACTTAATGAAATGTCATTGGTTTGATTAATTAGAACGATGTATCGCCAAACGACAACCAATCTTAAACACTTAACTCTCTAGTGGCGGTAATACAAACGATGTTAATTTTAATCAAATTAAGGCGACTAGCACGGTCTTTGTCGGACTGCATAGAAAAGAAAGACAACGATGAAACAACGCTGGTAATTTATTACAAAATAATATGACAATTATCTGTTAACAAAATCTATTGTTTGGACTAAAAAATTAAAACACTAGTTCTTTAGTATGTTGCTTGTCACAATGATTGTATGTATAATACTATGGTTTTTATTGTAAAAAGAAAGAGAGGTACCTTCATGACTTTTTTCTTTCATATCAAATTAGTTGTAATATGTTTTCAACACACTATCTACCTAGCATATATCCTAAAGAATATCATATATTTTTCTGATTTTGTTTACTGGAGTCAATCATATACTTTTATTGTTTCTAAAACTTACGTTTTTTGCATTTAGGTCCTGTAAGCCCCTTAATACTTACTAATCCAATGGCATTAGTTCGGCTTGCAGAATCTTATAATGTTTGCTCAGAGTTATGCCGAATCTAGATGACTTTATACGGAATCGCGATACTCAGCCATGAATCTCGATTCCAAAGTACGCTTATCAAATCTAGTTTTAAATCGATATTCATACTAATCATACTTAGGCACCGTTCTAGAATCATCATCTGCCTAGCCTTTACCCAACTATGTTGTGGTCGATTTCCAGTCTAACCGGATGCAGCTGAATATCAGTACTTAACATGTAGCGACTGCCTATCAGACCTCCACAACCCAGTTACTGGGTATACGATAAGACTGGTTGTCAGACTTTAGGTCTTCTGACGTCCCGTAACGACTGTCAAAGATACAAGAATGACAGCCGGGACCAACGGCTTAACGTGCTTTACGCGACAACGTTCTAGAATACGAACCGTAAACTATATTTAAACTTTTAATTTCGTTTCATACATAATGTGATGACTGCAAAATCATTTTCTAGATAGTCTATCGCAATCATCGTCAAACTCATGACAACCTCAAATTGTCGCTTGTCCCAACACATTTGTCTTACCTCGACTTGACGACTGTTATTACCATCTCCGAAACTTTCATTGCTTCGACTTTAAACTTGTTCCTATACCTACTAATTAACACGTTTATTATCGAGGTCAGTGTACAAAATGTTATAACGATACTCTATAATCTTTCTGGTTTGACATGAACTCTTTTAAAACTCATAGTTACTTTTGCTAACCAATTTAGAAAGACCCATAGTTATGTTCATAATGTTAGGTTATGGAGCTCAATTATCGCTGGATATTTTCGCAAAATCGCCCTTTAGTCACGCAACGGCCATTACAGCAATTAAATGATTAGAAGCATTTCAAAATGTAGCCAGTCGGTAATTATCGTATTGGAAAGAAACCCTTCTAATGGCTTACAGCAATAAATTGCTTTTCATGGAAATTAAACAGCTTAATTATATGAATTAAGTTTTGAAATTGTATCTATTATTGTTTCTCTGTGTGGCACGATGTCTTAATTTTAATATAAGCACAGTAGTCATTGTTATGCAATCCCTGAGATGTGATCTTTAAAGCTGAATGTAGAATCAAGTGCTGTTTTGAATTGCAACACAATATGACGTTTGAAAAACGAGTTCTCGTTGTTTAAAATTGAAATGCATTCGCTGTTTTATTCAGTGTACTTTGTAGTCACCTCATTTATAAGCAGGCTTAGGGATATGGTAAGTTCTTTATTGAGCTTTCTAGAAGGTTCTGTATTTGTTAATACGAAGTTTTTGTTTCTTTGACCAAGAAAAACACAGGAAAACTTCATTCTTCATCATCACATTTTGTGCTACTAAGTCCTTCAGGTTCTTCAAAGAAGTTGTTCAATAATTTGCTATTTGCATTTCGCAATAGATAAATTATGATTGTTTTGTAAACAACACGATCTTGACCAAAAAACAATAGGTACCGAAAAATAATATCGAAACACGTAGTCCAATTTTGAAATCATTGTAATTTTCAGTTGTTTTGTATTAACTGCCAGTGTTCCCATTATTACAACGTGGTATGTCATCTCTTTAAGAATGGTTTTAAATATTGAGATCAAAAGGCCAATTCTCGTATTTCAAAACGTTCAAAATCTGGTTACAATCTCATCTCAGCGCCAGTAAATTTCAAAAATGTAGGTAAACTAGAGGTATTTTTGACAGATTGCGACTGAGATTAGAATATTTATGAACGTTCTTTAAAATATGGGAATTGCCTCTCTGGATTCTTTTGATAAATTTGACTTTTAGTTACCTACCCATAACTCCTGTGAAAGTAGACCTTAATTGTTATTCTAATATACTTTTGATTTCTAATGAACAGACCACCACAAACAGTGAACAAAAAATTGTAATTTGTAATATCATAAAGCTCACAATAGATGGACGACATTTTAAAGTCGTCAAATCGGGCGTACAGCGGCCATTGTAAATCACTCAACGCAACCAACAATAGATTCGGCTGATCATAAATAATAAATAATAATCACTGAGCTTTCTACGGTGCGCTGCCATCTATCATTAAGCGGTGCATTAGCATTCGTGAGACGATTCTTCACTTTCTCTGATAATTTGGTGCCAATTATGCAATTTCGGGATAGATTGACGTACTTGCGACAGGATCGTGTATGATAGATAAATCGTTTATTTGGTTCGCACAACATAAAAAAGTTCGATTAAATAATACCAAATTACATGAATATTATATTCTTGTTCTTAGCGTATCGATGGCAAAAAGTTTAAACATCTTTGGCCCTAAATTCGGCTGAGCGAACTCTGCTCACTGTTAATATAATATTATGAAACTATTTGGTTCGCACAAAAGACATATAGCACAACATACGAAAGCTAAACTATCTACAAAGAGCTATAAAAAATATACATACTTAAAAAATAGACAAAGACACAATTGACAATGTCATACTTTAAATGAAGTAACTAACATACAAAGTGCGGCGTGCGTCGCAAGGTTGCACCAAATGGGAGTCCAGCTCAGTTTGTGTCAGGCAGGTTTGTGTCCTGACGCTGATATTCTGCTGGATCCCTGCAGTGACATATGGACGTCGAACAGATGAGATAAATACGTGAATTATTGGTGTTGTGAAGAAGTGTAGTTATGTATTCTACAGTAAAGTTTCTATCGATTTATCTATATTATATAGTACATATCGTGTATGATGAATATGATGATTGATCAATCGGCTGTCAGTGCTTTGTAAAACATTTCGCGCTCAAAATTGTTCCGCTTTTTGACACAACACTTATTTATGGTCATGGTTATGCAAGTGTTTATTTTTAGACCAGTTTTTAGTGGGTAGGCGCTGTTGTGTTAAATTCTTCCTTTAAAGCCGCGTTCATGTGTGCGATTTTCCGTTCGATGAGTGAATGTTTAATTTTTTGCATGTGAATGAGTTATACGCGTGTTTTGTTTTGCATTATGATTTATGTCAATAATTTTTTTGTTCGCTTTGTCATAATCAGTGTTGCCTGCAATTCCTTTGACGTAAGTTATGTTTTCACCTTTAGCGTTTGGAAACATTGTATTGTCTGCACCAATTTCGTGCTTTAATAATTCACACTCCGTATTTTACTTTGCCCTTATAAGCTTAGCCTTAAGTTATTCGTACATAGCCGATTTGATATTATTTATTATATTGATAACGGCTCCCACAGTTGACGGCATTACATGCAATGTAACGGAGTAAAATTCCTTCGCAGCACTGTTCCTGCCATGTTCCCGTCTTAGTTACCATTTGAACAGCTATTTTATATCGATGTCTACTTCAATCGTAGTTTATGAAGGGTTCATACGAAAGTAACCTGAGCTGTCTCTTCTCTTCTGTATAGCCTTTTCCCAACTATGTTGGGGTCGGCTTCCAGTCTAACCGGATGCAGCTGATTACATTTATTTTCCACGGAGCGACTGCCTATCTGACCTCCACAACCCAGTTGCTGGCTGTTAACCTGAGCTGGTATGTCTCCCTGAAATCCTGTCGCATCACTAGAAAAAGTTACTTGAAAATTATTTCACCAGTATTTTTTAAATTAATTACGTACGCGTTTAAGTCAGTTTTGTAACTTAACACGTGTAGCTGACACGTACTAGACCAGTTGATTTGCATCGTCCACGCACACGACATCGCGTGTCAGTAATTTTTCTTCGGAAAAAAACCGTGTTTACCAGCGCATGTAAATACATCTCTACGTGGAACGTACATTATATCGCTAAATCTCAGTATCGATGTAGTCGCGCCGTGTGAACAAGACAAAATGGATCGCAAATTCGTGATTCATACGACCCAGACTTCGATACGACGATGAAAGTTGAACAGGCGCCTCAGATTGGCTTTTTGGCTTAATGGCTGGCGGTGTGTGGTCTTATTCGTGCTAATTACCTCTCATGTCGTGGTCAGTGTCACTGCGATCACCCCGTTGATTTGCTGAGGGCTGGCCACACATCGCGAGATCGCTATCGAGAATCGACCGATTGGGAAACGAGACCAATTAAGGGAAATTATCGAAAACTCGCTTAATGATTTATATTCCGCGACGATACATGATACATTGTTGTGGCAATTAGCGAGGTGGCGTGGTGTGGCGGTTCTCGCACGTTGAGCTGTTTTTGTTTTTTTTTTAAGTAGGTAGCTTTTGCGTGCCTATAATTGATTGAACGTTTTTAGTTGCTGTTTACAGCTCGGTATGATCGTTATCGTAACTCATTTGCTTTCAAAAAAACATTGACTTTGATTTCGGAGTAATGTAGGCATAATACCTAAGTATTAGCAACAGCTATGGAGCAGTAGTGGCCCAGTAATGGGTCGCGACTTATGAGTTGTAAGTCGTGAGTTCGAACCTAAGCAGGCACTTTGTGTAAATTATTTTATCACCACTGCTCTCAAAACGGTGAAGGAAAATATCATGAGGAAACCGGCATGTCCTAGAACCAAAATTTCGCAGACATGTGACATCCACCAATCCGCAGTGGACCTGCTGGCTCCCTCTCACTGTCTATGTCCCAGCAGTGGGACATTACATGCTGATTATGTAATACCTATTAATCTTAATGTATTAGAAACTGCACACAAATAATAATCAGGATACAGTCAGCCAGAGGACACCATCAACCCCATTTAAAGTCCCTTTCATTCTGTCGTGCGTTGACAGGAAATCTGGAACGCATAATTTACTTCCCACACAATTTATCAATTTCATCCCACATAGAACAGCTCACTCGGTAATCCAATAAAATAGGTTTAACCTGTCGTTCGAGGCTTCATGGTCATACCTCATTGTTATAAACTAGCAGCGCCCAGCGGTTTCACCCGCATAAGTCTCGATCCCGTGGGAATATCGGGATAAAAAGTATCTTAAGTATTAATCCGGGTTATAAATCATATGTGTGCCAAATTTCATCCAAATCTGTTCAGTAGTTTTTGCGTGAAAGAGTAACAAACATCCATCCATCCTCATAAACTTTCGCGTTTATAATATTATTTAGTAGGATATCTTTAAAATTAAGAGCTGCAGAGATGTAATCTTTATTTTAGAAGTCTGGGAATCTGCGTACGTTCGTGAGTATAGGTAGGTGCTACATACCTTAACAAAGTGACCTTTCTGTTCCATAATTAATTAATAACAATAAGAATCGCGTCGAGATCGCGCTACCGATAGTGGTGCACGGCTGGCATATCACGCGAGACCGCGTGCGCGCGGGCACTTCGCGAGATCTGCGAGGTTAAGCCGTGCTGACGCGGATTTGATTTGGATGGGTACCAGTCTCTCGAGACATATAGATTACTAGCTTCCGCCCGCTGCTTTGCCCGAGAGGTGTGTCGATAAAAACTATCCTATATCCTTCCCCGGGATGCAATCTATCTCTGCCAAATTTATCGAAATCCGTTCACTGGTTTAGGCGTGAAAACGTAACATACAGACAGACAGAGTTACTTTCGAATTTATAATATTAAGTATATTGACTAACAAGGAAATCACTGTAGTCTAAAAATTTCTAGCTCTATTCAATTTTCATCGTGGACGATTCGCTTTAAAATGTTGGGGTCACCAGGTTCAGCTGTCTTTTGTTTCTTAAACTCGCTGCCTGGTACATATATTATATGGAATAGATGACCTGATAAAATAGAACTCATCTTGAGTAAATAACTAAATTACTTTGCACTGATTTACCTTATCTGACTGGACTAAAAGCGAACACAACACTTGGTAAAAGTGTGAGATCTCCTCACCGATACAGCCCCACCACGGCTGGCATATCACGCGACCGTGCGCACGCGCTGATCCGATCGCGCAACTAAATAGGTATAAAAGCCAATTGTCCCGATCCGCCAATTAAACGATTCGCGTGCAAATCTGTGTGTGTATTAATCATTGTTTCCTTACGATACTTTAAGCATTGGATACCTAGTTCTTTTTTGTAGAAGTTAGTATTTAAAAGAAGTACGGTTTTTGATGGTACTTTCAAATACAGGCCCAAAATCTACTACATCGAAAGGAGATCACATTAGACTTTTTGGGGTGTATTTATAAACGTTGCATAAAGTTAATAAGGTAATGATTAGCGACTTTTTAACCATACATTTTTGACGTTTAAACGTCTCTTAACTTGAAAAAACGTTCATAAATGAACCTCTTTATTTACAACGTGGTTTAAAGGAGACGTTTAAACTGTCTTATGTTTACCTAAACCCATTCAGCCGGTCGATTCGGTAAAAATCGCACCGTGAAAACTTATTTGAAGCGAGTTTGTTTTTGCTAGGAATTGGCACTATTGACTGCCGGTCGATTCTGTTAAAATCTCACCGTGAAAACCTAGGTGAAGTGAGTTTGTTTTAGCTAGGAATTGACAATATTGACAGCTCACTTCACCTAAGTTTTCACGGTGAGATGGTTACAGAATCGCACTGCAGCTCACTCTTCGTTCACTTCACTGTTTCTTAAAATTAAACAAATGGAAGTGTACCTACTGGTATTTGATTAACTGTGCGTACTTATATCTTAAATGAAACCTTTTTAATTTATATTTCTTTCGTGATGGTAAACGTAATTGCCAACAGTATCTTCTGAATGATCACCTTCCAGTTGACTTTCAATTAAACATCGGGCTTTCAATTACAAGTTCCTGGTGCTTACTCTCATGTATTTAAATATTTACAGACTTTAATCGTTATAAAACATGGCGTCGGTGTCGGTTCCTCTACGATGACATGGTCTTAAACAAATTTCCGACAAATGGTCGCCGTTGGCCGATAAAAAACAGTGCCAATCGTAAGTCCTTATTAATTGTCGTTTAAACCATTCATACATACATTAAATTTTCTCAGAACGGCTTATTAGTCGATTCGCACGAATTTACTCACCCGAAACGGGCGAATCGTTACTTTTAGATAACACTAGCTTCCGCCCGCGACTTCGTCCGCGTGAAATTTCACCCTCCCCCCATTCACCCTCTTAGGGGTGGAATTTCCAAAAATCCTTTCTTAGTGGATACTTACTCTTCACAAAGAACACACCCTCCAAGTTTCATGTCTCTAGGACCAGCGGTTTGGGCTGTGTGTTGATATATCAACAATCAGTCAGTCAGTCAGTTTACCATTTTATATAAATAGATTATTTTTTCTATAGGCGACTCGCACGAATTGGCATATTTTGAATTTGTTGCAATAAAATGTAGAAAAAAGCGTACAGAAGTGATAGGAGTTAAATATTATAAAACGCGTACTTTTTCCTAACTTCATTGCACATTCACACTCAACAAAGCAAAATTATTTAAAAGAGACAACTCGCCCTTTTCGGGCGAGTAAATTCGGGCGAATCGACTAATAAGCCCCCAGATCTCGCCAATAATTGTGTATAAATTCTTTGCCCATTAACGAAACACAAAATGAGCTGAGTAGTTAAGTTAGTATATTGTTATTGTTTAAGGTCCGATCACTTAAAATGGTATGTTTCAATAAAAAAATATACTTAATTCAATTTAACGGCGACAGTATCGGTGCTCACAATTTGTTGTTTCAGTGCTACCCGATTTGGTAGCATTGCGAAAATTTCATTCCACTGTTATTCCAGATATTTATGTTGTTTTTACTCGTATAAGGGCCTGAACACACGTTCCACAACCACACCACAACGAAAACACGTGAACGGGCACTTACACTGCACAATTTGTATGAAAATGAATACATAGTTTATTCACACGGACCACAATTGGCCGTTAAAATCAACCGTAAAACTGTAAATCTTGTCCACCAAGGTCAACCTTATGTAGTGCAGGCTGGCTATAATTTAGCGCGGGTTCCATTCGAACATTCAAGCAAGTTTAGAACGGAGTGTCAAATATTATATTAAGTTTTTTTTGTTTAGGAAAAGACTGCTAGTTTAGTCGGCAATATGTAAAGACGTTCAGTTAATATAAACGTAAAGAAATCGTATCGTTGTTGTTTGATTCCTTTGAAGTGCTCATCTGCCTTTCACACCAAATCATAACCACGTCACAGCCCAAATCAACCACCAGCGAGACAGCGCACAAATGACCGGCCACATTTCAAACAACGTTACGTCGACCATTTTGATTTGATTTTGTAGTTACAACAACTCAACTGCAAGAAGCTGCAGCGACACTATTCACACGTGGACTGTGCTGCTGGGGAGTTTGTTGCGCCACTTCTTCCCAGCCAAAGCACTAGGAAGAGTAGGAAGTGGTGAAGGGCGGGCGTTTTGGGGGACTGTCTTTTGTAATTTTGACGTTCGAAAAGTGCTGCTTCTTAGTCTAATTTGAATAAATGACTTTTGATTTTGAAACGCAACCACTGCTTACCCACATTTTCGTCGCTGAGATGTAGTTGTGGTAAGTGTGATCAGGCCCTTAAATAACGTGAGCCCTTATTAATAAAACCTTTATTCAAAAAACAACTTTGTGTATACTCCATAGTTTGTTTTCATTTGGTGCTGTTTTGGCTCTAGGATTCCAATCGCATTCTTTTGCGCGTGACATTTAGATAATATCGCAGAAGCTAATGCGAAAGCTGGCCTCGAAATTCTGTCAACAAGGATTATGCATCAGTAACTATGGCATTAACATTAATTAGTTAAGACATTCTCTTGAAAAACGTGCACAAATACAAATAAAAACAGGGAAGAAAATTGGAGGTATTCCTCGAAACGCACCAACTTTGGAACGCACCAAATGAAACGTCTATCGATATAATTTATTACGAATCCTTCATGCTCTTCTCTATATTTCATCGTTGATGCATTTCGAGGAATAAAATTATAATTTTTGTTTTTTCGAGGAATACTTTTGGTGCATTTTGAGGAATACCCCGAAAATTGCCCACGTACGTTTTATAATTTTTTTTCAAAAGCAAGGTCCAAAACATTCTGATTCAATTATTCAGAGAGGTAGCTCAGCTTTTCCTCAAATTAGTCCAATCTTCGTTCAAGCTTTTTTTCTTATTCTGAAAAACATTATATTATTAGAAGATATTTCGAAACACGTTTCCGTACTTATAGTAAAAATACTATCACAACATTCACGGGTGTTCTCCAAATTTTCCTTAAAACCGATTTATATTTTATACAAACGCATGTTCGGAACGATTCGTTTTCTACAAAAAGCTGGAACAATGGAATCGATGTCCCGGTCACTTGTCTGTTCTCCATACTTGTGAGCTTGCAACTGTCTACCCCGTAGGCGTGACATGCGCATTTGGCTGAAACAATAGTCTATTTACCTAACTAGACCTTAAACACACCTTTAAGGCACTAAAAATAGAGTTCATAATCCCCTGGGTTAACAACCTTTAGTAAATTCGTCACAAGTGGTATTTAAGCCGCAGTGTTAAGGATTGTTTTTCTTTGATGTGATTGTAAAAGTAAGTTGGTAGTAAACATTTATCGTCAATTGCGTGTCGTCTCCGTTTTCTGCATGCAGATGCATAATGATCCAGATTAGTTATTGACTATTGTAGCTAAAGCGATATCAAGAGCATACTTGTTACGAGTACCTAGGTAGATATATGAACATAAATGTTTATGTATAAAAACTGACATGACACGTTTGTCCTGTCCAAATTTCAATAAAATGGTCTTGAGTTCATACAAAAAATATAACAAAGACGTTCAGTTTTCCCGAATTAGAACATTTTACGTAAAAACTTAATTTGGACTTTTAGGAACATTTTAAAACAAAAAATAGCCAAACCGGTCTAGCCGTTCTCAAGTGATGCGCTTACCAACGAGCAGCATTTCATTTTTAGGGTTCCGTACCAAAATGGTTGAGACTCAGTCAGTCTGTCTGTCTGTCACAGCTGGATATCTCAAGAACTACTAATGCTATCAACTTGAAATTTAGAATAGTTTTAGATGACGTTTGCCCAACTATTTTGCAAATAAGAAAGAAATAAAAATATTTGTATATTTTTTGCAACAGGGACTGAAAAGGGGTCTGAAAAATTCGAAGTGGGGCTACTAGGGCATGTGGGGTATTATATGAAAGAGCGCACTTTGCACATTCTCAAACATTTTGTCTTTTTTTTTTAGCCGCATAGTTTTCGACTTTTGATGAAAATGTAAAAAATTAATACCTTTCCAAGGAGGGAACGGATTTTTTTTATCACCGCAGTTTGAAAAAGAGAAAAATCTGAAATTATTCTATGTGATAGAAGTTTATGTAAAGATTTCAGGAAAAATAAAACGAAGTCTCTAAATAGCACATTTTTTCAGAAATCATCATGAGATGGCGCTGTCATAAAACTGCGATATTCTACACCGCAGTGCACGGTGTTAAAATTCTCTGACGAATATAGGCCCAGCCGATGAAAATTTAAAAAAAATGATGGTACGGAAACCTCGGTGCGCGAGTCCGTCTCGCTCTTGACCGGTTTTTTGTTTACAATGAAAAAGATAGATGTGGACAAGTTTCTATTTAGTCTGCAAAGGAAAAACAAATCAAACAATATTCATTCCAAAACAGTCGAAACTACAATAGTCTATTCTATAACAATAAACGAATGAATATTAATTATTTTGCTATAAATTGAATTAAAACCAATCAGCATAGAATTAAATTAGAAATCGCACATTTGCGTAATTGGTGATGTAACAGAATTTATCACCACTGAGGAAATATGAATCACCTGTTTGACACGATAGTCATCAATTACAAAAGACAGCGAACAAACTTATAATTATATATTAAGGCGAAAGCGCCAGGGTAGCGCGCGAAATTCATTTTTTTTTACGTTTTTTGCTATTTGCTGGTCAGTATTAAGTTGTACGTTGATTAAAATATGATTCGCGGCCCTAACGAATACGTATGTACAGTCACGAGCACTAATATGTCAACACTTGGCAACTTTCAATTGCGATTTTTTCACGAATTATCGAATGCAAAGTTGAAATACGAAACTTTGCATAAACCTATAGGTTCGGAAATACTATGTTCGTTCAAAAATAAAGGAGAAAGTCGCCTTTCAATAAAGCCAAGTGTATACATACTTATGCTCGTGACTATACAGAATTATAATCATTAAAGTCATCAACACAACTCTCTAAGGGCTCCTGCACACGATGCCGTCACCGCGCCGTCGCCGCGCCGACGCCGCGCAATTACACTGTAGATACGAGTCGCGCGAAGCCCGCCACCGCGCCGCCACCGCGCCGCCTCCGCGCGCGTTCCCTCTGTTTGATTCATTCTATTACCGGCCGCGTACGAACGTGCACGTGCGTAACTTTTTAAGAATGAATCAAACAGAGAGATAGGCAGTCGCTCCATGTAAAATACTGGTATTCAGCTGCATCCGGTTAGACTGGAAGCCGACCCCAACATATTTGGGGAAAGGCTAGGCAGATGATGATGAATTATTTATTGTTTCGTGGGACGGACTACCATTAACCGAAAACCCAATGACTAGTTGGGTTCGGATGTTCATTATGCATTTAGTAGCATGTCCATCATAGTTTGCCATATTAGGAAAATAGTTTTGACAATGATATTCGATGGTACAGACGCCGCACATCAAGCTACTACAATCTGTCAAATCGTGTCCTGCGTGTCCTGTCAGCTGCACGTTACAGGAACTGATGGACGCTGGTGAAAGAAGTAGCCGAATCCTGGGCCGAGTACATTTAGATTACTATCGATCGACGCGCTAAGAAGAATCTTGTCAAATTTCTTTAATAGATTTTCAACTTTATGGCTATATAGGGTGACTGGTAATTAGTGACCGATACTTAAACACGTGATTTTACTCATCATTATGAACAACTTTTACTATGGGACCAAACCTGAAATCGCGAAAAAAAATCAGCTGTTTCCTACATTTATGTTCGCATAACCCGTCAAAATGTAGGGAGCAGCTGATTTTTTTTTCGCGATTTCAGGTTTGGTCCCATAGTAAAAGTTGTTCATAATGATGAGTAAAATCACGTGTTTAAGTATCGGTCACTAATTACCAGTCACCCTATATAAAGCATAATGTTCAAAGTTGATTGGGAAATTTGGACAGTTTCGGGTAGATATGCTGTAGTGGTTGGACAGCCAGTTTTATCACAACTAAAGAGCCATAACCATCTGTCATTAGTCATTACTTATCGCGTGATGTTCCTTACCGTGGACCTTCTGGCACATCTTACTCTGTGGTCATAATGTCTAACTCTATAAAGTAAGATGCTGTTTATTAGTTTTGTCCGTCAATATAATTCGGCCAATAAAAGTAATTACGTATCTAATCGAAAATGCCACAAGCGTGACGTAACAAGTTTTCTCTCTGGCAAGTATACGGCGATCGATTTTATTTTGTTGCCATACTTTGTGTTGTGCAATCTAATTGTTGGTTTTATATTAATTTATTGATGTTTTTGTTGCAGGTATGTGTTGGAGCTTTCGTAGCGGTTGTTGGTAAAATTAATTGATTATTTAAATGAGTGAAGGCGAGCGGAAAATAATGTACAGACGCCAGCAAATCAAGCTTTACAATCTGTCAAGTTTCTTTGATAGATTTTCAACTTTATCGCTAAAGCTTCAAGGTTCAAAGTTGATTGGGAAAATTTGACAGCTTCGGGTAGTTTGATATGCTGGCGTCCATACTTGCACAGATCAAAGAAGTTTCTCATCTCTCGTAAATTAGGGTTACATAACATAACATCACGCCTGTATTCCCCAAAGGGTTAGCCAGAGTTGTATCTATAGTACACCCACATTTCGCCAGTTATGTTTAAGTCCCATGTAATAGGAGGCGAGCCTATTGCCATCAACCGGGCACAAACCCAGACTCCGTGCTGCTACTGAGAAAATCCCGATGAAAAGAACCCAACAACACTTTTCCCGACCCGGGAATCGAACCCTGTCAATGTCAACCATGCTCAGTAATGGCGGTTGCGACCACTAAACCAACGAGACAGGAATAAATTCGGGTTTTTTTTTAAATATAGAATAGCGGCGTTGAAATCTTAATTACTTCTTTAGTTTCTTTTTTATCTCAGCTTTTATAAAAGTTGTAGGCCCAATAAAACATTAATTTGTTACCTGAAACTCAATGCTTAAGGACATTCTGAGTCACAGGGAGCAGTGGTGGCCAAGTGGTAACGGCCGCGACTTACGAGTTGTAGGTCGTAAGTTCGTACCCAGACAGGCGCTTTACTTCGTGTAAATTATTTCATCACCACTGCTCTTAAAACGGTGTAGGAAAACATTGTGAGGAAACAGGCATTCCAGAACCGAAAGTTCGAAGACATGTGACATCTGCCAACCCGCACTGGGCCCGCGTGGTGGATTACGGCCCACTCCCTCTCACCGAGAGGAGGCCCTGTGTCCCAGCAGTGGCACAGCAGTGGCAGCAGTGGCACAGCAGTGGCAGCAGTGGCAGTGGCATTATAGGCTGATTATGTATGTATGTATGAGCCACATTAAAATTCCTAAACACCAATGATTGCAACTATGGTAGGTAGGCATATATGTAACAGACAATATGTTTGTACAAAACATTCGTAAAACACTTCTTATCCTTATGAGATTGTTGGTTGGTGGTAGAAATCTAACTTAGAAAGATATATAATTGATTCTAATGATTATAATTCTCTAAATATGTACCTGTTATTGTCGCGAATCATATTTTGATCAAGATACAATCTGACACTGTCCTGCAAATTGCAAAAAACGTAAGAAAATTTTAATTTCGCGGTCTACCACTGTCCATTCACCTTAATAATGATTCAAGTTGACGTCCTGAATGAACAAAACGTTATACGAATATTAATAAAGGCAAAAACATACATTCAAGGACATAATACAGTAGGACATAATGTTATGTCTAAAGTTCTCACAGCACTTGTCATGAATTCTAAGTGTTTGTAATATTTTTTATACGAAAAACATGTGCTAAATATGCTGCATGAATTTTAAATCGCTACCTACTAGTTAGTTTACTGCCCCGACATTGCTCAGGGGACTTTTGTAAAAACAAAACATTTCTTGAAAGACTAGCTAAGCATAGCTTAGCCTATAATGTTACCGCGTGGGCCCAGTGCGGGTTGGTATATAATGTCATATGTCACTTAACAGGATACCGAGCCTCTTTCTCCCTGAGGGTTTCTCAGGAGTAAGGAAAAATCACCGGCAGAAAACCCGAGTAGAAAAACTTTATCAAAAAACACAATATTGTAACACTTATGATTTTTTGCCATAAGTACTTCAAACTGAAACCTCTCTTCACAGACGTGAATGTTTTGACGTTTCTTTATAATTCGAGCTTCTAAGAAACTCTTAGTTATCTCTTTATTATAATTGCATTAGACAACATTTCAGATTAAGCAGCAAAAAACTTATCAAGTGTAAAAAATCTACGATCTATTGACCACGAAGCGATAGGTACGTTTATTGACAGTTAAGCAAATGGAAAAAATTGCTCAATGAATTATTAAACTTGAATAGGTAATCAGATTGTTCTGTTGCCATAGGAATTGGGAAGTAGTTGAGCATTGAACAAAATTGACGGGTGGATTCTACATAATATTAATTGACGACTAGCTGTTGCCCGCGACGTCGTCTGCGATCCAGGATGTAAAGTAACCTATGTCCTTCTCCAGGTCATGGTCTACTCATGTGCTAAATTTCTTCTAAATCCGTACACCCGTTTTATCGTAAAAGCGTAACAAACAAACATACTTACAAAAAATCAAATTTTTTCTCTTAATAATATTAGTTTACAAGAAATTTCTTCTAAATTCTTCTTAATTTTTTATCACATAAAAAATCACATCTCTAACAATCCAATGACACTCGGCAATACTTCAGCTTCCCAATAGGGAAAAAGAATTTTTGTCATCGGATCAGTAGTTACGAAGATTACAGACTGTTCATCCTCCAGTTGTCTATGATTCTCTTATTGCATATTAATATTAGGATATATCATCATCATCATATCCCCACGCTCCTGTGCCAGCGTCATCCAGGTTATACCAGCGATGGCAGCAATGTCGTCCACCCATCTCACCGCCGGACGACTGACACTTCATCTCCCAGTCCTTGCACGGCACTCGGGCACTGCCTTACTCCACCTGTCATCATTGTGCCTTGATCAATATAAGTCCTTCTATTTATTTTTAAATCCAGAACAGACTTACCTACGTCTTAAACGCCAAAATAATTCATCTATCAGAAATTGGGGTTTCGTGATGCTAATCTGATTTGCAACCCCACTGATCTCTTGCGTCATCCTATAATTACTTATAGTACAGCGAACGTAACCAGCAGCAAACTGCATAATCAATACATTCTCAGCTAAATGTGGATTGATGTCAGTACGTGAGATTTGCTGTGCGAATGAACTTCTAGCCAGTTAAATCAATACTAGCGCTAGCAGAGCCCGCATGCAATATCATTCTGTAGTCACCTGCATTAAGTGTAGCGAAGCAAACAGATATTAATTACCTGCATCCAAGGTTCGTCTTTGTAAGTACTTTGATTTACCGTGATTGCTTTCTTTATCTATAAACTTATAGATGGTTCGCTAGCCACTTCCGGCCATAAACCTCTCATGTCCATTTTCACTATTTCTAGGCGATACCTATATGTACTGCCTGAATTCTACTGCACGTTGGATTTTCTCGGCGCTGCGCCGAACGTTGAAAGTCCAAGAGAAGTTTCATCTAGTGTTACTGAAAACTGGCATCAGAGTCTCAGCGTAAGGCCCGGCGCCCACTATCGGCATCGGCACGGCTGAGGATTTTTATGCGACGAATAAAAATGTAATATAATTGTATGACGATAAAATTGAAATTTCAATGACACGGTATGTCGGATACCCTACCCTATCTTTATTTTTGCACCTACGATGATTATTATCATTGAAATTTCATCGATGATTATTATTTTTCAATTTTATCGTCATACAATTATATTACATTTTTATTCGTCGCATAAAAATCCTCAGCCGTGCCGATGCCGATAGTGGGCGCCGGGCCTAACCCATCTTCTGTTATTTGAAAGAGTATGAAACCACCGCTTAAACGATAACAACAAATAAACGATTCTAAAATGCAACAACGAACAAAGAATCACTTGTAACATTAATCATCTGCAAAAACATTTAAACCAAAATCCCCATTGATACTTCCTCAATACACAAAAAATAAAATATCAACTTCGTTGTTAGGTTCGTGAGTTTGTTCGGTCGTGAGCCACGGGCCCACGGCACAGTCCTAACACCGGCTGACCGATATAAAGATAGGCACCGTTTAATTGGAGATCACGCTCTTTTGAGCACTTTATACCATCCAGACACTTCCAATGCTGGTATTTAATTTGCTTAAATGGTTGTTTTCATACTGAGTAATTATGTTTGGTTTGTTTGCCATGGGTATTTTATGGCTGTTATGTCTAGCGTACAATAAATCAGACTTCTTCCGAGTATCAGGACTGGAATAGGTAGGTAGTGGAATTAACATCAACAACGTGCAATATATACCACCTTGAGTTCTATACAGCGTGAGTCTTCATAATGTGCACATATCGAAATGAGGGAAACTAAGCTTAATTTTATCGACGGAAAAAATATTAAAAAAATAAAAAATAATAAAAAATTTGTAGCATTTTTAAAATCCATTTTTGCTGCAGTGACCCCTGTGTAAACAATCGCCCCTCAATTTAGAATTATGGTTTTTTTTTAACAAAAATCTAATATTTTTCATCACTTTTTACAATAATTGTAAAATTACTCAATAAAAGCCCTGGTTACCTACCCTTTTTGATTACTTTAAATTATTCTCCATCGTATCAGATTTCTAAACGTAAAAATACCATGTTTATAACTCAATCATACCATTTCCTATCAACTGTTAAAGAAAAGCCTTGCAATCACCATACTTTAGCAGGTAAAGATCCTTTTAAATATTTTTTCAAATATTTTTACCGTCGATAAAATTAAGCAATGTTTCCCTCATTTCGTTATGTGCACATTATGAAGACTCACACTGTATATACACCCAGATAGTCTATTCCCATGGCAAGTCTTGCAGGAGGGATTTCAGGTGCAATGCTTAGGAGACCCATAGGCAACTAGATACCTCACTACAGCTTAGAATCTTAATTACATAAATATTTCTTCTCTTCTTTCATGTTTCTCTGGTTTTGCATGCTCTTCAACGCACCTAATAAACATCTCTCTTGAATTAGCTAAGAAAACAGGAGCTCTAGCCAAATCAAATATAAATAAGTAGATATTAAGCACGTCTAAGAACTTTTCTGCTTCAGTCGTCAGTTCTACCTACAATCCATCACAAAGACCGGTATCACCACTTACCATTACATCACCGAACTGACCCAATCTTAAATCATAACAGAATCCCGTCCACGAATCATCTATAAGGTCACTGATGTAAATACTAACAGCTTCCGCGGTTCCCACCACACGTAACGAGCTATGTAAATAGCAATTAACGGCTGGAAATGTTCCGGCGTTGCTACCTGTACCGATAGCTGGCTCACGAGACTTCTAATTGATTATATCAATGCACGTGATATGCAGTTTCCGTCTGCAGGTGATGGTGTATGTCAGGATAGTGCGTGGATGTGAAGAGGTCAACCTGTTTTTGGGGATGCGTAGGGACTTAAAGGCCATTATTGCTCGAACTTGGATGAGACTGGCACAGAAGTATGGAGTTTGCCACAATAAAAAACAGGTCATAACCTGTGACTAGGAGAGTCGGGTTTTGGATGTTATTAAGGGCCCGAGCGTTGGAAGGTTTCCCACAAGGTGGTCCGACGACCTTGTGAAGGCCGCAGGAACCCCTTGGATGCGAGAAGCACAGAACCGGTCGACGTGGAGGTGCTTCCGTACTATGGTTACCAACACACTTGGTATCTGACACGAAGATAATTAAGTTGATTTCTAAACCTACACACAGTATTTTGCCATCTCTCAATATCGATCCATCTGAAGATCTTTCAGCTTTCTGCAAGTGAGCGTTTGTAGCAGATGGAGGTACCATCTGGAGCTGGAGCATTTGAAGAATCGTTCTGGTAATGTAACCAAACCCGTGCTACTGAGTTGTATATTATGTCAGTCGTGAACCGGACAGTCAATGTATGCGTATGACCGGTACAGTCACGAGCACTAATATGTCAACACTTAGCAACTTTCAATTGCGATTTTTTCACGAAATAACGAATGCAAAGTTTAAATACGACACTTTACATAAACCTATAGGTTCGGAAATACTATGCTAAGTGTATACATACTTATGCTCGTGACTGTACTAATGGTGCACACGTGTTCGGTTTAGTATGCAGCTATGTTAGGAAGGCATTTTCCCACGACACTTTCCTTTAAATTGTTGTTATTCAGAATTGTACTTACCTGTTTATTTTTAAGAAAAATAACACTGTTTATTTTAGTCGGTCATCCTTGGTTCGTATATCGTAATCCATCGAATTAATTCTCTTGTTGATAGACATCATCATCAACAGCCGATGCTATACCACTGATACTTATTACTGCTTCGCCAATAACGAAGATTAATTAGTTGTTACCTTTGTTGCTAATTAGATTCTCAAATCCATCTTTAATAATACCCTTATCTTCTTAAAGACGCTGTTGCTTGTCAAAGATGACGATTTTAACCAACAACTTCAAAATTATTTCTGCTGTAATTTTTTTTTGGTCAACCCTGCACCCTAATTTCGAAACACACTATCGATCACAATCTGAATCATTTTGAAGGATATTGCTAATGCATTGGTTTTCAGTTGCATCCGGTTAGACTGGAAGCCAGTCAGCAACATAGTTGAGAAAAGGCTAGGCAGATGATGATTGCTAATGCATTGCTTCAATTGTTTGAAAAATTTGTCTGCTGAACAAAGTAAATAACGCAATGAATGTTGTTGGACTGTCAAAATGAAAGCCATTGCTACTGTTAGTGTGTTACGGAATTACCCCATCAAACAAAATTACCTATCAGACCATGCAAGCCCTAAAACTTGAAAGTGAACAAATAAAATGGCGACGTCGTGGGCTCCTGACGATATTGCTTTCTCACTTGAAGCACTATTAACGTCACTGTAAACCACCTCTGCTATGTTTATTGTAGAATATAACTTAAACTTACACTGTGAACGCTTTCTCATTGTAAAAACCCCACACGATTTAGTATCACTTGCAATCGACAAAGATCACTCGTAGAGGCGCAGTTTACGAAAGACTGAGGAAAGAAGAGGTGAATCCATAAATTATTAAAAACTAATGGAATGCAAAAACCCTGCGTTCTAGGATGTGAGAACAAACGAAATTAGGGATACAGTGATAAAACTTCGTATATCATCTCAGCGTATCTGCAGGTAATCGCTCTTTTAGTCGTTATCATCCATCATCATTCTCCCGCCATTATCCCAATATATTTAGTGTCGGCGCAACATGACATGTCTTTTTCTTCCATACTTCTCTATTAGTCGTCATCTCGGTAGTCACCCGCTTTCTAACCATATCATCATTCACACAGTCCATCCATTGCTTCTTTGGTCTTTCTCTACTCTTATCGCCACCGACATTCATACACGTCATCATCACCCAACTGCTCTTATTCCAATAGGTATATTTGGAGTCACATCATGTCTTCTTATTTTTCCATATGTTCGTTTCTATTAGCCGTTATCTCATCATCTTTCACACAATCCGGTACTACCTTTTGCTACGCAAACGATAAAATCCACGATATTTTTTGCGCTACACCAATCGAATACGTATTAAATTACAGTAACAGTTTGTAAGCTTGGGCGGAGTGAAACTTGTTTATGCCTTTGTTAGTCTCGGGGTTCGATTCCCGTGTCGTGTCGTTGTCGGACGATGGTCGGCAATAAATCGCGGTCGACACCTCCGATACTACAATGGGGAAAGAGAAAGTTAAGGAAATATCACAAGATCGAGACGGGACAAAAATCCGCGTAAATCTTGCAACTTTACCGACCGTCTCATTACCGCCGTTGTATTGTTTTCTAAATGAAAACGTATTGACATTGTAATCTACCCTGACAGATATAAATTGCTAGTTGGATAATCAAGGAAAACATAAATAGTCTTAATGGGTAGGCAGGTCTGCAAGTAACAAGTAAATACTGTCTTTAAGAAATTATTACATTGTATCTTTCACACTCTTTAGGTACTTACGAAACTTGGTGTTTGTACTGCAAATAAAATGCAGCCATTTTGTTTTCTTCTTTAGAATTATTTTCGCTGTGCTCCTTAAAGAGAGGACGACAGATTTGTACTCGCGGCACTGCTTGTAATTTAACAAGATCACACAGAAACTCAGGAAACTGTAACGAGATGGAATGCTCCACGTCGCTCGGATTCCCTCCATTGGTCATGTCGTGACAACCGGCCATATGAAGGAGCTCTCAGACCAGAACCACATCGATTAGCGACGCACCATCATTATTTTATCGTATTACACTTGATTAATAACGACAATCTACTGACCGGGTCTTCTAGATTCCTATATAATTGTATCAGCTTTCTTCCATCTCTGTATGGATTGCTATCGCTAATTTCAATCGTTCCAGCCAATTGAACATTCTAATCTTGTATATGGTATTAATTATTGCAACCGTGCAAGTGGAAGAGGAAACATATTGATGAAATATGTGATCGCTCATGTTTTACTGGTAACATGATCTGATTGGCTTTTGCAGAAACCGCGTGTTCTCTGCTCTACTTTTTATTAAGAGCGAAGAAATGGGTTTATAAAATGAGGCTCTATTGGTTCACAAAAGGCTTTATGTCTGACCTAATAAGCGTTCGTAGAATGATGGCTTTCATTTAGTAATTAGGCCAGATCTGTCAACAAACCCGATACTTGTGCGGAGACGTATTATCTCCTAAGCACCACAACGACACATAATAACCACTGTGGACGTCGTTATCTCACCACAAATCGTCCCCGGAGCCCTGAGTCGTCAATGCGACGATTATTTAAATAAGCCCCGGTGCATACAGTCGCACAGACACGGTACCGTTGGCTCTACGTGATCCTAGCGCCTAGCGGCACTATCGGTGCCCGTCATTATCTTCACATTAACTCGGCTTCAGGATGTGGCACACTTTCGCATTTCAATAGACAATTCTATTTCGGTGTTTATTGTGTCAACTTGACAACACGCTCGCGAGAAAGCCAAACAATCTCGAAGACTCGCGGCAAACAAGTCATACAAAGTGTAGCTGCAGCGAAATGTGAAATATGCAGAATCACTTTATGGATCACTCCGTCTTCTACAAAAAATGTCTCCATGATAATCTATGCCTCGCATTCTCACGAGAATCCTCATCTTACTATTTACTCGTGTACGTTAAATTCAGGGTTCCGTAAAAGGTCTGAATAATTACGACGTCGGCAGAAAAAGCGGTCGAATGCCATAGCTCGCACAGTGGTCTGATGCGCGATGCAATGTGAGGTTTTTGCTCGGGGTAAAAAATATTGGTTGTCTGAGCGGGGTGTAGCGGTGTAGGCTCGAGGGGTTGAGAATGTTGAGATGCGCCGCGGAATCGAGCCGTGCGACCGGCTGCGTCAGTGTCGCTGTGCCCCGTGCGTACAGCGGTCGTGGTAGAGGGGCGTTACGTGCCGCTCGCGTTAAACACTGTTATTCGCGGTTCGCCATCGAATGCGCACGTGTCGCCGGCACCGAGCGCAGTATCTATTTACACAGTGTGCACCTGTGACCACGCAAATATTTGTCGTGATGTGAAAGACCATTTTTGGTTCAGCCTACTACTGGTGTTTTTAAACTCAACGTCCTAATTTGTGTTCGTTCAGACGTGCTTAGTTTGTGCCAAGTTCTGTACTGTGCGTTTGGTGATATCGACGTTTCTTAGAGTTTTATAAACTCATTGCATGTTCTTAAGTGTTCGAATACGAATTTCGGCGACAGCCAAGGCGTCAGCACCGAAAGTTGGATGAACGCCAGCATCTCCGGTGCTAAGGTGAGGGAAAATTTCAATTTGGAAATATACCTTTTGGCATTTTTACGAACATAGGCATAATTAACGTTATCGCGGACAATACCGGCTTATCTGAAACGTTCCGCCTGTCGCGAATGAATAATACCGTCCAATAATGTTTACAATTCAACTACATTATCAGAATTTTTCGTAACATTTGTTTGGGCTTTTAATAATAGCAGTACATTTGGAATTGGAATTACAGCAATATTTGGAATTACACCAACTGGAATTACAGCAATATTTTCATAAATTTCATTACCAAAGTTTTGTCCGGAATTTATTGCAGCCTAGTTGTGTTCTCGAATATTAATTCCTACTTCCTTCAGACTATTGTTCAAAAGTTTGAAGCAATTACCAGATGTGCGCTCCGCAATGAATTGTTTTGTTTGTCATCAACAATAATTCTCATTCAATCGTACACTGTGCACACACACACAGAAACCGTCACAACAGCTGAATAGTATTATGAGTACCTATCACTATAACGTACTACGTAACTACAATTAGAAGAATAAGCAACATATATTTTCCAAGCATTTTTATAATATAAAAATTGAGACATTACATTTTCCCGAAATTGTAGCGTTAAAAATTTCCACAGCGAAAATATACTTTTTATCTGTTAACTTAATATTTCATTATCATTGTCGTTATCTTGTACTTCGCCAAGGACATAATTATGGAGTAGTATATCCTTATCTACTGACGTGGTATGTACTGGAACATACGAATGACGGTAATTTATGATTGCTGACGTAACGTTTGGTAACATGCCAAAATATTTTCAAAATATTTATGGCTGTCTCATAATGGCATTATCGTCCTGAAATTCGGAAAAATGTCTTGTAGAGTTAATCGAGAAAAGGTGTATATCATCGAGGTAAACTTTTGGCTTCTATTGTTTCCTTTTTGTTCTACTTCATATCCTCCTGTAGTCATCTGGAGCCAAGTAACGAATACAATGATCGAGGTCCAATCGATAACTGGCTTCGATAAGAGCGTTCAGTCAGACAGCGCGTCGGACGTGCCGCAACAACGACGCCTTTACCAGCCCGGTCACGTCTGACACACTCAAAGGAACTCCTTCACTTTAACAGTAGTGCATGTATACAGTGCCATACTCCACGCTAGCCTAAAATATTACACCCAAGTACCGCCACTATCGTACACAGACACGCATTTCCTCTAGCTCAATGAGCGCAATCCTCAAGTGCCAGAACTGCTTCTGACTCAGGTACTTCAGAAAATTCGACCTCCCCGAAATAGATCGATCCGTGTTCGTCTACCCCTGTTATTTTTTGTTTGCTAATCGTCACTCATTCAATTGCTCAGTTGGCCTTCCGCCAGGACTCCGACGCCAAGGTTCGCTCCACTTTTACGTGCATCTTGTATTTGCAAAATGGTATCACGACTTCGGTCGCGACCTGGTGCTATGATTAGTAGGCGCCAGTTGACATTTTTTACGACTCTGAGAGCATGATTTTGCGACATTTGTCTGGTCCGCCAAATATTTTCAGAGCGTACAACATCAATCTTCGTGTCAAATCAAACCGGTGTTCTTGTGTTCTTTTATTTCGAGCTGTCGTTACGCAGCAGTGTTTCGTTGTTGCTAGTTACCAGCACTGAATTAGTTTTACGAGTAGGTACCTACCAGCCGCTGTTCTGACGTGTTTGCTCACATCAAAAGCGGAGCAACTCATTGTTACGTATTTATTATTAGTTCCCATGAACAGTTTACGTTACATTTGTGTATGTAGGTCCTCAGTTTTCGTAACCTTGGCTTATGTTTTTTAACCGTAATTACTCACCAGATTATTCATTTTTGTTAGTTACCGATGATCATCATCATGGTGGTCTTTGTTCTGCGCAAATCAATATTGACTGAATAGTAAAGATGAAACAATGCGAAGAGGATGGTTTGAACAAGGATCTTAATCGATGTCATTAGGCCAACAACTGCGAGAACAATGTGCACCTCAAAAGTTTAATTAATGATGTCAAGTCGCCAAAAATGAAGCGAGAAACCCGCGCCGACCACCTCAGTGACCTATTCATGTTAGACTAATCGAACTAATTAGTTACGACATAGTTTCACTTTCCGATCTTTTCGATGCGTTATGTTGGTATTAAGTTAATCCGTGAACAGCCTTGGATCCGATTTTGTTTTGCCAACAAGAATTTTGTTGACCGGCGTACTGCGCCAAATTAATTGATGTTGTAAATTGATTCGCATCCAACAGATACATTTGTTTCGGCAAAAGATTTAAAATGTCCAAAAATTGGTTATGAGGTCGGTTATCGGTAAACTCGAGTTGCCGAGGACAGTTGTCATGGCCGGCAAAGTTTTCAGATCTTTCTGTCACCGACACTTTTTATCTTTATGGTGTTTAATTTGGGTCTCTGTCGTTGTCAATTTCATCACCACTGCTCTCAAAGCGGTGAAGGAAAACATCGTGAGGAAACCGGCTAGTCTTAGAACTTGAAGACGTGACATCCATCAAGCTGCACTGTGCTCACGCGGTGGATTATGGCCTACTCCCACTCAAAGACAAGAGGCCTGTGTCCCATAAGACAATTGTCCAACACTCTTAAAACATGTTCAAAAACATCTTCGACAGAAATCACTCAATAAATCGATAACAAACACGAGAACGTGCTTCATCTGAGTGGGCCTTATGAATAAATGCATGTAAAATTTTATTGTTGCATTGACACCGATATGTCATACGTACGTAAAGTAAGCAAGTAGGAAAAAAGTGGCAATGCGATGAGGCTAGAAAATCGGAACATGATCCGACATACATGGGCAAAGGGACAGGTTCTTAACGATTGTCGAAGTCATCGAATAACGGTCAGTAGTTGGTAAAAAAGTTTCAGCGATCCCCGCGTAATTGGCAGGTCTCATGCGGAATGTGGCCTGACGAAGATGTGTCCCAAAAGGAAACACGGACAACCGTACAAGGCACATCGGATGCCTGTATTAAAATAGAATTTCAATTAACATCAACATCTCGGAATAAGGAAAAATATTCCTTGCTTAGTTGTGAAATTATCCTCTACATGGCCAGTTTTTATCTTCAAATTTATTGCAATAAGCCAAACGTAATTATCAGTTTCCTTAATAGGAAATCTATTTCAAATGCAAATGTAGGAGTGTCGCCATTTTATTAATACTTGCCAATATATCAAATTGTCGCCTGATATTAATAGGATTATTCAATAATCAGGTTTGTCCTGTCAGTATAAAGGCTGGGTTCTAAGCTGCACTTAAATGGCGTGTAAACTTATCTAAATCATTGTAATTAGTGTCGGGGACTATGGTCTTTTAAGGCTAACACTTCTAGCAGAGTGGCTTAACGGTACACCAATCATAACATTATCCCTGTACTTTAAAACCAGCTGTAGCGTGTTGATCGAGAAATGTATGTCAAACGTATGCCACTAGACAACGACGATACTAAGAAAATTACAAATATTATAAAAAAATCCTTCTCCAGTTAAATTGTAAAATTCTCTTGAGTGCTATTGGAGTTTGTATAGTGGATTCATTCATCAATTTGTCAATACCATAAAAGTATTTAAAAAATCCTGTATCATTACGTCTGTATATGGTCGCGAGAGCGTACGCCTATGTTCGTCGGAATTCTGTTAACACCATAAAAACTTAAAAACTTCTTGGTGTTTTAAAACTTAATGTGGTGTGTTATCCGTGGAATGTGTGTCAAACGTATGCTGGTTCTACGAAGACCGCCCGTTCAGGTTTCACCCTCATTTCTATATATTATAAAAACTAAGATTTCTCGGAAATGATACTTTGAGATTAATTTGATGCGTTTCTTACTAAAAACTTTTGGTTCATGCACAATGGTACAGACTAAACAACCTACTTTACCCGCAGCTTCCCTCAATAACATCGACATAAGTCTATTCTCGTTACATAAGATGATTCTTGGAACTCAATAAACGAATGCGTAGGTTCTCCTCCTTCTTAGTTTAATGGTTACGATCTAGCAATTTGCTATAAGTGAGTACTAAAAGCTAAATTAAGCTATAATAAATTAATATGCAGTAGCTCTCAGAAATCGCATAACGAACGGTAAACGATATTCTTTCTAAAGAAGTAAAACAGTATAGTTATGTTAGCGGTCTTGAAAGTGCAGTCTTTATATTTCTTGACTAATCATTCTCTTATCCCACTCTTCTTCTACCATACTTTTTTCTCTATTAGTCTTCATCTCAGAAGTCACGCCGTTGCTAGCCATATTATCTTTCACACAGTCCGTCCATCGTTTCTTTGGTCTTCCCCTACTCTTCTAGACATTCTCATTCATACTTAAAGCTTTCTTCACGACATTTCTTTCATTCTTCCATATCAAATGGTTATACTATGACAAAAGATTTCTACATAACTTTTCAGTCACCGGTGTCACTTTCACACTTCACTCATTTCTTATTCTATCCATTCGTGTAACATCTCTCTTAGCATTCTCATCTCAGCTGTAGGTATGTAATTATTGCCTTTATACTTATGTTTACTGCTTTATTCATTTCTATATTTTATATATTAAACACCTAGATTTTTCTTTCTTAAGACGCATATTCTTAGAAAATACGCGAGTGCAATAAACTAGAATGGATCATCGAACCGCGAGTCGGCTGATTAGCAACTCATACGCACGTAACATAACATTCATTTTATTGTCTTTGTCGCTGACTGTATCGACCGCGTCATGCCCCACGCATAGTACACTTTTAGATACATTGTATGTTCGTTTATATGTCTTAGAAATAAGTGGCGATTTTTGTGAAATAAATAAGCCTCCTGAAAATTGTCATCATAAACATTTTTCAGAATTTATTGAACAAATTATATTCAGTTCTTTATTGTTGGTATAGCAAAAAAGAATACTACAAAAATAGAATAGTGGAGCGTCTCTTATTTTAATTCTAAAACCGTAACGTGTTGTAGGGATATACCTACTTATTTATTTATATTTATATAATAAGTACATTATTGTACACCACTTTATACTTAATTAATATTAAATTAGCCCAATCTTTATGTAATGCTGGTGGTAGGCGTTCCAGTAATCTGTCACCACTTACAAGCGATTATAGTGTTTGGACTTAATGCGCCACACCATACATGGCGTTAAACGGAGCTCTAAATATGCGCGAGCGCCGCTTTCAGTGCTACTTACCCAGTTCCAGAAGCGTGAGACTTAACCTATAACATGCTAATGTAGTAGGCATTTGATAACGATTAATAATAATTTGTTGGGATATCGACATAGAAAAATCTGGAGGATTTTGGTTTGGAGAGCTATAAAAATACCTTTGGGTTTAAAATTACATTATCATCGTCATCCCGTTCCTATCCCAATATATCGGCGCAGCATGTCTCTTTCTTCCATGCATCTCCAGAAACCGTCATCTCGGTATTCATCCCATTTATTTTTCACACCAGTACTTATAACTAGTTCTAGAATTTTCTTATATTCATTCGTTAGGTAATTGCGAATTGCAAAATACTCAATTGTTATTTAAAACAGCGTCGATTGTATCTATATCTAATCTACTGAGCAAATAATCTTTGGCTTGTTTGTTTAACGCGACTTAGATAAAACATGAACTGATAAAAATAACACGCTTACTTATGCAAGTTTCCGGCCCCGAGGTTCACAAATTAGAATTATGTAACACATTATCGAATCAGATGTTTGTATAGCGTTGGACCACTCTTTTATAATTGACTACTTAACTGTTGCCTTCGGTTTCACTCGCATTCTAAAAAAACTAATTCATGAACCTGGGTAAAAAGTATTCTATGTTTTTATCAAGGACACGGTTTATCTGCGTGCCAAATTTTATTCAAATCCGCTCAGCCGTTTATAAGTGATCGAGTAACAAAGTAACATCTTCACAAACTTTCACATTTTTTTATTATTTATTATTAGTGTTTTTGTACATTGTCCTTTGTCAAATTTTACATTAATAAAAAACTTACTACCACCGCGGCTTCGCCCACGTGGTGTGTCGATAAAAACAACTTATGTCCCCGTGGTTTAAAGTATCTCCATACCAAACATCAAAATAGGTTCAGGCGTTTCGGAGATTAGCCGGAACAGATAGAAAAAACTTTAAAACTTGTTTTTTTTTATAAATGCCGTATAGGTATACTTTCATATGCATTTAGTAAAAAGCTGTTATTTTGACATTACAAACAGACACTTTTACTTTTTTTTTAATTATTTTGTAAAGGACACTGTGTAATGTGTGAGTGAACCAATTATATACACATAATAAAATAAAGTAAACTAGTAACTTCATAAAAACGCAGTCAATAGCACTCGTGTGAAAGTGTAAGTTTATGTTATGTTCATCTAATGTAATTTAGTTTTTCATCCATTTTGACTTGTTAGCGTGTCTCGCGAAATCACTTATAAAAACTGGCTCTAACCGGGTGACCGATCTTTTATGGATATGGAAAAAAAAGCAGCTGGACATCCCATATGGGATCTTAGCGAAAGGTGTTGCTAGAGTAATGACCTCAGGCTTTATGAGTGCGCAACTAACAATGTCTTTTTAATAATTTTCATAGTCCTTTATGCCTTTTTTCTCTTGGAGATAATTCGATCTAGTATCGAACATCTTTTTGTCTAATGTTGGAGCAAGTATGTGGTAATCAGTATAAATTAAAAATAACGAATATTTTCCTTCAGTTTTCCCGAAATGTTTTTTTTTCGTCTTTAATATTTAACCTTGGGTATTTACCGCGTCATCAGTGTGCAAATCAATCTTTCTTAATTGTGCTGTTTCCTCAGTATTGTTTATCGCATTAGTCATGTTCAGCTTATTATGTGCCAATATTCTAACGATGCTTGGGTAATTTCACGCATTTTTTATTTTTATCAGCAGCCAGCAATTTCTAGTTGATGCAGTATTTATTTTTGTTAACTTAATATTTAGTTTTGGTAGATCTCAGCATTTCAAAAGTCGTAATTGATAAAAATAGAAAGTTATAATTCAAATTCACGTTATAATATTTCCTACGGTTAGCAGCTACGTAAGTTTTTTCATTTTTATAGTGACTTCTAAACTTGTGCAAGTTTCCTTCCTTCGTTTTATTAGAAGCTAAAGTCGAATGCTCAAATTCACTAGTGGAAGTTTACTGATCTCGCTAATGTGACGAAGGATAAATCAACCTTCAAACGCATAAATCTACACATCTCACACGTTTGTCAGCACATCATGTAGTATATTTGTATAATTTTCATCTCTCTACCCTCACCTTGGTATTTTCTTAAATTAATAACAGCAACTGCACCGTCTGCACTACAAGTTTTTGGCATAAACATAACGCATATTTCTCACATGAGATTGGCAACACTGCGAGTGAATTATGGCATACAGTTGCTAACAGAAATAAATTTATCTGACATGACTCTTACCCCAAAGAAATAGGATTAGTTATTGCTTGTTTGTGCAAGTGGCGAGCCAATTAATTAAATTCAATGCTCGTTTTTCCTACAACAATTTAGCTACGGGGAAAGAGAAAATTCCTTACTGCGATACTGGAACTCTTGGACCGCGTGAGTCGCATTCCGTTCTCTATTGCCTACCGTGAATGTAAAAGTTGTCATTAATAGCTGATGTATCAAGCAGAATGTGAAATTAATAAGGAATGGTAAAGATATATGTTATTGGCGAGAGAGATTGCAGTTATGAGATTCTATATTTACTTTACGATTCAATGGGTGTTGGATTTTATTGCTGGTAAATAACGTGTAGGCATTTAGAGACCCCTACGGTAATAAAGATACTTATTTGCGTAGGTCTAACTCTGTTACAACCAATCTTACCGACTGGTTATGTTTTCACCATAGCACCTATGTGTATGTTACTGTGGCTAGATCATCATCATCATAAATGTGGTGCTGTTCCACAAACGATGGGTCACTTCATGTCGTGTCCTGCGTGTCCTGTCAGCTGCACGTTGCAGGAGCTGATGGACGCTGGTGGAGGCGCCAAACAAGTGGCCGAATTCTGAGCCGAGTATATTTAGATTGCTATCGACACGCTAAGAAGAAGATCATCATCATCTATACTGTGGCTAGATATATGTATATAATTTGTTCATGTTTATACCGAGTGTGTTCTCAGACCGGAATAATTCATGTTTACCGCAAATAAACTAATCAACTTTTCCTTTCTTCTTTTTCTTTCATATACAATATGTATTTTCGTCTAGAAGACGAATCAAAGTCTTCACTTTCTTCTAGGCATAAACCTATAAAGCAATGATGGGGCAGGTACAATTTCGCTATAGCGTAATTAGCGAGAAATTATCTAATACATTAAGTCTATATTTTCACTTACAAAACCACATTCGCTTCCCGTATTGCTCGAAGCAGCTCGGGAGCCAGTGAAATCAGTGAATTATTACATTGCATCCATTATTCATTAATTAAGCTACAATCGAGGCCATAACGGGCCATCCGAGGAAGCGAAGACTTGTGGCCAGTATGTACCTTTTAACCACTGAGTAATTAATAACTGGAGTGCTAATAAACATCAGAATCCCCACGCATAACGGACCGAATGGGAGTCTAAGTGCGGAAAAGGGAGTCCTATAATCATCAATTATCAAACATCAGAATCTGTGCAGACTATGGGGCGCAAAACCACATCTACCGTTAGATGATCACTCACTGGCGTTGCCTCATACAGCGTATGTGCTTTTGGCAAATCTCTTGGTGATGTTGGTACGCTGTGTTTGAAAGTAATCTGTCTGATTCCATTTACTATTTCCTCCGTAGTACAAATACATCTTAAAGTAATTTATGTATCTAACGTAGAGCAGTCACGATACGCATAACTGTTGCTTGTAACGGACTGTGTACTATTGGGACTAGGAACAAACTATTGACTGAATTATTTCTTGTAGAGAGAATTGATTTAGAAGGTACTGTCGATGGGAGAAACCGCGATAGTTTAGCAGTAGTGGTTTAAATAGTAGTATTAATCGATGATACGACTAAAAGCACTAAGCTAACAGGACAGCTGAGAGAGAAAGAAGTGTGGAAGAGGAACTGGCCGGTCACAAAAGCCAAGTTAATACTGAATTATATAATAGAAAAAAAGCTACAGGTACTTAGGTAGACCAGCATGACCGGCATGTCCTATACCATAGATATCAGTCCTATACTTAACCAAAAAAGAGGCACTCCGGGAGTGCCAGCAGAAGTGAAAACTTGAACAATTACATGTGTATTTTTTAATCGTCTTATAAACAAAACACACGCGGTGTCGGTTACGGTAGCAGTGTCGCGAGTTCAATGGTTTTTTCCCCATCTCAAAAATTGCCCAACGCGGCTAAAGAAGTTTTCACTTCAAAAATTGAAGACATGGGACACCTAACAACCCGCACTGGGCTCATGTGGCAGATTTAGTAGATTATAGCCCACTCCCTCTTCCAGAGAGGAGGCCTGTGTCCCAGAAGTGGAAACATTATAGGTTGATAATGCTTAAGCTTTAGATATAAACGTAGGAAGGAACCTAGAAATGGAAAGTAATGACTTTAGTCCAACCCGCGCATCGCATGATGCTCTTCCGCATAAATTTAAATTATTGTGAACTACTTACTGACCTACGAATGCAAATCATAACATTTCCGTCTTACCAAGTTATTTACGGCGCAACTACTTCGCCTTGTCTCCGCAATTTGTAGTTGAAACTTTATGTAGCAGAAAATAGATGTCATATTACCATAACTGCATAAACTGTAAGACTTGGATTTTGTTTTTTTTTTAATTTATCTTAACTCCAGCTTTGAGGAAAATTACGTTTCTTTTTCTTGTAAGATTAGACCAGGATAAACCTTCGCTTGTTTTTAGTTTCCTAACAAGAAATTATTGTGTATTTTGTTCTATTTCGATCTTCAGATGTTCTTTTGTTCTCACTTTATTATTTAATCGATTTCTTGTGTTGATAGTTCTTCGTAAAGTACTGTTATTTAAGGTCACATTATGGCGTCATCTATTACCTTTGCTAAATTTCTTGCTTCAATTCAGTTTTGCTCAATTTGATTAACTTGTAACCAATTTTTCGGTTATGAGTGCTATTCAACAGGAATGCCATCACATTCCTTTTAACGTAGTAACTCAGACATTTTGTATTTACATTTTACATTCGGATGTTCCGCACGACACGACGCGCCCCAATCACGCGCGACGCGACACGACTGAAACGTCACGTCAATTAGTCGTGGCACGGTCGCAGCGGGACGCGAACACCGTTACTAGTCTGTTAAGGCCGATATTTTCGCTCTTCTATCTAATTGTTTGGACTTGAAATGATCTAGATTGCTGTAGGTCAAACGCAGGAATCATTTCAAAACTGTATTTTCTTAATGCATTTAACCGTAATCATTTTCGCATAAGTTTCATACCTCTGTGATATACACATTGTGTTTTCTGATAGCTTAAAACATACCACCTCTTTCTAAGACTAATGACGATGAATTCAATGAATAATGATGACACAATTACTTTTAATAGTACATCTTCAATCTTACTAAGCGCTAATTGAACAGCAGCAGCCAAAAAAGCGAGCCGCGTCAATAATTATTAGACTCGCATCTTTATTGCCGAATTGAATGTACCAAAAGATAAACTTCTCTTCATATTTAATTTACTAATTACTTCGGGAAATTATATTTCGTTGCTAGACAGACTCTTATATCATATTTTGTGAGTTTTTTTTGACAAGCGAAGTAGAACTCTAGAGCGAGAATTACTTGAAGCAAAGCCAACAGAAGTAATAGCTGCAACAAAAATAACTAGAGATACATTATCGTGTATATTTGTTTCTACGGGCTATATATCTTTTCTAATGGTAGGGTTGGCAATTTCGACTTCAATGCTGCCATTTAAAATACCGAGTGTCAAGTTCAGAATGGAAAAAGAAAAGAAAGTTAATTTTATTCCTTGACGGTGTTCTAGATCTCAATATTAAATTAAATTTCCATAATAATAGTACTACCGAAGAACAACAGGAAACTCATAATCTAAATAGTTATTTACTTGAGATTAAACAGCATGATAATTCTGTCATATCCTTTCCTGAATCTGGGTCATTTCTGTTGGAAATTACCGCTTTGAAACATGCGAACCCTATTTCAAAGTCAAGTTCTTGGCCAAGTATCACGCAATGTCAGATTATATCGCGTTTGACCCGACGTGTCATTACCAAAGTGCGAGCCATAGTGTTCAGGAGCTTATCAATCATTTAATCAATCTTTACACATCGATTGAAATGCAGAACATGTTTGTAGGTCTATGTTTTTTACTGCTCACTTTCTCCGCGAAGAATGGAGGACGTTTTGTTCTATGAAGTCCTGTTTCCAGGTCATGACTGCAGTGTTAATATGTGGTTAATGATACTATATATGAAGCTGATATGCTACAGGGGATTTTACATGGAGATAATGATAGCTTGATCTTTTGAAGTTCGGGTTTTGGAACTTGAATCTTACGTCATATCGAATTTCTCAATGAATAAAATGTGCCAGCTTCCATATTTAGAGCTGAGATAAAAGTAAAGTAAAAGGCAGAGGATAAATACAGAGACCAACTTACAAAGCTTCTTTCCCTTCTCAAATGAATTGGTCGTAGTCACGCTCCGCCGGTTGGCTGTAAGGATTCGGAACTTAACCTCAGTAGATAACAAATTCTTTAACCTGCCATTGACCCAATGAACCCTAGAACGAATCCACTTGTGCAATTGTCACCCGTTTAACAGTTCTATAGTTGAGCTGTCAAATATTTTCATCTCTCTTCCACCTGAAAGAAGGAACAGGACAGAGTTAGTTTAATAATCCGTTCTAGCACGATCGATGGAATGTCAAGGAGAACCAGCTAAGCTAAAATGCGAACAGTTAGATTTTACTCTTAATTGTCTTTGCTGATGGCTGCTAACGACGTTTTTATTGCTTTCATTAAGATTGGTGGTTCGGATGAAATATTCATCTGAATTATTCATCCTTAACGAGATCTTTTTTTCCATCTTCGTAACTTCTTCGCTGGTCGGTTGAGTTATGACTGCATTAACTAGATAATGATTATAACCGGCCAGATATTTAATATCTCTCATCGATAAAGCTATTCGCCATTCGGTATGCCCGCTATTTTTCTCCTGCAGTCTTGTCCGATAGAATCGGAATGTTGTCAACTAGGTTCACATTATCTTGTTATCGACTACTCTATCGAGGTCCACAATCGCTCACCACTTATTCAATTTCCATTGAATCAGAGTCCCCAAGCCGTTGACATGCGGGCTACAAATTATACGGGGCAGGACAGGCCTCTGTACGAATATACAAATTAGTTAACAACTATTCAAATGAATAGTAGATTTATTGGATGGAATGCTCTTATGAAGTTGGCTCGTATTTTGATGGAATGGCGAGATGAGAACTTTGATTTATGGCTTTCGAACTGGATCAATAATGTTTCGTAGAATTGAAGAAGTGGTCTTTAGGAACTACTTAGCTATGAAGAGTTTGTAAAAGCTTTTGAGATTTGATCTGGCTATGAAACATCTTCTATCCATAGGTACTTTAGCGACGAATTCGGTTGGTGGAAATAAAACAATGCTTGTTGTAGGAAGGAATGAATATCATATCGCGCTGCTACAGTACTAATATCATAAATTCGAAAGTAACTCTGTCTGTCTGTATGTTACCTTTTCACGCCTAAACTACTGAACGGATTTCTATACAATTTGACAGAGAGAGATTGCATCCTGGGGAAGGACATAGGATAGTTTTTATCGACATACCTCTCGGGCGAAGCCGCGGACGGACTAGCTTCCGTCCGCGGCTTCGCCCGAGAGGTATATCCTGTGTATGTAGTACTTATATAACTTATATACTAAGGTAGACTGGTAGAAAATGCCCATGGCATTAAGTCCGCCTTTGTACAGTTTTTTTACTTGTGCATAAAGTTTTACTATATAAATAAATAAAACTTACATAATAATGAACCTGAAAAGTTTGTGTTCGCGGGCATTACATATTTGATTATATTAGCAACAATTTAGCGAATACGTTACACATAAGTGAGGATTAAGTGATCCACTTATTAAGTTAATCTTCGATATCAACCGCTCCAAACTCAACCCGAGTTTCGGAGCACAAACTAGAAAATTACATTACCGGAGAATTTCTCATACATCTCTAACAAAATAATTACTACATAGACGTATCACAACTTTCCTAATTAAACTTTATAACGGTTTACCTTTATATTTCGTCCAAAGAAAAGTGACCTTTAGTCCATTGTGATAAGGACGCGCCTTTAATGTCCTCATAACTTTCCACTCCAACGCTTCCTTTGGGAGCTGGTGACCCGTTTAGCTCATTAAGTGTGATGTGGCCTGTTTACTTACGTATAAAAGGGCTATTCTTAGGTAGCTGCGGCTATGTTATTATTCTGCTAAATTATAGACAAAGTAACCTTAGTTTAACACGTGAACCCCAAGGTTATTTCTATATACTAGAGGTCCTAATAAGTCCCTTTTGTAACGAGGGACGCCCTTTATGGTTCTAAGGACAAATGCCAAGGTTGAATTATTTTTATTTCAAAACGTAAAAGGGAAAGGTTTTCTTTGTTTTTCCATTGATTGTTCTTCCAGCTACTCATAAGTAACTTTTTTATATCTTGCTCACTGAATATCTGATGATGATGAATCATGTTGTTTCTCAAATTCAGGAATCATCTGGTGGTTAGCCCCTTATAACCTCAGAGATCTCGATGCAAAGCCTACATGCTGCTGCTAAAACCTCTGAAATGACGATTTCAATTCTTTTTAAATCTGCCCACGTCTTGAATAAATTGAAAGTTTTCATACGCAATGCAATGCCATTTGCAAACCCTTTTGCAAAATGTTGTTTCTTGAGTTTTTTTGTTCTTCACACACCATTGTTATCAGTGTTGTTTGTATTTCGTGTATTAGCATAATCCCCGTCTGTTTTCAAAACATACTTCTTGTAATCTCCTAAGAACCTAACTACATATTTATGCAGTTCCAATATGTATTATCTAATCATTGTTTTTGAATGATACTGCATGTTCGTTTTGCTTTTATCGGACGTATGTCTTGCTATAAAATTGAATGATACATTTCGTTGTTTTTGGCTTTTATCAGACAGCCATGTATGTTTCACAAATACTAATCTGTCTGTCTAAGTCTAATCTAAGTCATAAAGTCCGTGTGACGGGCATTTCAGCATAATGCTCGGCGCAGCATGCCTTCTATACTTCTGTATTGCCAATCATCTCAGTATTGACACCCTTTCTAGCCATAATTATATTCTTTCATGCAATCTATCATTTCTTTGGTATTTTCTGACTTTTATTGCCATCCACATTCATTCTCCAAATTCTTCTCACAACACATGTACACCATCATCATGTACAGTCAACAAAGGAGTTAAGTATACAGGAGCGTTGGATATTGTTGAAGTTTACTACGAAACCGATGGATATTCTCGAATAAAATTTTAGTTTATTAATAGAAAACAAACAGCTCATTTATTAAATTAAATTTCAGTCCAGAACATCCATCGGTTTCTTAGTAAACTTCAACTATATCCGACGCTCCTGTATACTTAACTCCTTTGTTGACTGTACATCACATTTACGGGAATTTGTAATTTACGTTTCATCAGATTACCTCAATTTAATGGACGATTGTCGATGTGTTAACCCACACGTAACTGGCACAGTACAGTTAGTCCCGCGCACGCGCGACAGGATACAATGCGGTTAAAGTTAATTGCACGCGGTGCGCATACGATGCTTCCGTTGCACTCCACTGTACGCGACTGTACGCTTGGCCGTATGTGTACGAGGTACGAGTGGATGAGTGTGACAGTTTATTGTTATTGGCTGTTGACATGAAATCATAAACAAAACATTACGGAAGTTCCTGAGTGTTTCTGCCAACGATTTTCCTTATTTTTGCCGACGGCATATACTCGTACATTTTATCATCAACTAGCTCCTGCCCGCGACTTCGTCCACGTGAAATTTCTTGTTCCCTGACCCATCCAGTCGCATCGCATCACCTGCACGCGCTGTCATTTCTTTTTTGCTTAGCGATGTTTCTGGCTTTTTCTTTTTGGTCGGCTCTTAAGGGTCATAGCGCATTGTTAATAGCCTATATTATAGCCTGCCTAAAGAATTGGGCTATCAAATGAAAAATAACTTTTCAAACCCGACCGTTAGGTTCAGAGATCAACGCGTTCAAACAAACACTTCAGCTCTATTATTAGTATAGAATTATAGAATTTTATCATCCATTTCATAGATTGTTGTATTGTTGAGGTGCACACCTAAAATAATAGTGCGAACTCCCCATTAAAGTCCGTTATTCTGGCTTTATTATGCAAATACCATCACCGGACCCCTCCCCCATGTTCACCCCTTTCGTAATTAAATATTGCATGTGTTGCATCGATTCGACGACACTGCGCTTTCGCTCCCCACACTCCTATAGGTACCCTCATCGATGGAAATTCCGTTTTACAAATACTCGTTAAATATGTACATATACAACGTGAGGAGAATATATCAGTAGAGATACGTATGTAAGTTAATCTTACCAGCAAAACTTTCATGATTATTCAAGTGTACCTTTAATTATCTGTGAGACAGGTGAAGGTGAAGTTAAATAGTTATACGTGAAACTAACATCAAAAGAGCTTCATAATGTCAACTTCGTAAAGGTCACAGAAATAACTTTTTGAAATATGAAGGGTTGAGGAACTCCCCTCTTATATTACGGCTATACATTATAAAGCTATAGACCGACAATTTATTGGCTATTTTATTACAATAGTAGACAAAATTTATAACGTGATAACTTACGTATTTCATCCTGTTTATTAAGCGATGGAAATCTTTGTGAATCCGGGGGTTTAGAATGTTTAGATATATCTGTGTGGTAAGATTAGGTGTAGCTGTATCTATGCGATAGAGCTGTGATTTATAGAGATAATGGGATTTGGAAAAGCCTCGTCTGTTGGTTTATCTATTATTTAGTTGTTCACGAACATTCAACAGTTGCTTTTGTTGGACAAATTGGTTACATTGTTGTCTTGTCTAGCTGTAGGCACCGCTA
Source organism: Oligia fasciuncula (assembly GCA_963082905.1). Taxonomy (NCBI): domain Eukaryota; kingdom Metazoa; phylum Arthropoda; class Insecta; order Lepidoptera; family Noctuidae; genus Oligia; species Oligia fasciuncula. The sequence goes on along the minus strand of OY720393.1, from coordinate 18,511,929 downwards.
GGTCACTAGAATTTAGTTCTGAAGCTGTGGAAATGATTTATTGTGATTTTTCTAGTATTTCTTCTCCTAAGGGTGGGTGATGACACCCAAATAAACCTATTGTTATAAATCGAAAACGGATATCGCTTCTCTTTGATTTCGATAAAATTGTATCAGTTCATGGATAAGTCGTATCGAAACATATTTTCCATTCTGTTTTTTTTTTATTTAGTCACGCTTTTTTCCATTATCAGTCGTGCATCAATAGAATGAAATTATTGAATGAAAATAAGCATTACAGCTCATTACTATTCTTTTAACTATACCTATTGATTACATTATATCATACATAGGAAAATGAGACTATTCTTTTTGAAAAGGAACAACAAAGCGGCATACTTACAAGACTCCCAAGAAATATTTGGGGTGCGCATCCAGCATACCTAATTTTCCGGTACAACATTGTTGCTAGGGCAACACGAGAGTTCGCAAGGGATTGTCCCTCCCGAGGGTCGGAGGGCTAGAGGGAGGCGCGTGCCGGTCACGTGCAGAATATGTGGAGCGTGCATCCGATAGCACAAAAGCCGCCACAGCGTGATGTGTTTATCAAAGACTGAACGAAAATGAAACTTTCAACTTCATTATTGGAACGTGTAAGTGTTTATGTACCTATGTTTTTTAGTACATAAAGGGGGAAACAAACTAATTGTCTTTTGTATAGTTTTAGTATTTACAGCTATAAAAGTAAAAGTTTCATAACAAGTTAAGTGTTTTGGAAAGCCCCAAAACAAAGACTAATTGGAATATTTAAAAATGTTTCCGGAATGTTACCTAATCAAATAATTCTAATTTCGCTGGCAAAGACATATTCGCCGCTACTATGCCAATTTTGTGTAAAACAAAAACCATATAATTACCCATTGTTATACAGTATTTATTACTGATTGTGAAATCGCTGCTAATGATACTCCGAAACAGATTATAATTTCGCTAGTTGTGTAACTTTAAAACGTTTAAGGAACGGAGTGAAATTCTAAAGAGGATGATGTAAATGATGCAAACGTCACAACTGAACCGATGATTAATTTCATCACCACATTGTTGGAAGTCGTAAAGCGTGACCCAGCGTGCAGTTCTTTGTTTAAAAAATATAAAAAAAATCTGCCAAATTTCGAGTACAAAGCGCGCATGGCCCATTGTTCAAATTGTTGGACGCATGGGGCGGAGAATGCTCCCTCAGTGAACACCCTTTGGTTTCGTCGATATGTTATTATCTTGGATCATTCTCACGGGATTCGCTTATGGACGATTTCCAGTTTCTGGACATTAGTTTTGGTTGTTAGATCAGCAACATTTGCGAGTATTTGGGGTGAATAAGCTCTGTGTGTAATGTGTTGTTTATTGAAACAGAAAAAGTCTTACTTGTATGTTATAACTTTATCAGCAACTAGTTTTCTGCCCACGATTTCGTCATCATGGAAGTCAACAATACGATAAAGCCATCCTGTGGAACTCGGAAATAGTATAGATTAATATCAGTAAAAGAATTTATATATTCCGATCAGAATTCCCAGAGATTACCTATTTATTACACACAAGCCATTTTACCTTTTTATGATATTAGTTTAGAAGAATCAGCGCTTTGTTTGATTTGAGAAACTGGACTAGTGCACGAAGCAAAAAGAGTATGTTTGAGCAAGGATCTTAGCACGGGGCATTATAATTATTCTTCCTACCTACCATATGGAGGAAAAGCGTTTCAAATATATAAAAAAAACAGCAAAATATTACTAATCTACCAAAAAGTCATCATTTGTTTCCCTAATCATTCATCAATCTTATTTAACTCTAACGAAAAAATCTCTTTCGCTACCGTGTCGTTGGCTAATCGCTAAACCATAACTTTGCATAACTTTGACACATGCGCCGCCGGATTACTACTGCTACCGACCCTTGGGACTCTTTAAACTTTGCGGGACCTCTGACCTTTTCCATTTTTTAGGATTATATTCAATGTTTACCCATTTTTTTTGCTGTGTGTTTAAAAAGATCCCCTTTTTTGTCACATCTATTCTTTTTTTGTCGTATCCGTATGGATAATATTTTTTGTTATACGAGTACGAATACTCGTACTCGTAAAACAAAAAATATTATAGTTGTACTCAAGCTTTCACATTTTTTTGCTATATTTTTTTTTGTTTGTTGTTCGATCTTCTATTACGTTTGGATATAATAATTATGTTATTTACTAAGGCAGTTCAATTTGCGAAACCTTTTCAACATAAAACGAGAATTGAGGAAGATTTACTTTGACAAAGTCTGGATGATTTTATTCAAAAGCTACCTTTTCGAGTGCAATAAAAAGTTATTCATTCCGCAGACGACAATTTATGAATGTTTCATAAGATTATAAAGACAGTAGGTACTCCAAAAGTTTCGTAGCATAACTCCCCATGCCACAGGGGACACACTTGGGCGCACACCCTCACGCAAATGTTCCGACTGCTGGAATGCCCCCCTCAAAAGTATGGCCACCTCAATGATATACAATAAGGTAACTACAGAAGGACAACTGTTAACATTTTGCTTGGTAAAGCTGAGTAATTGAAGCATGCGCAAATACTACTTTATTCTTAACATTGTCTAGGTCAAGTTCATGTTATAATTAATGAGCATACAGCTCTGATTGGTCGTGCAAATATAGCATTTCTATTAACACCTTTTAGATACGGTACGTTACTTAGCAGTTTTGAACAATTCCAATTGCACGTGCATCGGTGATATTTTTATATATGTGTGTGTCCCTTCTGTGAAGTTCTATTTTGTGTGTGTGTTCACAATCCGTGACTACACATGTCCGTACATCACCTGTTGTCTTTGTTCCCACGGAACCCAGCATTTAAATTGTATTGTGCATCCCCCATAATTTTACTACTGTCACACAACTGCCATATTTTAAAGGGAAAGTTATATTTAAGTCAGCACTCTAATAGATGGTTGCAATCTTTATGGGATCCTTTACAAATATTTTTGTAGTCTGTTTTTGTAGCAATACTTTATGTTTTCTTTCGTATTTTAAAACTTCCCGAGCTGCTTTTTCATAGTTTTAGATTAAAGCTTCTAGATTCTGTAAGATCTAAATAAAACATGTTGGACAAATGTCAAACAAACGCCGATGACTGAGATTATAAGTGACTAAGATTGCAATTCTGCAAATAATAGTCCCAACACAGTTACATCATTGCCAGGGAGTCATCACTCGTAGCCATCAGCCTCGTCACCGGCGAATCCATCGCGAAGATCACGACCGTCCACCATTCCCATGATGCCAATTATTACCATTCCCACGACCGAACCAACTTCTGATTGAACTATTATCTCAGATCTTGTAAATGCTACAGCCTGATTTATCTCAGCAATAATGTTCTTTTAAGGTTTGCCTGATTGAATTTATAGCTTAATCGCCGGTATTGAAAAGTTGCCAGCTACAGCTGTAAATAAAATGGTACGTTAACCACATTACGATAACACGTATCAATCAATTTCGAGATCATAATATTTACTTTTCTTTTTGTGTTGTTTGGGCAATAATGGCTCTAATTTGTGTAAATACCTAATTATACACTTCCTTGAGATTAGGAAAGATTTACGAATGATGTTGCGTTGGGATCATTTAATAAAAGAAGTTAAAGTTTTTGGAAAATACTCGTAAAGTTCCTTTTATTTAGGCAATATTAATCCGCGTAGGTTCATAAATATCGGAATATATAGTATGAATAGATCCCTTTTTAGCATCTGTGTACTCTTGCCTGACCTTCACAACTCGCCGATTGTTCTCCCAAAAGCTATGAGCCCCGAAAATTATACATATACAGTGTGAGTCTTCATAATGTGCACATATCGAAATGAGGGTAACTAAGCTTAATTTTATCGACGGAAAAAATATTTTTAAAAATCCAGAAAAAAAAATTTTGTGGAATTTTTATTAAAATTCTTGTTCGCTGTTGTGACCCCTGTGTAAACAATCGCTCTCAATTGAGAATTATGGTTTTTTTCTAACAAAAATCTGATATTTTTCATCAATTTTTACAATAATTGTAAAATTACTCAATAAAAGCCCCGATTACCTACTCTTTTTTATTACTTTAAATTATTCTCCATCGTATCAGATTTCTAAACGTAAAATACCATGTTTATAACTCAATCACAACATTTCCTATCAACTGTTAAAGAAAGGCCTTGCAATCACCATACTTTAGCAGGTAAAGATCCTTTTAAATATTTTTTTATTTTATTAAATATTTTTTCCGTCGATAAAATTAAGCTATGCCTCATTTCGTTATGTGCAAATTATGAAGACTCACACTGTATATACATGCCAGTAATAAATTCACCAGCAGCATGATTTCTGTTTCTCATCGGGTTATATTTTACGTCAAGCTAGACAAGTTTATATAATAACGCCGATTTAAATGATATTAAACATTGTTGGACCGACTAAAAGGGGCCGTAGCGACTGCAGTGTAGTGCAATTTGTAATAATCTTCTTGCGATCCCTGGCGAGTGCTGCCTTGACCTAAAATCGTGAGCATACGCCGCCCGAGGCATACGCGTGCGCGCAGTGTCAGAGGTCCACCGAGTGCGCATGTTGTGCGACTTGCACCTTATGAAGATGGATGGTTGGTAAAAGTTTTACTTGATAAGTCAGCTTTTTGTTTTATTTGATGGCTCGTAGATTATGATTGATCCTCTCAGGTGCATTCGATGGTCGACAAAAAAGGTACTCTACTACCTAATGATGTCCGTAAAACATTTTTTGGTAAAGACTTTCCAAAATGTAAACAATAATTTCAGAATTGTTTTGATTGCCGTCTAGGATAGGACAGGCTTCCTATCCTAGACGGCAATCAAAACAATTTCAACAACAAATATCTCAATTCTCAAATAGCTTTCATATAGAAATTTATTTTTTCTAATCATCAATTGTGTTGCTAGCCTAACGGTGTTGCTGATTTATCGCCAGGAACCACGCTTGGATCGCGGCGTGCGCCTGACATCACAATAGCTCGTCCATTTCTAGTTTAGAAATGATCCACCTCTGCCTCTCTGCGACTAAACGTTGGCAACCACTTTCAGTCGTGACAATGTCGCGTACCTTTGGTGTTTATGAGCTCTTACCGATAACAATGGTGAGATTTAGAGAACTTTTGATTTATAAAACATTTGACATTCAAATGGGCACAGTAGAACACCTGATACGATGAATGTGCAAGCTGAATATGAGCTGCCTCCCTTAAAGGCGATAATCTGGTATATTATACTAGAAATGAAATGCTGTTCGTTGGTAAGTAAGCGTGAATACTTGAGAATGGCTAGACCAATTTGGCTAGTTTTTGTTTTAAAACGTTCGTAATAGTTGAAATTAGGATCTTACGGAAAGCAAAATTGGAACAGTTTTCCGGAAAATTATCAAATACGGGAAAAACTGAACGTCCTTTTTTTTTGGATTTTTGTATGAACTCAAAACCCTTGGACAGGTCAACGTTTGTCGGTCGGGTCAGCTTGTTGTTAATAAAATTAACCGTTAATAATGTGAATGGGATGTTCATTGATGATTATAAGGATGTCCATAGTCAAAAGAAGTTTAATGAAATGTAACATTTCCTTGACCTTATAGCAAGGCATTTGGCAAGCGACTTGCTTCTCGAAGAACATCTGTTTAGCAATCATGTATATATATACTACATATATACCGCTATACATTGGAATCTAGCACGCTAATGAATGAAAACACGGCAGGTCTTCGTACGTAATGCACTGCCACTATCTCATAACCTTTAACCCCTACCAAAGTATTATCAAAATACATTAATTTAATCGATATAACGTATTTGTTTTTCAACACTGCGTCCGGTGATTAATGAAATTCCACAACGTGTATCTCTTTTTGTTATATCATTAAGATTTTTGTTACGTTCGGTCAACTCGTCAGTTTCGTCTCTTGTTTGTCTGTGTGTGTTTGTCATGTGTTCGGATTTGTGTTCTTTTCTTACTTCTCATCTTCGGTGTAACGGGTCTTATCTGAATGTTTTATTTTGGTCACTCTGTGTGCATTGATCGATAGATGTTTGTTGTCGCTGTATCCGTATTTATTGAGTTTGTTAAATTTTGTAGGGATTTTCTCTGTACTCTTTAAGTTTTCGTTTGAAATCTTTATCGATTAGGTTTTGGTAACATTTAGTTTTATTGCAAAAACTACTCAGAATGGTTTCAGACGTACCTACCAATGCCAACAATTCTACAACATCACGATAAAATAGCAAGTAATCGATCTGCTATTCGCCATAAAAATACCGGTATTCCGAAAATCCTACCTACCCACGAAAAAGGATTTATGAGATAGACTCGAATCTCTAGCAATTAACATGTTCACATTACCATGCGGCCACTTGGCGTGAGTCACGATCAGCTACCGTGCGCGCGCGCCGCCTTCACATAAACCATACAAAAACTGAGCACAGAAGGCGATTCCCGAAGCCAAAACACATTAAGGAATCCATTAGTCGTCGATACCAAATGTGTACCTGCAACTGTATAAGTGTAGTCCCCAACTAGAAACGATGGCTAGAATTTGCATGAATTTGAGTTGAGAGCTTTTGATTTTGTGTGATGTTGGGTGAGTTGATTCATCGCGACGCGACGTAAACCTTCTGCGTTTTTTTCATCACATATAACTTGAATGTAGCGTGTGTGTATTAAATTCCAGTTTCCAACGAGAAATTAATCTCGAACGCTATGTCAATATTTGGTTTTGTGTTTTGTCAATAGATTTGTGTATAAACGTTGAATGAGTGGGTGAGTTAATCTTCGAGTAACTAACGTCAAGGAGTTTGCTTTGAGATTGTTGTGGACTTGACCTTAAAAAATACTGTTAAAGTGAGAATAAGGCTTTATTATGTGTGAGGCACGTCGCCAGTCACGTGCTACATAACCACGTGGGTTGATAAAAATGGAACGTGTTATATTTTTATGTGACATTTTATTTTAACTTCAACTTTATTTCTAGCTCGGGATGGTTATGGTCGCTATAAATAACGTTGTTCGGTGAACCCAAAAAAGGCTGACGTAAAAGAACTTATTTCTATTAGGAGAATGGTCTCCATTCATAAACTCTCCTTTATCTTCTCTTGGTCTACCTTTGTTGGTATATCTATGTATGTATGTTTTACGTCCTTGCGAATTGCACTTTATTTCCTCAGCTCTTCAAATTCGTGCAAAACCCATCAGCCTAGCTTCCGGCGTGTATCTTCAAGTTCTTCAACCAGTTTTTATCACAACAGGGGTGACGTAACGTAATTATGTTCCACCCCAATGGACCCGACGGAACTGTCGCTTTTTATAAACAAGTTTTTCGGAGTCTTATCTTTGTAGGAAAGAAATCGATCAAGTTCCGGCATTCGCCTTCTCCAGAAAACTTTGAAGGCTTGAGGAATCAGTACTTTCGGCGTTTCTTTTTGTTGTATATATTCTATATCAAAGGATTTGTTTGGTACTGTTAATTAATGTTTTCTTTTAATTACTGATTTTAACATATTCTTTTAAGGCTTGTACTTACATTTGAAAGCGTTTAATTGCTTCATCGGTCTTGACTCACACTTGTTTACTTCCGAAAGTCTATTACTACTCAAAGTTATAAAAAATACCGCACGTGGCTTTTTTATTGATAAACCATTAGGCTTGTTGATGAAAGACTTTGAACTACATAATAATATAACATATTCGTACTCTAAAAGATTTTTTTGTCCCATTGTAATTGATCCAGTTTTTTTAAGACTATCATTATACAAGAGTACCTACTAAAAGCATGTCTGTGGGTTTTTCCTGGGACTCTTTTCCTGTACATTCTCAGACGTTGATGATTTGATTAATAATTGAAGCATATGTGCGATTTATAAGATGAGAATATGATTTCTTAATAACCATAATTTCTTAATAACTTCTTAATAATGTATAAAAACAGTCCATATTAAATTGTAATCTTGACACTCTCTTGATGAATAATGCTCCCATCTCATGAATATTCAAGAAGTCAGTTTAAATGTATAAGACTTCTAGACTCTGAACCAAACAATTCACCACTACCAATGATTCATACACAATCGTATGATTTACGGCCCTCCCGTTCTAACTTTAGTTTTCCTTCAATGATTGCTTCAAAGGAAATCCAGTTGAATGAAAGCTCGTCGATAAAGCCGTGGGTTTACGCAACAAAAGTTTTTGTTAGCCAACTGTGGCGCTACGTCATCAAAACATCTTGAAAGTGCGATGGTATCGGTACCGTTTCGTAACCGATTGTACTCTATCGTTGTATCAAACCAAACTGAATCGGCGCGGACTGAGTCTTGAGATATAGCGGCATATATCAAACTTGTTAGTGTTACATTTGGAGTAAATTGTTTTTTGATTTTAACATAGTCCACCATAGAAACAGGTGTCTTCGATTTTGCGCCTAAAAACACACATTCCTCAATAAGTGTTATTTTTTCTTTCTTTAAGGTTGGTGCATTTGTTTGTATAGTCATTCCATACTGCGTTTCTTAAGTTTCTACTTTAGAATTATTTCGGCCTTCACATCCGTGGTTTCTGAGTAGGTATTTCATTAAAATATTTGAGCCATAAATAAACCCAGCTTTAGCCATCTAATTGTCTCTGGTTCTTGAACATGAATATGCTCACTTAGCTTCAGAATTAGAATGAAATAGCGAGACGATATCATGTTGTGGTTTTGCCAAGGCCTTTGGAAACTCATCCGACATTTGGCTTACGCACGAAGATTGTGTTTATAGTGAATTCTATAGTGTTCTTGTTAGATTACTGGTATTGAGTAACGAAGTTCCGCTTTATTCTTATAGCTTAATTTAATCCTATATTAAAATCTGCACTATCTGCATAATCGTGCCCATTAAACAATTCTTTTGTCTAGGGTGACTTGCGCTCTCCTTACGCTTCACTTTTGTCCTATTCTTATTTGGCTTTCTCTCTTACCACATTATCTAATTCAATTAGGTATTGCTATATTTTACTCTATCTTTTCTAAATCATCAGACTTTGACAATTTAATTTCATCTTCATCTTATTTATCAGTGTCTGTCCGTCCACCTGCACCGCTAGTATAGTTTTGAACTTTCGAATAAAATATTAAATTTTTCGCACGAATGATGACAAACTGTAAAAAGACCATACTATTGAAATAGCTAATCGTATTGCAAAACGTAAACTTAAAATATTCCACAAAACTAGTTTCATCGTATCAAATAAATCAAAAAGTTGTTTCAAACGGACGGACAGATGTCACTGCATTTCGTACATTTTTTGTTGTCACCTGACCGAATTTTTGCGACTACAACGAACATTGTTCATTGTGTGTCATGTCGAAAATATTCTTTGTTTATCTTTTTGGCACAACGCAAAATTTTGTTTACGACATAGTTTACTATCTACAAATATACTTCACAATCATTTTAAAATCAGACAGGCTAATTTAGTAGACCGTGTTCCATAATAACTGAGATTATATCAAATATCGGCCGTAGTTTTACTGGAATTCCGTTATCTATCATTTCCATTTCGTTGGTTCTTAGGCATTTACAATGCTTCACGCAATGGATGATACTATCTGACTCGGACCAGTTTTATTTGTGGTTATAATAAATTATGTAATTACGGTACAATTCTGAACAATTACAATTTAGTAGCCTATCTGAAAGTGAAAGACACGTTTTAATTGACCAAGTTAATGATTTAATTTTCAAAAGGAATCTTTTGAAATTCTGGGCTTAATAGCGTGTATCGATTTTCTTGACCATCATACGTTATTTAAGGAGACAACAATGATTAAACTGTTGAAAACAATGTATGTATCGATGATGAAATTTATGATTCACGATTGTATCATGATCGAGATATCGAGTGCACAATACCCTTTGTTTAATCGCTTCATATTTTTGAATGTCTCGGTGGTAATCGTATGTCTTTGTATGTAATGTTACCTACACATTTTTGCTTGTTGCTTCCGCGTTTTAACTCACATTTATGTTTTCATTAAAAAGGGTCTGTGTCTGGTATGAATTCTCCAATTGTATGAATCATGACGATAATTATGGTCGAAATATTAATTCTGTTGAAATATTCGTTCTGCTTTTGGTGATTGACAAGTAACTAACAAGATTTATCATCTCAGTTGAAAGTGGAGCTCCTCAAAAACAGCTAGAAAATGATGTAACCGAATCACACAACTAAGTCTAATACGTTACATTGGACGCATGTACAGCCAAAATACTATTCTAGAAAATACACGAAATATACACGTGACGGTCAAGAAAATGCCAGATGGCGCGTTCCCAGCGAAGTGGATCGATAACCTGAGGAAATAGTTAGCACTTTGGATTGCCTGGAGATTTGGATTGCCACACGCCTGTGTGGCATTGAATACTTTCGATCAATATGAATTTGTGAGAGCCAACTATGATAGCTTTTTCTTTGTTGAAGAAAATGAGCGTGTAAACAATGGCTTGGGTATGAAGTTTATGATTTCAGATGGATAGTGCTGATGAATAAGAATTTGATGAAGTCAATAATTACGGTGTCTTTACAGACATAAAAAAATTGGTCGCTTTAGACAAGGGTACGCAGAAGCGATTAAAAAGAATCATGGAAATTTTAAAGTATTTTTGTTTTTGCATGAACGAAAGACAAAAAAAAATTTTTTTTGAGAACTTGGCTACTTAGTTTTATTTTTTGGAAGAGACCGTAACTATGAATGCGTAGCTTAATATCACGCCTGGTATTCCCGAAGGTACACCCACATTTCACCAGTTATGTTTAAGTCCCATGTAATAGGAGGCGAGCCTATTGCCATCAACCGGGCATAAATCCAGGCTCCGGGCTGCTATCCAATTCAAACCAACCTAGCGTCATATATAGCAGTCTAAAACAAGATGCAGGTGGTCATTCCAAGTAGGATTATGTAAAATTGCAACCAAAAATTAAAAAAATATAAATCAAGGCTTATCTCCCGTTAAGCTAGTATACTCTAACATCCAATACTTTGAAATAAATTCAGAAAATAACTTTTTATCTCCGACAGACGCGATAAACAGTCGCCCACGTGTTAGTCTGCTGCAAACTTCTTAGCAGTTCTCTGGTGTGATTGCTCTTGCTCGCAAATGTACTAACTGAACATCCCTGAGTTATTTCTACATGTATTCGATTAACTGGCGGGTTTAGATTAGCTATTTTATCTTCTGATGTTAGAGCGGTAGCATTGCGGTATTCTTTAGCATCAAATGTGTTAGTTTTATTGGCAGCGTCTACTATGTATTTTGCACGACCCATAATGCGAAGAATTAAAGAGTGCTTTACGATCGGAAAATTTTTGTTGCCTCCTTTCTGCAACTGTTTCTATTGTTATACTCCGCTAGTACAAAGAACCTACTTAATTTATATACCATTCTATAGATAATTTAATGGAGATTAATTCTGTACTTCAAAAATTTATTTAAATAATAGAAACGAAAAAAACATCAAATATATCTAACAAATTTCTCGTCAATCAAGTGTGAAACCTGAAAACATTGTACCTTGCGAAAAAATCAATTAATTGAACCATTTTTTTAATAGATTCTTTTCACCCATCGGAGGAACCCTATTGAAAATGGCTCATTTCGTCGCTCGCATGACTAAAAGTCTTACCTCATTTTTCAGCTGATTTGAGTTAGGACAACTACATTATTCTATTCGTGATTCTTTACATAAAGTAATCTCTATATGGATTAGACAGTCTTAGGTACTTTGTTCAAATATAAAAACATAACTAGACGAAGCTCTCCGTTTATAACAGCGATTAATTTATACTCCAAAATCTCAGGATTTGGTAAAATCCGGGATTAATTATGCCAAGCAGGAGATTACTCAAATATTTTGCTGAAAATTTAAACTCCCTAATCTGCTAACTTAATAATGTTATATGTAGGAGTTTGTTCGAGCATACATTAGGCTGATTGATTAATCCGGAAGAAAGATTTGACGTAATAACAAAAGGTTATCTACCCTTCCTAGTTTAAACATCGTACAATCCTTCGGCTTATCATAATGGACTGGTAGCCTAATGCTGAGACCTGACAGCTGTGGTAGATATCTTAATGAAGAATGATTGACGTGGCACGTGATACGAAGTTGCTGTTGAGTTTGTGTGTGTGTTTGTTGAGCTTGGCAATTCATTGCTATGATAATGTTTTTTGTATGGAGACATGCTTACGATATTGTACAGTGCATGACATTCATAATAATACTTAGTGCTACCTACGATGCTCTTTATTTTACTTCTAATGCATCTCATTTTAAATAGGTAAACAATATTTTAAAAACAAAAGGAAAATATCGTGAGGAGCACCGTTTGAGCACCTATTTTTAGAGCACGAAAGATATTCCCATTTGAGCACCAATCAATATTTTATCTTGGTGCTCAAAGGGATTAATAAAAAATATTCAACGTTATTCCCTTTTGAGCACCTGCGGTGGCTTCTAGTGATGGGGTGTGTGTATATATTTTTTTTTTTTTTTTTTTATTTGAAATGGGTTTGCTCTTGACTCTAGTCTAGGTCAGAGTTGACAGAGACAAAGTCGACGATGGAGTGAGCTCACCCAGAAGAAGCCTGTTCACTCTTACTTTGAAGAGATTCGGGTTGTATGAGCTCGGAAACACAGACGCAGGTAAAGAGTTCCACTCTTTTGCTGTGCGCATTATAAAAGACAATTGAAAACGCTTAGTGCGAATTGGTGGAATAGCAACTAGGTAGGGATGGTAACTTGCAGTGCGTCTGGATGTCCGAAGGTAGAAGGGGGCCGGTGGAATGAGGTCGTGGAGTTCTTGGGCACACTCACCGAAGTACAATCTGTAGAAGACCGACAAGCAGGCAACCTTGCGGCGATGAGCCAAGCTGTGAAGCTTGGCATCCACCAGTTCTTCGTCGCCAATGAGCCTCTTAGCTCTGCGTTCCACCGAGTCAAGCGCGGCAAGTTGATATTTCGCTGAGCCATCCCAAAGGTGGCTGCAATACTCCATGCAGGATCGGACTTGCGCTTTGTAAAGGGTTAAAAGCTGTCCAGGCGTAAAGTATCGCTTCACCCTATTTAGGATGCCCAGCTTCTTGGCCGCAGTTTGGGCTTTGTACTCGATGGTAGCGCCGAAGTTGAGACTAGACGTCAACTCCATGCCTAGGAGCTCGAGCCGATCTGTTACAGGAACAGATGTACCCCGGAAAGTAGGAGTCTGGTCAAAATGACTCCTTTTGGCGGTAAAAAGACACGCTTGTGTTTTGGTGGCGTTAAAAGAGACCAAATTGTCATCACCCCACTGGGAGACAAGGCTTAAGGTCAAATCTGTCCGCTCTACCATGGCCTCTCTCAAGAAACGAACTTCGGCCCCGCTGGCTTTTGCGCTGGACAAGTATCTCTCTGAAACAGTACTGTCATCTGCGTACCCAACAATACCAGGCCGAAGTAGGTCATTGATGTGCAGCAGGAAAAGAGTTGCAGAGAGAACAGACCCCTGAGGAACTCCGGCATCAATAGCCATAAGGTCAGAGGAGCAGCCGTCAACGACCACTCTGATCGCTCGCTCACTCAGGAAGTCTGATATCCAGCTACAAAAATCAGCGGGGATGCCATAAGCAGGAAGCTTGCTGAGTAGACCGGCGTGCCAGACCCTGTCAAAGGCCTTCGAGATATCAAGCGATACAGCAAGTGCTTCGCCGTGTTTCTCGATGGCTTCGCCCCAGCAGTGCGTGACATACACAAGAAGATCGCCAGTTGACCGTCCCCGGCGAAAGCCATATTGACGGTCACTGAGGAGATCATTGTCTTCAAGGTAGGTCAGCAACTTACTGTTCAGTACCCTTTCCATAACCTTGCACAGAATGGAGGTAATGGCGATTGGACGGTAATGGGCAGGGTCTGCACGGTCGCCCTTTTTGGGCACTGGTTGTACATTTGCAATCTTCCACGATTTTGGCACCGTTCTTTTTTCAAGAGAGAGGCGGAACAAGCGTGTCAACACAGGAGACAGTTCAGGCGCACACTGCCTCAACACTCTCGCTGGAATACCATCAGGCCCGCTTGCCTTGTTCACGTCCAGACTGCACAATACTCTTCGGACCTCTTTAATGTGAATTGCGATCTCCGGCATCGAGGAGCCACAATGAGGTACAGTGGGTGGTTGCTTCGAGCCAGCGTCCAGACGTGAATTGCTTGCAAAGAGAGATGCAAATAAATTTGCTTTCTCACTTGCAGAGTGAGCCAGCGACCCATCTGGTTTCATCATTGGAGGTAAAGTGGGACGACAGAAATTCGTTTCAACCGCTTTAGACAGGGACCAGAACTGTTTACTACCCGGAGGGTGTGATGCTAGTTTGTTCCCAATACGTCCGACATGGTCAAAACGTGCCCCACGTAAGACCCGCTTGCAGAACTTAGCGGCAGAATTAAAGGCTCTTTTCCTCGCGCGAACCCTACGCGCTCTAACTTTGCGGTCGCGGGCCTTGACCCAGGCTTGGTACGCAGACTCTTTACCAAACCAAAAATTCGACGAAATGTCAAATGACGGTATGACATCTACCAACCCGCACGCGGGCCCGCGCGATGGATTACGGCTCACTCCCTCTCACGAGAGGAGGCCTGTGTCGCAGCATTGGGAACATTATAGGCTGGATTATGCTTGAACAATATTCATCTGATTCACATGACAGGTTTTCATAAGTTATCAATAACGCAATTACGGCAATTTATATTTGTTGCTTTACCAACTACCATAGTTATTTATGCTACTTTCCATTTAAATTTCTCAATTTCCAAAGTCCTATTCTAGTTTTATGTCGCAAATTATCGCAAAAATATGAATCCTGGTTACAGTTATAATTCGTGTAATTATGTCATTTGCAAGTTAACGTAATGGTTAAATATCGTCTCGTTTACCGTTATTAGGAGCGGATACTCCAGCTTCCTACATCGTTAAACAGCCATTTAGCACTTAGTATATAACTAGCTAAGTTCAAATACGTGTTTCACTCATTACGGCATTAACAGTTTTCTATAACTTAATTTGATTCATAATTTTCCTGGGGTAATAAAAATAAAACTGGGTAATAGCGTCCACAGGCTTGATTTAATGGCGGTTAAAACAAAATTAATTACAATTAATTTTGAACAGTCATTAGTCCGCTGCAGTTCGTTAAGTGGTTTAATTTAATTCTGTTTAAGTTTTTTTTCACCCATTTACCTGCGTTTGAACGCAGCATACGGTCACGAAATATCTCTAGCTCGAAAGTAAAGGAAGCATGACTCTATACTTTACATCATATTAATTTAAATAGCCATGTTCTAAGATCCGGTAAGCTCACATGATTGCATTTTAATTACACATGATGAAGCTATTTAATATTTTCTTAGTAGATAAACTATTATCACGTCACAGGAAACCACTTCAATTAAGAAAATTTTCTTTGCTTTTTTTTTGGATGCGCTCAGGAAGCCCGCGAAAAAAAAGTCGTAGATTTTTGCAATTTGCAAATGCTTTAAAATCTCATGATTTCCTAAAATGTTCATTCAATTTGAACTTAGAGATTTGTAAGAAGTAAATACATATTTGTTGCGGTCACGAATCATGTTTTGCATTACAACCTGCAAATTGCAAAAAACGCAAATTATTATTTCGCGCGCGCTTTCGCCGTAAATATTCAACAACGCAGTTCCATTTCGTCACAGGGAAACGCCCATCGGTCAATAGTACGTCGAATCTGCATCGCTATTGTGTTCAGACTAGAGATGTGCCGTTGCCGGCAATATTGCCCGAAGTGGGAATATTGGTGGCAAGATTGCCGGCAATATTGCCGGGAGTGGAAATATTTGGGAATTTTGCTTAATTATAAGTCAAATTATCTACGAAAACTTTTTACAATACTTAAAATTAGCATTTAAAGGCCATAATCGACATTGTGTACAATAAAATATTGTTTTGGGTAAAATTGCCAAAATTGCCAGCATTTTTGGCAATATTCCCGGTATTTTACCGGCAATATTGCCTATATTGCCATACACGGTAGTGACTATAAGAAATAACACATAAATATTGAGATTAGAATTGAAAATCGTTGTGTATTGAATAAAACTGGCCAAGTGCGATTCGGACTCGCACACGAAGGGTTCCGTACCACAAGGCGAAAACACCCAAAAAAAACACGTTTGTTGTATGGGAGCCCCCCTTAAATATTTGTTTTATTTTGATTTTCGTATTTGTTGTTATAGCGACAACAGAAATACATAATTTGTGAAAATTTCAACTGTCTAGCTATCGCGGTTCTTGAGATACAGCCTGGTGACAGACAGACGGACGGACGGACAAACGGACAGACAGCGAATTCTTACTAATAGGGTCCCGTTTTTAGGGTTCCGTAGCCAAATGGCAAAAAACGGAACCCTTATGGATTCGTCATGTCTGTCCGTCCGTATGTCACAGCCACTTTTTTCCGAAATTATAAGAACTATACTGTTGAAACTTGGTCAGTAGATGTATTCTGTGAACCGCATTAAGATTTTCACATAAAAATAGAAATAAAACAATAAATTTTGGGGGTTCCCCATACTTAGAACTGAAACTCAAATTTTTTTTTTCATCAAACCCATACCTGTGCGGTATCTATGGATAGCTCTTTAAAAATGATATTGAGGTTTCTAATATAATTTTTTTCTAAAATGAATAGTTTGCGCGAGAGACACTTCCAAAGTGGTAAAATGTGTGTCACCCCCCTGTAACTTCTAAAATAAGAGAATGATAAAACTAAAAAAAATATATGATGTACATTACCATGTAAACTTCCACCGAAAATTGGTTTGAACGAGATCTAATAAGTAGCTCAACTGTGAAAATTTAAAAACATATGATGGTACGGAACCCTCGGTGCGCAAGTCCGACTCGCTCTTGCCCGGTTTTTTAACCCTTTGGGTACGGAACCCTAAAAAGGCATAAATTCGAAACATTTCTTTTAATGTTGTACTTGTTTTTCATATACATATAAAATACAGGTATAAGTATATGTATAATATTGGAAATAACAAAGTGTCAATCTTGACAAATATTTTATGATCGATATACTACACTAAATTTAACTAAACGATGATTACAATTGCAGTAATAATAAAATATATTGGTATTATTTGACAGGCAACTTTGGCAATATTGCCAATGTTGCCGGCAATATTGGTATTTTACCGGTAGCGGCAACATTGGGAATATTGCCGGCAGTGGCAATATTGCCACCAGGCACATCACTATTCAGACACAAATACCTGTAGAAATAAGTACATAGTATATGCAATGCAGAAACGAATAAAAGGCACAACAACAATCCTTACAATGTTATTTGTTGGCGTGCAGAATGCACAAAGACTTTACACTGAGACGTAGTATTTCGTAAACATAGCGTAGTATGTTTTAAACAACATGTAGCTGAGAAAAGCTAAAGTTTTCGAAATTAGAATACCATCCATTAGAAAAGAAAAAGAAGCGTTTCCTAAGCCGACGTTCGCACATACGTAAAAATATCGCCACGGGATTTTATCGCGCACTAGATTTTAAACCCTCGGTGTTGAGCCGAGGGTTGAGAATCCAACAGAGCGCATCCCAGAGCGTCATAAAACCACACTGTTCGATTTTCAACTCTCGGCGCTAATGCGGGCCATACACGATCAAGTTCACCGTCAAGTTTGCAGCGGACTTGAAGCCGCGTCCAGTAAACTTGACGGTGTATGACTACTTATCATGCATACCCATAGCCATACACCGTCAAGTTTACTGGACGCGGCTTCAAGTCCGCTGCAAACTTGACGGTGAACTTGATCGTGTATATGGCCCGCATAAGCAGTGAGTTCAAAAAATCCCGCCACGATATTTTTACGTCCGTGTGCTCTTTTTTGTTAACGGTTAATCCGTTTAAAAAACCGGTCAAGTGCGAGTAGGACTCGTTCACCGAGGGTTCCGTACAAATTTGTAGGTATGTATGTCAATAGTTTATAACGGGTTTTTTTTATGTCATCATCATCATCATCTGCCTAGCCTTTTCCCAACTGGCCCAACCCAGCCTGTTGGGGTCGGCTTCCAGTCTATTTTTTTTTAATGTAACTCGAAATTACGGTTTTCGGATTTTTTCCTTTACTTATGGTACATGACCTTGCTTCTTGCCAAATTTCATGATTCTAGGTCAACTGGAAGTACCCTATAGATTTTGATTTCCTTGAGGGTGTCGAAATATACGTTTTTTGCGGCATAAACGGCCGTATCTTTTTTTTAAGTTAACTTAGAAGTTTGATTTTTCACAGCTTCAAGGGACTGTAGACCTGAGTATATGGTTTTAATTTCAACTCGATACCTCCACGGGTTCCCGAGATAAAGGGTCTTGACAGACAGACAGACAACAAAGTTATCTTATAAGGGTTCCGTTTTTTCCTATTGAGGTACGGAACCCTAAACAGAGCGCGTTGCATTTGTTTCCATCATTACAATAGTATAATTAACCGTGCTTTGCTAAGTACGTGCTTCTAATTCCGAACAAAACGTGCTACCACGTTGTCGTTCTTGCTACATTTATTTTGAGTGTTTAATCTAGATTTCACACCTGAACGACTGTACAGATCTAAAACTTTTGGCTTCCGAACAACGTCATTCTTGAAGACAAGTACCCACCTAAGCATTCAAATTAAGAACAGTCTGGATCAGATAAACGTCAAATCGTACGCAGTTCCATAGTTATGTTGGCAACATTTTGACAAATTGCGAGTCTGTTGATCTGTGTTATTACAGTAATTGGATATTAGATTTCTGGATAATTCTCTTGCATTGAGATTGCAGATTGATAAATTTTGAAATAACGTTGTGATTTGCGTAGCCTTCGAGGTTTGGTCCTCGCCATTCTATTGTTGGTATATTTGTAACCAACCAACCCTATTAATGCCTGCCCAAAGGCAAAGGGACTGTTATTGAATATATAAGGGACAACAACGGAAAACTTTCGGTTGAATAAATTTGTAATGTTTTCGTTTTGGACCATGAATACTATGATCTCAATACAAACAAATTGATTTCCTATTTAAAATTTGTCTAATAATAAAATCTTTTTGTTCCAGGTATATTATCTACAACCAATTCTAATCATCGAATATGCTCCGTAAAAGTGGACGTATGTGAGTACTTATTAGTTTTCCTCTATCCAGCATTGTACCTACTTCTATGGGCTGATGATAAAGAGTCACTCAATACAAAAAAAAATAAAACGTGTGGGGTCGGGGGACCCTCGGCAGGAACGAAGTTCAAAATGAAAATCAAAGATGGTGGACGCGAAAATTTAAAAATTACGAAGAATTTAAAATTGTTTACAGCTGCCATCTTGGATTTTCATTTTGACCTCACTATCGGCTTCAGCACCCTCGAAAACCACGAAAACTATCTCTGTCCCTCTGTCTCTTCTATTATGTGTAAAAAAGTCGCGTGGAGGGGCATAACGCTTTTTCGTTACGTGACGAGTTCTCCAAGATTACTCTTGCCGCAACCAAAAAGTCGGTATATCGTGATGGCCCACTGGTTAAGGTCTCGTATCTCATGCACGAGGTTGTAAGTTCAAATCCGGGCAGTTACCAATGTGAATTTTTGAAGTGAAAACTGCCGGCG
Source organism: Oligia fasciuncula (assembly GCA_963082905.1). NCBI lineage: Eukaryota > Metazoa > Arthropoda > Insecta > Lepidoptera > Noctuidae > Oligia > Oligia fasciuncula. Next base: position 18,492,176 of record OY720393.1, on the reverse strand, counting down.
CGTTGGGCATTTTTTGAGATGGGAAACATCCATTGAACTCGCGACACTGTTACCGACACTGACACCGCGCTACATTCGGATGTGTTCGGCTGTCCTCGGGATGTACTCGGTTTTAATTCCGATATGTCAGTGAGTGAAGCAAAGTATTCTGTTTGTGTTTGGTTTTCATTTCTGTCGGCAGTGGCGGCTTCTCCCGGAGTGCCACTTTTTTTTTTTTACTTATTTGTGTACAGACGCCAACACATCAAGCTACTAACAATCTGTCAAATTTATTAAATAGATTTTCAACTTTATCGCTAAAACATAAGGCTCAAAGTTGGGGTCGGCTTCCAGTCTAACCGGATGCAGGTGAATACCAGTATTTGGCCTTTGCCCTGCAGTGGGACATTAATAGGCTGGTATTATTTTAACATTAAAGGTCACCGCAAAATTCCCAAAGCACAGTCCTCCGTGCTGTAACAGTTTTCCAACAATGTTTCCAACAATGACTCACTATTGTCACAATTTTATTTTAAACCATTTGTATTCAGCGCCGAAACAGTAAGCTCGATGACTCAGCACATTGGAATTGCTAATGACAGACATGGACTGCCATTGTCTATTTTTTATTGAATCAGTGAAATCATTTCGGTTAAAAAAGCTCTGCACATTTTACTTGAAAGAAATTGATCTAGTAATCTATAAGTCAATGATATTAAAGCTGATTTTTGTGTTTCAATGCCTACAAGTGCGGTCCAGTTACTAATGTCATCTGTCATGGTAACTTAATGTCAAATTGACAAATAGGTGAACGTCACTTTTGTTTGACAGATTGAACTACTCATTTACCATACAGTCCGTTTAAAGTTATTTTACTCTGACAGTAGCTACCCAACAGCAACTCTATTGTGACGAAAATGAAGATCACAGTGATTTTGACAGACCTGTCAGTGACAGCAACCCAACAGTAACCATTACAGACTACTAGAGATACTACGTATCAGGCGACCCACTCCCATAGAGAAAAAATGGTTAGTAGAGATTATCAAAAGTTGGAAGTTTAGAACATGACAGTTCGTTTTTTTTTTAAAGGACATCTACCAATTTGTACGGCGTTTGGGCTTGAACATGAACATAAAAATATTGCACTATTATTGATTTTATTGGGTGGTTTACAGTACAAAGAAAACATATAGATAAGAAGTTTTGTATGAAATTGGTTAAATAATACAAAAAAAAAACTTCAATACTTTAAAATAAATTGTTGACTGCGAGAGGTCTCTGCTAGAGATAAGCTCTACTTCATAGCAATCGTCCTTGTAAAAATGTATTTTTTATTTATGTGCAATAAAGAGTTTCAAACGATGATCGTCCAGAGAACCTTTAACTAGTGATAGATTTTAGCCAACTCAAAATATTCAATTATGTACATAATTATCTCAGAAGTTGGAACTTACCACTTGCGGTGCGATCCATTGCAGTATAACTCGCTGCACTTCCACAAGATTAACAATGTGTCTTCTCCTGTGAGTGATTTCAATACCACAATTTATACAATGTATAGATTCACTAGGCAAAATCGAAAAGTCCATGTTCACGCGCAAGTCTTCATGTAAAGCGGGTTCATTATGCGGAGAAATGCCAGGGTTAACGTTTGAAGCGGGTACTGAGTCCGAGAGTGAGCCGGGGTCGTCGAATAGAAAATCATCAGAATCCATTTTGAACAGCACAAGTCGTCAAAAATAGCTAAAGTCGAAATAATATTCACAATACGATACGAAAAAGAGCGGCAAACGCAAAGCGAATGACATTGATAATTTGAAAATCGAGCGCCAATCGGGTCTGGGTCAGCGTTGCCAGTTCTCTGCACTGTCAGTCGAACACTCGATTTGAAATCGATTCCATCGTTCTGTGCTGTTTTGTTTTGCATATTTCTTTTGGTTATGGACCATGCCGCATTACAATTAGAATCTTCAAGAAAAGCACGTGTTAATAATACCCGCTACCAGGAAAACATTTTAATGTTTCGACGCTCTCGAATCGAAACATCAAAAATATCGATATTATTTTTTCTGTGATTTTATTCTTTATGCAACCCTAACTCAACGCGCCCCGCATGCCGCGCCGCAACTGTCACCATACAAATACAAATCAATTAAAAATCTTTTATATTCGTTTCTAATATTATTTATTTTGGCACTCCCGAATAGGGACCAATGTTCAGTAAATATTATTACTCAATTATTTGTGAATTCCTTTTTTCCCAGTACGGTTGTTCACGGTTAGCCCAGTTTGGTTGATATCCTTTAGGTGTTGAGTTTTTGGCAAAGGCTCACACAGCCAGCCTCAATTACTCCGTTGGGACTGTATTCGAATTTCTTTTTTTTTTTCTATTAGAAGCAAAATACCGATGAGCTCTTATATGAGCTCATCGGTATAATTACCGGGGAACTACTGAGAAATATGTAAATTAAACACAAGAAATAGGTACTTATTCAAATTTTTATTTTTTTTATTTAGTTTTATATTCGTTACAGAGGCGTCTCTAGCCCATGTTGCGCCCGTGTGCAAACATTACCCAAGCGCCCCCTAGTAAGCGCGCGGTCAAAATGGTTGGGTATATAGTACAAGTAACAGCACATCAAGTTACCACAAACTAACAAATTTCCCCAATGAATAATAAACTCTATTGTTTGGAGATGAAGAAGAAATTCGTCGGTTTTGGATACCTTTGTGTGCTGTTGAATGTATTTAGAATTATACAGGGTGTTCTGGTGCTTACCCTAAAAAGCCAAAACGTACCCATGTTAACATGTCTATTTATAGATGTTACGTTACACCCAAATTTTGATATTTCTTCATTCTAATTACGACCTCATATCAAACAAAGTTCAATATCAATTGGGAACATTTGACAAATTTGGGAAGCTCACTGCGAGCGAGGCTCACTGTACACGGGTAAAAAGTATTTTTAGGAAGGAAAGAGTGACAAGAAAAACAAAGCACAAGTTTATGTTTTTTTTTTAATGTTTTCTGTTTTCAGACTTATTTGGTAGTAATTTTTGACGAGTGCTCCGACGCGGTCGAAATTCGCAACAGTTGTGCTTGTGGCAGACTGGCAACTAATTCAGCTAATATCAAAATTAAATCTTACTTATTAGGTCAATTTCAATCAAAAGAAAAGCCGCAAATATGAAGTAAACATATTATTTTACATGTTTACTCAAATATAAAACTTAATCCATTGCGCCAAGGCTTATTTTGCAAAATTACATGTTGCGAGCGGTAGAACACAAAGTGCGGCACGCGCCACGCTTTTTTTTTTCTGATTGGAAATCATCGTTCCGGGCCAGCGATAACCCTTTCGGACAATCCCGCTGACCTGGCAGGCTTCGGCCCTATGGGGCCCCTCCTCGATGCTGACATCTTTTTGTGGCGCGCGTGGAACACCTACGCGCCGTCTGGCACGGGCCTGGTCCTAATCGGACGGTGAGTTACCCATTACTCTCCGCCCGCAGGCCCGCGCCCACGGTGGCCGGGAGTCGTCCCGTGGCTCCCGACACCCGAAGCGTCTCCCGCAGCGGCTGGGACGGGAGGCTCTCTCCCTCATCCGTCCCGCCACCTCCTTCGCTAGCATGACTGCTTCGCAGGAGGAGGTGGCTGCCTCCCACTCCCTCTCGCCCCGGACCATGGCTTGCACCAGTGCCGGACGCGAGATGTCGCCGCCGCTGCCGATCGCCTCAACAAGGACACGGCGGTGCTCCGCCCAAGCGGGGCAGACCTCCATCGTGTGCTCCACCGTGTCCTCTGGGCGATCCTGGCAATGGTGACACCCGGGCGTTTCCTCCCGCCTGATGATGTGCAGGGACCTCCCGAAACTTCCGTGTCCGGTGAGGACCTGCGTCAGGCGGTAGGTGAGGGCGCCGTGGCGCCTCTCTAGCCACTCCTCAAAGAGGGGTCTTATCGCCGCTTTCGCGGCGTGCCCTGCGCTGGGTTGCGACAGTCGCTCCTTCCATGCCGCTATATGAGATCGCGCCGGAGATCCGTCCGCTCCACAGCGATTTTCAGCGGAAGCGGAACTTCCCCCCGGCGGCGTAGTGCCTCCGCGCGCCACTCGAATCATATACGCGCGCGAGGACTATCGCCTCCAGATCCCATGGCGGCAGTCCGGCAATGAGGCTTGCCGCCTCGCCCGAGATCGTGCGGTAGCCCCGGATGAGCCTTATGGCTACCACCTTCTGGGGCGCTTACTCACGCTTTTGAGAAATGCCGCGCGCTTGACGTTCGTCCATGGTAATTAGTACTTTATTTTCTATCTCAAAACTGTTGAATTCGCATTATTCGCAATATGATTGTCGGCGTGTTTTCAAACTAATCATTGAAACAGGTGCCGCCGAGCGATGCGACACTCGTTACTACACCAAATATAATCGTTAATAATGTTTATTTCATGTTGAAAAAAAAGTTAATATTGTAAAAGCCGCTCGCGCGCTCGTGGCGCGACTTGCTTTGGTGTAACTCGACAAATATAAGAAGAGCTCCAGATGCTATACAAAATGTATGCAAAGCGGAGCTCTTTTTACGCGAGTGGGGCTCCGTAGCGAGCGGCGCTCGGCGCCCCCTAGGACCGCTGCGCCCGTGTGCAACGCACGCCCTGCACAATAGGTAAAGACGGCCCTGATTCGTTATACAAATATTGGATATGAACCAACATTGAGCCGATACTTCTCACTGATGAACCTTTTTTCGAAGTGTTTCTGGCAGACATAGTTTTTGAAGTTCTTGCGCGCAATAATCACTCTTACCTAATGCTCAGAAGCCACTTTTCGAGTCTTATCTCACTACAAGGAAACGGATGCATTTTAACGTACTTTCGTTTAGCACCACAATGTTCGAATACAACACGTCAACACTTGTTGTACATCTTGCACTACCGATGCAAAATATTACAGTTTAAAATCACTAAGTAAGTACGGAAATACCTAAATCAACGCAGACATCAATCGATCAATAACAAAATTATTTTATTTATTTTTGTTGAATTTGTGATTATGGATATTTTTTGTCTGACTTAATAAATGAATTGAATTGAATTGAAAACTGTATTGGCGGTAGCGAAAAAGTTAAACTCTGCCGACAACCACCTTAATTTGACAGTGACATTTGTAAATTGTCTATAGTTTAGGCACCAGGTGTAAGAGGGGTGAAGAATGATAGAAGGGGGCGAGGAGACCTGTCACTTATGTACTTTTCTTCCAACCATAGAGTATACGGTCGAAATTTTTGTTCTAAGTTTGCGTGCCGTGGTACCTACCCATATTGAAATGAGAATAAAAATCACAGTGATTTTGACAGTGATGTAAAATAACTGTGAAACAAAAACCTTAAATATTCTAAGAATTTATTTAGTTATCAAAGGAGAATGAAACCTGCCCTCAATAAACAGGAACTTCTTTCTCAACAACACGTCACCTAGTAAACACCGTTCTGTTTCGAAATAAAACCCGCCAAACCAGAAACTCGGTTGATATCTAATCGTCTGCTGCTAATAATGTCCTTGGATTTCACCGCGAAACTGTTTTAGTCTCGTTTAAACTCGAAACTTATGATTTATGACTAACAGAGCAACAGAGAAAGTGTTTTGATGCAACAAACCGTATAAAAACTCCTTTCAACGTAACTTTATGATTGATGAGGGCCTATTCAGATGTTCAACTATTTTTTTTTTACCTTTATACCTTTTGCTGGAGGTCGTGGAACCCTATTGTGTGGTTCAGGGACACACCTCTATGCGATTATTACAAATGATCATTACCCAAAGGTCGGCGACTTCGCTAATTCCCGGATATTATTCCATTAATATTCATTTATTTCTAAGGAAAGTGTGAAAATCTGTTAAGTTATGGGAGCGCGGCAACTATATGATAGACGATTTATAATAAAATATTTTTTCTCATTACCCTACTTGTTTATGCTTTTAGAGCTACTGTTTCAAAATCAATTTCGGTTTCAGAAGAAAGTCAAATTGATTAATTTCTTGACGTAAACTGGCTTAGAAGATTTATGACCGTGTTTAGAGGTCATTATGACCGAAACTAATTGATGTATCGTGTTTATCTTGTACCGATATCTTCATAGTTGTAAGCTGTGAAATAACACGCGTAAATATATTTTAACACTAGCAACACACCGCCGCGACGGCGCCTCCGCCAATTTGTAACATTCCTCTAAAATTGTTCCAAGCTTTGTTGAAATTATATCAAAATACCAAGTCTTTCAAGATGCAAAAGACGACGACGGGCCTTACAGCATAGTTTCTAAGCCAACATAACAGCATTTGTGAGTAATGATTTTTCTTTCATCTCTAGGGACAGACCTTACGAAAGCACCGCGTAACTGTTGTGACTAATTCATTAAAATGTGAGAAACTCATCATGTCTGACGCCACAGAATCCGGTAGTACTTGTGAGATGTAGATACGCGGTTATTGTGCAATGTTACGTCAGCTGCCTCCGTTGTTGTAGCGGTTTTTCCATTTCACAGTGGCAGACACAAATCCAGACTAAGAGCGGTTCTACACTACACCCGATCCTAATCCGAATTAAAGATCCGACTTCAATCCGAATTGGGAATGTTCTAAATTAGGACAGATAGAGTTCGGATTTAGTGCGCAACCCTTCAAACAAATAGGACTATGGTCACTTCGGACCGGCATTTCTCAGATTCGGATCGGATGTACTGCAGAACCGCTCTCAGACAGGGTTCTGAATTAATGTCTGGTTAATCATCCCCCTACTTAAAGGTAGATAACTGGTGAAATGTTACACCCATATTTCGTCAGTTTTACCACGTTTTGGGGGAATAAAGGCGCGACAGATGTTACGTCAGACACGGAATATGATTATTGAATCTTATTTTCGTGTGAGAATATCCGACATTTATACGCCGACACACGTCAAAATAGGACTTATTTTTTCTCCAATGTGTCTGTGTTCCTTGATTTGATTGACTGCGAGTTATGAAAAGTGCTAGAAACGTCGGAAAAGTGCGATTTTCTTTCATACAAAAAATAATATTTACTTACTCGTGTCAATATTCTGTTTCACGCTTGATTTTGCAATTTTGTATGCACACGCGATTTTATTTTAGTCTTTTGTTTTTTTAATATAGGTAAGCTTTCAATGTCAATGTTACGTCAAAAGTCAAGAACGTACTGATGAAAGAACAAGACATGTTTCTTCTTTTGGATCAATAACATTTTTATAATTCTGATAAAGTTATAGTACCTAATTATAGTAAAAGAATCTGTATGTAAAAATGCAAACACGTCAAAACCGCCTAGACTTATGAATGAATCCTAAACGCGGAGCTTTTCATAAAACCGTCTACATTTTTCTTTAGAACCGTTAACAATGCCCCTGGATACATAATTCATGAACCGTAGTGGATTCTTTTGGAGCCTCGCCAAGCAAATGTTCGCGATGTGAAGTTATTGTTCTGCTTTCCGTCATCACCAGAATCGTGTACAATTGTTATGTTTAGGCGAGTTATTTGTTAAGACGCGTTAGTGCGTTTCTTTCTTACTTATAATAGGTTCCAAGCACGTTAAGCCGTTTGTCTTGCGCCTGATCTCTCTCCGGTCGTGTCAGATTGCCGTCCCATCGGACTATGAGAGTGAGGGAAGGGAGAGTGCACCTGTGTCTGCGCACACACTTGTGCACTATAGTATCTCCCGCGCCGAAGGCTGGTCTCCACTGAGATAAGCCGCCATGGCCGAAATTCAGTCTGGAGGACCTTATTTATTTATATGGGTTCCGATACATTTTCAATAACCGGGCATATCTCCTTCTTTCTTATATCTATGGTGCTTTATATTCGCAGGAGTGTAAAAGTTCCCGCAGTCAGACGCGAGGGTACGACGGTATTTCACCCGCGTAAGTGTCGATCCCGTGGGAGTATCGGGATAAAAACTATCCTATGTCCTTCCCCGGGATGCAATCTATCTCTCTGCCAAATTTTATCGACATACGTTTAGTGGTTTAGGCGTGAAAAGGTAACGTACAGACAGACAGACAGACAAGAGTTACTTTCGAATTTATAATATTAGTATGGATGAAATGTTTGAATTAATATTTGTGACTATCACGAAAGCTCTTTCATATACCTTTCTGGTAAACATAATCTCACGCCTTCTTCCCATAGGGATAGGCAGACCCGACAGAAAGCCACCTTTACTAAGATTTAAAAAAAAACTATTTTCTTTTTCATTTAGCACTGACGCTACTGACTACCAAAACTTAGTTACAATCACAACAACTGTCGTTACTACTTACATTGTAAGGTTCTTCTAAGAAACTGCAGTGTCACTGTGTGTGTGTGTGTTTAAATAAAAAATTAACAAGCAATTAAGTTCTGTAAACAGTACGAGTTGTGCAACCTGTGTTACGTCGAGTCATTGCACTTGGGAGTATTATTGCGCCCGCGCACCGCCGTGACTGCGCGTTTCCTCTCGGCAGATACTTAGGGAAAAAAATCTATTAGTAACTACTTTCGATTATACGTAGATAGTATTGGACTAGTGACGGCCGCTGCTCCACCTGCATGTATAGTTTAAAGACTCAGGAATAAATGTGTTTATGTCCCTGGCAAAGTACCAAAATAGCTCTGTCAAAATCAGTTACATCGTTTGCATAATTTGATCCTTACTGCATTTTTCATTTATTTGAAATAGTTCCATGTGCATGGGTTTTCCACTTCTGCATTAGGACAAAATATTTTATCAAGCGTTATTGAAATATTACACAATACAAATAAAAAAACGTTAACCGAGATTATTGATACAGTATCCAATTTAAAATAATTCCAAATGATTTTCAATTGCCTCATATACAACTCCTATACGTTACCAAACTACTGTTTTCTCACAAATTAACATAAAAATATATTTTATCAAACTAACGTCCGGCTGTCCGGCAGCGGACGGAATTAACATATAAATTAAAAAAGAAAAGAATGGACACGTCTGGCCGACTTTGTTTTTAGGGTTCCGTACCCAAAGGGTAAAAACGGCACCCTATTATTAAGACTTCGCTGTCGGTCATCAGGCCGTATCTCAAGAACCGCGATAGCTAGACAGTTGAAATTTTCACAAATTATGTATATCTGTTCCTGCTATAACAACAAATACTAAAAATAAAATAAATATTTTAGGTGGGCTCCCATACAACAAACGCGAATTTTTTGCCCTTTTTTGCTCGATATCAATAATGACAACAGGTAGGCACTTGAAATATTCACAAAATACTCAGTTGTATTTTTACTTTAATAATAAAATTAAATATTTAAGGGGGGCTCCCATACAACAAACGTGTTTTTATCGTCGTTTTTGCCTTGTGGTACGGAACCCTTCGTGTGCGAGTCCGACTCGCACTTGGAAAGTTTTTTGTTAATTGCTGTATTAGCATCTAATTATCTCTTCCTGTTTGATTTTGTAATAGTCGCTAGAGATAACCAGTACATTTTGTTAGATTGACCCAGATCACGTTTGTAATGGTTATTGCACATCCGATTCTTATAATTTACCTGGATTGTCAACCTTCGGTTTATTATAAAAAGAAAAGAAGGAAAGAAAACGTGTTTATTTGGCACATGCTATAAGTAAAAGTATTGCACAGACATTCACAGAATACAAATATTTTAAAAAATCTGTTCCAATGAACAACAGAAATGTTTCAAAGTTTACGCCTCAATCAATTAACTTAGCCTATCGCAGTCCACTGCTGGACAAAAGCTTCTTCCAGGCTGTGCCATAACACCCTGTGCTCAGCCTTCCTCATACAGTCTGCCCTAGCCACATTTTCTTCAGTTTCCCATTATCTGAGTCGAATATAAATAGTCATGTCTATACCTACTGACAATTTACCTAAACCCGACAATGATGATGTTTTACCTTTTACATTCGTAAATACAAGATTAACCATAGATAGTGGTTATTGCCATTCCGTAGAAGCCAATCGTCACCCTAATAAGCGCAAAACTTGTATCTCCATTTTGACCAACTTTACGGAAACAATACAATTGATTTAATAAATTATGTTAGTAATTTAATACATTTCCATAGTAAAAGACGTTAACAAAGGAGTTACAACGTTTTTACAACTAAAAAAAATGATGGTGCATTTACGAGGTGTGCTTGACTGACATCCATTTTTAGTGTTACCAAAGCACAAAAGTAACGATGTTTACAATGAAAAAATCCAAATTTTTTACGAAGCAATTTGCCATCAAAACGTCAATTTCGACCTTTGGTGGAGTTACGAGGTTTGCGTATTAAGGTGACGCAATGATGTGTTCTAATAAGGGCTAACCTTGTTTACAAAACACCGAATCACTGTGACCTTGAAAACTCTAGAGTTATTGTTTTCAATGACGTAATAAATTAAGTACCTACAACGTAAGGAAAATCAAGATATCATCAACATGAATGTCAGAAAGCACACTGCATTAGATGAAAAAAACGAATTTCCGACTCTAGCAAAAAACAATTGGGGTAGGTACTTGGGTACTTGTTATCTAAAAGTGGTATCGATTTGCGCACACGCATTGTTTTCGAAATTCGAACGTTACGCGATAGGCGGAGGAAATTTTCCGTAATGCCTGCGTAATTGGTTGAAACGTAACAATGGTACATTTCGTATTTCACTTATTCCAATAATGAGGACTGAGGAGTAAGTACCAGAGCGAAGGTAAAAACATTCGTTTTATCGTTAGGTATTATTTTTGCATAGACAATAATTATGTATTATTTATAAACACGATTGTAATCTATTTTTCATCCAACCTATTTAATTTTCCTTGCATTTGTTCTAGTTATCAAAATAAATTATAATATTTTTTTTATTTATAATCGAGATTTAATAATACACACCTGAAAGTCCTGATACCCATGCAAACATTGGGTTGAATTGAAATTACTGATTCTCTTTGGATTAAACCAAGCCTCATTTTAAATCTGATCCTTATTTAGCATTTTTAACACCGTTTCAGAAGATAATTAATCTGTTAAGTCCTCTTAACAATATTTCCTACATAATATAGAAGACCAGCAGCGCCCCGCGGTTTCACCCGCATAAGTGTCGATCCCGTGAGAATATCGGGACTAAAACTATCCTATGTCCTTCCCCGGGATGCAATCTATCTCTCTGCCAAATTTTATCGAAATCCGTTCAGTGGTTTAGGCGTGCAAAGGTAACATACAGACAGACAGACAGAGTTACTTTCGAATTTATAATATTAGTATGGATTTTACGTACCTAATACAATTTTTGTTTCTCATTTCCTGTGTTTGTTTTTTCAATAAAATTAATGAGATTCTTCACACTAGTTACGTACACTCTAATTTATTATTGTCTACTTTTTTGTCTAGCTTGACGTTAGCTATTATAAATCTTAGCTATTTATTATGAAAGTGAAGTAAAAGTAAGACTGACGTAATTTTTGGTCGGTTTTATTGGACAGTTTTAATAAAGCAACTATTAAAAAAATTATTAATATTATTAGATTACCTACTTACATAAGTTGCTGTAAGTAGGTATATACATAAATTTCGCCAAAATTAAAATCACAAGCACAATCGTTTTTTCATTTTATTACTTCTATGGCATAGGTACAGACAGAGGCCAGCACATCAAGCTACCCGAAACTGCCAAAGTTTTCTAATCAACTTTGAACGTTATACTGTAGCGACAAAGTTGAAAATCTCAGATTGTAGTAGCTTGATGTGGTGGCGTCTGTACTGTTTTTATTACTTCTCATCTTGTCACATTTCCATTACCCGTTTCCGGAATAGAAAATAACTTTTGACACGCATCAATTGAAACATTTCAGTGCAAACAAATGTACTAACACTTTCAATGTCTATATCTTTACCTTAGTTCATTGCTCCAACTAAACCACTCAATCCACTGCGTCAGCCGAGCTATAAAATATTGCTATTATTGAAGAAACCAATATTGTGATGAGGTGAAGGCAAATATAAAAGTTGATACGTAACGCACTCTTCGCAAAAGTATGTTTATTTATTCATTCGATACTGACGACTATATTTTTAAAGCGATACACTTGGCTTGAGATGGTGTGAGAGATGAAATACATTTTGTTAGTAATATTCTTTAAATCGTTGGCTATATTTTTTTGTTGAGATAGAAAATTGTTGACTGTCATTCAAGCTCTCAGAAATATGGAATGTCGAGACTTCCTTACCTACCTACAGAGAAATACATATGGTTAGAATTGAGAACTTCTTCCTTTTTTGTCGGTTTACAACATTACTGGACTACAAGTTTCTTACAATCAAGTCAGTTTATCGCAGTCCACTGCTGGACTAGTCCTCTTAGGCGAGACTTCACCCGATTTTCCACCTTACGCGTCCAATTTGTCCCTGTCTTCTTCAGGCAGTCGCTCGTCAGTCTATCTTTGTAGGTAGCTAGTTAGCTAACTTCAAGCTATATTCTGCAGTAGTTTCGCTAAAGTTTTAGGTGATTAACCTAACCAAATTAGCATCAGTAACGGGTGTCGGTAAATTTCCAACTTCCGCGGTTACGTTCGGCTCTGTTTGACACTACACTTTTGTATGTATGTATTTATGTCTGTTGCATTGTAATTATGTATTTATGTATGTACAATGGGGCCAGAAAACCAGGCGAAGCGGAGTTGGAAACCGTGTTAACATGAAAATGCAGGTCAAGCTTTGGCGACTGAATTGATTTAAATAACATTACTTAGTTTTTGTGAAGTATGGTTTCGAAAACCTGTCTTTTCTGAGCTATAAGCTACTAGCAGCGCCCCGCGGTTTCACCCGCATAAGTGTCAATTCCGTGGGAATATCGGGATCAAATCTATCCTATCCTATATCCTTTCCCGGGACTGAAACTATCTCTACACCAAATTTCACCTAAATCGGTTCAGCGGCTTAAGTGTGAAGAGGTAACAGACAGACACACAGACACACTTTCGCATTTATAATATTATAGTATGGATGTGGCATAGAAGCTCTAAAACGGATGAGCCGTATTTAACGCGGGATTGTACCGCGCAGACTAGGGAAGCATGGCACAAAAGGGAGCGGGTCTATAATCAGCAATGGGTGGAACAAAGCCAATGATTATGATGATTTCAATAGCTATTTTTTATTATTTACTAGCTGCGCCCCGAGGTTTCACACGCATAAGTGTCGACACTGTGGGAATATCGGGATAAAAAGTATCCTATGTTTTAATCCTGGTTATAAACTATCTGTGTGCCAAATTTCATCCAAATCCGTTCAGCCGTTTACGCGTGATTAAGTAACAAACATCCAAACATCTTCACAAACTTTCACATTTATAATATTATAAGTAGGATGTATTGCTAAAAAGCGGAAATTTGCTCTAAATGCGTCGAACCGTAAGCTCAATTCTAACTTCGTAGTCCTCAAGTAGGTATCCCAAAGCAAAACAAACAATATCTATGAGACATTGTAGGTACATAACATTAACATATATTTGCACTAACAACATGACTAGTTAACACGTTTACACGCTCGTACCATCACGTATGGCCACCACGTGCTTCTAAATGACGTAACCAGCTGATTCATGCGAGCCTAGTACCTCGACCAGTGTCCTGAGTACCAAGTTAAAATTATTTATATTCCTATCACTGAAGGAAACGGAATGCGGAAACTAGACTCAAATAACACGTATTTATCGCGACTGTGGAATATGGGATAGTTGGAAATAGGCGCCATTTTATATGCACTTTACATGAGTGTATGTAATAAACACGCGTCGCATAAATAAACTCACGCCTTCTTACCGTAGGGGTACCTACTCCTTTTGCTTCGTTTACGTTTATACAGGGTTATTGGTAAAACATTAACAACCTCTTAAGTCATTATACTCATCATTATGAACCACTTTTACTATGGGACAAAAAAATTAGCTGTTCCCTACATTTTGACGAGTTATACATACATAAATGTAGGGAACAACATTTTTTTCGCGATTTCAGGTTTAGTGCCATAGTAAAAGTTGTTCATAATGATGAGTACAATTACCTCTTAAGAGGTTGTTAATGTTTTACCAATAACTCTGTATACTTACTTACTGGTCATAATAAAAGAAATTCAGAATAAAGGGCTTAGATAGATATATTATCTGTTCATACACGCGTGCTGGTTGCGAGTACTCGCACCTGACCATTTTCAAATTCAAACTCAAAGCATTTATTTCAAACTAGCTGCGCCTGGCGGTCTCACCCGCATACGTTTAGATCCCGTGGGCATATCGGAATAAAAAGTAGACTATAGTTAATCCAGGGTGTCAGCTACCTCCATACAAAATTTTATCAAAATTGGTACAGCCGTTTGAGCGTGAAGAAGTAACAAACATAAACACACAAAACACAAACTTTCGCCTTTATAATATTAGTGTGATAAACCAATTACAGGCACTTTTGAATTGTCAAGACGTCGGTCAGTCAGCAAGATGAAGCTAGTTGCCCATTCCAAAGCGTAGTTGGTACACACCTATGATGGAGAAGAACGCACGAACGAACTCCACGGACACTCTTTTAAATCTTAAAATTGTTACAAAATTCAACATTCTGAAGAACATCGCCAATAAGGTCACTATAATAATATAAATCCTCGAATATAAGCATTATATCTTCGCTAGTAAAGTTTCATACAACAATATAAAGACTTTTGAAGCACCTTGTTTACGAAATATAATATACTTTGGCACGGAACAAGGTCGGACTCACTCCAAATTGAAGTGTTTTCCTTTACCAAATTAGAAGCACCTAAGTACCTAAATACAAAATTACCACATTGTTTTGTTAAATAGGGCAATTTGTTACTGATACTTGTTAAAAAGGTAACTGTCCTTATTCTTAGAACGCTAAAGTACGTATTTATTTGTTTAGTGAATTAACGACAACCTGCCAAGTGCAGAAATCACGGTCATGATCTAACTTTTCACACGATTTCAACCTCTATTTATAAGTAAGCTAAGGTGATACTGCCGTGGTGTCATTTAATACAGGTGTTTACGAAATCTCGTGATTCATTCAACGTGGTCAATGCTCTTGGTTGTGTTTTGAATCAATGAAATCTATCAATCATTTGAAGTTTGTAGTGTTTAGTCGTATACGGTATAAGATGTTGCTAATACTTAGTTGTTTTTTGTGCACGTAAATATAGCAAAAAACATGATTTGTGGAACTGGTGATAAGCCCAGTATTTTTTATTGATAACAATGAAATCCAAAACGAGCTCTGTTGAACACCGTTCTTATCGACTGTCTTTCATAGAAATACCCATGTGAAGAGAATAACGATGTTGATCTACATAATATTAGAGACCTTTATAGGTTTCCAGAAAGAGGAGACAACGAAGACAAATCTAGTCTTTTCATCACTCCACTCTGTTGTTGTAAAGAAAAAGTAGGTACTAAAGAGTCTGCCAATAAATATGCGCCTGAACAACTAAAATGTTCGTGTCCCCAAACAATATTTCCAATATTTCTAATTTTCCCCAAGGATAACAACCGACGAACAGCACCCTAATTGCGTAACACACTATTACTATCAATTTGAATCATTTTGAAGCATATTGCTAATCTATTGCTCCATATGTTCGAAAAATGTATTTGCTCAACAACGTAAATAACGCATGGATGTTGTTCAACTGTCAAAATGAAACCCATTGCTACTGATAGTGTGTTACGCAATTACCCTGCAGGTTTAAAAGGAATGTTTGTTCGACTTGGTGCCAAATATTTATAAACACAAATCGTCTGATGATTGTGGATAATGTAACGCAATTTTTATATCAAAGCAAGGTCAACAGGACGCGCGTGGAATTCTACCCACATCCTATTATTTTCCGCAAAGTGTTGTTGCAGAGACGTAGAATATTATAAACGAATGATACAGATACAAATAATTGGGTAAGGCTCGATCGCTCGATATTTCAAATTGAACAACAACGGCAACGCTTGTTGACTGATAATCTGTAACGACAGGGCGTGCGATTCTCCATACAAATGTTTTCCCCTTTTTTCTACCTGAATAATGTCTCTAGCTAGAGCAATATTTTTTTTTTAATAAAATCAAGGTCTACTGTAAACACGTCGCGTCCCTATCATTTTCTTTTTTACAGCAACTAATTAGTAAAGAAAATATGACCCTCTATAAAACTTACAAAAAATGCCCTATTTTTACCGCCGTGATTAGAGGACTACCAGACAAATTAGAAAAGTTTATAACATAAAAAAAAATGTTAGGAACTTATACAGTAATGTAAAAAAAAGCAAGCGAAAACATTATACATTACATTACTTAAAAGGCACTTCATAAATTATAGATCTCTAATCTGTTACACTCTTATGTAACTGGAACAGTTGCTGGGACACAGGCCTCCTCTCTGTGAGAGGGAGTGGGCCGTAATCCACCACGCGGGCCCAGTGCGGGTTGGTAGATGATGTCTTCGATTTTTTTGTTCTAGGACTTACCGGTTTCCTCATATGGTTTTCCTACACAAAGTGAAACGCCTGTCTGGGGTCGAACCTACGACCTACATACAACTCGGGCCACTACTGTTCTCCAGTTGATATAGCACAAGTATATTATTTAATTACTTCGTCAAAACAAGAAATATCTCCATACCGGTTTTGAACATCATCTTTTTCTATTTTACTACCGCAGCTTCAATACAAAACCCAAATCAATTAAAATCCAATTAATCTCCAAACGCGCGTACTCACGGAGTATTGATAAATGGAACCGGAGGCACGTTCAATCATTATTTTATACAATGCATTTCCGTAACAACTTTACTAACTCAATAAATTATTCCTCATCTTCCTTATACTGTTATATGTCAAATTAACTAGAACAAATTACCCGTACACGCTAAATCCAAGATGGTGGTCAATGTTGAAAAACTATGAGATTAGATTGGAATCACCCAATCAGGTCCAATAAATGACGTAATATTGTTTATGATACAAAAATATCCGATGATCGTGGGTGCGCGTGTTGCTGAACTTTTTTCAGGGCTGTCTAGCGGGTTGGTCAAGTGGCATCATGAAAATAGAATTCTATGTACTGAAAACGCAATTATGAAATTTGATCAAAATTGCCAGGAAACAAGAGGGCATAATCGCTTTAAAAGCGTTTTTTACGAGTTTCAACAGGATTGACATGTGCTTTTGCCAGTCTCATACATTTTTTACTTCCATCGTCGTTATCGGTGATAAAAGTAACTTTGTCTATGGTGGTCTGGTCAAACAAACTAAGTAGGAGAAACTTTGTACTAATATGCTGTGCCTACACTGCCTTACCGTGTTTTATTGGTTAAATTACCCACCTAAGCACTTGCCGTTTTCCAAGAATCATCTGAGGTCAACAAGTAGTTATTAAACCTACTGAATTACGGAATAGCGTAATCGCGGTCTTTCTTTAAAAGTTCACTGACACCATTTCGTTTTTTCTCTCTACCTGGGGATTACCCTTTTTCCATGACTACCTCTTTCAGTACTTTAAAATGTATCTTGTCTTCGCAACTGACAGTTCTGCCCCCAATCCTAACTTTTTTGTTTGTTTGTTACCTTTTCACGCCTAAACCACTGAACCGATCATCCTGACATTTTTCATATACGTTGTCAGGTATACAGAAACGGACATAGAGGTACCTTTCATCCCGAAAAAAAGTGCTCTTCTCGAGGAAAACAAGAATAACGGTATTATGATAATAGAGGCGCCACGTGTCTTTCGAATCATCATTGAATTATATTAAAACTTTTGGGTAAGGACGACGAAGTCGCGGGCAACAGCTAGTTCAATATAAAATGCTGATCATTAATTGACAGTCATAACCGTTCTAGTTAACCAGTTGCCACCAAATAAAGTCTGGTGTAATTCTTTGATTAGCGTTTAATTGCCTTGATTTGCTTCCCATAATAAATCTTATGGATTTACAGTTTTCAATAGCAGTTTGGTACCATGGATAGAGTCGTAAATACTCTAAAGTTTAATATATCATCAAAATAGGTCATATCAGGAGTTGTAGCAAAGTTAAAATAAGTTATAAACATGAAATACCTAAGTTCAACGAAGGAACATAAATCTAAGGATTTTAAAACTAGGCCGATCGTATTACCAGTAACAATACCTAAAGTGGTACTATATATCTCATGGCTCCATGTTATTGCCATTGTAAATATAAAGCGACGGCGCGACGCGACGCCGCGCATATGAATCGTCAAGTGGCAGAGCGAGGTCTCATCTTGTTAAACACCACACAGTAAACTGCATTTCCTATGATCCGTATCTCTAAAGCTGCAGGGACCATTATCGAAGCTCCCGTCGCCAGATCTAATTCTGTATCTTATTCTAGATTCGCTTACAACTGCACATTAGTTTTAATTAATGCAGCTAGTTCAACTCCAATCATATTAATTACAAGCTAAGATCTCATTTTCATTGTCAACACTAAAAATAACTTCGAATGTATCTGTGTTAGTATGAGAAACAAGACTTGCAGCTTCAATTAAACGATTGTTTGCAAGACAACTGAGACATTTGAATAGTAGAACCTTACTTTTTTTTAAGTCTCCGAGAATGGTCAGCGGAGGCCTATTTTTACATACGCATCGCATACTATAATTGGTATGAAAGGACTCGCTGAATGCTGTCTAAAAATAGACGAGGAATTTGTATTCAGTACAATTTTGTCTCGAAGCAGACGACGACAATGCTTGGAAAAAATTGCAAGCCCTTTTATATTGCATTATTCTTCCATCCGTATATAATTTTGTTTTATTGTGCCGCTACTTGATACATAGTACACAAAATTGTTGTCTTGTTGAAGTTTAAGAGTTGTTGTATAACACAATTTATTTCATCATTTTAAATTAATCATTTTAATTTTTTTGCCCTCAGGTTCAAGAAAAAATATAGTTTTACCTTCCATTAAAATTACAGGAGATATGTTGGCATCTCATGCTACCACAACCTAAACTAATAAAACATTGTATTTAGATGGAGTTAATAAACATAAATTAGAATAGCTAACAGGGCTCCAATCACTACCACTACAACTTTGTGAAGCTGTCGATCTTTCCAAAGATAATCAACCAATGAAATCTATTCCTCATTTCCATATAATTAAATACACAGTAAATTATATCTACTACTGTTACACAGTTCATCATAAGCCGATTAAATATTAGGGAATAATATTACAAACATAATATTAACAAACGTGTACCTTAATCCGCAGTGTAAACCAGCATCTATATGTCTATTTTCCATGTAAATTCCATGTTAATTTACATTACTTCTGATTATGCGATGGATGCAAGAATTTATTCGATGAGTGGGTAACATGCAAATTGAACGTTGATACAATCTGGGACATTCCTTATTATATGTTTATAGTAGGGCTGTTCTGTTCTTGTTTTTAGATGCAACTTGTTATACGTCTGTCTTTCGTCCGTCTACAGTTTGTCTATAAAAGAACTCTGCGTCTGATTACGTTAGATCAAAGAGAAAGAATTAAATTCTTATTTCTTTAGTTTCTTTTGAGTAAGTTTAGAGTCTAGTTTTAGCCTTTGTGCCTTTGTCAATTTTAATATTGCCATAAACTTAGCATGATCACTATAATTATCTAACAGTTTCTGTTCACAAGGATTTTCATTTTCAAAGAGTGTGACTTCGTCATTGTCATCCCTATCTCCATAGGAATGTACACCGGGTACAACATTTAATTCCCGCAATTCTTTGACATATTTAACGAGATCATCGAAACTATTCGATGGACCTTAGATGTCTAACAATTTCCTCGCTTCCTTACATAGTCTAATATCGATAGAACAAGTTCTGTTTACTCATTTATCGTGATATTCATACCCATTTCTAGATTTTACGACTGTTATTACAACTATCTGCAATAATCTTGACCATTTGTTTGGAATATTCGATATTTTCCTGATGGTCTTGGCTCTTAATGTGTTAGGAATCCCAATAACTGTTGCTGACTACTACTACCTGCTTTGTCTTGGTATTGATGTTATTCTTCAAATGTTAGTGTTTTCACAGCATGGTTTTCTGACATCATATTTTTTTATTTCTGTCAAATATTTGTGTAATACTTCATTCATTTGTAACTGCAGTGTGAACTACGCTGCAGGAGGATAGTTATGTACTAGTTTCTTTGTTCTGTAACAACCTGCTTCCTGTCAGCGTCACTTGTGTCATAAACCACGTTATGGTTCAAATAACAGAACAACAGTTGACCGCTTTGTATTAGACATTGCTTTCACAATAATTATAATATTAATTATTCAAGTGCAGTGCTCTGTGAAATTGCACTGCAGTGTTATGAAAGTTCCTATTCGAATAAACTAAACTAACACAGCGTAAATAATAACAGAAATGTTCATATTCATACGTAACTTTATGCGTTTTCATAGAGTTAATTAAATACAAAAAACTATAGTTTCCTTTATTTTTACACATTATGACGTTAAAGTTATTTCCGCTGATGTATTTGCAGAATAAGTGATGATAAAATTGTAGACAGTATTCCTATATTTAAAACGGCAAGTTGTCTTGACGTGACAAGTGAAACAATGATTGCAGGCGTTGTTAATTGCGAACGATTCACTTAATTGTACTCTAATGGTTCAATTGAAGCTAATAGCAGTAATTTGGCTTAATATTGAACACTGATTAGTTTAAGTGAACGCGAGTAATAATTATAACAGTAGCTTATCTATATTTTTCATCACAGCTATTAAGAAACACGTCCCCTAAGACACGATCAGAATCTTTGATAGCGGTGGAGAAAAGACGGTCATGAATTGTATGGGAATGACTATGATTACAAATGACGTATGTTTTTTGAAAATCAAGAAAAATGTCTAAATATCAGTGGGGCTTGAAGCATCAGACAAGCTGAAAATTTAATGATTAAAAGCAAAGTATCAAATACAAAAGCCAATTGGTAAACCAACAGTTTCTGTGTGGCATTCTTCATTGTAACTGATTGATATGGCCATGTCTGGCATACGTTCGGATTGAGGATTACAATTGCCACTTGGTTACTCCCAGCCTCGAACACTGCCAAAGGATAACGATTTGGTACTCGTATCCTTTAAAGTATGTTATTTGGTCATTTAAGTCTAGAAGGAGGCTCACTGGAGTATAAATATTGGCTAAGTGTAAATCGCCATTCCGAGAAAATATTGATTGCATTTTCGTTCAATTCTATGAAAATTTTCCAAATTCTCTCATGCCTTTAAGGAATTTGACTTCGATTTTTGTGAATTGGTTTAATCGCTTCGATAGAAATATGATATATCTCTATTTACAGATAAGAGTCTCACATGATCGCAACACATTTCTTTCCAGAAAAGATCAAATATAAGATGCAAAATTCCAATTACATTAACATCTTCCATAAAATCACAAACAAAGTTATATTCCCTGGGATATCCTACTCTTGACACTGCTATAAATTAATCTGAAGTAGAAGCAAAAGAAATAAACGCGTTTTATTGCCTCCACCTATATTTACGAGACAACGTCCAGGGTATAAAATTGGCATCCACTGGAAACTTTAAACGTAACGTAATAATAGACGCGAAAGCACGTTCATCGTTGAAGACTGGTTATATTATGTGTCCCAATTGTTATCTGATTGGGTACAATAGCTTTAATAACCCAGAATCAATCATATGATTGGAAGGCACAGGATTCAATTTGTGATTAATTTGATTTTATACTTACTGTAACGAGGATCATGTCTGCTTTTAATATTTTTATGGTTATTAATGAAATATCATCAACTTAATCCATCAGCTCGTTCTTCGTTAAGCCTTTACGTGCAGTCTTCTTTATTGGGTTAAATTTATGTTTTATTGTAATCAAAATCCTACCGTTGCTTAATATAAATTATAAATCGTCATCAACACGGGAACTTGCGCAACCTCACATGCTTGTATCATTATTAATTGACGGGCAGTTCAATGCCAAATGCTCCCATAGATAAAGACACAGGCGTCCCGGTTCACATGGTATTCACAATCACTATCTTAATTGGTAAGGTCATTGTTAATCATATTTTTGAACATGGAAGTTTAGCCAAATATGCTAATTTTTTATGAGATGATTCAACACGGATAGAGTTTTATTAACAAAACATTTAAAATGAGATGTATCAAGACGACCTTGTTTTTGCATAAGCTTAGCATTTCTCCTCTTTTTCACTTCATGTTTTATTCACGTCTACAATCTACCTAGATTGTGACCTCAAAACCTAGACAATCTGTTAGCTACATACCGCATATCTCATTCCGAGGTCGTATTCTTTTTCTGCTTTATTAAGACACTGCATTTCATATGTAATATGCGTCTACTGTCACATCAAGGCATTAATTCACAATTTACTGCGCCGAGACGCGTTGGTGACTAATTTCACCAAGGCCAAAGACGATCCATTATTATTTATTACCTTATGAAATAATTCCCTTACCAAACATGAAATTTTCAACCTTATGACCAACAAATTAAGTTCGTTTTCACTTTGTGCTGCTGGAATTGAAATCTCATTTGGACCCTTTACTACATCTCTGAGTCACAAAAGCAAATTAATGTGTTACTAAAAATAGTGCGAATGTAACCCAACGTTTTATGTGCAAACAACTACGATTGTTAACAGAAAATTTCTTTGTCTTGAATGTCAATTATCATTTGTTGTATTTCTGGATGCTTTGTTGGTGCGTATACTTTTTCCTATACAAAGATGATTTTATCTTTCTGTATTGTGAAATCATTGGTAATTTTGTGTGTTTTGTATATGTCCGTGTGTTTCCGACTTCACCTTTATAACTTTCCGATACTTACATTACTTCTGTGTCAAGTGTTTCGACATCAAACAAACGGTTCATGTGGCGGTGCGTGACCGTTTTAGGTAAATTTTATGGCAGGTGCCAGCAATTTGTTTATATCCATCGTGTTTATTCTACTCAGGGCTGCCCTTTGTACTAAATTCTTTGTAGCTTTTTTATGTGTCTTGGTTTTTGTATGGGATGGCACTGAACTTAATAGTATTTCTGTTTTTTTAATAAATGTAATTCATTCTTTGAATACGACCATTCAATAAAACTATATGGCTTTGAATATGTGGTTGAGTCATGTTTATACATACTTTGATTAAAAAAAAATCGATGCTTCTGTTTATTCTTATCGCATAGACACCCTAAATTGTTCTTTGCGTGATATCCCTTAGCTGTTGCGTAGAACAGAACACATTGACCCGCACTCTCTCCTGTTACATGTCCGTTCGCGGGTCTGTTTGTGCGTGCTCCATGGGATCCCCTCATTATTTATAGAATTACAACATTTCTTCTGAAAACAGAGTTTTACTTCGAAGCGTTCCCGTTATAGTCAATTTATTGAGAAACTGCGACTGAAGCTATTTCAAAGAAACGTGTGACTGACAACAGATCTTGGAATTTCTGTAGTAGGTATTGCTGGTACCGTGTTAAAAAGTACAGTTTCATTAAGCCTTTTATATTTCAAGTGCTATTATAATCGGCCCGAAATTTAAATGTCCATCGTCAAACAATTTTGCTTTTTTGTCACTGCTATTAACAGGAGTGTACTTATAATTCATGAGCCCTATAAAACTCCTCATATAGCTATTCAAGTACATCATTGTTACGAATGTAGTGCTGTTCACTACAAAGGACCTGAGGGCACTTCCCCCACTGAGCATGCACTTTTGTTCAAATCGTACAATCATCAGCTCAAGTATATTGCATTTTTGGAAGTTATTTTGGCAATGTTTTTTTTTTCAATATAGGTACCTACTACTTTCGTTTGTTAAATCTTTCAATTAGTTTGTATTGATTTTATACTCTGGTGATGATAGCACTTCGAGCATGACTTTCATTTAAATGATTCACATTTCAATGTCAGTTAATGTCATTGCTTCATCATCATTCTCATCTATAACTTCATCCACGTTCATACTTTTACACAAACCAAAAAGTAATAATCTTATTTCTAATGGGTTCTTTTACATCCAAAAAGCAATTCGCAAAGCTTCTTTCCATCACACTGCACTCCCCTTTATAACGACACATCCAGTGCGTACTAACTGGCGTCCCACTGTGTAATACTGGCTGTTATTACTTTTTTGTGTGCAAGTTCACCTGCTGTGCGCCCGTTAGTAACGAGCCTGATATTAAGCCGTTCGTTATTATTTTAGTGAGAACCTAGCATTAGGTTGTAAAATATGTGCTGTGTGTACTAGGCCTGTTTTTTCTGTGTGGTAGAAGTCTGGGTGAACTGGGTGTAATTACGTTTTAACAAAAAAAAAATTCTTAGGTTTAGTATCTTTATAAGAAAATCGTCCGTCGTCTATCTCTGAGTTTTTATGAAATTTCTTTGATATGACATACAATTTGATACCGATAATAGTTGCACAAAACATCATCCATCAATCCAACGGCCCGATAAGTGTTATGAAATGTAAAAATAACAATAACTTACACTTATCTTCGAACTTTACTCCTTCAATTGCCCCTTTATCATTATTATTTTACCACTTTTGATAGCGCCTTTTTGTTTGTGGTATCTAAGTAGATACCACTAAAAATAGGTAAGTACCTATGACTTGAAATCTGGTAGCAGCACCCGCAATTTTAGTAAATTACCTCCGAAGTTAGTTTAAATAGCTGACTTCATTCGTAGAACCTTCGTAGTCATCGACCTCCCGCTCCCTCTACCCTCCATACTATGACGTCAATAGAACATCGCCTTTAATCTCATTTGTAAGGATAACCAAAAGCCGTTCGCACGTAAATTGACTATTCGGGCATATACCCTTTGTCTGTAAGTATATAATTCAATAGACACGAGTTATTTCGTCACATAGCCTCTGAATACAAACAATCCTGATGTTACTACGTTATAAGTTTTGTTTGTTTTTACATTATTTGTATCTTCAAAATGAACAAGTTCATCTTGTAATTTACCGAGTTGAAATACATGCCAACAACCTTTATCTATTGTTCCAAAAAAGATCCTAATACAACCATCACATCGACGCCAATTTTAAAACAAAAGACGATAACAAAAACAGGCACTAATAAACAAACCAAAAAGACGAAAGAAACAGACAAAACGGTGATTTTAAAACAAAAGATAATCTTAGAAACAGTTAGATGAATCCTGAAACAAAGCAGTCACCACACAGAGTCACCAACAATTTTCCTGCATCTACGTCAGTTAGCAACTATTTCCCGACCTACGACAACAGCGGTCGTTCACCCTGACGACGTTCCACTTGACAACCTCCCTGTAACACCCCCCGTGCTGACGCGATAGTCGAGACTGCATTCAAGTGTTCTTCCCTCAGATAAAACTGCTGCACAAAGCCTTTCCCAAGAGCTCTCGACGTACGCGATTCTGTTCTAAAAAGGGAAGATGCATTTTTCGCTGCAATGCACTTTTCATGTATTGAGAACAGACTGGTGCTTCAGTTAATTACTGAGGGTCTTCTTTATGAGTTTTAATGGTCATTCCTGGAGTCGCCTTTTGTTATGTCTTCGACGAAATGGGTTGGTTTAGGTACCTATTATATTCATTCGCTGGATTGCCGGTACGACAAATGCGAAACCTATATTAACGTAATTATTAGGTATGGCCTATTCGAATAACCCATTCGTAGGACTTCTCTGGTCCTCCTACGGTAGTCTGTCTGTAAAACCCTTTTATACAAAATTAAAGACTGTAAAAAGCAATATAACTGAAATGGTGGCCTTCATCTCCATAAAAGTAACAAATTGATTAATTTCTAATCATGAGCTTACACTTAACCCATGTTTATTGCCACCAACAAAGATTTTATTGAGACTACAGTTAACCCAATCATGTAGCAACGATTAGCTGTAGTTAACTTAGAACTGTGATAGGTTCAACCTTTAATCTAAACATTATTCAATCTAAACGGAAATGTGTCAGTTAAAGCACGACTAAAGAATATAAGTGGCTCAATATTAACATCGCAAAGGTAACACTTATGTACTGGGCTTCCGTTCTATTTACACACATTGTGTGTACCGACTAATGAATTCACTACAGTTGCAGATCAAAAGATATTCACGTCCGTGCCTCAAGCTGCAAATATAAAATTTACATAGACCAAAGTAAAAGCGCCCTTAAATGCACCTGGAGTAGGATTCAGGATAGACGCAGATATCAATCAAGCAACGCCTAAGATCGACAAAAACGATGCAACAAATGAATATGACCCTTAATCCGTTGACGTAGAATTCAGAAGGACTGCAGAGAAATGAATAGTGGTTGAAGACTAAAACAGTAGTGTTGGGAACGAATGCGTTATTACAACGCAGACGATTGATAATAAACTCCTTTCATTGCCATTAAATATTGTATCAGTGGAAAATCGTAAATAGGAACGGGAAATGAAAATGTTTATCTACGAGAATCTAGTGTTTGCTCTGAATAGCCACAGATATCATTTGGATCATCTTGTTTTCATCAATCATATCATAAATAATGGAAGTTCCTCGAAGTTGGAATTGAATTGATCTGCATTATTTAATAACGTAGAGCAGACTAAAGGATGGATGGATTGTGTTAAAGATAAATTAGCTAGAAGGAATAACAAGACATATTGCACGTTGCTGTGCGCGAAGAAGTAGAAAAAATACTGCATAAAGTAAAATAACTCAACTAATACGGCGCAAGATTCCTATTCCATCCTAGTCATATTAAAAAACATTCCTAACATTTACAAACAAATTGCCAAGGATACAAAATATATAGCAGTCCAACCAACGTAATGTGCAGCACGTCCTGCCGACTTCCGCTGCGCAGGCGCCGCCCGCACTGACACTGACCCGTTCCCACGAAGCCCGATAACTAAACAAAAGCATGCTATAGAAATACATATATTACTTCTGCCATACTTCTTCCAAAACACATACACAATCTGTGCTTACAGGGACTACTAAGTTCCTGTGTTCTTGTTTGTCAGTGTAATAATTAGGCATATGAGTTTTTTTTTTTTTTAAACGTTGCCCCACACTAGGAATTTCTCCTGTATTGTGGGTGCGTTTACAAACATTTAAACTCACATACACAAACAGCCAGACCCGGAACAACTACTTGTAGGTCATACAAATATTTGTTCCGTGCGGGAATCGAACCCGCGACACGCAGCGCAGCAGTTAATCGCTTAACCACTGCGCCAACCGTGCCGTTGCTTTATTGTTGACTCTAGAATGGTAGCGCACTTGAGATGCCTCTAATATTGCAGATGTCAACAGGCGTCGCGGCAACCACTTGTCATCAAATGGGCCGCCCGCTTCTGCTACATAGAAACAAACAAAATTGAATATCGCATGTGTATTCCACTTTACTTCAACTTATGAATCGTGTAAATAAGCTTTGCGTATGTGTACGGGAGGCGACAGAGGTGTATAGAGTATTAAAACAGTATTTAAATCTGGGCCGTCAGGAAGCCTGTTATTTATGCCTGTCATTTATGCAATAATGGTAACGGGATTATCATGGTATGCAAAATTGACACTTGAGAAAGCCCTGATGCAGAAGCTTATTTTTTGGCCTCATGTTTTGGTCCTGAATTTGTGCTGCATCGTTGTTGATGCGAGAAATGTTCGTGCTCACTGTAGTATATAGAACTAAAACTGTTATCTGAACGGTGTTGTCGAGCAAGAACTCCAAAACCTTTTACCCTGCGATTCTGATTAACGCCTGCCTTGTCTTTATTCCTTTACATAATATTTTGTCCTATAACTAGGAGAGAATTGCGTGTAGAATCTTTAGCATTAATCACAAGGCAAACGAAATCTTCCGCCTCATCAATCCCATTACCACATCCATGATACGCATCATCACGAAACTTGTCACCGCCTACATTCCGTGCCATAATCTCATTAAAACCATGTCTCTTATACGTCTTCCTGCTTCACGTGTGTCACACGAACACGCAGTTTCAAACGTCATGCTATTTCTACTTATGATATTAAATAAGATTTGTTTCAGTTCTACATTTCCTTGTTAGGCAGTTTCGCGTAGCGTGAAAATATGATCGAAAAGTGTTTGAGAACTTGGAAAGTCTCTGTTATAACCGCATCGAAATTGACTGGAGTATCATTAACTATATAGCTCAATGGCTTTGTAGGCATTATCAGGATCTGTAGTATTACTAGTATTTAAGCTCCTATGTTTAGTTATGTTAATAGCATAAACTAATATATATTTTTTTTGTTTGTTTTCAGGTAAAAACTCAATGTTTATCAGTCAAGATCCACGTTGGTGTCGGTGCGTATATTTCTGCTTTTGCAGTACCTCTACCTCTACGTAACACTTTTCACTATCTAAATAGAGGAAGGGACTCATTTCTAGGTTGGGCGGATCGGATTTCACTGGGAATTGATTTTGTTTGCGAGCATCAATTACTGTGTGCTCGCCGACTAGTAATTAAACAAGCTGTCTCTTGTGCCATTTATATTCCTGCAAGGTGGTCGCCCCTGAGACATCAAACGCCCAACTCATATTTTAACTGACTACCTCCTATTTCTCTCCATTTCGCTTTATTAACATAGACAAGCTCATGAATTTTTCATCCATTTAACATTAGCTTTTTCAAGGCGCCCCACAATTTATCGTCAATTCTCAGATTAGATGTTTTATTTTCATATCTCACCGATTCCGTGACGAGAAATGTCGAATGTTTATGTGTTTACACTAACCTTGGCAACTCACGAACAATTTAATGAATCGGAAAAAGCTCGAGATGTTGTGTGAAACATTAAACATTACAATTCCAGGAATATTATTTAAGTGAATTTCGTGTCCAGTGATATAAACATTCGCGCATGCGTGCTCGGCTGCGCCCGCTCTGAGCCGCCGCCGCGTCTGCGCAACACCCTATATTTATCCTCTCAAGGGTTTCCTGCTTGAAATGTTTATTAATTTATATATATGTGTTAACCGTTTGTTTACGCACACACCACGTGGCGGGGCCAATGAACTTTCCCATAATATTTTTGTTTTTACTTTTGTGAAATTCTTTGAACGTATGTTTTTAATTCATAAATGGCAGTAAAATAATATAAAAATAACACTGCTTTAATGATAACACCACGCTCATTAACGGCTGTCATTTCACCACTTCATATTTCTCATCTTTATTTAATTCTGTTTCGACCTTGCTTTTCTCTTGGTGCACTTTGTAATACCTTGCAAGTGTGTTGAAAGTAACTATTTCTATTGATGAATGTTTTAAATTGTATTCGGTTACAATTAATTTGTTATTACTATAAACTCTTCTCGATTTCCTAACTATGTTTCTTCGAAAACACATTGAGGTGAAACGACTTGACATGATTTGTCAAATACCAATTTCGAAGTAACACCTTTCTACTTTATAGCGCTGTGTGAGACGCATAGCAAATCTAATCAATGTATAATTTAAAGCCCTGTCAAGGGACCGATGGCTCTCTGGTCCCCACGTACTACTTTCTATTTAATGGATATGTCCAACCCGTCAAACTCGCTACCCTTGCCAGGCCGACCTCGATCGCACACACACTTTATATTGTTTATTCCGCGAATCCAATCAAAACACTCATTATTTTACAAGCTAATTGCGTAGTTCACATATTTACTTTTTACCTTTTAAGAGTGTGAAACTAATGTTGGTACATAACATGTTTCTATTGAAATAGTTTTACGTCTAAGCGACCAACAGAGCTGGTTTGAATGGTGTTGATTGTCGTTCCATGGTTCTTCTTCGTCGTATCGCTGACTCCATTTTATACCTATATTGGAAATAAGCTTCGACCAGAATTCGGTTCCATAGTTGATGGTTGCTCTTGATTTTCTTACCTTCTTCCTCTTCGTTAATTTAATAATAAACCGTCCTAAGTCAGACCTTCCCAGCGTTCCCTGTCTTGCACTTCAAAGACTTGTCACTCACGATTAAGTTTTCATCAAATTAAAAAACTATTTCACGGTGTGACTTTTTCCATTGTGATTTTTCTCCCGTGATCACACACATTACATTACACCGTACACTTTTCTATTGTCAAACACCACAAATTAGGTAGATACTTAATCGCCCTCTTCAATCAACAACATACTTTACCGATACAAAAATAAAGTACATTTCAATTTGCCTCTCAAAAGCAGCAATTACGTGGCAAATTAGGTTTAATGTGAGGGGTGTTAGAACCATGATGAAATGTTAAATTTTGTAAGGGATTCAGTCGCAGCGAGGTATGTTGTAACATAATAATATGATTGTTCTTTTGTTGACCGCGTTATTTTAATGTGGTATGGAAGTTTCACTTTTGATTCATGAAATATGTAACCTGCTTACAATGGAAACTGATGTTCATTCATCGTTGTTGATTCGAAGTACGAAACAATGATCAAACATTAACAAACCTGTTACGAGGAATGTAGCTGAATGTATGTGTATATGGGCTTGGAAGAACTGAGAAGTAGGTAAATGGAACATTGATTTATATCATTCTGTCAAAGTTCTTGTGTACTGCATGATTAAGTTTGAATTCATATACATATGAAAAATATGCAACTTATAAATGTAAATACTTTTATACTACACTAAATCCTATTAATACAAGCCTGCATAGTTGCATATATAATACATCCAGGACCTTAGCTGTCAATCATGCGATCAATGTCAGACAAGTACAGACGGACACACAAAGCGGACGTGGCGCGCTAAATCCGTAGCGCACGCGCCAGCATTGTGACGGGGTTGTCTTTAGCTGCTATTGTGCAGCTAATTATATCAATTTGTAATTAGTGACAAGTTCAGTTATATGGGGTGTGGCCTGTGACGGCTCAATCATGTTCCTAATTTGTTAGTCAATCTCGCTTATTAATTAATTTTACCTGATCGACAGTTCTGTCAGTAATTAAGATGTGGTTATCTACTTCCGACGTGTATTGTATAACTGGCGCTTTCACGACATATTTTTTGCTGTTGACCTTTTTTTGAAAGAGCGTGGCGGAATAAAATATCTTTAAGTTAAGCTACGCTTGCCACGGCTGGTCTGTGGATGGGTGACCATCTTTACATACCGAGACCCCTCCGTGCTTCGGAAAGCACGTTAAGCCGTTGGTCCCGGCTGCCATTCCTGGATCTTTGACAGTCGTTACTGCTAGTCAGAAGCCCGATAGTCTGACAACCAGTCTTACCAAGGGGTATCATATTACCCAGTAACTGGGTTGTGGCGGTCGGATAGGTAGTCGGTCCATGTAAAATACTGGTATTCAACTGCATCCGGTTAGACTGGAAGCCGACCCTAACATAGTTGGGAAAAGGCTAGGCAGATGATGATGAGTTGGTAATTTAACACCATATTTTTTTAATTAAACTACATGACTTCGTGGGAAACTAACTTACTTGTGAAAGTCTAACTTATAATAACGAGTAAAGCTAAGCAAATAACTAATAGAACTACAGTATAAACTTCAGACTTACGTCATAAAAGTTTGAACATAATCATGTTTTACGTGAAAGGCTAATGTGTTAGAAAGTGACAGTTGACAGTAAGGACACTTTCCAACGTTCGTTTAACTACCTACTTTATGTGATAATTTGATTTTATAATAAAGACAACGTTTACAAGTTGTTAAACTTTCGTCCAGTCCAGAGATAAACTAATATTTTTGTAAAAATATAATTTAAAGAGTGTCTATGGAGTTTCTTGCCCGTTCTTCTCGTTCGAATGGGCAACTAGATTCATATTTTCTGACTGACCGACTAGTGCCTGTAAATGGTTTAATTGAAATAAATGCTTTGAGTTTGAGTTTGCACAGCTCAGTATTAGGTGGTCTACCTTTGTACCATTCTTCCCTGGTTTGTGCAAACCTCTTCAACACAATATCAATCACAATCTGAATAATTTGAAGGATTGCTAATCGATTGCTTCATGTGTTCGAAACATACGTCTACTCAAAAACGTAAATAACGCAATGAATATTGCAGAACTGTCAAAATGGAAGCCATTGCTACTGTTAGTGTGTAACGCAAGTACCCTCCAGGTCGGTCTCGTTGCTTCCACTTTTAGATGTCATATAGTCATATAAAAGAGGCCCTAGTTCAAGACGATGCCCAACTTGCCCAAGGGCATTCTTTAATAACAAATATTAAAAATAAAAGGAGGTTATAAGCATTTTTGTTACTGGCAATAATCTTTTTACTGTCATTTGAAGGCTTATAAAGTAACTAATTTGCGGTAACCGTTCATCATGATGAGGCAACTTAAACACAATTTGGCAGAAGTTAGTCTGTTCTTTCAGCAGAATTCAGAACCATAATATCTTAAGTGGTGATTTCATTCTAGCTTGCACATATCGATAACATCACTCAGATTACTCAGAACGATAAAACACGAGTGCTTTGTTTTTCGTTTTCCTGCTGCAGAAAACTCAGGAATGTTGCATTTATTCGATATTTCACACAACATTTAGCGATTTAACTGTGACTTTTCACACCTCTTCTTTCTACCTACTCTTTCGAACTAATCAGTCGCGTACAATCAACCTCACTGAACTGTACCAGTTGTGTGAAACAATCACACGATATTGGGTCGTATTTTAAAGGCCTTAAGTTGGATTATCGCGTGTGGGTTCTGTGTGATGATAAGGTAATGCGTTGTAGAGTGCTCGGAGCAGTTCGTGACTGTGTCTTACTATTGTTGTATACTACACATTGTGCTTACGTTCAGCGAGCTAATTTTAGCTTTTGTACTGTTTTCATCGTGAGGAAACCGGCATGTCCTAGAACCAAAAATTTGAAGACATGTGACATCTAGCAACTCGCACTGGGCCCGCGTGATGGATTGTCCCAGCAGTGGGAACATTATAGGCTAATTATGTTGTTGTTACATGTACTGATTCATGTGCCAAAGGCATTTTCTCTTAACTATATCTCGGAATTTAGGTTGAGAAAACATTGTAGGAGCTCAGAATACACTTACCTACAACGATATTAAATTATCAAACTAAGTATTTCAGTTTCTCTAGGTACAATGTAGTTCTTGGAAAAAAACTAAATCATCAACATTCCAACTTGATAAGGTGCATACTTTTGGTACCTATCTCCTTTTTCTAGAAAAAAAAACAAAAAAAACTGGAACCCATTTCCACAAAAACCATAGGTGAAAAACCTACTTTAAGTCTCTCCTAGAAACTAAAAATAAGAATTCACTCCTTAATAAAAAAATATTGATTTTAATTAGAAAAACGCCATGACAGTGTGTCCAACTTAAAAACTTCGTGCCATACAAAAAGCCTCGCAAAAAGTTAAGGGCACTTACCGAAGAACACCACTATTGATTAGCTTTTTTACGTCCACGTTTCTGTAGTAGGTACAGACGCCAGCACATCAAGCTACTACAATCTGTCAAATTTCTTCAATAGATTTTCAACTTTATTGCTAAATTATAAGGTTTAAAGTTGATTGAGAAAATTTGACAGTTTCGGGTAGCTTGATTTGCTGGCGTCTGTACGTAGATAAATGATAGTGATAGATCGTCATGAATCATCGTGTCAATGACCTCGGCAGAATGGTTTACGATTCAAGTACTTATGTACTTGTCTCGTTTGATGGCTGTTACAGCATAAGGTGATTTTTTTAATGTTGTCTGTGCATATGACGTGCTTTGTGTGACGAGAACTTGAATGTTTGACTAGAATTATTAAAGGTGACTGAAATTAACATAATCAGCCTATAATGTTCCCACTGCTGGGACATAGGCCTCCTCTCTGTGAGAGGGAATGGGCCGTAATCCACCACGCGGGCCCAGTGCGGCGTGGTAGATGTCACATGTTGTCGAATTTTTGGTTCTAGGACATGCCGGTTTCCTCACGATGTTTTCCTTCACCGTTTTGAGAGCAGTGGTGATGATATAATTTACACAAAGCGCCTGTCTGGGTTCGAACCTACGACCTACAAGTCGTAAGATACCTCGTACATAATATAGCGTCACGTCTGTATTCCCTAAAGGGTGAGGCAGAGGTGTACCTATATGTATAGTACAACCACATTTCGCCAGTTATGTTCAAGTAGCAGCGCCCCGCGGTTTCACCCGCATAAGTGTCGATCCCGTGGGAATATCGGAATAAAAAGTAGCCAATATGTTAATCCAGGGTGTCAGCTACCTCCATACAAAATTTTATCAAAATTGGTCCAGCCGTATGAGCGTGAAGAAGTAACAAACATATAAACACACACACACACTCACAAACTTTCGCCTTTATAATATTAGTGTGATTCCCATGTAATAGGGGGTGAGCCCATTGCCATCAACCGGGCAGAAATCCAGACTCCGATATGCTACTGAGAAATTCCAGATGGAAACATTAAATTATAGCAAGGCCTACAATATGATTCGTTTACTTTATTCCGATTTGAAAATAGTTTTGCAATTCGAAATGCGAAATCGAAAGCAACAAATATTAATTAACAGTGCACACACAAATAAACATACATTACAAATGTGAACCAAAATCAATTTATCAAATGTCAGTAAGATTTGTAAAAAAAATAAAAACAATTTCGATTTTCCATTTCATAACTTCAACAATAGCATGTAATTCGCGTTGCTCTTGCGCCGATGACGTAAGCAGCGCGTGCGCAATTACGTTGTTACACTATAATCCGTGGAAACAGTTAAGCGACAGTTTTGATACCGTTAAAATATCGGAAGCTAGAGTCTAAACACTGGTTTTTAAGCTATTGGAGGCAGCTGCCGCTGTACCGCGACTAAAGTCACTTTGCCTAATATCTGCGCTTCGGGGAAAATCGTAAAGTCAGAATGTTATTTTTTTTTGTACAGAATCAAATTGTAGCGTACGTGATTTCCATCTTAACTTGCTCATTATGCTTTTATTGCTGTTTAAAGTTTAAGCTAGACGCTTTTATTTTCCTGGCCACCCGTAATTTGAATTGCTCCGTTTAAAAAAAGGTATCTAACAAAAAAATTATTTAAATTAGGAACTAGAATAATGACTGTGACCTAGGTACGTGCCCTGTGCAGCCATTTAACTTAATTTTGTAACCAGCCAGCACCAAAAGAGACCGATATCGATAGTGTGGCAATATTATCAATCCAAAAAAAAAAAAAAAAATTATCAACAAGTTCTCATTAAATAACCTGCAGAGTTAACAAGACTCTAGGTATATACGCAGTAGGTGTGACTTGTTCATGTCGCAGCACCTTTTTTTGCAGTACCTATACTAAAAAGGAACCGCCCCACAGTTCACTTAAGTATTTTTTATTACCATCCTTCACGTCAAACAGAATAGAACACTATAATGTTTAATGTCACTCGCTGTTCAGGGTCTTGAACTGTCCAACTATCGGCTCTTGCGCAACAACATTCTTTCAAACCTTTTGTTCAACATAAAACACGTGTTACAATTTTTATCGCCGCCCATTACATCCCGAATGGTCCGCCGATTAGTGTTGTGTCCACTCAGTGCGGTATCGATATAAAACGATCAGTAATTAATCGATACTAGTTAATATACGGCGTCTAGCAATTATGCATGAGCTTTATACACGGTGTGATCGTAATTGCTCTGAATTAAGTTGTTTCTGTGAAGGCGACGTGAGCAGTTACTCACATCGACTCCTCCCTTAAAAACCGGCTAATTGCAACGCTCTATATTCAGCAATTAATAATTTCTTCATATCGAATGGAAACCGACAGATATTAAGCGCGAATTAGTATCGTAACAACCATCTTATATAAGCCAAATTGAATTTTCGAGTTCTTAAAGGTTAAATGCTTTGGCCAATTAGCTTTGTCAGATAGCAGTGATCTGTTCCGACTATGAATTTATTGCTACGAAATCAAATAGTCAATTTCCTTATACCGATAAATATTTGTGATAATATTTATGAAGATAGTAATCTTGTAATGTCCAACGTGATATTTATGCGGTATTTATTCATGAGTCATGCGCACCTTAGGTATGTTATTTGGCAAAGAATTCTTTTGGGAGGGCGAAACGGCAATTAGCATTAAAATTTTAATGAGGGTAAATAAATTCAAAGGGCTTAAATAGTTAGATTTTCCTAGAAGTCAGCTGGTTAATAATGAGTAGTTGTAAAGTAATATTTCGTCGATATCAATCCCAACACTGATTTCACCTCCCTAAACTCTTAAATCTAAGTAAAGTTTATTTATACCCACGGAAATATAATCTTCTCAGCCTATAAAGATGGGAACTGTTTTTGATTAAAGCCATAATTATCTTGGAGGCTAAGCATCGGAAACTGGCGCTCCGTATAGGGTAAAAGCGGGTAAAAGGCACAACTGACGCACTTTATCCGACCTACTTTCCAACATAGACTTTAAGTCATAAACATTCTTCGGAAAATAAGAAAATCTTTTAACCCCGTTTTACACTTAGAAGCTAAAAATACGTACCGGTGTTACGTTCCCGTCGGTACTCTACGTGAGACGGTCAGTAACATCAAGGCGCTGCTGCCCTTCCTTGAGGAGCTGGGGTGGATCGAATAATCGATTTTCCCACCCATACGTAAAATACGCTCATTGACGTGGAGTTGCCGACACTAGCCCGTATTACCTATACATTCCCGTTTATTTAGTTACCTTTGTTTTACTTATGTAACCGAAGCATAAATTGATCAGTGAACCCGGGTGAATGAATGAATGAATGTTTTAATTTATGCATAGTCATGGATTATTTTAACTATTGGCATTCTCTCTTTGCGTCACGTGGTTGGTTTCATTTACACATTTATAGGAATACATAGTCGCAGGTGAAGAGGTGAAGCAAAAGACTTGTCAGTAATCGCGGGATGGAAATCCCTTGTTTATTTGGTCATGTTCTCAAAATAAACACTTTACTTGAATTCACCCTGATTGATCTTTCCTATTCTGCTACAGCTAGAACTGCCTAATGCAAGTGTAGGTATATTTATTTATAGCGTTGCATCAAAACCTCACATTTATTTTTTTAAACAACCAACATTTATTATTGTACCTTTCCTTTCTTTATCTTTGATCATTCTTACACAAGCAATACCGCCACCTCCCAACAGGTCCCATTCTTGACACAATCGTCACACATCACAAATGTCAAGCCCCATCTTTGTCGCTGGCTTTCGTTACCTGCGCCCGCACTGCGCACGCGTCGCTTCCCCGCCGATTGATAGCGCAGATTAGCTTTCTATTATACCTACCCACTTAGGTACTGCACCTATTGATCAATTATAAACTGACTTTAGTTAATGTTTCAGTTTTACAGGAAAACCAATAATAATATTTTGGTATTTTTAGATGAAGATAGGATATCTTTGCATCCTGTTTTTGAGATCTGTGTTTGAAAGAAAGAAAGAAAGAAAAAGTATTTATTGCGACTCGTACAGGAAGATCACAAACTAAACTAAACACAGTAAAATAAAAATCCAAGATACTTAAATAAAAAAAAAAGTAACAAAAGGAAAATTAAACAGAAAGTCCTATACGAGGCCAAAAGGCTCCTATCTCAGCATGATGCTGCGACATTTAAAACAAAAAAAAATCACAGCGCTGGTATTCTGATAGGGCCCGCTGTGATGTCACGGGCAGTTACAGAAACGGTGTTTCTGTTTTAATTAAATTAATGAATGGTAGATTTATACCCATATTTAAAGCTATAAAAATAACTCGGTTTAATCTACTTGGTTGCAAAATAAAAGTGACATACGACAATTGGTTTATCAGCCATCAAAACTCAGTTTAACATGTATGTCACGTCCACTCGCCCTAACCACACATAATTCTGTGGAGAAAGACCTCGTTAATGTCACTGTCCACGGATATTTTACAATCAGACATGTCGCAACATTGCAAAAACAATTATTATCTCACACAGTTTCTAGAGAAACCGTCTCCTCAGTTCCACACACCTGGTTGCGGCTGTCAGCCTATCCATCAATCAGGCTTGAAGTAAAGTTGCTACCAATTGCCGGCCACTGGATCGACTTTAACTGGCAAGCGTGTGTCCACTAACTGAAGGATTTACACCTGAATTTAGACTTTAGGGGACTTATTATAGAATGTTATTTAACTTGACGTTGTTGGGCATATGGTATCGCAATTCTTGACGAAAGAACAAATCACTATGAGCACGTGAGGATAGTTGGTGATCTTGCCTTTCTTGTAGACCTAACTTAGGAGGCAATGTTGCACTTTATCAATGGGATTTGTTGTGGGGCCGCTATTTCGTTCGAACCAAAACAGATGGTTGGAGGCTTGGAGCGAAATGCAATGTTTACCGACGACGTTAAGCTGTAACTTATTGAGTAGGACTTTTGTGGTATTGATCTTGTTTTGCGCGCTGTTTTGGTTGTATCGACGCATTTGCCCTAGGACTATAATATCTAAGTTTCTAAGCTTTTCGCTAAAATAAGCAAAAATACCAATGTGACATTCATCACTAGGCCTGCGTGGTGAGTTATGGCCCACTCTCTCAAACAGAGAGGAGGCCTGTGTCTCAGCAGTGGGAACATTATAGGCTGATTATGTATGTTACATAAGAAAAACTACAGATTCATTTTATCAGACACGCCTAGAAAAGTCCTTTTCTAGAAATTCTTTGCTG
The DNA here is from genome assembly GCA_963082905.1 of Oligia fasciuncula. Classification (NCBI taxonomy): domain Eukaryota; kingdom Metazoa; phylum Arthropoda; class Insecta; order Lepidoptera; family Noctuidae; genus Oligia; species Oligia fasciuncula. The sequence continues at coordinate 18,453,433 of OY720393.1, read as the reverse complement.
CAATCTTACCTTAAAATTCAAATAGCTCGTCGAAATAAACACCCATAGACCTCGATGCTGCATCGTACATGGAGTCGCTGTATCCTCTCGCCAAAGCTAGCGTAATGAAGACATTAAGATTCTTACCCATTTTGGGTGCTAACTTGTACATGGAGTCTATAGGTATCGGCTGATCGTCATAAATATTCATTTGAGATAAAAGTGTAGGATTTAACACTTTGTGAAATGCAGAAGTTTTATGGAAAGATGTCCAATATGTTAAGTTTTAAGGATTTTGCATGACCTCTAAAGGCACTCCTGGGGCTTTTTCATCACGTAGGTTATTTCTGCTATGGAGTAATGTCCCTGCATTGTCATAATCAGCCTATAACGTTACTGTTGAGACACAGGCGGAGGCCTGTGAGAGGGAATAGGCCGCAATGCACAACGCGGGTCCAGTGCGGATTGGTGGATGTCACATGTCTTAGAATTTTTGGTTCTAGGACATGCACCGCTGACGATGTTTTTCTTCACCGTTTTGTGGTGATGAATACAGGATGATGAAATAAATTACGCAAAGAAAAGCGTCCGACTGGGTTCGAACCTACGACCTACAACTCGTAAGTTGGGGCCGTTACCACTGGGTCACCACTGCTCCTCTGGGTGGCCCAGACGCTACTTGACACCTACAAACTTTTTGGGATTGTATCTTAACAATAATGAACCTGATTTTTCCACATTGCTTCAACCAAGTCTTCTGCCACTTCTGTTCTTTGATCGAAGTCTGTGGGCTTTTGCGACGCCATATCGTCGACCGTAGGTTCAATTGAGGTAAGGGACAAAATACCCAAAATGAGTTGAGTATACAGTTTTGTTCAGAATTTTGCGCTCTTTCGAATGGTGTATATGATTCTAGCTTAAAAAAAATTGTCCCTTACCCTACTGATTTTTGGATTCGAATTTCGAATCAGCCCCATAATAACAATGTATCTGAAAAACTATGCAATATAGCAACTTGAAATGGTGTAATTACCGCCGCCAATCCACTTCAAATAAGGTAAGGGTCTTCCCAATCAACGAATTATTCTTCACACATTTTTTCAACAAGACCTTTACACTATTTTTTCATTATAGATTGGATCCAACGTAGAGATTCTAGAGATCAATTTAATGTAAGGGACAGGACTACAAGATACTTGGTCAGTAAGGGACATTACTAACAAAATACGTTGGTGTAAGGGACATCTATTTTCTTAGCTAGCTAACTTATTTAAATAAATGGTACACAGGTAGATAGAGCACTAAAATACAAGATTATGTGTGAAATCAGATCCGAAAAAGGTTAATAACAAAAAAAGTTATAGGCGATTTAGTACGAAAAAATACTTTGTCGGCCTATCCTGAAAAATCGTATTTTGTCCCATACCTCAATTGAACCTACGGTCGACGATATGTCTCTGGGTTTAACCTTACAATGTTACAATATTAACGTGTTACAAGAGTAACGTAACTGTTTATATTATAAACAGGTACGTTACTCTTGTAACACGTTACTACTCTATTGTGATTACGTTAGTTTTGTAACTATAACGTTAATTTGAATTGCAGTTTCGTTACTTTGGTGTAATATTTGGTTATTTGCATAAACGTTGCTGAAATTACAACAGTTTCAAATGAAAGTGGTTATACAATTATATGCTGTTAATTAATTAATTAGTGAATGCAATTTAAAGGAACTGTTATGTCTAGTTTTAGTTGTGTAAAGCTAGAATGTTTCGTCTACTTTTACGAGTTATTTGCATAGACAAGTTTTATTTTCCTTTACTCATCGTGTAATATTTATCTCTTTTAATATTCATACACAAATCGTAACACATCTTTTAATTTGAATAAATAAAGAAATCCTCTTTGAACGTGTATAACTGTTCATATTATGTCATACACAGAAATTATGATTACGAAACTGCTATTATATCAAATGATCATTAAATATAAAACAGCTGATGGGACACAGGCCGGATTTAAAAAGAACAGTTACCTACATAAACATATTTTGGCGCCGCCCGTCTCGTGTCTTGTCCTGACAGAAATTACAAATATTATGTAAGTAGAAATCTACTAATATTATAAATGCGAAAATTTCTCAAGTCTGTTTGTCTGTTACGTTTTCACTACTAAACCGCTCAACCAATTTCGATGATATTTAGTATAGAGATAGCTTGAGCCCCAAGGAAGGACATCGTCACCCTTTATAACTAATGAAATTCGGTGTTTAAGTTTGAAAATGATTATTTATAATATGATCATATAATTTTCCCAATTTCATTTTAGTTTAATGACGAATTCGCGAGCAAACCGCTAGTATAATAAGAACAGAAATAACTAAATAATTGACATCAATGCCGATTAAATTTAGAGTTGTTTTCCAATATTGATTTAAGATCATAACATATTTGTATAATTTGCTTTTTAAAATGCATGGACACGACTATTTGCAATTTGTTTTAATATTACATACGTAACTTTTATAATAGGATTAGTTACGTTTATGCTTATTTATTTGCTGTATTTTATGTTCTGACAGATTAACGATCTGTTACTTTAAGTTAAGAGCGAATATTAATAAGTTTAAAAGTTTTTGATCGGTTCTTCAACTTGGCATTGCAAACAAATATGTACAACTTAAATAAATGAATAAAATTATTATCAACGGGCAGACTAAGTTAACAACTATGTTTTCTTTCCGAGGCAAATATTTGTTTATTTTTTATAAAACTAGGATTTTTAATTAATTATTTAAATTAATGCGAAGACTTCAAATCGATTGTTCCGTCACATTTCCGTAGTTTTAATTTTTTACCAATGAAAACTACGGAAATGTAGAAATCAACATAATCAATAATTAACATAATCAATACCTACTACCGTAGGTATTGATTATGTTAATTGACATATTACTTTTTACGATTAGTGTGACCCGCCGTTTCAGCACTTCCGATAGCACTTCTAGAAATTTGAATAAATTAACATATTAATTATTCATGTCTTTCACAAACATCTATGTCCAAATTAATGCATAACACAATATTTTTGTGTGTCATTTGTTTTTATTTAAAAGTGTCTCAGATTAATTAAGATAACAACCTAACACTTAAATGGCATATTGTAGCTTTTTGTTGTTCCTATTTAATAAAATAAAACACATACCCGTCGTATCAAGGATATCCATGCCATTAGATACCTGCTAGATAAAAGCCTTAAATAGTAGTCTTTTAGTGTGTCAAGATCATATTTACAAATCCTCAACACCCCTAATTAAACTCAAAAACATACGAAATAATACACAAACTCTACCATAAAGACATCTACAAGCAACCATAAAATCTAGTACTAATCCGTTAATCACTGTTTTAATATTAATTACGAGTTCTAGATCCAAATGAATCAACGCCCGTCATTACTCGCTACCTGGAGGCAAGCCAAATCTTGGCAGTAAAAAAAATCACTAACCTTGGAACTAATTCTTGACGGACGCCCCCCACATAGTTTCACTAATTAAACACGGGTTTATTAATGACTTTTATGTTATAATTGTGCCAGACGGTCTTGATCGCACGTGTATTTGCGTCTGTGGTATATCCTGTGTGTTTTTGTTTGTGTTGATCTTAACTAGCTAAGGAAGGAAGTTACGTAGATTAGGTACCTAACGTATGGATTGGGAGATATCAGTTGCAGCATAATTAGCCTATAATGTTCCCACTGCTGGGACGCAGGCCTCTTCCTTTCGAGAGGGAATGGGCCACCACGCCGGCCCGCTACGATTTGGTAGATCTATGTCATATTTCTTCGAATTTTTGGTTCTAGGACACGCCGGTCTCCTCACGGTGTTTTCCTTCACCGTTTTGAGAGCAGTGATAGTGAAAGTATTTACACAAAGTAAGGCACCTGTCTGGGTTTGAACCTACGAACTACAACTCGTAAGTCTGAGCTTTTATTACTGGGCCAATACTACTTCAATGAGACTATTGAAAGACCATAGTTATGTTCTGTCTTGAGAGCAGTGGTGATGAAGTTATTTACAATAAGTAAAGCGCTTGCCTGCGTTCCATCCCACGACCGTAAGTTGTGGCCGTTACCACTGAGCCGCCACAGTCAGTTAGTTGTGCTTGAAGGTAATATCCTTGTGAATATGACAGTACCAAATGAATCCTGCATCAGGGTTAAGAGGTACCTTCTGTCCTGACCATTCATTAGTCCTGAATCAGTATGATTGTTTTCTCGACGGGTCTTCACAGCGGCGGCCCAGACAGACCTGTAATTTTTGTACCACATCGAAGTGCTTAGTTATGATCTAAACTGAGGAATGCCAATAATGATATGAATTAACCAAAGTACCGTACCATCAAAGTATAGTTATCATAAAGCTTCAAGAAACACACCAAAGGGCACTATTGTTAAAGGGCGATGAAATCCTACGAAAAAGTTTAGAAGTTCTTTTCTACCGTAGAATTTTTCTACCTAGCTAATAAACCCGGAGTACAAACCGTCTAGACGCAAACATAACATCACAAAGCTCACCATAAAAAGAAAACTTCCAAGCTCAACCGTCAAGTACCACTGTGGCAGCTTTCATTTGAATTAAAGGCGTGCTGAAAGAGTTTCACGCATAAAGGCGTTTCATCCGCTACAGCGATACTGAAGTCTTTGTAGACTGTAAACTTTGTGTGTTTTAATTAATACTAATTTGTTCTGAGGAAACGTTGGATTTCTATTAGTGTGTTGAGCAAAAAATGAAAAAATAAATGTTGCATATATATTTTGTTGCACATTTGGTGATATTTCAAGGTATACTTAAATTTGAGTAATTTTGGACAAAACGTATCTGTGCCTCAACAGTGAACCTGCCTGATGCCTGATGGCAACAAAAGCCAAAGATGAACGATCTCATTGAAGCCAACATAAAACAAATGCGTTTGACAGACCATCTGTCACTGTTCCATTTCATCACTAGAAATCCGTTTTATTAAACATTCATTCGGGGTGATTAATGAGAGGACTGAACCCGTTGACGAACTTTTTATAAGGAGCAAACACCTACGCAACATGTGTCCCTGGTACTTTGGTATTTCTTGCTGGGTTTATCCCCGTGACAGATAGGTCTTGAGTGGTCAAAAACCACGCTATAAACATCGATCAACCAATACCGATGAACATGCGGTGTGATACTGCGTTGTCCATCTTGTTTATCAGTATAAACATACATGGCAGTCCATGTATGTCAGAAAGTAAACGTTGCATTGCATGATATGCAAAGTCCATCCATTAGTGAGTGAAAATGTCCAGAATCTATCTGTCGGAAATTTTGGTAATTTTCCGTGCCAAAATCTGTTTATATATAACACAGCATTTACAGAAGAAGCTACTTTGAATGTTAACTTTAGTTTCATTTCCGATTTGTTATGACTAAAAAAAGAAGACGTAGGTAGGTAGGACCTATGAGACTAGGTCTGCTTACTGCTCGCTAGTGCCAAAAGTCAGATGCTACAAGTTCCTGTGGTTCTTCATGGTTTTCTACATCGGTAACAGTGTAGATTCCAACATTTTATCTGGGAATTCTCAGAAAATAAATCTATTTAAATAGGTAACTAAATAGAATTCATAATGCTCCTGCCCATTTTTTTTTATCCCAATTTATTTGGAAGCCGGCGCGACATGTCTTTTTCTTCCATACTTTTCGATTAGTCGTCATGTCAGTAGCAACTCCCTTTCTAGCCAATAAATCGCTAGAATTCTAAAAGGAAAATCACAAGAGTAAGTAAGACAGAGCCCAAGAACACAACACTTATTCACCTTTCCCCGTCACCCGTGAAGAACACGTCACTTCACGTCAGTATACCACACCTGTATCCTTGAACCTCGAACTCCAACAACAAAGGAGATCGCTCAACCCGCCCCATCTAAAATAAACATAACTCTTCGACACACTGCGACATTGACCGTACTGAAAGTTCATATTACCGCTTGCGCAACACTGTACTTAAGGCCGCGTTCACACCAGTACCTATCTACCGGCGTTAGTAGGGTCATTCTCGAACTAGATTGAATGGACTCAATAAAACTAACATTTCCGAGACTGGGTGCAAACATTTTCGAGCTCACTTCACTCGCTTTTGTATCCTGCATTCGCCCTTTTTTGCATAAGTCACGAAGTATTTCCTATTTCTGTATGAACAGACAAATGGACAAAAGAAAACCTTACCTTTCCCAGGCGGAGTGTAAAAACTCTACTCTCTAAATTTAGCCCAGGGCGCGGGGTAGTGTTAAAACCGGCGCTGTAAATTTCATGTAGATACGAACGGCAACGGGCACAGTACCTTTGTTGGTGAACTCCCCAAACGGCCGCCGATTGTAAAAAAGTTTGAAAAACAATGGACAGTCAGTCGGTGACTGACATTGTTTTTTCATACATTTTGTAGACTCTCACAGCCAGTTGGCTTTGGTGTGAACGCGGCCTTACGTACGGCGGCAGCGCGGCGCAGGCGACGGCGCGGCAACAACATAGTACTTACTATTTTTACGATCAAACGTAATGTATAATACCGAAAAAGCGTCCGATTATGCCGGTTACCCGATTACACGGTTTTCGGATTATATTCCGTACGGTTTGTACTGGAGAAATCTTTGATTAATGAGTAATAGTTTTTAACAATTGATTGTTTGCTAAGGATGGTAAAAGCTCGATATTTTAATGGCTAGTTTTGACGAGACGTAGCTTTTTTATTACCAATACAGTAATTTGCAATAACGATGGCAATAACCTAAGTAATTCGCGTCTGTCAGCCATCATCATTATTTTCCTCAATCGATTCTTACTACCTTTTTTCTTTTTTTTTTTTTTTGTTGTCGGGGGGAAACCTTAAAAAGGCACCCGACCTCCGGGGAGGTCGGGGAGTGTGGGATTTTTACCTTACTAAAACCACCCCGGTGATCACCATCTGCACATTGGTACCGGAACCCCCCGTGCAACGCCTGTAAGGCACATCCCTGGGGAGACTGTAAAACTACCTACCAGAAAATACAATAGAAATAGCTCTTATCTCTCGAAGATAAGAAAACGCAGACGTCCAAAATAAACTATTATCTTCTCTGTGGGTGGCCCAAGTTATTTATGCACATTACAAACAAACAGCCTAAATTACCTACCTACATATCTAAACATCATTCAGTCTTATTTCCTAAAGTAAAGTCCAAATGGACTATCAACGTCATTCAGATCCCTAGGCATAAAATAACGATGAACACACACACGAACATAAATCAGAAGTAGGTACTATCAACCGGACATCAGTGGCTAACACTAGCATTACGAAAATCACCCTTACTGTTACGACGTAAAGGCGGTTACCACTCCGAGGTCGACTGTACATACAACATCGTAGTAATGTATTGTTAGAAAAGCCACACCTGTCTTAATACGCTCCTGAAGCTATTCCTTTGATAAAACACGAGTTATGAGCACGAGTACGAGATTTGGAGTGTTTTATTTGTCTATGAAAATGATTCACTAAATAGTTTGAGCACAAATACTTGAGCATGACGTCAATTAGGTATATTCTAGTGTATTGTAATACCTGAAAATGAAAACAATTTTCATTACCCACGTAATTCGCTGACCCGTTTTCACGAACACTACTGAGTGGAATACCTCGAAAATCCAACTGCACGCTTTTCTGGTTCCCCCGATCCACTCAGTCGCATTGCATCGCCTGCCCGCGCTATTACTTAGTTTTCGCTTAGTGTTCTTTCTTACTGGTTTTCTTTTTACAGGGCTCCCATGGGTCGTAGCGTGATATAACCTTCCTCAAGAATTGGGCTATCAAATGCAAAAAGAATAGTAGTTCCAGAGGTTAGCGCGTTCAAACAAATAAACAAATTCTTCGTCATTATTTTTAGAAGTATTAGCACAGAATGAATAACTAATACTACTTAGTATAGATTACTAACTATAGATTTAAGTGTCCTCTAGCGTTAATGAGAACAGCAGGTTAATTGCGTAACACACGATAGTGTGTCAGTAGTAATGAGTTTAATTTTGACAGTTCCACAACATTCATTGCGTTATTTACATAGTTGAGCAAACAAATTTTCCGAACATATGAAGCAATGGATTAGCAATATCTTTCAAAATGATTCAGATTGCGATTTATAGTGTGTTACACGATTAGGGTGCAGGCATTATTGTCGCTTAAGACAACTCCAGCTTAGTCCTGCTGTCATGTCATCACACATCAGGTATTGTCAAAAAAAAAAATATAGCCAATAAATCTTCTTTACTTTCCTTTGTAATAAACATTCCATAAGCACTCTTATTCCAGCCAATCGCATGAATTACACATCTAATCTAATCTAAGTACCTACTCCAAAACTTTCATCCTTGCAAACCGGTACAATATCTCAGTTAAACCAACAATGAGAATTAGTGTCACATCACTATCTGGAGTAAAGACGGATAATGACCGCTTCAAGTTATTTACTGGCCACAGTACGAAGGGCACCGCAAGTTTTGCTTTCTAAGCTCTAAATTACGAGCAAACTAGTTCATTCCACCGCGATCTGGCGTCCCCTTCTGTTCAGAAATTGGTTTTAATAAATAAGGTTTTGTTGTGTTTTATGTCCACGGTTTAAGACAGTTAATCTCACTTCGAATGGCGTAAAGACTGTAGTTACGGTGACAGTAAAAATTTCAATGTTACTGCCGCATTTAAATTCATTGGGGGAACAAATCTGTCTTAAGATAAACAAATGACGATCGTTTTTCACGATTTGAAAAATGGCTACTCGATTTCGACAATGAAGTCAAGTTTCAAAGGGCTCTATTCTCGAAACCGTTCGAAATAGGGTCGCCGGTGTCACGGTCCTTTACAGGAGAGCGCTCGTCACTTTCTCCTGTCGTGCGACATTTGCGCAACGGATGGAGTGTCACGTCGATTTATTGTCGCCCTAGATTCATCGGTCGCGTAATGTCTTATTGGTGTCGAATTTTTCTTCGTTCAAGATAATTGCTGTCGTTTAACTTGCGATGCATCGTTTTTATTACGACAGATAAGTGCATGAACAATAAGTCTTAACCGAAGTGCGGTTAAATAAACAAAGTATGCAAACACGGGAAATTCTTTAGTACTTCTTGCTTACATAATTAATGTTTCCTGCGTAAACTTAATTATGACTGGTTGAACTATATTCATTTACTTCTATTTTATTGTAAGTTTAAGCAGAGCTTTTATTGAAACGAGATAACCGTCAATTCAACCGTAATTGTTCCATAAATCAAGTACAAACAACAACTAAAATAATGTACTAAACCTATTTGCATCGAATAAACCGAAGTGCATGCGATTTTAACGCACACGCAATGCTAAACAGCTATAATGTCGATTAGTTTCGCACGATTCGGTACAGAACACTCGACTTTCATACATCAGACGTCAGTTATGACATCCAACGGCCCTACATTATATTGCGACATAATGTATGTACTTACGATGCTCACACTCGCGGCTTGTGCAGATGAGTGGTGTATGTGACAAGATTCTAACGGGTTTTGAGGATAGGAAACCACAAAATTATGTCGAAATATAATTACTATGACTACATGACATGGATTGCGTATATGACAAAAATATTGGTACTGATACACAATACATTATAAACTTTCAAGGCAAAAGCGCTGTAAAGATCCCAAATTACTCTGTCTCAGCATTTTTCTTAGTATTTAAAGGTGCCATGCATGCATAATCAGTCAATACTGTACCCACTGCTGGGACACAGGCCTCCTCTCTGTGAGAGGGAGTGGGCCATAATCCACCACGCGGGCCCAGTGCGGGTTGGTGGATAAAAAATGGTGCCACCGACTACCGACCTATAAAATGTACAAGCTTACAAAGAGCACAAACATTTTGTGTACAGCTACACAAAATGTTTGTGCTCTTTGTAAGCTTTAAACTTCACCGTGTTGACATTTCTCCTTCACACTTACACCAACCGCCATGCAGATCAACAGTAGCTGCTAAGTGGATAATATCAATTGCGTGGAGCCATTCCGCATTCCAACGAGCGGGTCATTTGACATTAATACGAACACATTAATTCATTAAGAGCAACACTTATCGCGAGAAATGATGGCGAACCTCTTGATGATATGAATGACTACATGATTGCCGCCGTGGGACGAAACATCCTGCGAAAGTAGGAAATTCAATGTTTTTGAATTTAGTGTTTATTGTCGTGTTGAAATAGGAAGTCGTGTGGGCCAATGTTGAGGATAGACCCCTGTTGCTGTGGTTTTAATAAGAGACAATTTAGATTTTATAGGCTCCTGCAGACAGGCGCAACGCGACTCTAGTAGATCAATTTCTATGAAAACTTCACTGAAAATTGTTCTACCAGAATCGCGACGCAGCGTCGCGTCGCGCCTGACTGCGGAAGCCTTTAATCAATACCATCGTAGTGAACTTATATGGAATACTTTACTAAAACGTTGGTATCACAAATTCTTAGGATGTTAAGTTAGTTGCCGTGACCAAAAACTCTTGATAATATCATGTTTGAAGTAACTAGCCAATTAGTGCACGACAACCTCAAAAACAGAAGTCAGTTGATAGCCAAACCCTTAAAGGGTGTTTAATAAATATACTAGTAAGTTAGTAGTATCTGAAGGTAATATTTTCCGAAGTTTATCTGATAAAGTATTAAATGTCACCGTTGTTGTCGTAAACAAGGATTTAGGATAGCGAATTTACTGCCAAAGGATTTTCTTATTAGGAAAGGCTGGTTCAGAGGTCGAGGTTGATTCTAAGCCATACAGACGGCCACACACATCATGTCTTTATGAACTTAAAACCTGTCTCTATTGGTTTGTAAAATTTAGAAAGACATCTCGTTAATTTTCAAATTCCGAAACGCTATTTCTTTATTTTAACATAAAACGGCTAAGGCCATTAGTTAATGACACAAACACATAAGTACAATAACGAAAAGTATACAACTACTCGACTTAGCTTATCTCACTATACTCCAGTCCAGAGCGTGCCATAAATTAAAAAATAAAATAAAACAGACGTTTCAAATTCCGAATAAAAAGAAGTCTAGATTCTTAAAAATTCGGACAGCATTAAGCTGCTGACAACCAAACTTTTTGTGGCATTATAAATTAGAATTAAGCGAAAGTATTTCAACAGCTAGGTATCTTGTGCTAAAAAGCTAAATCTGACTCACCGTTGACCTTGCACGGATGAAAATAAAAGCTCTAGTGCCTGTTACTCAAAGAAATTAGTTTTTATTTATGTCATTTTTTATGACAGCCACACAGATAAAGGTAACTGACATAAAAACGCCTAGACGTCATTGCGGTGACCTACATACTAAATATTATAAAAATCTGAAAGTCTTGTGTGTCTGTTAGTCAATCACGCCTTTGTGAAGCGACAGACCGTAAAAATATTTGCGTATCGAAATGTCTTATTTAAAAAAAGTTAACTGGAAATCTCTGTTTCTATGGAAAATTTAAAATCAGTCTAATTTGGCTGCAACACTATTTTTCAAAAATGTTCTCAAGTTACTTTTTAAACCTTTGTATCCTGCTTATGCGTATGAAGTTTCATTAAAATCGGTTCATTCATTTCGAAAAACAAGGGCTTGAAAGTTAATACCGAAAACTAAACCGAAACTTAATTTTTTTAAAGCTAACTATTAATATTAAGAAAATGTTGTTAACCCTAGCTTTACTTTATACATTTAAATTTCAATTGAGTCTTATCGATTTAGAATAAGATTGACAATTGAGATGGGCAACCAACTTCATATTTTCTGGCTGACCGACTTCTTGACAAGTCAAAAGTGCCTGTTAATGGTTTAATTTAAATAAATGCTTTGAGTTTGGGATTGAATTTGCTTTAGCTCAGTCGGCGGTCAGTATGACAAAATACATAATTTAAAAAAATACTTATAAGTATTTAAATTGATTCAGTGGTCAATTATGAACCAACTACTTTCAGGACTTGCGTTTATTCTGTTAGAAGTATAAGGAAAATATAATGACACAATTAATTTAATGATGAATGAATAATAATTTATTAATTAAGTACTTACCTACATAACAAAGCAGTAACCCTGAAAGTAAAGTAAATCTGCATTTCTTGCATTAAGATTTAAGGGGGATGCGCTAAGGTAGTCCGCGAAATTAAAATTTACTTACGTTTTTTTTTGCAATTTGCAGGTCAGTGTAGTGTCAGGTTACATGTTGATTAATGGTCGTTGTGATTAAAATATGTTTCGCGACCGAAACAAATAATGGCTTTACAGAATTATAATCATAGGAATCCGCAATACAACTCCTTGGTTTAGATGAAATAGTCATTCAATAGAGTAATATGGACTTAGAGAGTTGTATTGATGAGTTTAATAATTATAAATAAATAACTATGTATTACGGTCGCGAGTCATATTTAGATCAACATACAACCTGATCACACTGACCTGCAAATTGCAAAAAACGTAAGAAAATTTGAATTTCACGGGCTACCCTAACGCTTTACAGTTACTACACTACGTGCCTTAAATCCTATACTAAACTAGGAAGGTTAAACGAAGTGCTACCTATTAATTGCATGTACCAAAGTTTAAAGGTCCCAATACATTGAAGTTCACTCTAAACCGTTGCAAACGCTAAGTGGGTTCCCATGTAATGTAGGATGCATAACATTTGCATCTATTTTTTAACTAGGGTAACATTGCCAGTGCACTTAATGGTAAACTTAGTGACCGAGTTTGTCAATTTCGTGGTATTTGCTACTTGCAGTGTAGATGTTGAATGTGACGTGATGTTTCTTAGAATTCAGTGTTTAGTTTCGTTTGGTTCGGAATGGTTGTTTAGTCATTCATTGTTTTGATGAAACTGCGTAAATGGTAGTTTGAAGAAAGGATTGTGTTGCAAAGTATACGTCAGGTGAAAAAGTAAATTCTCAAATTCCTGATTTAAAGCGCAAGAAATAATCAAAACAAAGATGTTATCTAGTTTCCAAAAACAAAGTTTCCGTTAGCGGTCTGAAATAATCATGCAATTTGCACGGAAAACCGATTCTGCTGCGTTTCGTATCGATCATGATGTAGGTTATTTCATCACCAGCTCTCAAAACAGAGAAGGAAAACATCGTGAGGAAACCGGCATGTCCTAGAACCAAAAATTCGAAGACATCATCCACCAACCCGAACTCGGCCCGCGAGAGGAGGCCTGTGTCCCAGCAGTGGGACTATTATAGGTTTGGTGATTATCCACTATTCAGCAAGGTTTTGTACCACTAGAGTAGTTACCTATAGCTATACCTAGAGAAGCAAGTGTTCAATGATGTCTCTGTGATCAACGCGGTGAAAACCGGAAGTGATCACCGCATGGTAAGAGGCACATTGAACTTAAATATCAAGCTGGAAAGATCTCGACTGATGAAGTCTACGCTCCGTCCTGCACCGATCCAGGTCCATAACCCCGAGAGCTTTCAGCTCGAACTTCAGAATCGTTTCGAATGCCTAGGGAGCTCCGTGGACGATTATAACGATGGGTTCGTGGAAACTGTCCATACGGTCGGGTCTAAGATCTTCAAGACCGGTCGTACGAATTCAAAAAAGAGGCTCTCTGATCCTACTTTGCGGCTCATGAAGGAGAGGCGCGAGATGATCTTGCAGTCTTCGGATGATGCGCAAAATTACCGGCAACTCAATAGACAGATCTCCAAGTCCTTGAAAAGCGATCTTCGCCGCTTTAATACAGACCGTATTAAGGACGCGATAGAGCGAAATAAAGGCTCCAAGGTCTTTGCTAGAGATCTGTCTATTGGGCAGAGCCAGCTTATGAAACTGAAGACCGAAGATGGCAGGATCGTATCCGCCAAACCTGAGCTGTTGAGAGAGATCGAGAGGTTCTATGGACAGTTATACACGTCAACAAGTAACCCCGTTATGAATCTGGCAAACGAACCGAGAGCTAGATTGACCCGGCACTATACCGAAGACATCCCGGACGTCAGCCTGTACGAGATTAGGATGGCTCTGAAGCAGCTCAAAAACAACAAGGCGCCGGGTGATGACGGAATTACGGCCGAGTTGCTGAAGGCCGGCGGAAAACCCGTTCTTAAGGCCCTTCAGAAGCTGTTTGGTTCCGTCATACTCGAGGGCAAAACACCACAGGCATGGAACAGGGGTGTGGTGATACTTTTCTTTAAGAAGGGCGACAATGCCCTTCTTAAGAATTATAGGCCCATCTCACTCCTGAGCCATGTCTACAAGCTGTTTTCGAGAGTCATCACGAACCGTCTCGCGCGCAGGTTTGACGACTTCCAGCCTCCCGAACAAGCCGGATTCCGTAAAGGCTTTAGCACCGTAGACCACATACATACGCTGCGACAGGTTATACAGAAGACCGAAGAATATAACCTGCCTCTCTGCTTAGCGTTCGTGGACTACGAGAAAGCCTTTGATTCGATCGAGACATGGGCTGTGCTGCAGTCTCTTCAACGGTGCCAGATCGACTATCGGTACATCGAGGTGCTGAAGTGTTTGTACGAAAACGCCACTATGTCAGTCCGACTCCAGGATCAGACCTCGAAACCTATCCTTCTGCAGCGAGGTGTAAGACAGGGAGACGTTATCTCTCCGAAACTGTTCACCGCTGCACTGGAGGATGTCTTCAAGGTTTTGGACTGGAAAGGGGCTGGCATCAACATCAACGGCGAGTACATAACTCACCTTCGGTTTGCCGACGATATCGTAGTCATGGCTGAGACTATGGAGGACCTCAGTACAATGCTCGATGACCTCAGTAGAGCCTCCGAAAGAGTGGGTCTTAAAATGAACATGGACAAAACGAAGGTCATGTCAAATGCCCATGTAACACCCACTCCCATAAAGATCGGAGACGCTACACTCGAAGTCGTGGACGAGTATGTTTACCTCGGACAAACTGTCCAGTTAGGTAGGTCTAACTTCGAGAAAGAGGTCAATCGTCGAATCCGACTCGGCTGGGCAGCGTTCGGGAAGCTACGCAATATCTTCTCGTCCCACATACCGCAGTGTCTCAAGACAAAAGTCTTTGACCAGTGCGTGTTGCCAGTGATGACTTATGGCACTGAAACGTGGTCGCTCACAATGGGCCTTATAAGAAGGCTAAAAGTCACCCAAAGGGCAATGGAGAGGGCTATGCTTGGAGTTTCCCTGCGTGATCGAATCAGGAATGAGGAGATCCGCAGGAGAACCAAGGTAACCGACATAGCCCGCAGAATTGCCAAACTTAAGTGGCAGTGGGCAGGGCACATTGCTCGCAGAACAGATGGCCGATGGGGCCGAAAGGTTCTGGAGTGGCGACCACGTACCGGAAGACGTAGCGTTGGAAGGCCTCCCACAAGGTGGACCGACGACCTTGTGAAGGCCGCAGGAACCCGTTGGATGCGAGAAGCACAGAACCGGTCGAAGTGGAAGTGCTTGGGGGAGGCCTATGTCCAGCAGTGGACGTCTTTTGGCTGAAATGATGATGATGATACCTAGAGGTATAGACCTGCCTTCCTAAGGTCATCGGTCAATCCAGTAGGCTAAATTCCCTCAAGAGAATGTATCGAACAGCAGTCAATAAATTACCACGTAAGCGGTGGCGTAACTCCAATCAACAATTACCTATTAGCGGAGGGCAATAATACTGCGATTTGCCCTTTAGTGGGACGTACCTACCAGCTTATGCAAATACGCAACATTGTTTCAGCAAATTAGGTTTGTTAATTAGGTACGAGTTTGGTGATTAGGATAGATTATTAGTGCTTGGCCAGACTGGCAGCGCGGGGCGGGGTGCGGTGCGGGTGCGGAAACGCTTGTGGTCTGCCTGTCCGCAGTGGAGCGCGGCTGCGTTCTGCGCGTTGTCGTGTAGTGTTTGTTAAAATATAATATGAATGAAGAAGACTTATTTTTACTAGAAAAAAGCTTGAACTAGTTGGAGGACCCCGGTCCCAGCGCGGGCCGCCCGCGCTGCGCGCACTCACCGCGGCCACTTGTATGAACGAGCTATGGCAGCCCGCGCCGTTCACCGCGCCCGAAGTTCTTATGTTTGAGTAAGCCACGCCGCGACCGCCCCGCGCCCGCGCTGCCAGTCTGGCCAAGCACTTAGGGTGTTGATTGATCTGTTGGTAATTGGCATTCAATCTGCGTTAAAAATTGGTGTAACTATAATTATATCTCAATAGCAATGCAAAAAATAAAAGACGTCATAATGATACTTTCTTGTGACTTCATTACTTTGGTAAACCTTTATTGCGTCCTTATACCACAATGTCCTAAATAAACTAATTATTTAATTTTCCTTGTTTCAGGTCAGTATCAATCAACTGTGACATCGATTTTCCGTTCTTCGGTCACGTAAGGAAACTATTCATTAATTACTACGTACTTAGGTTTATTTGCACGAGTTTCTTGTAAAAAGTTTACGCGGGTTCAAGGAAACGTACCTGAACACAGGCAAACATGATTTACGCGTAAGAACTGAATTAACAACAACAGCGGGTCTGTTCTGTAAAACACTCACTTCACCAAAGTTTTCACGGTGAGTTTTTTTTTACAGAATAGCACCAAGTACTGGAGTTCAGCTGGTCTATTCTGTAAAAATCACAGAATGAAAACTTGTTTGAAGTGATCTGTCATTCCACCTAATGCTAGGGATTGACACTATTGACTGCTCACTTCAAACTAACTTCACCTAAGTTTTTACAGTGAGATTCGGCTGCTCTCCGGTCCAATGACAGCTCGTCAGTCTTCCACACAAAACTCGTATATCCGTAACAATTGGCAAGCAAATGGTCCAAATAGTTCTGTGACTGGCCGGCGAGGTATTTCTAGATCTTTTACGAGCACAGTATTGATTCCAAGTGCCTGCACCAAATGAGTTCCGTTTCGCTTCGGTCGTATGTCGAGATCGGCCTGAAATGCGGAAAACGTTGAGCTTTCCTTAAGTAGGTAACTTATCATATTCCTTTATTATAAAAACGTCACTTGGTCCCAGAACCCCCTCACTCAAGACTCAAGCATTATTAATTAATACTACTTCCAACTAATCAAAAACATTTACTTTTAAGTGAGGTTCTGTAATTGGGGCCTACTACAAATCCTCCAAAGTTTATTATGTTATTGCAATTAACACCGAAATTAATTTTAATAAAAAATATGCAATAAAACCATCGTAAAATTATCAATCATTCATCCTCGCACACACAACAGACATAAATCATAAAGTAGAGTAAAAATATTTACAGTTTTACATCGATACATTACCTGGCAACACTATAACGTAGGTCTCGTGGTTCGACGTCACTCAGCAGAGGATTTAGACGTTTACCGAAGCTTAGGTTATTTACGATCACGCTAATATTATTTATGTGTGTCAACTCGTTCTATTTTCGTAATCGGCGCAGTGTTGCGCTTGCGCAGCTAACGCAGTCGCTTCCAGCGGCCGAGCTCCCCCGAACTCCCCCGACGAGACGCGGCGCGTGATTCATTGCCGGGAAGTCGTAGGGTTGCTTTAACAAACACATAAAATAAAGGTTTGTGCGAGAAATTGGCTGCAACTGTCAGACGGATGACTTACAAACGTTTGACAAGGGATCTGAGTCACTTTCATCTTGTTCTATTTGCGGATCTTTATTTTTCTTATCGTTTCGAAGGCCACCTATATTCAGCCAGTTGGGACTGAGACAGGTTTTTCCGGTAATGAATAGAATTTTAATCTTCTGAATCTCGCAAAATTCGAACTAAGTATACTCATTACTAAGGACCTTATCACTAGAACCTTAGGACTGCTTAGATGTGAGCAATAGAAGGAATTTATAAAAGATTTGATTTCATTACGTACGAAAATCTAAAAGACACTGTTAGGTATAATCGTGTACCAAACTACCTGCACTTAACTTTATAGAACCACTAAATAAATACACAAATCGACCCGACAAGAACTGACGCAGAACGCAAAACTGAGAGAAAAAAACACCTCCCATCCGTTTGCCAGCCCTCACCAGTAAGCAAATACCTAAATCTTAACGAAGCAAGAACTGGAGTCATGGCGGCCGTTTATCACACACGCGAGCTATCTGCGACTCCGTCATGATCAGGACTTGGGGCCCATCAATAAATTATGTCACACTTGAGGGAGTCAAGAAAGTGTGGCATCCTTTTAATATTATTATGGGGAGTAATTTAAAATCGCAAAATATGTCTCATCATACCATAGGGTTACAAAAATTTGACCACCTTTGACATGAACAGTGCTCCAAAAATCACAAAATTTGTTTGACGTAATCAATGGATGGCCCCTTGGCTGCCCAGGCGCCTAATTGATGCTGCATCATTTATAGTCTACGAGAATTTATAGATAGAGGTGCAAGGGCGGGACGGAATTGAAGGATAGTTTTTAATGACATATAGATATGGCATCGTTTTATAATGATTAGATGTCTCCGAAGGGGTTATTATTATCTGTAGCTTCCAATGATATCTATAGAAGATTAATGACAGGAGCTATATCTGTAATTATGTTAGCGATAATTCGCTGTTCGGTGCTCTCGGTACAATTTCTCCAAATGATAATATCGTTTTCGATAACTGTATCAATGGCCTTACAACGAATCTTAATAAATAGCAACATCAAAGCAAAAATAAATATATAATTCTAAATAGGCAGTCGCTCCATGTCAAATACTGGCATTCAGCTGCATTCAGTTAGACTAGAAGCCGACTCCAACATAGTTAAAGAAAAGAAAGAAAGAAAAGAAAGAAAAAGTATTTATTGCGACTCGTACAGGAAGATCACAAACTAAACTAAACACAGTAAAATAAAAAATCCATGTTATATATATAGTTGGGAAAAGGCTAGGAAGATGTTGATATAATTCTAGAATCACATTCATCCAATTATCTTATACAGAACAAAAGACTCGACATCTTTTCAAACGTAACGTCATCTAGTTATAATAGAGCTCGAGAAAGTATATCAGCTGCCAAAAGATCATAAATCACTTTGACTGACACCAGTGTTGAAAGCGAAACCCCACCGGCACTGGTCGAAATACATATAACTTCTTGAGAGAATAATATACGATATATCTTAATCCCTTGATCTCGATATGGAGCAGACAATAAAGCTAAAAGAAACTATGACAACAGCTGTCAAAGTCTGCAGTTGCTACAGACTTAATCCTTGCTTCATATTCTTTGAGTGGCGTAACAAGGAAGTCGAGAATTCGTGATATATTCGCATATGTCTGTGTCCCTATTTTTTGTTGGTTCTGTTTTAATGTTTTCAGTCTTCCTTATCTACGTTATATGATCGATTGCCTAATCCTTATTTATGGCTTTAATCCTTATTTTATTAAAGATTAGATAAAAAAAAATGAGCATTTTAATGAAACTTAATTGTTCTTTTACTGCTGCTTGATTGCTTGATTATTAACCTTTATTAAGTTATTCATCATCATCATCATCTGCCCAGCCTTTTTCCCAGCTATGTTGGGGTCGGCTTCCAGTCTCACCGGATGCAGCTGAGTACTAGTTTTTTACATGGAGCGACTGCCTATCTGACCTCCACAACCCAGTTACTGGGTATGGGTAATACGAAACCCCTTGGTAAGACTGGTTGTCAGACTTTCGGACTTTTAACAACCTGTAACGATCGTCAAAGTTACACGAATGACAGCCGGGACCAACGGCTTAACGTGCTTTCCGAGGCACGGAGGGTTCTTGGTATGTAAAGATGATCACCCATCCACAGACCAACCGCGGCAAGCGTAGCTTAACCTGATCGATTGACCCGTGCGGCTGTTATTACTTAGCCACAAGCTATTCTTCATCAACATTACAAAATTATGCCGCCATGACTTCTATTCTTTCAGTATCCCCGAACACTGCACTTGTATATACCTATTCAGTATTTTTACCTAAAGTAAAAAGCTTAACATAACTCTCGTAACTTCACGCCTGTTCTCCCAGAAGGATTACGCAGAGGTATGCCTATACTGCACCCACATTTCAACGGTTATGTTTAAGTTACGTGTAATAAGACAATCAAAAAGTATATGATTCCAATACCGATATCATCATCTTCATCAACAGCCCGACTTCATCCACTGCAAGGCTTAGGTCTCTATTTTCTTATGCCAAACCCCACGCTCCTGTGCCAGCCTCATCCAGCTTTGCCCAATACCGATATCAGAAGCTAATACTGCTGACCAAGTTACAAAGAAACACCAGAATACATTGTAGGTACATTAGAAACATGGCTGCAACAATCACGACCAGATTGATTGCTTACATTTAATGTTTCCTCCACCTTATCTTAACTAGCTTTCTGACTAACTGACAGACTATTTAATTTTGACAATTCAAAAGTACCTGTACAAGGTTTAATTGAAATAAATGATTTGAGTTTGAGTTTGAGTTTATCAGGCGATCACCAACACGCCACACAGCAACATTAACTGGCGTGAAAACGCAATTCTGGCTTATTTAGGTCCAAGCCACACAGCTGATGGCTTTGCGTGCCACGCTTGAGTAGCGTAGCTCGATGCGTGCAGTGTGGTGGCGCGTTGCTAGGTCTGGCATAATCAGCCAATAATGTTCCCACTGCTGGGACACAGGCTTGGAGGGGGCCGTAATCCACCACGAGGGCCCAGTTCGGGTTGGTAGATGCCACATGTCTTCGAATTTTTGGGTTCTAAGACATGCCGGTTTCTCACGATGTTTTCCTAAGCCGTTTTTGAGAGCAACGGTGATGATCGACGGCGGGCGTCGACAGGTGTCGACTGATGCAGTTGCCTGTGTCGTCGACGCGAGCCGCTCGGTGTATGAGCACTAAGAGCATGCAGCGTTGCTAAGCATGAATCCAACAGCTTACCTGTATGGATTCGTCCTTAGATTTTTCGTAACGACTCGATCGCGTTCAATAGCAGGTGACAGCAGCATTGTCCCATAATGAGTAGCAGTCACACCAAGCGGACATTACCAGCTTCGACCGGCCACTATCGCTGTAATGAACGAAAACGAAAGTTTACGATTAAACGCGCGTTTGCGAACTTAACCGTGTTTGTTATTGCCGTGTAATTGTACAACTGATGGAAGTTTAATCGGGCTGTCGGCAGTTTTCGTTGAGGTAATATTATGTGGTTTGAACTTAGTCTTTCGTAGTTTAGTATTATTTAGAAATTGGACTGGTATAAGATATTTTTAACAGATAGAGGTTTTCACCACTGATTGGGCGCCCATTAAATGCTAGGCGACGTCACGGCAAACCAAGATGAAGATAGAGGGATGATCTTGACTCCTACCGAAAGGACTGGCCTGCAGTGCCAGTGGCCAGACGTGTATGGAAAAGGGAAAGGGGGACATTACGAACGTATTGGTGGTGTTTTGACTTCCGAAAGTCTTACACTAACGTGCACTAAGTATCAAAATTGAATATAAAATCTCATCTTAAACGGAAAAAGCTTTAATGTAACAAAATCAATAGCTATAGACCAAAAACCTTCACGTCACCTATCATTTAGGGCGTACACACGAGCACAAAATTGTCATCCTTGAAAGTGTAATATTACCTCACGCACCACAATTTAGTTTCTCGTCCAAACGAGGTGGTCTGAGCAAACATCCCGTGGCACGCGTGTGTACGGTCATTATACAAACTGGCTGGGTATTACAGGTAATTTACTCACGCCGTGAAATTGCGGTCTCGCTGATTCGCTTGCGTCACGTGATACACACGGCCTAATGCAATTGGTCGATGTTGATGGGATGTTGATGTGGTAAACTGCATATCCTGTGTAATTGGTTTGGTGGGTTTGACGGCAGTTTGTGCTTCTACTGCAATCTGAATGATTTTGAAGGATATTGCTAATCCATTGCTTCATATGTTCGAAAAATTTGTCTGCTCAACAACGTAAATGACGCAATGAATGTTGTTGAACTGTCAAAATGAAAGCCATTGCTACTGTTAGTGTGTTACACAACTACCCCACTGTTTTTGTATGAATATGGTAATCTCTGTGAAAGATTTAATTCAGATCGCTTTAAAATTAACATTTTCTGAAAAGAGATTGAGGGAACAGCTGTCTGTAATTAATTTAATGTAAATGAAAAACTCTTTCAAGTTTCGACAAATTATAATTAATTTTGTTCCTTATTAATAAAGTAATTCCGAGAGTAAGTCTATTCATTTCAATAAACCTTTCAAACCCTTATCTTGGCAAAATCAACATTTTCTTCCATAATTACGAAAAAGATACCTAACACCAATAACAGTGAGATTTAATCGGCCAATCAGGTGAGAGTAGAATGCGATCGCAGCACGTGATTGGATGAAATCGAAAGTTGGCCGTTGATTGAGGCAGATTATTGGTTTTTCAAGCTAGTAATACGCTGGTAATTACGTGGTGACGCTGGGAAGGTAATGAGATGTTGCTGCGTCGATTAAGGGACGCTATAATGTTTTGTTGGTTTTTTGAACTTTAGATATCGGTGGCATTAGAAACTGGCTAGTAAAGCGCGCTGTTGGATTTTTAACGCTCCTCTCAGCGTCGGAAAGTTGAAAATCGAGCAGCGCGCTTTTATTTAGGTGTCGTCTAGTGTTAGTGAAAACGGACAAAAGTGACGTTCGACGTGGAAAGCCATTCGTTGTTGAGCTGTATATAAAACTAGCAGCGCCCCGCGGTTTCACCCGCATAAGTGTCGATCCCGTGGGAATATCAGGATAAAAACTATCCTATGTCCTTTCCCGGGACTCAAACTATCTCTATACCAAATCCATATTAATATTATAAATGCGAAAGTGTGTCTGTCTGTCTGTTTGTTGCCTCTTCACGCTTAAACCGCTGAACCGATTTAGATGAAATTTGGTTTGGATGGTTTGGTTTGGACTCAAACTATCTATATCGTATATATATCTACTTACTTATATATATCTACTTTCGCATTTATAATATTAGTATGGATTGTGAGAGTCTTTGTCACAAGTATTTAAAGAAACTATTAATCTATACTAATAATAATAATAATATTCCACAACTATCACACAACGCCGTCTAGTCTCAAGCTAAGCAGAGCTTGTGTTATGAGTACTAGACAACTGATAAACATACTTATATACTTCTAAATACATACATATATAGATAAATTACACCCAGACACAGAACAAATGATCATGCTCATCACACAAACATTTGTCCTGGGTGGGAATCGAACCCACGACCTCCGGCATAGCAGTCATAGTCACTGACCACTAGACCAACAGGGCAGTCAAGATAATAATAGAACACCTAATAGAACTAATAATAGAACTACCAGTCGAATTTGAAAAAAAATCCTTTGCATTTGATAAGTAGTCCAATTCTTTAGGAAGGTTACAGGCTAATTAAAATCACGTTTCTACCCTTAGGATCCGAGCGAGCAGGCGATGAGGTGCGACGGGGTGGGACGGGGGAACAAGAAATTTAAAACCAGAACTTTTATAAAGTCTTCCATACCCATCATTCATCAAGCCTACAGCCATTTCTGCAATCTCAATCAACTCTTCCTCTATCAATTAAACCCAGAACGTCTTGTCTCATAAATCGCAGTCACTCCACTCAGATCAAGTTGCAAATGAATGTATCAAGAATTTACGAACTTGCCAATTTATGTTCCTTAGTAAAGCTGACACTGGAAGCCATGTCTACGACTCTTTATCGTTCTACCCGCTAATCAATAACGAGCAGTGGCATAATCACTGAAACTTACGCGGTAGATTTAACACCGGGAAATAAACAACATTTCAAAGTCTAGGAAACATTTGGTTCCTTTAATTGGACTTGAAGTGCTAATGAATTTTGAGGTGGTAGTCTTGTTGTTGGCGCTGCCTTGTTTGTTGGGTAAGATAAGGGACAAAACAAAAGAAACAATTTAAGCGAGGCATAACTCTGATACGAAACAAACCATATTCAATACCTATATTGATGAAGAGTCTGACGATCTGCAGGAATCTTTATTAAAAACAAGTGACGATCAAAAACTCAATAGATTCGAAAAATTATCAAAATATCTTGCCGATTACAAAATAAGCATACTATGAAATAAAAAAAACAAGTGACGAACAAAAATTCAAAATGGATTCGAAAAATATTCAAATATTGCATATAACAATTATTACAAAAATAGAAGAGTATCAAATCAAGACATTCAAGATCATATTGAATTAGACCTCCATTGTGATTATTTAGGTGTTACCGAATAGCCTTTACTTATAGACAAGCCTGTTATATTTGGAGATTCCAGACAGGCAGTACCAAATAATAAAAAGTCAAATAACTAAACTTCGCTTCGTACCCTACTTGTGAAGCGAAGTAAGACATGAAAATGTCACGTCTCCTGATTAAGGAAATGGTGCAAAACGTGACATTTGAGCGGCTTTACGCGAATAATGACGGGTGACGCCATCAAAAAATATAAGTAGGACATTACGATTAACTACGAAGGTGTTGCTTCAAATAAAGGTATTTAAAGCAACCATGAAGATAAGGTTATTGAAAAGACTGCACAATTGCACATAAGACATTTGAATATAGTACTTAGACAATATATTAATAATCATAAACTCAAATCAAAACCAGACGAAATACAAAGAAAGAAAAACAATGAGCAAATATAAAATCATAAAGCTATGTATAGCTTTACATGAGCCATGAACGCATGAAAACCACACAACGATGTTTGACATTGAAACTAGCACTACATAATACCCCGAAAGTATTAATAATCAGACATCAATTTCATTATTCATATATAGCACCTACATTAGATCACGTCACAGACTGCTAGCTACAATACCTACAGCTACACAATTTGGCGGCATTATGTTACCGACAGCCAGCGTGTCGCCTCCGCCCACCCATCTGTTTGCACTACCTTATAAGGCTTGGGTTAGTCCATAGCCTTCGTAATATCCATCGCTATATTGTTTATCGCGGCCTTCCTTAATTGCTGACACTTTCGAATGGACTCAACCCGTCTCCGCTAATAGGGTCTGAGTGACCTCA
Source organism: Oligia fasciuncula (assembly GCA_963082905.1). NCBI lineage: Eukaryota > Metazoa > Arthropoda > Insecta > Lepidoptera > Noctuidae > Oligia > Oligia fasciuncula. The sequence goes on along the minus strand of OY720393.1, from coordinate 18,428,318 downwards.
CGTTTTGCCCTGATTTACTTTGATCGTTAATTGGCTGGTATCGGCTCTTAATATTAAAATTTCATTGAGGACTTTACGTGTTACGTAAGCGTTAAAATAGACTGTGAAGTGATGAATGAAATTGATTGTGCGAATATACAGTCCGTTCGTATTATTTAAAATATACTTCTACTTGCTGACCCGACCGGATTCAATATGGTCTTTAGCTCATACAAAAATCCCATAGAAAAAAGCGCGTTCAGTTCTTCCCAAAGTTTTAAATTTTCCGGGCATTTTTTTTTCGGCTCAAGCGTTTACACGTGTTGCGCTTACCAACGAACAGCATTCATTTTCATAAAGATTATTTTTATATTTTGTTTTGAATTTAGAGCAAGAACCAATAATTTATTCTTGCCTTATTTAATTTAGTGTGAATATCTGATGATAATCTCTATGCGATTCATTGTCGTTTTTGAACCACCTGGCAGTTTTGAAACTGACTTCATTGTGTCAGTCACTTCTCATATTAACTTGCTTGTCATATACCATAAGTGTCTCATAATAAAATTAACATTTTTGGGTTGAGAAAATAATATAAGTACTGCAATGGCAACACAATAGAAACTTAAAACATTGTTACTAAATACTTCGTGATTACAACAGAACTTGGTTAATTAAAAGGGGTCGTGAGTATTGCACTCGGCTTTTCAGTCGGCGTTCTATAGTCGTCCACTAGCATTAAGTTAACTAGTATTTTTTTCTTTGATCCTTTCGCTAACTTTACCATTACTCATTGCTCTTAAATCTTCCTCCGCTAAAGCCGTGAGTGGCCGTAAAGTATATCTTCAAGATACATTTTGCTGAAACTCTGTTTCTCTGTAATTCCTTTTGATTTATGGAACGAAGGAGACTTAAGCAGATTTCATTGATATTTCTTTTTAATCCTGCCTGAGCATATTCTGAGGTCTGCATTTACTTATGCAAATTCGCATTATGATTCAGCTACCCGTCCTACATAACGCCTGCCATTCACTTTTTTAAGCCCTTTAGTTCCAGTGAACAATTAGCCATGAATGTTTTTTTTAAATAAAGTTATCAATGAAAGGAAGTGTATCGTGAAACTTGACAGTTACCTCATTTTTTACATCATTTAATTAATTAAACACGTCAATAAAGTGTTTAACGTCCATTGGTACTGTATCATGATATTGTTAATTGACATCGACCACTTTCAAATTAGCGCCGCCCCCGTATAAGGTAACGTATTTAATATGAGTCAGTTTTTATTAAACTTACGTTTTCCGCTATAGTATTTACGTCGGTTTCAAATTAGTCATTTATAAAGCCACAGCATAGCTTCGTTAGTACGCCACAGTAGTTTTGTAGATCTAGAACAGTCATGAAAGTAAGTGTTTAAATAGAACAAGTGCTCGCGTTTTTGTGGTAATCGGCTAATGAAGTAATTATAGCAGGTAAACCAAATTAAGTTTTTATTTTACCTTTTATGTCTTCTCGTATTTCACAGTGCGCTATTTCACTTTTCATAATAGGAGGAGTTTTATTTCCAGCGCCATTGTTTTGTTTCACTTTAGTGTTGACATTTAAAATGATTTTATTTTCCTTTAGCTGACCACTAAGGTTTAGTTCATTCTGTGAGTCAATGACGCTACCATATTTTTTGACGTGTCTAAACATATATTTCGTTCATTATTAATTAGTTCAATGGCATTCCACTGAATACCACAACATGTACTATGGTCATTTAGGTACCGTTATAGACGTCTAGAATTGAAAATATTGTCTATACTTCAGCTACTTCATACTTGCTTGGGAATGTGAAGCCTTATTTTAATAACATATTATTTATTTTCAATTAAAACTATCTTTTAACAGTTTTTGGCATTTTGTGGCTCCTTTTGCTTGTATATTCATTAGTAGTATTGTCGGGTTTATGACGTTTACCTGTCGCTGTCGTTGACTTAATTTAAGTTTTCTAGTTAAGTAAAAGCGAATTGTAATAATAGTTACGATGAAGATAATTAAAAATCTTGTTAGTGATGTGGCTCCTCCTTAGATGTGTCGTGGTGTTTGATTTCATCTTCTCCCTATCTTTATTAATATCAGATAATAAGTAAGTAATATTAGCTTTCTATTATTGGATAGGTAGGTACGGTCCTTCTTAGAAGAAAAGCAATAATATATAAGTTTAATACAAGTTTACTTTTATTAAATTAAAAGTCATTAATAGGCTGAGAATCAGCACTTTTTAACCGACTTCAAAAAAAGGAGGAGGTTCTCAATTCAGTTGTATTTTCGAGCGCCGTCGTCCGCCTGCCCTTCACCACTTCCTAGTGCTTTCACTGGGGAGAAGAAGTGGCGCAACGAGCTCCCTAGCAGCACAGCTGTCTGTTTAGTTACAAAAAAACTTGGTTCTATAGAATAATAGGTTGCAAAGTAATTAACATTACGAGACAGAGAACATTAAATTAAATTATCTGCCATATGTCAATTAGCCACGCTATTATATCTCAACCTTCACTCTTATTCAGTAATTATCTCTGACGATTAGATTAGCAATCTGTTTACTGGTTCAAGTGTATCTTTTGTCGAAAGTAATTCGAGAAACCACTTATAAAATATTAAATTACAAAACATAATAAATAATATTACAACCTTACGCATGTAAACAGTTTCATTAACTATTAAAATAATCTTCATTAACAAGTCTAAGATTTATGAGACCCGGTGATTCTGCGAAGCTTTTCTCTACCGTTTGCTGTGATAGAGTTAACTTTACCAGTTTGACGTCAATCAGTCTCCGTCTAGCTTAACCGACGACGTTTCTCCGACATTACCTAGCAGTAGGTACATAAGCCACAGAATACACATATTTACTTACTACTTACCTGTACATATTTACTTGCTTGGAAATTTTTGGCTCAAAGGGAAAACGAAAACAAGGACGGTCCCGAGAAAGATGGGTCGACGAGGTCGAGAAAGTAGCGGGCCAGCACAGGACAGGAAAGGGTGGTAAGAAAGGGAGGCGGTCTTTACCCAAAGAGGGGAATCATCAATTTTATTTATTATACTAGCTGCGTTTAAAATACACACACACAAACTTTCGCTTTTATAATATTAGTGTGACTAGCTTCTGCCTGCGACTTCGTCCGCGCGTAATTTCTTGTTCCCCGCCGCATTGCATCGCCCGTCCGTGCTATTACTTAGTTTCCGCTTAGCGTTCTGGCTTTATTCCTTTTGCTCGGCTCCTAACGGTCGTAGCGTGATGTTAAACAGCCTATAGCCTTCCTCAAGAATTGGGCTATCAAATGCAAAAAGGATTTTTCAAATCGGTATAAGGTAGTTCCAGTGATTAGCGCGATCAAGCAAACAAACTCTTCTCAGATTTAGTACAGATAGATAGCAAGATAAACTTTTCTCTTTGTAATTTTTCACAATTATGGCTTTTCTTAGAAAAAAAGATGTTCTTATAATAAAATTGATCATGTCTAAAACGTCTCGAGACCTCTTACTGAAATAGAAGTTGAAATTTTTCAGGCTTCTCGAGTTAGCCAATTTGTGTCTTTGGTAAATTGTGTTAGTTAATTAAATAGACTTAAAAGCAATTTGTTATTTCTCTCTAAAAATAAACATTCCCGGAATATTCATTTTTGTGTATGTTTTCGCAGAATTTGTAGCTTTGTTGTTCTAAATTGCTACGAAACGAAGTTAAGAATACAGGGTTATTGGAAAAACACCAACAACCTCTTAAGAGGTCATTGTACTCATCATTATGAACAACTTTTACTATGGGACCAAAGACCAAACCTGAAATCGCAAAAAAAAATCAGCTGTTCCCTACATTTATGTTCGTATATAACTCGTCAAAATGTAGGGAACAGCTGATTTTTTTTCGCGATTTCAGGTTTGGTCCAGTAATAAAAGTTGTTCACACACACAAAGTTGTACACACTTCTTTTTTTTATATAATATATAATACGTTTATTGGGGGGAAGCGTTTATCTAAATATATCCAACACTTACAAACATTTACTTTAATCTTCGCGTGCTTGAAGGTAAACCATCGAAGCATACTGAAAAGTTTACGTAGCAAGGAAAGTGGTTCCGGTGGTCCCGACCGTACACTGCGATGCACATTCACAGACCGCTGCGGCCACTACGACCACTGCCTGTAATAATACCGGACATTCAGCTATCGTAAATATTTACACCGCTCAATATTGTGCGATAAGTTTTTATGAGCTGAGATTAGGGATGTCGCGCTCGTGAATTTTTATTTTTATCGTAAAATGCATGGAAGTTTTTGTCACTGGTATTTGTAAAATAAATGTTGTTATTAAATACTAGCGGTTGTCCGCGACTTCGTCTGAGATCCAGGATGAAAGTCCATATGTCCTTACCCAGGTCATGGCCTATCTGTATGCCAGATCTCATCCAAATCCGTTCAGCCGTATTAGCGTAAAAGCGAAACAAACAAACTCACTTTCGCATTAATAATATTAGGTAGGATTTGTGTTACATTTTATTTATATTAAGGATATCATCTGAATTAGATTAAATGTATAAGACGCATTTATTATTATAACTTATAATATAACCAAGTAAGTATCCATGTTAAAAAGTACATTTGACAACATTTGTTAATAGATACTTAGTGCTTATTTTGCATTAAAACTCTATCCCAAGAACATTACGCTCTCCACAGTTACATTATTTAACATAATTATCTAGTACTTTACATAATTATTGCAAATTCATGTAGAAAGGGTCTCTTGTGATCAAATCTAAACGATTTTATAGTTTTGCATACCTAGTACTTTATGTTACTTTCACATCTACATCGTCATTTTATTATCCCTCTAGTTATCCAATAGATAAATGTATGAATAAATTACAGAGTTTATGTATGCGTTAAGTGTTTACATAAACATTACCGCCTACTTTTTTGAAGGCGGTTACAAATATATATTATTTATAAGTTTCTTATCAGTTTAATCACTACCAGGTTTACCTTTTTACGTTTGAGTTCTAGTAAAATATTATTGTTTATTATTTGTAACACGATAATCACTGATGATTAATTATTGTAGTCTACCTATTTGAAACTAAACGTGAAAAAAATACCTAAAAACTATCCACACATAGGAAATTATCTTGCCCCTTAATTAATTTAGTAGTCTATAATTTTCACTCTAAACTTGACTATGTAACTCAATGTATAACTTATCAATCTTCCCTGAACTGTAGGCACAACCCTGTCTGACCCTGCAATAGGCTACATGTACCTATTGGCTCCCGTCGCACCGTGATTAATGACATACGTTACAGATATTGCTCGTATGTCTACCAATATCATAGGCTCTCAAATGCTAGATGGCTCTTTGGCTCTTTCGTCAGAGGTCAAAGGCCTTGTTGTTAACGTGTCGATAGGGTAATGGAAATCAAGAGTTGATTAGATTACTGCTTTCTCGTAACTTTTGCCATGAGAAGACTAAGTGAAATTTACTATTATGGAGGCAGGTTTTTACTCAAAGATCAAAATAAACAAAACACATACACTGATACTGAAGAACTGACTGTTTATATTATTAAAAAAAATGGTTGCCTGTAAAGTCGGTTTTACGGGCGAAGATTTTACGTGACAACGACCGATCATCCGATCATAGTTGAGTGGGACTGGGAGAGAGACGCAAGGCATTCGGCGGGCCTCTCTCTCGTTCGGTGACTCATCGTAACGTTACCGAGCGTTACACTTTTTCATAAGTGACTCCCAGTCGCAACCTAATTTAAGACGTTGTCACGTCAAAAAAAAAACAAACATGTTTAACGGTTAAGTAAAGTCTCTTCGAAAGTGGACAAGCCCTATAAATCCGGAAGAGTTGTCCCCAATCTGGTCAAGCAACAACAGCTCCCCCTTTCTTGGTAATACGACACTAAAGGGCTTCTTGTTGCTCTTCGACACTCCCACATTGTAAGAGTTTATTTTTAAAATGTTACTTTATAAATTATGGGTTAACTTTTGTGGCCCCATTTGTATGTCATTTTTAGTTGTTTAGTGTATTTGTAGACTTTAAAAGATCGATACCATGTTTAGGTTTTTGATATACACGTTTAAATTTAAGTCGTTCTGGACCTCTTCAGGGGTCATTGTACTCATCATTATGAACAACTTTTACTACAGGACCAACCGTTATGCAAACAGTTCCTCAAGCTAAATAAATTAAAGCAGTTTACAGATGTGATGGTTTGTTTATTGCCAGCACCTTCATTAAGTCACAAAAGGAGTAATTAATTTCTTCATGACAACCTTTTAAATTAATATTCCACCTTAATTGCACCTCTTAAAACCGGTCAATTAACCACCTTGGTACATCCGGAAGGCGAAGTAAAAATCAGGTTCGATGTGATGGTATACGATACTCGATAATCTGAGATAGCTAAGTACAGTCAACAAAAGAGATAAGTATGCAGGATCGTCAGATATAGTTGAAGTTTAATAAGAAACCGATGGATGTTCTCGAAAAAAAATTTATTTTATTAATAGAAAACAAACAGCTCATTTTTTTTTTTTTTTATTATTTATTTATTTATTCAAGTTACAAAGACTCATAGACAATATACAAAATTCAATAAAAAACATCACACATACATCAAAAAAATTAAATAAAATACATTAATAATTAACAAAACAATAACAAAAGACCACCGTACCTCCGACCCTTACACACGACTGTAGGTAACGTGCAAGTCACAGCAGCGTCGCATGTAAGGACAGTCGAGCCTGTCCGCTATCATCATCAGCACGCTGTTGGGGCTGCCGCGCACCCTGCGCACCAGAGACGCGCTCCGCTTACGCATCGTTGCATAGAAGCAGTCGACGCTAGCTTCGGCAAACATGCCCGAGGCACTACAGTGTCGCGGCAGCCCCATCAGCGCTCTAAAGGCGTTGTTATACTGGACGCGGAGGGCTTCGTATGCTTTTTGGGTGTGATTCACCCACAGGCTGCACGAGTAAAATGATGTACAATAAGCTCTAAAAAGTGTATGCTTGACCGACTTTGAACAACGTGCAAACCTGCGGGCTATCATATTAGCTCTTATTGACAACGCCCTCCGCTCCCTCTCGATATCGATATCGTCTTTGAGACCGTCAGTAACTAAATGCCCCAGGTATTTAAAGTGGTCCACTTTTGCCAAGGGAATCCCGTACAGTTTGATGGGTGGTACTGTTATAGGACATTTAGAGCCGGCCCCAAACACCATAAGCTGACTTTTAATTTATCAAATTAATTTTCAGTCGACAACATCCATCGGTTTCTTATTAAACTTCAACTATATCCGACGATCCTGCATACTTATCTCTTTTGTTGACTGTACACATGTAGGTAACTGGACACGCGATGCACCGCGGGGCTTCTCACTGTGACTCATTGAGACACGTGTTTTTTTTTACGTCGATATTAGTAATTTGATAGAGTTCGGCCGAATTTCGTTTTCGGTTGTCGGCAAATTTCGGCAGAAAAAAAAATAATTGCCGGAAAATCAACACTTTCAATTATTTATTTATTTAGAAAAAGACAATAGTTATGTCTGCTAAAATGTAGGAATTCGGTCGGACTATTGATTTATTAGAGCACTAAAATTAAAAATATTATGTTTTACTATCTGTCTACGGAGCTTTTTGCACTATTTCAGGATATAAGACAGATCTTAAATAACAGTCTCTATCCCCATTTCGGCATCGCATGGTTAATTTAATACCTAGATCGCTGTGATAGAGACTGTAGAAATGGAAATAGCGAAGGTTCCTGGTTTTAAAAGTATAAAAAATATATTATGGTCTTGTTATTATCTATTATTAACAGCCTGTCAAATCAATCAAATTGAAATAGGGATAGTAATCTACAATTCACATAGGAACTCATTTCCAATAGATCAGACGATTCAAGAACATAATATTTCGTGTATAAATGTGTAGGCAGTCAATACTAAACCATGATTTACGTAGGAAATCCACAATATAATCAGTGAGAGGCAGGTTTCTCTGAGGATTTGCATCATTTTCTCCGTGATTATCATAGACGAGTAGCTGGGTGTCGGTAACGAGGTGTGGGCCGTCATCAAATGCGCTTAACGAACTGTCTGACTGCTGTGTACCTATTGAGTCGAAGGGAATATACCTTCGTTATAGCATGATTTATGTATATTGTTAGATTAAGCTGAATCGTTTTGCAATTTTCTTTCAAACGGAGTTAGTCATATTTTTATGGTGGCAATCATTCCTGAGATGGCAGTAGCGCCTATGACTGTTGCCAATACACATACCAACTTTAACCATGGTTAGCGTAAGTTAATTGGAATCTGAGCCTCTGGGAAAACAATGATGAACCGTGGTTGAACCTTAAAATCAGTGTTTTTTCTCGTTCCACCTGAACTTTTACCTAAAAAATCAGAAAGATCTACCTAGCCTTTTCCCAACATGATGGGTCGACTTCCATTGTAAACGGATGCAGCTAAATACCAGTATTTTACATTGAGCGATTGTTTATCTGACCTCCAGTTATTGGGTACCACTTGGTAAAACTGCTTGTCAGACTTTTGGGCTTCTGACTGCCCGTTACAACTGTCAAAGATCTATGAATGACAGCTGGGACCGAATGGCTTAATGTGCTTTCCGAGGCACGGATAGGTCTCAGTATGGAACGGATGGGCATAATAATCACCTTGTACCGACCTCGGCCCTATTACATCAGAAACGTAACTAACAACTTTTTGTCTCCTTCCAGCCCCAACAGTTACCCCAAGCGCCACCACCGCTGGCGCTGCCGGCTCCAACCGCCGCGTCCGCGCCAGCAGCCACGCACGCATCTGCTCCTCGCACCATCGTCATCCAGCGCCCCGACCCTCGTCACGGCTTCGGGTTCACCCTCAGACATCTTGTAGTGTATCCGCCGGATTCGTTGCAGGTGGGTGTGAGTAAATCCTTTTGTTTTTTTTTGTAGTTATTAGTTTTTTTTTTTGCAGTTGAAACAAGGCATCCTGAATAATGTACTTCAAGGCTCGTAGAGAAATCAAGGCTTTTTATCTGTCTTTGGCAATTTTCATCTTACAAGGACTCAGATTGCGTACCTCACTAACAGAAGCGAAGGCTTTCATTTTGACAGTTCAACAACATTTATAGTGTTATTTACGTTGTTGAGCAGACAAATTTTTCGAACATTTGAAGCAATGGATTAGCAATATCTATCAAAATGATTCAGAATTTCAGATTGCAATGTGTTACGCAACTAGGGTGCAGGTGAAAGTCACCTTTAAAGGATATATCAAGCCGTAAATTTTGACCTTTCATAGGGATAATTTCAACACCAGCATCACACATGTGTATTGTATAAATCAGCTGTCCATTCCTCTAGCAGCTAGACACAGCTAGTACAAAGATAAGACCGATATTTCAAAGATACAATGAATTTGTACAAGCGATCCTTCAGCCTTCCCAAAGATAATATGTGCAGTGATAATGCACTAATCAGTCGCCAGTTTTCGCGTGACCTCTAAACTCATGGTTCCTTACTGCTACTTATTAATCTTACTTTACCGACGTCAGTTATCTTAGTATTGTCTATTATCACCCTTCTTCCTATCGATACGTCTTGTTATCAGCGAAGCCATCCTTCTTCACTTCATCTAACCTTCTACCATATACCTTACAGGATCTATACGAAGATGCGCGCCACCTCGCGGTGGGCGCGGTGGGTGCGCCAATGGACACGATCTTCGTAAGGTCGGTGCGGCCCGGCGGACCGGCGGCCGCGGCTGGACTGCGCGCCGGGGACCGTGTGCTTGCCGTGAACGGCGAGCCGGTTGCCTGCGGCCGGTCCCGGGCACCGTACGCGCGAGTGGTGCAGTTAGCGCAACGGGAGCCGAGGATATTGAGGCTCACTGTCGTGCCGAGGGATCACGATTTGTTGCAGAGGGTGAGTTTTGAAACTGCAACATGTTGCAGTGCTTCACAATGTTCGCAATTGTTGCACATGTGTTAGGCAACGTTGCGGTTTAAAAAAGATGTAGTGACAAAAAATCAAAAGAGTACCTATGCTTAGATGTTTTGGCCATGTTGAGCGGATTAATGAAAGGCGACTAACAAATGGTATTCATAAGGCGTATGCGTTGTACTCGCAACGACGTGCATGTATGATCAGGTGAATGAACGTAAACTAAGCAAAAGGAGTATAGCAGATCCGTGGCACTATTGACGCGCCTGATCTAAATGTTGTGATGGCTCGCTTCTTTGTGCCAGACAACTACTGCCGCGGCAGAAAGCACAGGCTGTTTGCTGTGCCTCCATGTCGCACAGTTGCGCGTGCTAAGTCCCCAGTACCACGTACTCTGGCCGCACTTATTGATCTCTTGGACTCTAATCCAACAAACGATCTGTTTGCGGATGAATAGATGAAGCTTTTGTCGGCATGTCGGAAGTACTGTGAGAGGGATGTATGAAAGTGTTGTTAACTTTTTTACTTAATGATTTTATATTATTTTAATCTTATATGTTTCTTTTGTGTGTCCTTTTTGTGTATATTTAATTTCTGTAATTGGTTTAAAACCGTTTTAAATAAATAAATGGTAGCAGATGATGTTCTGCAGTTTCTGCATAACCCCATTTGAAAAAGCCGTGAGTTTATGATGATGATGACAATGTCGGGTTCGCTCAGACTGTGACTCGCGTGTCTAAAATAGCCCACTGGGTCTTAGGTAGTTTAGCAATACGTGGAGTGTGTAGTTTTAAGTTAATTTCCCCTAAGCATCAGTTAAAAACGCGAGCTCAACTAAAATTTTAGGTACCTATTAAAATAAAAAACCCAGTTAGTATTTATGTACAACAACATCAGCAAATACCAAACAGCTCAGTCAGCAGATAATACGTGTCTTGCTCAAGGTTGCACCTAATTATAGTTATAGTAAACACCCATAAACAGACGAGCTAACTATTTCTACAACTAGGTACTTATAATTTACCTACTCGAAAACTATTTATTGTGCTAAACGTTCCTTTTCTTACAGTATTTCAGCGAAGCAGCATACAACCCCGAAACAAATCAGCGCCCGCTAGACATGCCGGCTCCAGTAACAGAACACGAGTCGCGGCTGTTCGACGCGTACCGGAGGCCTAGGGCTACGCTGCCGGCCCCGCAGGCCCCGGCGCGGCACCAAGACCCAGAGTACGCTAGTGTGGCGTCTCTGGCACCTTCCAGATATGACGTCACGAATCTGCCTGGACCACCGCACTATTTATTGCATGATGGGTAAGATCATTAACTGACTGGCATACTAAATAGTTCTTAATGCGTTGTTTGTTTATGTCTACACTTGTAGAATCATGAGTTTTATTACATACGCGGTTGATATATACCAATATCGGGTATGTCACCAAAATATCGGGTTTAAAAAAACAAATTCTTAAAACTGTTTTCTTATTTTTCGCAGCAGACGGGAATCAGACACATCTTTGCCATCATCGGCGACGGAGAGCAAAGACAGCCTCGGATCCTTCGACTCGAACTCAACCCTGACCGGGCGAGAGCTGGACGACTCGATAATCCTATCGCGAATACGAAAAAGTCTCGAGCAGAAGGAGGCTTTCCTCCGACGGCCGAGCCAGCCCACTGGCTGGGTCACCCCCGACGCCCCACCCCCTATCAAGCAGAAAGAGTTCTACGCAAGACCTCAGAAGCTACAAAAGCCTGCGTGGCCTCCCCCCGCGGCTTCCCCGCCCCTCGCCGCCTCCCCACCCCCTCAGCCCCCGCCACAGAACCAAGAAAGAAAAGAAGAATGTTCCGCAAGTGTCGACAGCGGCACTTACAGCGGCAGCGGCTATGGTGAAGTGAACGGAGCTCAAAACGACAAGAGTCGACAGAAACAGGACAAGAGTCAGTTCGTGTCGACACTGTCGAAGATACAGGAGACCGGGCCCAGCATTCAGAGCATGAATGTAGGGACTGTCACCAATGGAGCGACGGAATTTAGAGATGATGCTAATCAAGATAATAAGTAAGTTTAGTTTTATAGTATACCAGGTAGTATATAGTATATCAGGCAAGAAAGTCTAGTGAGCTATTTGAAAAAGTTCTTCCGGGGTGGTATGGTCCTTAACATCCTTCTTTCCCCTCCTCAGATACCCAGGAGCAGAGCTGCAGCTGGTGACAGCTCGCACGCGCCAGCTGGAGGCGGCGCGGGGCGGCGGCGCGCGCCGCACCGAGGTGGCGCGCAGTGAGCTGGCGCGGCTCAGCACCACGCGCCTCGAGCCCAGCGTCGCGCTGCGCCGGAAGGAGTTCGAGACCAGGACTGCGAGGCGAGAGGCCAGGTCTCTGGATGTGCAGCCTCAAGGTTAGTTTACCTATTTGAGTACTTTTGAAATGGTAGGACTTTAAAATGGAGTTATTTATTGTACCAGTTTATTGCACAACGACGTTTTGCTCGCGTTGTAGTAAAAACGTTGACCCTATAAACAGTAAATTAGATGGTCACTCTTTTGTAGAATAAAACCATTAATATTATTTACTCACCCTTTTCCCCTCGAATATAGGGACTATAGGCTCAGCAAGCAAGCCTAATCTACGTTCGAGAATTATTTGCCAAAAATGTAAACAAATATGAATTAGTGGAAAAATAACTTTAATTCCTACACAATAAAATTCAGTTTACGCTACAACTTCAAACATTTTTATAACTTTTTCAATTGTGCTAGTCACTGAAATCAACTTAATTGTCATTGAAATAAAGTTGATTTATTTTTTTAACTTGAAATAGAGCGGGTACGCACACAACTCCAGTGTAACTTGACATAATAATGTTACAGTTGCTCAAAAAGTGGTGTATTGCAAGGACGTATAGCGTTCGGGATGTGGGCTATTACATAATAGTGCTTTTTTTTTACCTTTCCCGAACTCGTGCGTTCTCTTTCCCAACTGTCAAAATAATGTCTATTAAAAAGAAAAACCAACCATGAAGTTTTTACTAAAGAGTTTTTGTGATTCATACAAATACGTATATTTCTAAAAAGAAGCTACTAATTTATTTCAATATCAGATTTAATGATTTAATTGAATGAGTTAGGTTAGGTTTCATTTCATTTCATCTCATTAAATTTCATTTTCATTTCATATCAATAAAAAAAATACAGATACTGAAGACTAAGCTGTATGGATAGTTCCCTTTGCCTATCAAAATGGGTGAAGAAAAAAAAACTTTGCTTATATTCTACGGTTGGCGCCATTTTCCAAAAAAAAAAAATTAGTTTGTTGAGTTTATTGTGTTTTTATTATTTTATTAAATTGCTTCATTTTTTCGCAACTGTATTAAAAATAGTCGTTCAGTACACCTGCGGAACCGTCATTGCAACTTGTTCCGACTGTCAACCCTCGCCTTCGGCTGCGCCTCGGCTCGGGTAGACATTTGTCGGAACTCTTTGCAATGACAGCCTTTCCGCACTTGTAATGAAATATACTATTCTAATTGTTTTCGTTTCATTACAGAGTTGGACCACGAGTCGCTGCTGGGCGGCAGCTTGTCAGGCAATCAGCTGACGATCACCGGCAGCAAACACTTGCATTGTCCTCCACCAGACGGATATGTGCCCGGTACGTTTACCATCACATCCATACTAATATTATAAATTCGAATGTAACTATGTCTGTCTGTATGTTACCTTTTCACGCCTAAACCACTAAACGGATTTCGATAAAATTTGGCAGAGAGATAGATTGCATCCCGGGGAAGGACATAGAATAGTTTTTATCGACATACCTCGGGGGCGAAGCTAGTCACATATACATTTAATTACAACAACATCCATTCAACCAACTACTAAATCACTAAACTCATCACCTTCTGTTGCTGAGTCTTTGCTTAAAGAAAATGTTAATGGTTGCGATTCAGAATTTCATTTTGAATATATTACCTGTAGAGATATAATTAAAACCTTTCACACTTTAAATGTAAAAAAGACTGCAGATCTGTGGGGTAATTCTGTAGAAGTAGCCAAGTCTATTATTGACATTGTAGCGCCTACTCTAGCTATTATCTTTAATAGTTGTATTGACAATGGGGAGTTTCCTGACCTTATGAAAAATAGTAAAATAATACCTTTGTTTAAATCAGGTAGTACATCAGACCCCACAAATTATAGACCTATTTCTGTACTACCTACCTTTAGTAAAATTTTTGAGAAATTAATTTTAGACCAAATGCAAAGATTTTTTAATAAACATAAATTATTACATAGCAAACAGTTTGGTTTTACAAGGGGTCGTTCAACTACTGATGCCGGCGTTGAACTATTAGGACATATTTATAATGCATGGGAAGATAAATGCGATGCCTTGGGCATCTTTTGTGATTTGTCCAAGGCATTCGATTGCGTTCTTCACGAAACGTTAATCAGGAAACTCCGCCACTACGGGATCCGAAACACTGCTCTGGATCTTCTTATTTCATACTTGAGTAAAAGGATTCAGAGCGTTGACGTTAATGGAAAAAGATCACCCGGATCTATAGTAACAATGGGAGTCCCACAGGGCTCAATTCTTGGTCCTTTCTTGTTTCTCATTTATATTAATGACTTGCCGTACCTCATAAAGGATCATCATGATATAGTGTTGTTTGCAGATGACACTTCTCTTTTGTTTAAACTTAAACGTCAGCAGTTGGTTACTGACGATGTAAATAGCGCGATCTCGAAAGTAGTCCACTGGTTCAATGTTAATAATTTGCTTCTAAACGAGAAGAAAACCAAATGCATTAAGTTTACGCTACCCCACGTAAGGCAGGTGAAAACTAATGTGTTGATAAAGGGCGAGGAATTGAATCCTGAAGACAACACAGTATTCTTGGGCATAACTTTGGATGCTAAGCTTCAGTGGGGTCCACATATAGATAAATTGTCAAAAAAGCTAAGTTCTGCAGCATACGCTGTTAGAAAAATTCGAAATTTAACTGATATAGAGACTGCTCGTTTAGTGTACTTTAGCTATTTTCATAGTGTAATGTCGTACGGTATTCTATTGTGGGGAAATGCCGCCGATATTCAGACTATCTTTGTTTTGCAGAAGCGAGCTGTTCGATCAATTTATAAATTAAGTCCGAGACACTCTCTCAGAGACAAATTTAAAGAGATTAATGTAATGACTGTGCCTTCTCAGTACATTTATGAAAATCTTTTATATGCCCATAAAAATATAAAATTGTTTAAAAAATACAGTGATATCCATAATATAAATACTAGAAACAAACACAAATATGTTGTACCTACAACCAGGCTCAAGAAAATAGGTGGCTCGTTCAGATGCCAATGTATACGCTTTTACAATAAACTACCAAGCCACGTTCAAGATCTAAGCCTTAATAAATTCAAATCTTTCATTAAACGTAAGTTGTGCCAGAAAGCCTTTTATACCGTTAAAGATTATATTGAGGACAAAAAGGCTTGGGATTGAGCTGCTTCCAATTTCTGCATTTTGAATGATTTTTTTCTTTTTTATATACACATTGACATTGATGAATATATTTTTTTTTAAACAATGACATTTGCTTACTTTGTAAAGTATTATATTATTTTTTCATTGTGAATGTGAAGACGATGTGGGTCATTTTACATACTTATATATATTTTTTTTATTATTCTCTCTGTTCTGTTTTTTTGACGTGACAACGTCTTAAATTAGGTTGTGACTGGGAGTCACTTATGAAAAAGTGTAACGCTCGGTAACGTTACGATGAGTCACCGAACGAGAGAGAGGCCCGCCGAATGCCTTGCGTCTCTCTCCCACTCAACTATGATCGGATGATCGGTCGTTGTCACGTAAAATCTTCGCCCGTAAAACCGACTTTACAGGCAACCATTTTTTTTATCATGGTCTGGCAGTTTGAGTAATTTATGTGGCCTACCCAAATGTCCTTTCTTTGGTATTGTTCGTCGAATCGTTGAGCTCCTTAAGTCTTGAGTTGAGCTGCACGATTTTTGACAAATGCGTGCACTGACTGGACAGGTCCTCTCAATCTGTGTGGTTCTTTCCTCAAAAGACCACCTCAGACATCGATCTACATGGTCTTCATATAACCTGACCAAGATTATGTCTGGACTTTAAAAGAGACTGTGACCTCTGAGTTTGTTTCGGCCTTTCTTCTCAGAGTAGTCAGATAGGAAACGCCGACTTCATCTAGTTATAAAAAACATGACTGACGTGTAAAAGTGTTTGTACAAACCTACTTACAAAAAATAAAATCATTTCATTTCAAAATCATTTCATTTCATTTCATTTCATTTCTGAAGTAAGGATTACATCTCAGAGAATATTCCAGGCGATGAACCTTTCGATTTCATTGAACAATCCAATATGAAGACTCACGCATACATAAATTAATGCATCACCTTTATAAAAGCTAATTTACGTTAAAAGCTATGTTTATGAAAGCTAATAAATAATCACTAAGAGCTTCTGGCTTGTCTTGAAATAATGAAGATGAAATTAATTCTGTCGAACAGGATATCAGCCGGTCAATTCTGTAAAAATCTCACCGTGAAAACTTGGGTGAAGTGAGTTTGTTTTTGCTAGGAATCAGCTCACTCCACGCTCACTTCACCCAAGTTTTCATGGTGAGATTTTTACAGAATAGCACCGCTGTCTCTCTTCTTTCGACTTAACTTGGGGCCATAGGATGCGACAAATAGTTGATGCAGCTGTTATCAACCAGCCCATACAGCTCTACACACATCTACAAAAATTTATTAAAAACAATTCATTTTCTCTGTTACAGAAGTAGAAAAGGTTCAAATGCGAACAAGGTCAAATAGTACCGGAAGCGATGGATTACCTATTAGAAGACATCATGCCACAGGTAAACCGTCATTCGATAATATTATCACTAGAACACATCACATCACTAGTAGACAGGGTTTCACATCACTACACATTCACAGTAGAGCATATAAGTGAGGGGAGAGTTCGATAAATCGTTGTTTTTAGCCCAAGGGGCGAAAGGGACGATTAGTATAAATTTCCTGTGATATTTACATTTAACTTTTCAGGTTTTTTTATCCATAATCATTGAATAATACTAGTAAGCTAACCTAATAATTCATTAATATTCATAAATGTCTTAAAAATATCTTATAAGTATGTGTAATTGTGTATTCTCCTTTCACTACATTTACATGGCAATGAGTTTATAAGTACCTAGACGGTTTATATGGGCCCCTTAGGGGAAGGATAAGAATGAAACATACTTCTGAGTCTTCCTCTACTCGTATGATTGATGCTAAGTCATGAAACAAATGAATGTGTAACAAACCACATGAATTTCAAAATGGTGGATCTCTTTAATCGTCATCAACTTCAATTCATTCGATTTATGGACTTTCCATTCATACAGTATTTTTACAACCTCAAACATTACACATAATCAAATCGTTGAACACAATGTGAGTTTTCGGTTGTTAGCTTTGGGCTTATTGGTTGACGATACGCTTATTCACAATAATATTTTATTTGAATGCTTTCCTATCTGAATCATCCAATCTTCAAGTCCAAAACATAACTTGATTCTTGATTCATTCGTAATTAATATTAATTTGAAATCATTGATCTTTCTAAAGTCTTATTAAAACTTTCGATCTTTATAAACTTTGCTTGTTTATTCTTAAAACTTGTCTGTGCGTCCACTACTTTCTGGAAATAAGCAAAATTAAATAAAAAAAAAGAAGCATTTGAAATTCGAGCATTCGAATAAACTGTCGAACCAATTGCTCGAAGCGCGCTGACCAATGAGAGGGCCACACACACACACGTACACAGCTTCGCACGCGTCTAATGGCACCGTTCCGCCCCAAGATGGCAGTCACGCGAAGCGACGAATGGGCCTCAACAAGGAACAGATGGAGGCCATGAACCGCGTGTCGCTGGGCGCCGCGGCCCCGCGCGCGCGCCCCACGCAGCTGTGCCTGGCGCCGCCCGCGCCCGCGCCCGCGCCCGCGCCCGCGCCCGCGCCCGCGCCCGCGCCGCCGTCGCCCTCGCCCAGCACGCCAGCCGACTCAGGTCGGACCGAGTCCCCTCCCTGACCTGCCTGCCGAGTGTCGCGCTGCATGTGCAACTTAGATACGTCACAGATTGGGACACAGGTTACAGTGCCCGGTCGGAAGAGTGGCACATCGAGGTCTAGAAAAAATTCTGCTCTGTAGAGCGTTGTCTCTATCTCTTTCTACAGCTCGATGCGTCGTTAAACGCCTTGGTACTGTACTTGACACCATACATTCGTTACCCGGTCCACTATTCGACATTTTTAACACAAAGTAAGGAAGTACACCGGGTGACGAATTTTGGGAGTCGAAAATCTGTATGCTAAATCTGTGACATCCTTGACGCCGTAACTCCGTACCACTCCCTACGGAATTAAGACGTCAACGCTGCCGGAATTGCCTGTTACTTTAATGCTAAAACGCGACGCGATATCAGCAATAATTACTCTTTTATTTCCTGCTCGTTCACTAACAATTTCGTTTGATATCCGACCCATGTTCATGTGATAACGAATCAGGCTTCAAAGCAATGTCTTTTTGGAAGGACGTTGCTTTGAAACTAGGGAGGAGGCGTTCCGGACTCACCTGTCTTCTTTAAACGTTTTCAAGGAATGCTGTGTGCTTATAGGTGTGCTACTAACGCAGAACTAACCTTCGTGATCATTCGATGTCTAATATACTAATGTTGTGGTACAAAATTGTGTACAGAATGGTTGTTTTACTAAGTATTTTTTTGGACAGGTTTTGCCGAAGATTTGGTGACGAGAAGACAAAAGAAAGATGCTCAACTCGGTGGTCAGTAAACCAATTAACTAAGTGTTATAATCAACTTTAATTGCATGAAAATAAACGCCACAATTGATTATTACTGCTCTTACAGCATAATTATCATCTAATCTTACAGTGCAAATTAAGCCGTATAACAAGACTAATAAGATTTATTTCCCTTTCAAGCAGAAGAAGAACGCGCCATGCGAAGGGTTTCGTACTTGAAAGCCACATGGGGTGATCGATTGCACCTCGACAGTGACGTGGAACCGGGCAACGACCCACAAGGCCTTTTAGGGTATGTACTCTTAACTCTTTACACAATAGCCATAAGTTCTTATTTATAAAAATATACATAGAAAATTCTCATTTGTTTTGTCACCTTACGCTTTTGTCTTTTGACCAATATTTTGCTGTTTTTCTATTTAGACAGATTGTTTTTAAGTGACAAACACAAGTGAAAACTGTTGTATAATTGTATTACACCTCCAGTAGATACCCAAAGTAGTTAACTACCGTTTATACCTGTCCAGATAACATAATATTTGTGATTAGCACCAATTTTTAATATCACTGTGTCACATAGAAATGTTGTAGATAGACGATTGTTACTATAAATTGTCTGTAGCCAATAGTAAGTAACCATTATCATGTGTACCTAACATAGCGTGGGTTCAATTGGTAATATAAATTGTACTAACGGGGTTTACGTGATTGGGTTCAAAACGCAGACTGCGAAAGTGGCGCCCCCCTCGGTTCACGGATGACATAACTCCACTGCTGAGAATATTCGACCCTGAAGCCATCCTCCCCACGCGGTACGTCGTCCCACCCATAGATGGCGCTTTTTAAAATGTGTGCAATAGTTACACGAATGCGTTCATAGATAGCGCCTCTAGTAGCCGAATAAAAGAACTTGATTTTTTAATGTTTTAGTGTAAAGTATTGAATTAAATCGCATTGCACTGCTTTAATCATAAAAAAAATAATTAAATACATCGGTAAGTAAGTACTGAATATCACAAACAAGTGAGACCCATTCAATAACGAAGTTTACCTACCCACATTTTAAACAAATTCATCCGCAAAACGATTTAAAAAATAACTTGTTTGGGGAGAGCTTTGTAAATATCGTATTCCGTGGAACAGACGTCGATATTGTTACAACATAACAGATGTTTGCATGGAGATAATTTTGTCGGTATTTTGATGTGTGCATGTTCGGTGTAACTGTAGACGCTCAATGTTAATCGTTTACCTACTGTGTTCTCGTATGTACGTAAAATTCTATGTCTGAATGTATATACGGCATGTTTTTGTTACTTATTCGTTGTTAGCTTAGGATTTTTGTTGTGGCAGGGACGTCGAAGCGCAAACTGTAAATCTATAACCATGAATTCAGCACATGATTCTGGACTCCTAGGGGGTCAAAAAATCTGCTGCTAAAAAGTGCTACGGGGTCAAATAATATGGATCAGTATTTTTTTTTTAGTAACATACGAAAGGTTTCTATAGTAAAAGTGCGCAGTGCTGCACACCTATTTCAAGTTAAACAAATATCAACTTTATTTCAATGAAAATTAAGTTGCTTTCAGAGTGACTCTAGCACTATAAAAAAGTTATAAAAATGTTTGAAGTTGTAACGTAAACTGAACTTTATTGTGTAGGAATTAAAGTTATTTTTCCATTAATTCATAATTATTTGTTTACATTTTTTGCTAATAAATCGCGAACGCAGATTACTTAGGGTGGTCCAGAACGATGTACTGAATCAATGGTAAAAGCAGGGTAATTGCGTAACACACTATCAGTAGCAATGGGTTTCACTTTGACAGTTCAACAACATACATTGCGCTATTTACGTTGTTGAGAAGACACATTTCTCGAACTTATGATGCAATGGTTTAGCAATATCTTTGAACTTATGATGCAATGGTTTAGCAATATCTTTCAAAATGATTCAGATTGAGATTGATAATGGGTTACCAGGTTGCGCGTCGATGTTTGCCACACTGTATAAATTGCCTACCTTTAAGTAAGTATAGATTACTGTGGTAAGAGCTTTTAGAATTTGACCTATTATGATTAAATCAGAAGATAATTTTTAACTGCTAAAAGAAAAATGGTTTGGTTTACTTAAACTCCTCCACAAATAAAAAAATCTTATGAGTAAAGGACATCACTAGATCTTCAATCAACATTTTTAAATACTTCCTACATTAAAATATTTACAATTAATTCATGTTAATTGTTATTTAGCACTACGAAGAAGGGAGAAGAAGAGATAGCGGAGAATGCAGTGGAAGCCGTTGAAGGAGACGTGCAGGGCAACGTGCAGATCAAGATGGTGGTCAGCAACGGCAAGGTACGTGATAAATAATCCATACTAATATTATAAATTCGAAAGTAGTTACTTTCGAGACAGAGTTCTGTCTGTCTATCTGTCTGTCGGTATGTTACCTTTTCACGCCTAAACCACTGAACGGATTTTGATAAAATTTGGCAGAGAGATAGATTGCATACCGGGGAAGGACACAGGATAGTTTTTATCGACATACCTCGCGGGCGAAGACGCGGGTGGAAGCTAGTTAGGCTACCTATAAACGTCAGAATAATCATGTTCCTACTGCTGGGACACAGGCCTCCTCTCTTCGAGAGGAAGTGGGCTGTGTAATCCACCACGCGAGCCGCCTAGTGCTGGTTGGTAGATGTCACATGCATGTCTTCGAATTTATTGGTTCTAGGACATACCGGTTTGTATTGTATGTATTCCTTCACCATTTACTTATAAACACTTAAATCGTATTGAATTTATTTTTGTCGACACCCGTCGACGGCTGCGCATTGACGCGTCCCGCCTGTGTGTATGAGCACTTAGTTTTCGCATGGTTTTCAAAACTCTGTAGACACTGTGAAGATATGTGTAAAATCTGAAAAACCGATTATCCTCCTTTTGGGCTCCGCCGCAGTCGGTTCAAATAGAATAGACTGTTTAATTATTGTAGGCTCACTAAAAAAGGTATTTCTGAGTTATTTGACAATATTTTTTTGTTACCTCAGCGCGCGAGTGACAGATCCTGGAAGCAGGTGTGGGGTGTGCTGCACGGCACCAAGCTGTACCTGTACAGACACCATCCCAGTCAGGTATGTGGTAGACATAAATGATTCTAGATTTAGCGAAGACTGACAAAACTGAACTGAATCCGTGATTGCGTGATTTCAGAGAAAAAACCGCAAGATTTTTTAATTTAGAATTTATCTAATGAAATTCTTCATGTTATATTTACTTCAGATTTTAAACATGGGGCATACGGTACTATAAAAACGTATCTCATTCAAAAAAACGAATCTGCGAAGTATCACTTACGATGCGCAACAAACAATTTCCAATACATTGTAATTCGACAGAAAACCTTGTTAACATGTAAACCAATATCTAAAAAGCTTGGAAAATCCTTATACGGTGAGGCCAAACCAATAACTATGTGATGGAAGCTTTACGGGAAGGTTCCATTTGTATGCGGCCTTCGCTCGCTCCGATCAGTGACGTATGGTTTTCTCGAAGTGTACCTTTTTGTTGGCCGAGAGTGTATACTCTGTAAATGTCTGCTAGGGCTGTCGAATGCTGTTGTGAAGAGATTTTTACAGTCAAATCAGATGGTCAATTATTCCCCTTATTAATAACGTTAAAAGCATTTCTAATCGCATTTCATCTCAGCAAAAAAAAAAATTACAAAAATATGCCAAAAATGTATGAAATTATACGTATTTTTGACAGATTGAGACTAAGACTGTGAACGTTCTTAAAATTGCGAGACTTGTCCCTCTGTTACCATATGAAAATCTTTTGGTTGTCGGTTGAAGCTTAAGAGCTCAGGGTTAATTCATAAGATTTTATAAAAATAGGCATTTGTGCTTCAGTGAGACAATAATAGGCTGGTATTATTATTAAGTTGGTGAAACCATGCATCGTCTCATAGAATGATTTTGGCAGGAAGTAACTTATTGTTCTTAATTAGGTTTACATTTTTAAATTTGATTCTAAGCTGCAACGCCCTCTTTTGGTTGCTTTTAAGTTGTAGTATAGAAGAACGAAAATCAGTCATATATTTATTATTTTATTGTAATATTTATGTACACACAGTAAAAGAAAGCACTGGAAGCCGATCCCAACATAGAACTTTTTGTTAACGATGCTAAACCATTACAAAGAATGATGAAATAATCAATCATGAACTATGACAACTTTTTGGTTCTTTGGTTTTAACTTTTTCTTTTTACATTGTAATGACAGCCCTATAAAAGTCTACAGTGTAGTGCAAATGTTTTGAACCAGTGAGGTAATGGAATATTGTTTTACGCGGAATGGGTTTTGTTTTGTTATTGTCTACGACTCGTGTTTGCTTACGTGGCACCGGCTACACAAATATTACTATGGCGCTAAAATACCAGACTGTTTATAAAATATCGACAGGTTGATGTACAAAGTGATTAGGGAGTTTTTTGTAATGGAGCCTAAAATATCCATTACAAATCCGGTTTCCTGATCTAAAAAGAATCTAAGACTTTCTACACGCTTAAAATAAAGTGCAAAATCGTAATGTGTCCTTCACATTTCTTGACTTGACCATAGACTACTTACATACAGGAAAAAAATAACCAGTGCGCAGACTGTAACCATGAATTCAGTACATAATTCTGAAACCTCTTGTATTTTTTGTCGGTTATTAAAAAAAAATGGCTCAGTTAATTATTATTAATTAAATTATCATTTTGACCATTTAGGTAATTTACTTTTCTATGAAACAGCTGTTTTTATTTCTTGATTACTGACGAAAAATTTCTACGCAAGGAGTCATGTCAAAAAATCATGGTTACATTTGCGCACTGGTTAAACAATTTCCCTGTATACAAACTCCAAGTTTCTACCAGTAAAGTACAATTATAACCGCCATTATTAACCAAGCGATACCCTAAGCCCAATTAAGTCAAATACTAATCTTAATAACTAATTGAGATACCCGTATAAGTTACACATTATGAATTCTTGCGATGTGCCGGTTATCTTCAAGATAAACTATCGACTTCCTGTCGCGCGCCATAAGCGCGTGCGCACCTGGCTTCATTGTTTAAACTTCGAACGACAGTTTAGGGTTGTCAACGTCTTAATTAATGAATATAGATTTGTTGACTTTAATTGTTTGACTCAAATATGGTCTGATGACGTCAAATCAAAGATAGATTTGTTATCTTTCGGAGAAAAAGAAAATTTACCAGCAATTTATTGTTTGAACACCCCCTATCACGAGTTTCCTAGCTTATTGTCAGGTTTTATATAATTAAAGGAAGAGTTTCAATCTATCTTTTGTGATAGATTGTGAAGAAAAACCTCTGAGAAAATTTATAGTATCTAGGTGTGATTTGATCACCGTTCCAATTAAAATCTTAATAAGTCAATTAATTACGCGTGTAAGCAGCTGCCGTGCTTCAAAACTTAACCAAACCAAAAAAACAGATGGTAACATATTCAACCCTTAGGTACCCACCATGTTGGGTCAACCCGCACTTCCTAAGACCTAGCCAAGCGTACAAGTAACGGCAAACTTTACTGACCCACGTGATCAAAAGCGGAACCGCAGCTGTCATGGAATTAATGTGTAACTTTCTTAATTATGGGCATAATTCACACACGGAAACACAGCTGTTTGTTTGGTTGAATTAAGTCATCAGGGTAATAACGATTACATAAGATACGATTTATCTGAAGAGTTTTGATGACACTTTTCAATATCGATCGCCTAGCATAAGAGATCAGTCGATCTATTCTGTAAAAAAGCTGAGTGAGGTGAAGTGAGCTATCAATAGTATACATTCCTAGCATCTGCAGTGTGATTCTGTAACCATCTCACCGTGAAAACTTAGGTGAAGTGAGCGTGGAGTGAGCGTGGAGTGAGCTGTCAATAGTGTCACTTCCTAGCAAAAACAAACTCACATCACCTAAGTTTTCACGGTGAGATTTTTACAGCAGGTGGAATGACAGCTCACTTCAAGCGCGCTTCACCAAGTTTTCACGGTGAGATTTTTACTGAACGGACCTGCAGATTTTGAATGGTTGTGAGTATAGGGAGACAGTTAAGAATAAGAATTCCAAGTAAAATGTAAAGCAATGACATAGTATGCGCTTTGTTAGAAGTCTGCTACAACAAACATTCAGCACTTCAAACATGAATGTACGTAATGCGGAAGTCACAACTCACTTCACTTCAACTTAACCACTGTTTTCTTGTAATAAAAGGTGTCACACTCCCACCCACTCTCGTCCACGCACTAAACGTCAAAACTCTAACAATGTCAACTCTTGCGCATCCGAAGGCTCATACGGACGTCACTCATTTACGATAAACGCAATAAATTTATAAAATGATATATTTTTGGTGCAAAATTCGTGGCCTTAAGTGTACATGTCACATGTAGACGTGCGAAATTTATGTTGCGGTCCCGACCATTAATTTTGTTGTTAATCAGTTCGTTAGATATAGTTGGTGTTGTCTTTATTCTTCATATACGTACCTACTACAGAATATATTAATTTCGTTTGAACTCTAAAATAAATCGTCTCTGGAATGCGAATGAATTTAGACTCCTTGTTTTGTGATTTCTTAGTAAAGCTTGAATATTGTTTATGGCTTCCTTGATATTTGCTGAAAGTATGATCGTTGGAACAAAGACTGTGCTGTCCGCGAAAACTGCAAGAGAAATTAAATGAAGGACAAAAGTTACTATTTCGAAATTGGTCACTTTTGTGTTGTTTTTTCAACGATAATTCGTTGAATACTAGAAGCACAGGACGATACCCTATTTGTGAAACACACTTTCAATCCCAATCTAAATGACATATTTTGAAGGATTGCTAATCCAATGCTTCATATATTGCTCAACAACGTAAATAAAGCAATGACTGTTTTTGAACTGTCAAAATGAAAGCAATTGTTATTGTTAGTGTCGTGTTACGCAGTTACCTCGCTGGTTGATGTGGTGGTGCTTGGTCCCAAGACTCATGTCCAGCAGTGGACGTCTAATAATGATGGTGAATCATGATTGTTAGGTACATTTTCTAAAGTTATTTCAAGCAATTTCGTAACGCCAGCATAGTTTCCTGAATTAACTACTTTTGATCAAAAGGATTCCGTCGCGACAGTCAAGTGTTTCCTCGAAGCGTGTCCTACAATTTATTATTGACATTACCTACACATTTCTCCGTACAATAAACCGAACATTGGTTTTATATTCCTTATTTAACCATTCGTCCAAAAACCGTACTGTCATAGTAATAAAGGCTATTTTGTTAAGTTCGTACTGCACTTTCACGGAAGACATTCCGCGAATGAAATGGATTTAGATTCTGAGAAGTGTCGCCTCTATATTTCTACAGTTTATTAATAAGATACTTATTATGACTACTGCGGAAATCCTATGTTCTTATAAATATAGAAGATTGATCTTTCAATTATACTAAATGGTGTTATGGGATCTGAAGAAGAAACTCGCTATAATATTTTCTAATCTTTATATGACAAGAAGCGTCAGTTGCTAGTTGCTAGAGCAGTGGTGGCCAAGTGGTAACGGCCGCGACTTACGAGTTGCAGGTCGTAGGTTCGAACCCAAACAGGCGCTTTACTTTGTGTAAATTATTTCATCACCACTGCTCTCAAAACGGTGAAGGAAAACATCGTGAGGAAACCGGCATGTCCTAGAACCAAAAATTTGAAGACATGTGACATCTGCCAATCCGCACTGGGCCCGCGTGGTGGATTACGGCCCACTCCCTCTTACCGAGAGGAGGCCAGTGTCCCAGCAGTGGGAACATTATATGCTGATTATGGTCAGTTGCTAGACTGTTGAAACTCTTAGGAACATGTTTAAACAAGTTCCTTCTATATCAGAAACTAGTTTCTGCCCGCGACTTCGTCTGCGTGAAGTTTCTTGTTCCCCCGATCCACCTCGTCGTATCGCATCGCCTGCCCGCACTATTACTTCGTTCTGTCTGACATTTATCCTTTTGTGCTCGTAAGGCTCCTAGCGTCATGTTGAATAGCCTATAGCCTTCCTCAAAAATTTGGCTATCAAATGCAAAAATATTTATTCAAAACCGACCGGTAGTTCCAAAGATTAGCGCGTTCAAACCAACTCTTCAGCTTTATTATTAGTATAGATATAAAGATAGCCTTATTAGTCTGATAATGTAATCAAGGTTCTAATTAGCGCCCATATTGCTTTAATTAACGTTACAAACGCACGTTATGTCATACCATGCCTAATTTTCGTGTAAGTAATTACGCTACCGACTAATTTATATTACTTTTTCATTTTTCTAAATGGGCCCGCTCTTGACCCCGATCACGCCAGATGGGAAGTGATGGATGAGGTCTATGATGGAACGAGCGTGCCCAGAAAATGCCTGCTCACTCTTGCTTTGAAGGCAGATGGGTTAAAAGTGTGAGAGTACACAGACTTACTTACTTATTAACAAACATGAAACTCGATTCGGAGTCAGTATGTCACATAACTTTGATTTTTTGGTTTCGTCACGATGTTTTCCTTCACCGTTTTGGGAGCAGTGGTGATGAAATAATTTACATAAAGTAAAGTGCCTGCTTGGGAACGAACCCACGACCTAAAACTCGTAAATTGCGGCCGATCCCACTGGGCCATCAGTGCTCTCTAGCCTGATTTATTACTCCCTATTCCTATTATCATTCGGAACACGTAAAGGAGGATATGTCATGTGTTTTGGTATCACGCGAGAGCTCTCCTTGACCCAATATTGGCAAATGAAAAAACTTTTGCTAAATATGGTACCATTAATCTATGTTTCATACATATAGGGACCATAACAATATTGTAAAGTTCAAAATTGTAAGAGATTATTAATGTATTGTAAAAATAATAATGTAAAGATGTCTTGAATTAAAACCATGTGTGTATGGAAAATTACATTGCAAATTGGTTTATATAAGGTGGCAACATCAACGCGCAAACTTTAACCATGAATTCAGCACATGATTCTAGATCCCTAGCATAGAAATACTTCGTCGGTTTAAAAAAAAAATTACGTCCTGTATGTCCTCCTTACAAAAGAAAAAAATCTTGAAACTTAACTTGTTTTGTTTCCCAACCACCACATAAAAGTCTTGGTAAAAACTATAGCAGACTAAATAGGTCCAGTATAAACTCAACAAAACATTCATAAAGTAACTGACTAGTTATTAATAGCAAAAGGTGTGAAGGATAAAATATACACGTCTTTAAACCTTTACGAGTTAATAACAGCGTACGATCAAAGTAACAACTTGACACTATAACAGTTCATTTTATAACAATTTATGAACGTGCATTAACACCGTCAAAGTATGTATTAAGTGTACTTAACTTGCCGATACTAAATCAATGGAACAAAACAGTGATTAGCATAATGCTGAGCGCAAAATGTACCAAATACATATTTATGAAGTAAACACCCAACGAATATGTAAGAAGTTGCATGTTAATGTAATCAGATCAATGTCGGACGATGCCTCTATTCTGGTGGAAGATATAACTACTTTGGTAAAATATATTTATAACGATATTTAATTTGGTATTTTAAGGGGAAAATCTGTTAAGAAAACTTAAGGTTAATTAACTAACTGTATAAAAAACAAAGAAAAGTCAAAGATTGTCCGGAGCTCACTGAAACGCATACAGGCAATTTTGTAGACTTAAAAACCTCGTATTGTTCTAACTAGACAACTGCACGAAGAAAAAGTAAACGCAGAGTCTGACAATGCGTATTGACTTCTGAAACTTCAATACACAATTCTGGAACTTACAAACCTTCCAAAGTTACAAAAAAACACCTAGAATTCTCAGTCAATTTCCATTACCTCATACAGAATAAGATCTATTTATAATAACGTAAAGTTCCATAAATCGAGAAGGCTGTTATCTCGTTTTTGCCACCCACACCTAGTGTTGCCCGTCCTGCCTTGGATAAATGCCATCGCCTCGAGGAAGAATGCTAATGTGAAACAAGAGGATACCATGCATACTATGGCACCCATTATTTACGCAAAATACTTGTGGATGTTTGTCGTTTCCGTTATAACAGGAAATTGGGTTGTCATGCATATTCATGGGTTAGTTTGGTAAAGTTGATCTATGTCTACTGCATGATTCAATTATTATTATAAATAAGCTATTTTTGTATTGTTATGTGAGAAATTTTGATAGTGTTTGTGAGTGTCACAAATCGTACGCGAGTTAGGCCCAGTCTATAAAACCATAAAGGCTCCTTCAAACAGGCGCGACACGACACGCGACACAAAGGCACCGCAAGTCGCGCAACAAGCGATGCCTTTGTGTCGCACGCGATTATATCGCGTGTCGCGCCTGTTTGTAGGAGCCTTAATCAGTAGTTTGGTTCTAAAAATGGTTTCATACAATTTGTAACACTTACAGGCGCCTTCAAGGTCAGGTACACCCACAGACACACCCTCAAGCATATTCTTAACACGTCAGAATTAATTTATGAAAATTGCTATCGATATCCCCTTATTTATTGCAGTGTTTCGGCGGACTCTTAAGTATTTTTCATTATGGTAATGCGTTATTCGATTCTGGACAGCTGACAGACTAAACTAGACTTTTTAAGGATTATAAATAGTTTATTGCTGGAGCTGTGAGAGGCATAAATCTTTTTTCGCCTTGCACGAGTAAGCATTATACCGCCAGTCGACTGGCAATTTTTTCTTGAGTCTAGTTTCTATTTTCGTCGACATGTGTTGAGTAACTTGAAGTAACTTATTAAATACTAGCTGAGCTCCGCGGTTTTACCCGCATAAGTCTCGATCCCGTGATATCAAGATGAGAAAAGTCTCTTATGTCCTAATACAGGTCAGGGTCTACCAATGTGCCAAATTTCATCCAAAACCGTACTAAAATAAACAAACATACAAAAAATCAAATCTTTTCTCTTATGTTAGTTTAGATAGCTTCCTTATACTTTTACGTCATTACTTACTTCGGAAACCACGCTTGAAAGATCTCCCAAAGTGGACGTGTGAACAGAAAACACATATCTCGAAAACACATCACCTGAAGAAAAAATACACAACAATATTTCAGTGCAGCGTATTCGAAGAAGCTCTCCTGATGCTTATACTCCATTAATAGACAAAGAACAGATAAGCATGCTAAAATAATGGAATGGCCACCTAAACTTAATCGTGGATGCACACCGTAATGGATCGCTCGCACGCAATCAATGATAGATCGGGACACGCGTTTCGCGATCCTGCGCCCGCGCATCCGATTACGCGATAAACGACCCACAGCCGATGAATTACAAGTGACTGCGTAATTGAACACCTTTGATATTTGATGGATTGAGTTTCTGTTTTCCGCGGATCAATTAGTCCCTTCTTTTAATGAGTCAGTTAATTGACAAAAAAATTCAAGATTTGTTATGGTAAAACATGTTTCAGCAGATAATAACAATCAATCTGCCTAGCCTTTTCCCAACTATGTTGGGGTCAGCTTCCAGTCTAACCAGATGCAGCTGAATACCAGTATTTTACTTAGAGCGACTACCACGGCCCAGTTACTGGGTAGTACAATACCCCTTGGTAAGTCTGGTTGTGTAGACTTTCGAGTTTCTGGCGACCTGTAACGTCTAGACTGTCAAAAATCCACGAATGACACCCGGGACCATCAGCTTAACGTGCTTTCCAAAGCACGGAGAGGTCTTGTTTTGTAAAGATGGCAGCAGATAACAAAGGTCTTTATTCAACCAATTATGACACATCGGAGCAGGAAGTCAATAAAACAATTCAGCGCTGTAAAATTACGGTGTAAGCACAATAATTGCCCATTGTCTCAAATTCCAAGCCACTTTTGCTCGTAATTTTAAACCTTAATGCTGTTAACATATCAACTACTTAAGAAAACAAGATTATATTTCATGCCATTGTTGTATTTTGTTGTTTGAATGGAAGAGTCAGTTCAGTGGGTGTTCATGATCTACACGAATGCATTGAGATTTATCATGATCTTCTTGGTTTTCTCAAAAAGGCGTTAGATGCGCAGGCGGCGATTGAATGGTATAGCATCGGGTCAATGCTGGGCAGGTGTCGCCCTATTGTTTCAAGCCAGGGTTACCGCTTATTGTTTCCTAACGCATTCGTTTGTACTTACTAAAGGTAATATGTTAAAATATATGCAATCGTGATGGGTTAAAAGTTCGTAGAGGCATTCAACTTGGTAGGAAATATGAGTACCTATCGTAATATTAAAATTTACTATCTAAATTAAATGCATGCGCTTGAGCATGAACAAGTTAAGTTAATATTAGAAACGTGAACGTTGAAGTTATTTTTATGTAGGTTTACTCTGAAATGACATACCTTATTTTTATTAGGTACTAGTTATTTTGGTATCCTTGATTACCTAGAGTAGAGATTAAAGTTTGCCATACTGATTGTCAGGGGTAGGTAATATTTTTAACCGACCTCAAAAAAAGGAGGTTCTGTAATCGACCCGCATGTATGTAGATGTGTTTGTATGTCACCGATTTAAAAAAAAAACTGATCCGATTTGGATGGTATTTCATGTCAAAGTGAACCTGTTACGTACCAGCCGTGCCTGCCTAAATACACCAATGTCAAACCATCAGGTGCAAGGAATTTTGGCGTAGGTATTCGACCTCAACAGAAATAAACATCTTTTGTTATAATTGTACGCCATTGTCCCAATGAGTTGCACAAAATAAACACGTTCAAAATAAACCGTAATTAAACTGAGGTACTTGAGAATTACAAATGGCCGCTTTTAAAATAGAAATACTGCACACAGAGAGAGAATCTTTGTGGTATGACATAATGTACAGTCGGGAACAACGGTGTTTTGAATATTAATATAATATACGTGTTATTTCTGTACGCAAAGTGGAGTTCTTGGAAAATGAAGAATACTGGCAGGGTAAAGAAAAGGTGATTTGTATTTCAAGCTTGTTGTCACAATACAATTTTCTTGTTGCTATTAGTAGAGAGGTTATTTACAGGTTTTTTTAAGTGGGGCTTGTGGCTAGCCGCACGGGTTAATCGACCAGGTTAAGCTACGCTTCCCGCGGATGGGTTACCATATAATACCTCGGAAAACACGTTAAGCCGTTGGTCCTGGCTGTCATTCGTGGATCTTTGACAGTCGTTACGGAACGTCAGAAGCCCGAAAATCTGACTGGTTGTCAGATTTTCGGGCTTACCAAGGTGTATTAACAAAGTACCTGGGTTGTGGAGGTCAGATAGGCAGTCGCGCCCATGTAAAATACAGGTATTCAGCTACATCCGGTTAGACTGGAAGCCGACCCCAACATAGTTGGGAAAAGGCTAGGCAGATGATGTTATTTAGGTACAGGTTTTTCACCATGGAAATTCTATATTCGAGTTCGTGATCCCGATATGAGATTTCCTGTTTACCTTTACACAATGATTGAAGACATACGATACAACCAATTAGGTATAAAGCTTTTCTAATAAGGAATCCCAATTGCGAACATTTTCTTGTCTCTTCGACTTGTATTTTCCCAAGCAATAATTTGCGACATTCTATCTTTTAATTACTACTAAAACTAGTCTCTAAGGAAGTTGCAGTAGACGGTAACTGTCCAGTGCTTGTCGGGCTACAGTCAAGTGCTCCTAGCGGGACGAGAAGTTATTTATAAACATGGCCGACCTTCGGGAAGCGCCACAACACACTTTATTCATTTGTCGCTTCATTTGTTGTTGAAACGAATGAAGCTCTTAACGACGATCGTAGGCGTCATTCATTCCCCTGTCGACAGAGTTTGACTGACTGACAACCCCTTACGAGGACGTTGAACTCTACGGAACTCTGTCGGGGAAAGTAACAAGTAATATAGTCAACTAGGACTTTTTATTGACTTCAAACGTTGGGCCCAGGTAGGTACTCTTAGAACTGGATCTATTTGTGTTTATCCTCAATTTTTGACACATCAAGGACTTTGACCTTTAGGGTTCGCGGAACTTCTATATAAAACCTACGTCTAAAGGCTTCACTCTCTAACCACGTTCGATTCACGGAACAGCAACAAGTTTAATTAACAATTCCAGTATTCATTTCATCGTGTCGCTTATTACGTATCGATAATTGCCGAATTAAGCGTAATCAGCTGTAACTCTTGTGTCGACAGCCTGCTGACGTGAATTGCCCATATTTCAGCCTCAGACGGTGTTGCTCAATTAACTGTCGTTGGTCAAATTGCTTTATTTGCATGCGCGTGTGAGGTGCGCCTCCTGTACAAACACGCCGCGGCGGCTGGTTCCGACTTCCTGCCACGGCAATTATAAAAATAAACAATAATCACTTCCTACGGCGTTGAGACAGGTCGTTAAGTCCTGTTGTCGGCGGCTCCGAGCTTAATTTGAGGGCGCGTTGTCTCGAATTTGCGTAATCGAACGACGTGTGTGGCGACAGAGCGGCTCCTTATAGGGTGAGGAGCTGAGGACAGAGTCCGCAGCGCACATACTGCCCAAAAACAACCACGCGGCCATCAACGGGCAATCGACACTTTATCTATCAAAAATCACACTTCTTTTAAATTAACAAGCTCCGTATACAGTTAAATTGGAATTTTATTGTGTCACTCTCGATTATCGTTATTGCGATGAGCTTATCGATGCGGGTTAATAGTGGGCTGTTAAAACAATAGGCTGACGCGTTGCGAAAAGCGTCGGCGTGGACGAAACACGATTGCGCTTTTAAAATACTTTAAATACCACAGTTGCAGCACAAGGACCGTTTAGAGTGATAAGGCCGACGTGTAATAACTTTGTGTAATAAGTTGGGCAAGTGGAATGCCGCCCCGATGGGCTTCACGTTCAGTCATTTGTATGCAATTAATTAAGTACATACTGAAGATGTTCAATCCATCTTTCGCGATATGTTTTACGATGGATATTGTCACTGCATGTTATTACGGCCTTTTACCTTATTGATAATCCAATAAAATAGTCCTTATAGAGTGGGCAAATAGGGAGTGTCTTTGCCATTTCAGGTCACAATGAAAAATCGTCCTCATTTTTCCATGAGCGTGAAGGTTGCCAATTTGTAAACGCTAACCACGCGTTTAAATCACTCGTCCCTTCGAGCCGAAAGGGCAGGAAGTGTACTGCCAAACATCTGACAAACAGTAATAAATCCTTCATCCCTTATTTGAAGACAAGTTAAAAGCTTCCGAGCTTTTCGCAAGTTGGCAGACAGCTGACCTAGTTCTAAACTTGGGCTTTATTACATCTTAATTCGGAGTTGACATTTCCATTTCGAGTGTTTAGGCTAAATTGAAATAGAAATAATGTTGGCACAGGATTAACCCAAATCTGAAATTGACGGGGACAAATTATAATTACCGTGTCGAACACAGAAGAGATAAAAAGTATCCGTTCTGTGATATCAAAGCAAGGTATACCTATCTTGTATTGCTCAATCACAAAGGGCTTTCTCTACAAGAATTTCTTGAAGGTCGAGATCTAGTTTCACTAATAATTTGTTGACTCAAAGGCGGTGACACGAGAATTGCCTCACGAATGAACTTGACCCTTACAAATTACATAAGAGTTCACCTCAAAACAATGAAACACGCGACTGAATGCCAATGTTGGGTCGTCAGCTCCCGAGCAAAATGGCGCCGTCAACGCCCAGCGATAAATAATGCGGGAATAGAAAATAATTACGAAACTACGAAACCAGCTATTTGGGTTATACTAATCTCCAGGGTTTGTCCTAGAAACGCTCAATATATCAGAGGATCTGAGTGATCGCTTGATCTCCCAAAATTGGGTTCGCGAACGGCGAACTCATCTGGGAAACCTCAGTATCTGTCGCCCTACATACCTTTCCTAATCTATTATGTAACGTAGGATAGGTACTCGTACTTAGGTTATTTTTCACTGCGTAGCTATTTTTAGGATATCTCCTTTGTTGAAATTCAAAAGGCTCGTATGAGCTCTGAAGAGTAATTGCACGACGAAATGTGTTTTTATTTTTTATTTTGATCGTGATAAATAATCTTATTATAGATATGATAATTTTTGTGTGAGGATTCTGTGGATACACGAGGCGTATAAGGATTATTTGTACCTACACATCAAGGCTGAAGCCTAATATATATACGAAGGTAACAACATAATCAACCTATAATGTTCCCACTGCTGGGACACAGGCCTCCTCTCTTCGCGTGGTAGATTATCCCATAATCTACCACGCGGGCCCAGTGCGGGTTGGTAGATGTCACATGTCTTAGAATTTTTGGTTCTAGGACATACCGGTTTTCTCACGGTGAAATCCTTCACCGTTTTGAGAGCAGTAGTGATGATTATTATGTACACAAAGTAAAGCTCCTGTCTGGGTTCGAACCCACGACTTACAACTCGTAAATCGTGGCTGTTACCACTGGGCTAACACTGCTCTCTGTATGTACAGTCAACAAAAGAGATAAGTATGCAGGATCGTCAGATATAGTTGAAGTTTAGTAGGAAACCGATGGATGTTGTCGAATTAAATTTAATATTATTAATAGAAAACAAACAGCTCATTTATCAAATTAAATTTCAGTCGACGACATCCATCGGTTTCTTACTAAACTTCAACTATATCCGACGATCGCTGCATACTTATATCTTTTGTTGACTGTACATAGGTAAGCGCGGACTAAATACTTGTAATTTCGTGTGCAATTATAAAAATACTTTTTTAATCAGTCAACTTCTACTGCGGTCCAGAAATTTAAGAAAAATATAAATTAATTTAGCTGCCCGTTCCCACGCGAACTGTAACAGTCATCTAGCCCGCGACAATTTGTTGTAAACGACGTGTGCAGTGGCGCAAGCGCAACCTTAATAACAACACTACTGTACACATGGCGACTAGTCTGCAAGTGATCACTCGAGCTTTACGGATTTTCACCACATAATACCGTACTTAGGTAAATCATAGACTACGGAATAGAAACTTCTTCGAAAGCAAATAGTACAGTAGCGGTAAGAATAATATTATATCAGCCTGTGGTAAAGTCAAGTCGATTTTGACACAAATCGTAAATAATCTCTAGCACTCGTATTTCCTTCGTAACGTGCCTCCCGAAGCCTAAACAAATACTTAACGCCGACAGACGTTTGGCGAACGGAACGCATCAAAATTGCGCTCGTATATCACTCATTACCTAAGTATATTGGATTGCAGTTAAGCATCCCATAAATAAATCTTCAGGCGTTCAGCTATCCCATTAACGATATTATAGACTTTATTGTTTACGCAATAAAGCTCGGTTTAATCAAATCTGAAGTGGGTAATTGTAAGGAACATGTTACGTAAACCGTCACAGTGAGTGGCCTACATACTTTTTACAATTAATCGGACAATTAGATCGGTATCGATTATCGATAACCCATCTGGTCTAGGAATTGGTAAACAATAATAGCAAAAGTATTCGAGATATTTGGCAGTAACTGTGTTTACTGTATACCGTGGGCCTGTATTTTGGTTTCCATGGAATTGGGAGCAGGAAAATAGCTTTTTTTTTTAAATAGTTTGGACATGGACATATCTATGTCTAAGGATTGATTTCTGTATTGTTGTACATACTTGTACATTCCCATTTAGGATTATCGTTATATAAACAAACAACTTTTTAACAAAAAAATACCGTCTCCCACAAAAAACACTACTAAGTCAAAAATAACTTTAATTTCGAAAGTCGGTGTCTTTGGATCTGTATTTTAGTTTTTGTCACCGACTTCCGAATTTTTTTTGTTAAAAAGTTTTTGTTTCTATGACGAAAATATTGCTTTTCCCGATGCAGGGACGTTAATTGTTGAGGAGTTCTCCTAGTATTCCACCATCAGCTCCATTTCACCATTCGCATTTGACGAGCATAAATTCAATCGCAACCCGTGAAATACTTATTATTGAGTAGTTCCGGTGGCCACCTGTGGTCTTCTTCATCAGTTCTACTTCACCGTGGTTTCCGAGAGCAAATGCACGAGCTACTATAAAAAATACCCAAATCTCTATAGGTGTGCCTATAATATTTGAGGAGTTCCCTCAATTCCTCATGGATCCCATCATCAGAACTGAATTTTGATAAAAAAGGGAACAATCTGGAAGTAAATCCTTATAAAAAAAAAGAATTTTCCAAATCGGTTTATATGTGGCGTACTAAGGTAACAAACATAAAAAAAATACAACCGAATTGAGAACCTCCTCCTTTTGAAGTCCGTTAAAAACTAGAATAGGTTACTTGAACGTAAGTGCTTTTCAGAAAATTCCCCCACGTAATAGAGTCAACCACAAAATCTGGATTTTCGAATAGCTTCCGGTTTTCATGAACTCCATTCACAAATTGCGTTTTCATGTAACATCTTTATCATGTAATAGTCGGGTTAAATTAAAATAAATTGCATGGAACGGAACTAGGTTCTCTGTATCGTAAATCGTTTGTAAATGCGGAGAAATACCTATGTAGAAATATAGTTAACTGTGTGAATGACAGGAACAGCCGTTGGACGGGAACATTGCGAGTAGTAGTGTCTGTTGTAACACACATTTTGCAATATAATTGTAAAATTTTTTCAGCGAAATTTCGGCGTTCCAACTAGGGAATGCAAATCCGTTCTGTTTTAAAATCCGGATTTTTAGAACGGATTTTTGTCTAATCCGGATTATCCGGATTTTACGGATTTTTTATGAAAATAAACAAATCTACCCATATATATTAGTTTGTTAATATAATGTTTCTGATATTTGTGTAAATGGATTGAAATAAAATAAAAGCACATGAAAATCAAATCAAATTAATGTTTTAATAGTACACCCAGCAATAACACCTTTATTGATAAAAATTTGAATAAACCCACAAAAATAAAAAATAATTTGATTTGATTTTCATGTGCTTTTATTTTGGGTGTACTATGCCATATCCAATGCCAAATAATCCAATATTACTTGATCGACCACTTTAAATCGAACGTCTAAATACTCGAAAGTTCTTGCTCGATATTTTGAACGCTGTTACAATTTCTTATTATTCAAAAAATCCGGATTCGATTTTCAAATCCGGATTTGGAAGTCTATTAAAAATGTGCGGATATCCGGATTTTTCGGATTACGGATAGTCCGGATTGCATTCCCTAGTTCCAACAAAATTCCGCTAGTTATACATGTATTTTTTATTTTAAGAGCTTACATTTATTTTCTAACTAAACTATTAAGTAATTGCTCCTTTATTAATAAAGCTGAAAAGAGCATTATTAATAAAGGAGCAATTACTTACTCTTGATACTTTATTTAAACTAATTTGTTTTGCATCATTTCACCATCAGTCTATATAGCCTTTCTGAATACCTTCTACATTTATATTATACTAGCAGCGCCCCGCAGTTTTGATACCGTGGGAATATTGTGATAAAAAGTATCCTATGTGTTAATCCTGGTTATAAACTATCTGTGTGCCAAATTTCATCCAAATCCGTGCAGTAGTTTTTGCATGAAAGAGAAACAAACATCCATCCATCCATACTCACAAACTTTCGCGCTTATAATATTAGTAGGAAGTAGGACTAGTAGAATAGGATTAGTAGGATGACTTTGAGTAGGTGTTCAACTGTACATGCATAAATACGTAGACATTTATAGGACTCTTATAGAGTGCATTAAAAAAACTCGTGTATCATGTAAGTTTTAAACGTGTCGTGCATTTGCATATTTTGCTGTAATTAAAGCTTGCTTGATTAAAAGAGCATTTATGAAGTAACTCGAGACCGTAGTGTTGCACATAAAAATCATGTCATACCCTCCCTTAATTAAAAATAAGAGAGGAAAACTGTTAAAAAATATGTTTTCCTCACATTCCAAACAAATGAGTAACCATTAACCAATAAGCAACCGCTAAGCCACGCAATAATTGTTTTTTACGCGACGTCCGCTGAACTGCAATTGGGCCATATCCACAAAATACCACCACAGTTTGACATCCATTATCATTCACTCGATCTCTTTCCAGAGCACGGCATACATCTGTCAGCGAGCCATTTATCTCGTACTTTCTCTGAAACTTCGAATGATTATTCAATTTCAAAGGAGATTAACTATTATCTAAGTAATGGTTTGTTTACTAAGCGTAATAGACGATGTTACTATAATAGTGGTCTAATTAGAAGAACGATCAAGTGTGACTCACTTTTTTTTATGTTGAGAAGTTCAGGTGATTCATGTCGTTGCGCAGTTAGAGGATCGGTTAAATTAGTATGATGAATCATGCAGGGCTCCTTGCAGGAAAATAAAAAGTAAATAAACGCTAAAAGTTTTAATTTATCTTTTCTTTCTTCCTTCAAAATATATTATCTTACAAAAAGAGGCTGATAAATGTCGTGTTAAAATCTCGTAAGACTTGGTCGGGAGGTTCGCGTCCACCAATTAGATTCCAACGCCATCTTGATAATTTCCGGCCAACCCACCACTAAAATCTAGAAATTACTGAATGTTACAAATGCTTATTTAACGTTTAATAAATGAGCCTTTAAAAATACTAAAAGTATTCAGTTTCGAAATCACAATTTAAGTAGGTTACGTTCAAAATACGTTAAATTTTCATTTCCTAGCACATGACTCAATCTTTCCACACTTACGTATGCTGTCCATCTTCCTAACAATTCCTGGAATTCCCCACGTGTCCCGAACTTGTCTAGTTTTGGTGTCACCTCAATTACAAACTGTAGCCTAATCGATCAGCCAAGAACCGAAGGAAGGGGGACTTTGACCAAATTTTCCGTCATTTGGCACGCACCCGACCTTTGTAGGACAGACGTGGCCAAATAGCCCTCGTGTTTGGACCTCGTTTGATGTTTCAGTAAAGGTCAGTCGAAAGGGCCGCCTAAACATATTGATTTTGGTGGTCCAGACATCCGTTAATAAAGCTAAGCTTGGTATTATTGATATTGTCTGGAACAGGAAGGTCACCTTTAAATAATTAATGAATAGGCACTTAATAACAGAACTCAAACAACATCGAGAGCAGGGGTGGCCCAGTGGTAACGGCCGCGACTTACGTGTTGTAAGTCGTAGGTTCGTAACTTTGTATAAATAATTAAACGGTGAAGGAAACCGGCATGTCCTAAAACCAAAAATTCGACGACATGACGTGCCATCTACCAACCTGCACTGGCCCCACGTGGTTGATTACAGCCCACTCCCTCTCACCGAGAGGAGGCCTGGGTCCCAGCAGTGGGAACTGGAACGTTATAGGCTGATTATGTTAACCAAATAACAGAAGTTTATTTTCAAGAAGTTTTAGAGACGTAGCTAGGTATGCAAAATGTATCATGAAGTCGCTTTAAAATGGAGAGGTGTCTGTTTTACATTCATTTAAATTTCTCAGTTCTCTAAACAACATTTGCTACTGCTTATTGTTTGTCGAGATTTCATGAGGAAAATTTTGTTCAGTAAGAAGGAAGTTATTATCGAAAAGTAAGTGAACTGGACCGGAAATTAAAAGAAAGTAATTAATTCCTGTTGATTTGGCTTTGTTTTCTGATCTGAATAAAAGCTTAGAAACACACTTCACTTCCTTTGTATACAACGCAAAAAAACCTAGTCTAGTTATTTTTATATTTAAACAAAAGAGTAACCAGATTATTTCGCATATTTAAGATCATGTATCACTTGACCCACTAAGCTGAGTAGAACTAATCTAAAAATATTCATATTGTGTTAGTGATTTCCTATGAAACATATCGCGAACCGCAATGTTACACATTTTTACGGGATTCTAATAGGCACAGTTGCCCTAAATCGTTTGTTAGTCAGTGGGTTACCGCAAAAACTGTAAAATCGGAGTTTTTGCGTAAGTTTCCGAAGCGTCTGATAATAATAACATAATTTACGAGTTCGTATCTAGGATTCCCGTTACAATATTGTGCCAGTGATCCATTGTTTTATGTAGTTTGCGGTTACCATAACATAACCATAAACACAATTTTTGTTTATTTATTTTTGAACAAATTTTCTTGATATTCTCAATTTGGTTAACTCCTTATTCCATACTTATTTAATGTTCAATTCTATGTTATATAGGGTGACTGGTAATTAGTGACCGATACTTAAACACGTGATTTTACTCATCATTATGAACAACTTTTACTATGGGACCAACCAAAGCTGAAATCGCGAAAAAAAAATCAGCTGTTCCCTACATTTATGTTCGTCTAACTCGTCAAAATGTAGAGAACAGCTGTTTTTTTTTTCACGATTTTCATAATGATCAAGGTGTTCATAATGATGAGTAAAATCACGTGTTTAAGTATCGGTCACTAATTACCAGTCACCCTTTATATGTATATGTATTGTGACTGCAATAAAACACTATTATTTGTTCTTTTAATGTAGGACGTCATTCAAATAAGGACACCTTTTTCTTCTAACAGAACACGGTATCTAATATCTAACCCTTTTTTCTTAAGGCCCTCACATTACATTACTCCGTTTACTTCCGCTTTCCCTCCATACTAAAGTAATAAGACAAATAAGGGTTCTATTTCTATTTTTAGAACGTTTCCGAAACAAATTAGTAACACGATATCGTAGCTGCGTAACGGTTATGTCGACAGGAAAAGTTCCAATGAAAATATTTGTCTACGGCTCACGTCATTGGGGTCTAATTGCGATCTTTTGAAACAGTTTACAGCTTTTTGGGAAAATTACGGTGTTTTAAATGTCATTGTAGGTTCTTTTCAAGTTTTTTACTTTTATGTACTGTCTTGGTACTGCCGGGTAAAAGTTTCCCCTAATTTGCGCCTTACACAATCCTTGACATTTTGCCAACAGTCTACCCCAGTTGCTTTTAAGGCTGCTCTCTGGTCCTTTGTTTTGAAAGTAAGGGCCACACCTCACCTTAGTCTAAAAAACATTCCAGACGTTTCCAATTTGTAATACTTACCTACATCTACAAAACACCCCAA
This sequence comes from Oligia fasciuncula, assembly GCA_963082905.1. Lineage (NCBI taxonomy): Eukaryota > Metazoa > Arthropoda > Insecta > Lepidoptera > Noctuidae > Oligia > Oligia fasciuncula. The sequence continues at coordinate 18,386,420 of OY720393.1, read as the reverse complement.
TAAATCTATTCGTGACTTAATCACCATAATAAACAATGAAACGGCCATCAATCGATGCTAGCCATCATAAGGAACTCCCACTGCTGGGCATAAATGAAAAGTACTGCTATTTTAGACGCGGCTCGCGGCTATATATCGACCACCACTCCGACTAATTAAGCCGTGGTGGCATTGAAAGTGAAACTGACAGCGTTCCCTGTTTTGCATAAAATGGACGTGATCATTGAGGGAAAATCAGATGTCGTAATTACTATTTATTTATTAGTTTTGCTATAGAAAATGAGATATAATAATATCTGTATGTTAGTAAATCTGGGAAAATATGATGCAAAACTTAGCAGTTCTGCACTTTTTATGATTGCTTGCTCAGTTGTTGAAAATTACGCGGTTAGTACCTACCTAGGTACTAACTACATTTCAAATTACATTGTATGTGTAAATATTTTTGAAGGATATTGATGTAATAAACAGGCTGTTTACAGGACTAAACTAATATTTATGTTCTGTCCTTTTCTTAATGAAATAGAAAGAAAAAGATGCACGGAGCTTAAATTTAGTTTAGTTTGTGAACAAGGGAATCGGCGCCTATGTCTCCCAAAATCTTCATCAACAACTTTTCAACCCAATAAAACACTAGGTTTTACGTACAAGTAAGAGGATTACTTTGGAACTAATATAGGTACACTAATATCCCTATTAAAATGTCAAGGGCACTGTCGAGAATGGCCCGCCAACAAAGCGTGAAAGCTGACTCTGATAGGACTGGGGCACGCAAATAACAATTGATTTTCTTTTGCACGAAACTTTGTTGTTATTAAAAGGTCGTCTTTATTGAGCACTCTGATTCTTAACTAATTACGAAATTGGATTATTTATGGTTAAAAAAAAACCGGGCAGCCATCTTGCCGTTTTGAATAACGAACCTCAACTATTTTCCTCAACGTCGTTCTTAAAAACCAAAGCCGCCATTTTGTCGTTTTGGAAAAAGAACCGTAAGGTCAATGTGGGCAAATCCGTCATATATTTTTGAAAGTTGAAGTTGGTTGACTATAACTGGTACACTTAACTACTTTAATATAAATTTGATGGTTGTAAGCGATAAAGAATTTTGTTGTCTATAATATACATCCATTCGAAATAAAAGAACATCCCTCCATATTTAACTAAAAATGATTTTTTAAAAAACGGTCGTTAGACGGATTTTCCCGAGGATTGGGGCAAATCCATCTAGTAGCAAATTTTCCTAGAATTACGCCGTTACATCAAAGTATGCAATTTGTAAACAAGTAAAAGCACATGTTGAAGAAAAATGTTTTGTAACGTCGTAAAAATACGGTTTAATTTACGTTTTATTCCCTAAAATCTTTTTTGGGGGCTAATCCGGCCTATTTTTATAACCAGGGATTTTAAACCTTTTCAAGAAGTTTGAAAACTAATTTAAATGTACTTAAATAAAAATCAGTTTCCGAAAATAAATGGTTTTATTCATAGTGACATATTATTATTAGTGTTAAAAATGGAATAATATACTCAACGAAACATACTGAAAGTTGTAGGGTTCTTGATTTTTTTCCTTAGGTATTACGTAACACCGTAAATCTTTAAATTTTAAAATATAACATTACAAATGAAATATAATTTTAACTGACCTATCAGCAGTTTGAGCATAAACAAAAAAAAAATATCCCTAATTATCAAACATAAATCTTTTAAGTTTTCAAAATACAATATTGGAAAGAAAAAATAAAAATAAAATAGAAATAAAATATCTGAATATGATCAATCAGTGATAGCATAAACAAAAACCAAAAGAGTTACAAACAATTTTTTTTTAATCTAGCAAAAGATCACTGCGTCGTCTTCATAATTTAAAAAGAAATCATTCGTTTTTTCCGAATCTTTTGACAAGTTAATTCTTTTTACTATTTAATTCTGTGGCACCTCATCTCGATATATTTTTCTTGTTATCTTAAATGTAAGTTTTAGTTTCTTTACTGTTTTGTAAAACTTTATTGAAAAGTACGGTTCATTTGTCTGTTCGTCGGCGTAGACTGCATCTATAACGCCAACATAATAAGTCCACTTTTTTTTAACATAATATTTTACCAGAACATGGTCATTCACAGAATAACTTTCACATTCCTGCTCCGTATCATTATTCTTCCGTATCATATTATTCTCATTACTTATAAATTCAATTTTACTTATGTTTTCAGTCTCTTCGTTTCGGAGCAATTATGGTCTCCTCAGTCTGTTCATATTCGTGCTCCGTATCATTTTTACTTATAATATCTATTTTATTTACTATTATTTTTATTTATTATCTTTCTGGTCGACAGTAAAAACTAAAAATTAAGGATGAAAAAGGTTGATAATATCTGCAATGGGGTAATTCCGCTATATGACGATTTAGCCCCTTTGATATTAGACGGATTTTCCCACTTGACCATTTTGAAGTTACATATTTTTTAAAACAATTATTTCTGTATCTACTGGTTTTTATTCAAAACAAATAGAAAAATCCGTTGAAACACTTATTAAACTACATGATATGCATACTCAGAAAGTTGTAACTTGTAAAATTGAATATTTACCATACAAGAAACGTCAGCATGCCACACTTGAGTTCCGCGTTCGGAGCACAACTAAACTTCAAACATATTTTTTTACTCTTGTAGACAACGGTACTCCATCTATGAATCATAGTTGGCACTAAAAAGTGATCCTGTTTTATCGACCGAATCAGTAACAGCGTAACTATTCTGGAATGAGTAGAAAATGCATGCATACGGAATAGCCCCGTAGACGGATTTGCCCACATTGACCTTAATAATGGTTTTCCTCAATTTTTTATCTGTTTTAGCCACGTCACTTTTTTATTAGAATTTAAACAAGTACCTATTATTTCGTCCCGCCATTAATTCCATGCATAGATAGATTACAATAACTTATTATATTCAAAACACATAGTGATGGGTTGTTTGCCTTGACGATTTTTTCCTATGACTCTCTCTATATTTTGACCGCAGAATTTGTTATCTTTATTATTTCAGAACTGTTAGGATTATGTTATTGTGAGTCAGTAAAGTAAGCAATTATCAGTAGCTGACTCAATATACCTACTCTAAAAAAGCTTAGGACGATGATTCATGATTTTTACAATCTAAAAGCTTTGTTGAAGTAAAAATTGGCGCGATCGTGACAAAGTGGCCCAACCTTTGTCCACAACAATAGCTACTTAGCTCAACGTTGAAGCACCAAAAAAAACTTTTCTCAGAACACTAGTTCTTCAGAAATTCTGTCGAAACTGACTAACGAAATAACTAAGTTAAGCAAACTTAGCTTATCCCAGGTTTTGTAATAACGCCCTCAAAACGTCATCCATTTTTGATAAAGCTTCGAAATAGCAGGGCCATTCTATAAATAGTCGGGGAGCCAGTCTCGTTCCAAATTAACCTTGTTACCCCATTTACCTGTGTTTCAAGGGGCTACAACCATTTTGCTCGGAAAATTGAATAAAGCCGCTTTATTTATTTATAGACTTAACAAAGTTATTTTCTGTTTCGTAACTAAGTGGCCATTATCTTGCAAACTTGGCCACTTTTCTTGCCAACTTGGCCACTTTTCTTGCCAACGACCGAGTCCATTCTACAGCAGAAACACAAGACATCTGTAGATAATAGTCGCACATAATTATAATAGGGGTGTGTTATGACGTCAGAGAATCGCGGGGCGGGTGGCGATGACAGGGTGGGGGGGAGGAGGGTTATATGTTCACGTTTACCACGTGTTATAGTAGTATGGGGGGACAAATAAGCTCAGTTAGAGTAATTGAGTTGTTACGTTAGGAGCTTGACTAGCATTAGGGCATGATTATATTCAATTAATTAAGTAGTAGTTAGTAGCACATTCTGAAACTATTAAAAGATTTGATTGACTAATTTTTGATTAAAATAAACTGCTTCGTGGATCTAGTGGTCGTAAGTGCTACTGTTGAATTTCAGGTCCTGGGTCCGATTCCAGGGTTATTGGGTTTTTCATGTGGAATTTATATCTGTCTGGATTTGTGCCCGGTTGATGATGGCAATAGGCTCGCCTCCCATTACATGGGACTGGCGAAATGTGGGTATAGGTACTAACTAAGGTACACCTCTGCTTAACTCTCCGAGAAATAAGGCTCCTACAAACAGGCGCGACACGCGATATAGTTGCGCGCGACACAAAGGCACCGCTCGTTGCGCGACTTGCGGTGCCCTTGTGTCGCGCGCGATTTTATCGTGTGTCGCGCCTATTAGAAAGAGCCTATACAGGTGTGATGTTATGTTATTGTTTAAACTAAGAGACAAATACAAAAGGTTAGGCAATCGTTTTGGAAAGTCCTCATTTATTTAAATTCACGTGTTTTATGGAATGAAACAACGCATTTCCGATTCGTAAAAAGTAGGTATCCCAATTTGATTTGAATGTTGAAATATCAAGCTCTTTGATCTTTTAGGAAGAAGATTCAGCGTGTCTTCAAAGAGCCTGAAAATATTTCAAACAATTTGTTTCCGTCTTTCACAGTTATCTTTTGACGAATAAAATGCAAAGAGACACGCTGTTTTTTAAACAAATTCATTCGCTGCATTTACCGTTTACGAAACAATACTAAAATGATTCAAATTTTCAAGCTTCTTGTCTCATTTTTACAGTATTAACAAGTTCCTATTTTATAAATTAAAAGTAGCATTGTCAATACAACTCAAATACAGTCCCACAAACCTGGCCCGGTGAGGGAGTCGCTGATATCGCATTTGGTTGGCATTTCAGCAGGCAGGCAGATTGACATTTCAAAATGGCGTCGTTAGTTCCTCTTTTTGCCACCGGGCCAGATAAGATTGTGGCACTATAGTATACAACGTTGGCATTATCTGTCAAACTGAAAATCGACAAAAAATTTAAAAATGTATTTACCTTTTTTTTTGGGTGAGAAATTATCAAGTAACTTCTCCTGCTCTGGGCGGCTACTTATTCATATCATTAAGTGAATAGTAAAATCCCTTGGACTTTAAACAATACAAAAATACAAAGGACAAACACCAAACATGCCCCAATCACCTGATACGACACATAGCTCCATACATTGCTGCAATTTTCAGCGTGCAACTAAAATAGCGTCGCGTCGAAATAGCTCGTCTCACTTATTAATAGAAGGCATTGTTTGGAAAGTCGTCAGCGCCTGACACGGCTCCCCGTGTCTGCGTAATGCATAATTAATTGATAATTAATTTTATACGTAATAATGTAAAAAGACTGATGATAAGCGAAAAGATGAACTACGGGGTCTTTATTCGTGTGCTTGCTAAAGAATTTGGATCGAATTATATAAATTTGTCGGTCAAAGAAAAAAACAAAGTTCGTTTGTTTTCTCTTTTATTGATTAAAGTCAATATCAATCTGCCTAGCCTTTTCCCAGCATGTTGGGGTCAGCTTAAAGTCTAACCGGATGCAGCTGAATACCAGTATGATACATGAAGCGACTGCCTCTCTGATCTCCACAACCCAGTTACTGGGTAATACGATATCCTTTGGTGAGACTTGTTGTCATGCCAGACTTTCGGGCTACTGATCCCGGAACGACAGCCAAAGATCCACGAATGACAGCGGGGACTGAAAAGTCATCCACGGACCAACCGCGGCAAGCGTAGCTTAACCCGATCAATCGACCCAAGCGGCTGTTATTACTTAGCCATCCCATCCTCATGACTATAGTCTAAACTGCCAAATACATCAATAAGTATGTTGCTGGTGTTTATTCCGTTCCTTACCAAACCATTCTCCACTTCACTGAATCTTTGGCACTTTCCGCCATTATTGCGTCATTGATATGCAAACGCATACACATTATCCTTGATAAATCAACGGCAGGTTAACTTCAAAATATCAACCTGTACTCAATCAATTAAAACAATCTTCGATTGCAATTCTACGTCAACCAAATTATATCGAAATGTTGCGTCAACAGTCGTCAGCTCTGTCTACAGAGCTTTTATCGCCGAAATATGATTACGTCAAAACCTGGATGACGTCATCGATTTTACAATATTAAACGTCATTCGGTGACACGCGATAATGAATAATTTACCTTTGAATGAATTGTTCTTTCGCTTGTTTCGTCCAATTGAAGTCTTTGCGTCATTGTTTTGTGGCGTTACTGAGTAAAAGTTTTATTTTGAACTTACCCTCTATTACCCTAAGGTTTTCTAAAAATATTTTCTTTGTCGTCAGAAAATTATGACAGTTAATTCGCAAGACACATTAATGCTCATTTTCTTTCGCAAGCAACGTCTGGTTAGGTAATGCCAAACGTAAGCAGTTTCCTAAGCATTCACTCCCGTTTCACCATTCGTTTCTCAGTAGGCAACTCGTAAGCTTCGAATTTTACATTTTTGTCTGTGGTTTTTAAGCATGGAATTAGTATGTATGCCTATGGTAATATTTTCGACGTCAAGTTCGGTGTCTGTCAATTTTGTAAGAAATCTGTTGCTCTATGTTTTTTGCGCTATGTAACTGCTGAATGTGTAAGATCGTCGTATTGTGTAAAACGACAACGAAAAAAAAACAAATTCGCGCTCTGGCGTGACACTTTCTAACCTTTTTCTGGATAAACTGTTGAAGTCCAATATGAGTCGTAAAAAACACAGATTCTATACGGAACCACAAAGTACTACAATCAATTTTCTAAAAACATTTATGTTTTTATTACTTTTTTTGCACACCATACTTACATAGTATATGCTCTGAGCACTGCTGACGTGTGAATCCAAAACACTGTATCTCTGAAATACCTATTTCGTGAAAAGGGCTTTTAAAACTTTTTTTGGTTTTTGGTATGTTTTAATAATATTACTATAACATTGTATTATGTGTTAGGTACCAAATTAAAGGTATGTTTACGTTTTATCTAGCCATGTATATTTTACAACCATACTATGCATACAATTAGAATTAATTAAGCAAACGTGTATTGTCTCTACAAAATATGAAGAAATGTCCCCGATTGTTTGAGCAAAACACTGTATGTTTAGTTCAAATCCAATGTTATCACAATCGTATGTTGTATTGATACCAGGACGCTCCTTATTAACTGCCGTTGATATTCTCTTTTTCATTTAACACACTGTTAAGCTCTGAAGCCATTGTGGTACATGACGAGTTGTTGTATCAGTTCTATATTGCTTTGTGACAATTTCACTATTAGTCTATTACGGTATCCACTCATTGTTATTGTTCTTCAACACAGTTACACAAACTTCTCAAAACGTAGGTACGTAAACAGAACGCAGCGTACGCGCTGTCGATCAAAACACCGTCCGCGCGTCCAAGCAAGAGCACTGACAATGATTCACGACCACTAACCGTTGAGCTCTCGCCCTCCTGACATGTCGCCGCGCGCGACGTCTCCAGTTTGTTTGGTTATACAAAACACTGTATCTGAGAGTTTCAAGTAATCTCGCGTAAACCTATTCAGCCAAAACACAGTAACTTCAATCACAGTGTTATGCCATAACAAACCATAAATGTAAGCAAAATACAGTGTTTTGTATGTGTTCATATCTCCTTCTACGTACTAAAGAATGAAAAAATATTAATACAGGGATATGTAACTGCCTCGAAATAATCAAATGAGCGCTGTTAAGGCAAAACACTGTAACTTGAGTTACAGTGTATTGGATTTACACGTCAGTGCTGAGTCTCACGTTTTCCTTTTCACATACACAATCTTGAATGAAAAGTGTTTTTCCAAGAAACTCTGGGCTGGAACCAAATACCCACTTAATCCATTAAAAAATACCACAAAAAATATATTACCCATAATTTCTACTATGAAAGTAAAAATCAGACATTTATTGATGTTATAACTCTTGCCAAGTGCCTATCGCATTTCATAAAAGTTTTAATCGGTGTTGCGTTTCTAGTTTCCTAGAAACAACATTATCCCTTAAAATAAGTTAAAGAATTTTGTGACAAAAGTTCTTTAATTGTAATAATAACAAAAAAGTTGCAGGATTCCGAGAGTTGCACGAGTAGCATGAACCATGAACATAGCATCTATCTGTGGAGTCTATGAAGACAAAGTGACATTTCTTTTCCTTCATTTCTGACGTTGCGCCGTAGATATCTTTCTACAATCTGACATTTTGTGTTAGGTTTCTTCGATGGTCATGCTACACTACACGTACGGTTAGCAATAAAAGTCGATTAACACTTCAGTTTCTTTAATCTCAGTTATTGAGCAAAATATTTGTTCAAGATTGCAGCAGAAGAACAGTGCAATTTTGAACAAATATTTTGCTCAATAACTGAGATTAAAAAAACTGCAAGTGTTAATGGACTTTTGTTGCTGACTGTACAGCCATCTGCATCTACATCTCTCTTTGATAAATAAATAGGCCTGAATCAAGTATAGGATCATCTTGCCTATAAGCTTTCGGATTCCTATAGTTATATTTAAAAAAAAGTAATTTAAAAAAATTAAACCGACTTCAAAAATAAATTAACTCAAAATTATGAAATAACTTTAATTTCGGAAGTCGGTGTCTTGGGATCTGTATTTTAGTTTTATGCCACCGACTTCCGAAATTAAAGTTATTTCATAATTTTGAGTTAATTTATTTTTGAAGTCGGTTTAATTTTTTTAAATTACTTTTTATTTCGTAATTTTTAGTTTTTGCACTAGTATTTGACCAAGGTTTTGAGATGTTTTCCCTTTGACACTACACCCGTAGCTCTTATCAATAAGCCAGGCCGTCACACTTACACGTATTAGTCCATATCTTGAAAATTACTGAATCGATCTTGATGAAACTTGCACTGTTCCCTAAGTTGAAGAAAATGTAAGCCAATAAAAAAAAATGGTCACGATCCGATTAATAGTTCCGGAGATATGCGTGGACAAACATACATACATACATACATACATACATAGGTACATACGTCTATGAAATTTTGTATATTTGTTTGGAAGCCCTAATAGATCATCATATGTGAATATAATGCAATTCCAATAATATTACATACATACGTATCGAATTGATAACCTCCTTTTTTTTTTGAAGTCGGTAATGATAACCTCCTTTTTTTTTTGAAGTCGGTAATAAAAAAATCTTTCGTGTAATATTTCCATGAATATAAAAGTATTGTGAAGGTTCACAAAACTCTTTATAAGGTGCTTTTGTTTCCAATACACTTGATTCATTGTCATCGAGAAACAATCAATTTGATATTTTATCGTCGAGGGTACAATGCTGGGTTCATTGACCTGCTGGTTAACAAGTATAAGGCAGGGTTGCTACCCTTATAATGTTACTGGAATACGATTAAGGTCGTTTAGTATTAAATAACGTGATAAGCAAAAATATACTAACTTTATTTAGGTAAATGTACATCTTCATAAGCTTACAAAGGAAACTTTAAACATGTAAGCACTAATTGACGGCATGGTTGGCGCAGTGGTTAAGCGATTGACTGCTGCGCTGCATGTCGCGGGTTCGATTCCCGCACGGAACAAATATTTGTATGACCTACAAGTAGTTGTTCCGGGTCTGGCTGTTTGTGTATGTGACTTTAAATGTTTGTAAACGCACCCATGATACAGGAGAAATTCCTAGTGTGGGGCAACGTAAAAATAAGAGCGCCCCGCGGTTTCACCCCCACAAGTCTCGATCCCGTGGGAGTATCAGGATAAAACGTATTCTATGTGATAATCCTGGTTATAAACTATCTGTCTGCCAAATTTCATTAAAATCCGTTCAGTAGTTTTTGCGTGAAAGAGTAACAAACATTCATCCATCCATCCTCACAAACTTTCATGTTTATAATATCGGTTATTTTGGTTATTAGGAGAGGATAGAATATGTTTAGTTTAACTCTTCATTATTTTCTTTAATATGTTGTGTGTAATTATAATGTTCTTCGAAAAGGTCAGGTGCGTAGTTCTCCAAACGCGTGTATGAAAGTAGTATATTTTTTCGTATAGATCGTAACAAGTGCAACTCTGTAGTTTCTACCAATTTCCATAGTAGGAAGTAGGAAGACATGAGTATAAGTACGATTTTGTAATGGGTTATAATGCACTAGCTTCCGCCCGCGGTTTCGCCCGCGAGGTATGCCGATCAAAACTATCCTATGTCCTTCCCTGAGATGAAATCTATCTCTCTGCCAAATTTTATCGAAATCCGTTCAGTGGTTTAGGCATGAAAAGGTAACAGACATACAGACAGACAGAGTTACTTTCGAATTAATAATATTAATAATATGGATTACGTGGTTCTAGTTAGGCTGCCCAAAATGGTATGCTATTGCACTGCCCTCATAACACGAAGTACGTAACACGAGTACGTGTCATCATTATCTAAGCAATCCTTACTTTAATCGTCCCATTGGCCAACGATCCCTTTAGGAGCAGCGTCAATTTTTGTCGGTGATCGATACCACAAGTTATTTTAGACTCTATAACCAAAGAGCGAAAGCCCATATCACAATGTACGCCCAAAAACGCAATGCGGAATAACTCCAGCCGGCTGGACTATAAGCACCATATTATGACTTTCAATTGTTTCTTAGTATAACTACTAGTATAGTTCTACTAGTGTAGTTATGTAGTAGTTGGATGCGAGAAGCACAGAACCGGTCGAAGTGGAGGTGCTTGGGGGAGGCTTATGTCCAGCAGTGGACGTCTTTCGGCTGAAATGATGATGATGATGAGTTGAAGTGAACATCCTACCTGACTCTAGGTAATAAAGGGATTGACAGCTCACTTCAAACTCACTTCACCTAAATTTTCAGGTTATTTTTTTGTGGTTTTTACCGTTTAGCTCTACAGTACCTACCACCCCTAGTGATCGGCAGTTGTTTAGCAAATTCACGCCATTTGTGATGAATTATTTCAATAGGCTCTGTTTGATCAGCGCCTTTCACGTTGTTAAATGTGGCCTGGCATTACAGTGCAATGACCTTAGTTAGGGTTCAATCGACAATACTTTTATGTACGTTTGTACCTTGTTTAATACCCCTTTTGAACACAAGACCCTGGAAATTCTGCTCAATTTTATTGCTGTTCTAACAATCTTAATGGTTGTATTGAAAGGTTTAGCAGGATTGATGATTGCTCAACGTTGTGGTTACCTGCCTTTAGACCCTTTGTAGACGGATCGGTTTCTTTACGGGACGGCGTGGCGTATAAACCGCGCCGTAGAAAAACATGTCCATCATCAAGCTCCCATAGTGATCCGTACATCATTCAGCCGAAAAACTCCCTCAAGCACCTCCACTTCGACCGGTTCTGCACTGATTCTCGCATCCAACTGGTTCCTGCGGCCTTCACAAGGTGGTGGGTGATCCGTACAACACTGACGAACCGTGCCTACACACGGCGAATCAACCGTAGTTTTCCACGGCAAGAAAAACTAGTGTGTACTAAGACTTGAGATGAACTATTGGAAGCTAATGCTGAGTAGGAAAGATTACCTGGTAACCAAGTTGATAACGTGACTGGTCCGACAGACTGGCATAGGGTGCGTGACTCATGGAAACTATTTTACACTTGTATGGGAAGTAGAGAAATCTATATAGGTAGCCGAGGTCAAGCGGAAAACAATACCAATACGTAATCTGAATTACATATGAGCTAACCATTGATGACAACGGGACAGGACGGGACGTAAATAGGAAAACACTACAACCAGCATACATTAGTATAATCAACCTATAATGTTCCCACTGCTGGGACATAGGCCTTCTCTCTTCGAGAGAGAGTGGGCTTTAATCCACTACGCGGGCCCAGTGCGGGTTGGTAGATGATGTCTTCGATTTTTTTTGTTCTAGGACTTACCGGTTTCCTCACAAGGTTTTCCTTTACCGTTTTGAGAGAAGTGATGATGAAATTATTTACACAAAGTAAAGCACCTGCCTGGGTTCGACCCACGACCTGACTTGGGCCGTTACCATTGGGCCACGACTGCTCTCTACATATATTATCAGCCTGTAATGTACCCACTACTGGGACACAAGCCTCCTCTGTGAGAGGTAGTGGGTCATATCCCACCGCGCTGTGTGGGCCATAGTTTATGTAACTAATAATTTGTTCAAGCACCTCCACTTCGACCGGTTTTGTGCTTCTCGCATCCAACGGATTCCTGCGACTTTCACAAGGTCGTCGGTCCACCTTGTGGGAGGCCTTCCAACGCTACACTCCAGAAGCTTCCGATCGTCCATCGGACATCTGTTCTGCGAGCAATTTGCTCTGCCCACTGCCACTTAAGTTTGGCAATTCTTCGGGCTATGTCGGTTACCTTGATTCTCCTGCGGATCTCTTCATTTCTGATTCGATCACATAGGGAAACTCCAACTACTCCAAGCATAGGCCCTTTGGGTGAATTTTAGCCTAAAATTTAAAGTCCTGACTGATTGATATAACTACGCACAGGTTAAACCGCTGGTCCTAGAGACATGCAATTTGGAGGGTGTGTTCTTTGTAAAGTGTAAGTATCCACTAAGAAAGGGTTTTTCGAAATTCCACCCCTAAGAGGGTGAAATGAGGGGTTGAATTTTCTTTGAATAATTTCCGACCTCCACGCGGGCGAAGCCGCGAGCAAAAGGTATACATAAAAACAATGTTCACGACTCAGTTCACTGGAATCACAAAAAAGCTATCTACAAAAGTGATTTTCTGAAATATTTACTACATGCTACGTAGCTTACTGCAGAATAGAATGTTTCCAAGTATTTAGTATAAATAACGTTCCAGTGGATGAACAGGAAAATGATATGGAATTCACAGGTTTTTCACACGATTTTTCTTTCAACGAACACAATATGACATGACTTCTGAAATATTGTAATAGCTGGATAGCTTTTAGAAGTATTACTGTTATATTTCTCAACAACAGATTTGTCTCAGGTGCGTAGGATCAAAGATATATTGCAGCTTTTTATTACAGTTTCATCGCATTTTCCAATGAATTTTTTTTCTCGCAACCGGCGTGTGTGACTAGCACCTTAATTGCGTAACACACCATCAATCACGATCTCAATCATTTTGGAGGATATTGTTAATCCATTGATTCATATGTCCGAAAAGTTTGTCTGCTCAACAACGTATTTAACTCAATGAATGTTGTTCAACTGTCAAAATGAATTCCATTGCTAGTGTTAGTGTGTTATTATTTACCCCTCAGATATATTATGAACGTAAACGAAACAAAAGTAAAGTAACTAGTGTGGGGCAACGTTTAAAAAAAAAAAGTAAGAAAGGATCGTAGCACGTGGCTTTTTCTAGTGTCTTCTACCTCCATGGGAAGGTGTGAGTTTATATAAATATGTAAGTTTTTCTAAGAATGCTCCTTAAACCATCGTATATCAGTCCTCTTGAAAGGAATCTTGCGAATAAAAGGTGTATGGAAAAGACATGCGCTATCTATAGAAATCACGCCATAAGATTCCTGCCAGCCCCATTCAGTTCCGTCGCTATTCAACCTGCTTCGTAGAAATCTTCATTTTTCATAGAAACTTTTTACATTTTACCTTTTTTGCTACGCCTAGTATCCTTTTCCTGACGAACGTCCTATACTTTGCAGGGGAAAAAGTATCTACTGACATAATTTAACAAACCTTTATGTTCAAAAGAATTCTAATTTAGTACCTTATAGTTTTCTGTCGACGTTTTCAATTTGTTTTTGTTTTCTTTGAAATAAATATTTGTATTTTGGTACTGAAAACACATTAAGATGCAACCCGTCAATAACACTGTAAATTGATCTGTCAGCATTTGTTAAGAAAAGTGATTTTAACATATCTTTTGTGCACTCCCTTCACCAAAATTGAAGTATTATTGTTTACGTATTTCGCGATTCCGATATGCATCGCTAATGTGCGCCAGAAAAGCAGATTGAGTGATTATTATAAAAAAAATAAAGACAATAGTAATAATTGGTATAATAATAGAGCCTCGACCAACACCTAAGGAGGCTCTCGTTGGGCAGCTGGATCAAGGCCTTTTTTTTTTTTTGCGGATGGGAAATCATCAAATTACCCCTCCCGCTCTGGGTGGAGCGGAAGGGAGTGTCAGACTCTTACTGACTAAAACCCACCCGTGTTCCTTCCTTAGCCCTTTATGTTCCGGGCCAGCGGTAACCCTTTCGGACAATCCCGCTGACCCGGCAGGCTTCGGCCCTATGGGGCCCCTCCTCGATGCTGACATCTCTTTGAGGCGCGCGTGGAACACGTACGCGCCGTCCGGCACGGGCCTGGTCCTGATCGGACGGTGAGCTACCCATTACTCTCCGCCCGCAGGCCCGCGCCTACGGTGACCGGGAGTCGTCGCGCGGCTCCCGACGCCCGGAGCGTCTCCCGCGGCGGCTGGGACGGGAGGCTCTCTCTCTGAGCCGTCCCGCCACCTCCTTCGCTTTAAGTAACTTTATCAGTTTGTAGGAGCAGTGGTGGTCGCGACTTACGAGTAGGTCGTAGGTTCGAACCCCGGCAGGCACTTTACTTTGTGTAAATTATTACATCACCACTGCTCTCAAAACGGTGAAGGAAAACATCGTGAGGAAACCGGCATGTTCTACAGCTAAAAATTGGAAGACATGTGACATCCAGCAACCCGCACAGGGCCCGCGAGAGAGAGGAGGCCTGCGTCCCAGCAGTGGGAACATTATAGGCTGATTATGCTTGTGTGAATAAAAAGATCGAGAGATATGAATATAGTTCTTATCATCAAAAGAACATTGACACAACTCGCAGCAGGGCGGAATGATACAAGTTTACAATTTTCAACACACTCCATCCATGGAATACCTAGAAAATGATTACTCCACTAATATGTTTGTAATCATTACAATAACATGTAATCAAAGCCCATTATGTCCAAGCCCTAGTTCTAAGCTCAAAGATAATCTACGAATAAACCACATTCAATTTCAAAACCATAGCTTCACCTAATCATACAAGATCTGAGGCAAATTACTACAACTTTTAATTTTACGTTTATTATCTATGGCCCCATCTGTTAATAATTAGTTTAGACACATGTTCAGAACACGTTAATAATCTGCAGACCACCGGAACTGTTCCAAGGATGATCCAAAAAAGAACATGGTCACAGACTTACAACTATTTTTACGAACGCGCCATCCACTGAACATTCTCGTCAGAAGAACTTCAAAAAGTTTAAAATTAACCGCGCAATGTATACCAAACAATAGCCAAGACTCGTGTAAGAAAGTAAAACAGTCAAGGCTATCCGAGTTGTTTCCTAAAATATTTACACAACTTCCACGTTTCGAAATGGTGTTAATTTTCATAATACAGGATGAATTTGGTAACGTAGGTACGTCTGTCGTTTGGTAAATTAGCACTGATTACCTAAATGTCATAACGTGGGTTCGGATCAGGATATTACTTGATGTATTTTCTTTAATAAGTAGGTATACGATTACGATTATGCATACAGACCATTACTTATTTTAATAAAAACATTATCAGATATATACCTGTCGCAGTCTACCAGTTCTTAAAGTAAATAAAACCTTTTAAGTACCAAGCGAAAAGCCTGTCTCCATACTAAATACCAATAAAGTAAGTAAAATAAGCCTTTATTGCAAAAAAAACAATTATTTGAAAGTTGAAAATAGAGGTAAGAAAACTAATTAACTTAAACTAAATCATATTCTTGGGATTCGGTTGGTCTCTCCTCATAACAGTTTGTCTTTCGACAAAGGCCTCCTCTAAGGCTTTCCCCGAATAGTCTTTGGCTTTCCCCTTGTTTCTGCCCTTTGCTGTACGTAACCATTCTGCTTAAATGCTGCATATTAAATACTAAAATATTATAAATGCGAAAGTAACTCTGTATGTCTGTTACCTTTTTACGCTTTAAAGGTTGTCATGAAATTTGGCACACAACCAGATAACCTTAGGACATAGGATGCTTTTAACCCGGTAATACGTTCCCGTGGCATAATTTCAGACATACACGCGGGCGAAGTCGCATGCAGAAGCTAGCATCTAATAAAAAACAGATGCCTTTCTAGACAACTATATCGTAAAAGAGAAATGTAGCCACATAAAAAATCTTGTTCCATAATTATGATACAAACTTCTTAATAAAAACTTAAAAGCTCTGTATTACATGAAACGGGAATTTACAACCAAGAACTATGTCGAAGAGTTAAATCTTTACATGATTAAAGGAATGCTTACACAGTCTCATTGAACGTTTAAATATAATTTATGAGAATATGGACCTATTTAGTTGGTTGCCAATGTTTTTAGTTTTATTAGGGACGTTAATAGTGTAATACTTATTGTTTGGGGCCTCGACTTGGCCTGTTATACAAGAGGTTATATATACGAGTCTACTGGGTATGTACGTGTCTAGATTTTTCTGCGGATTTGCTTACCTGTTAAGGCTCCTTCAAACAGGCGCGACACGCGATAAAATAGCGCGCGACACAAAGGCACCGCAAGTCGCGCAACGAGCGGTGCCTTTGTGACGCGCGCGGTTTTATCGCGTGTCGCGCCTGTTTGTAGCAGTCTTTAATTCAAGTAACCAATCAATTAACTAAGCCGTTCGTAGGCTTTCTTATTAATTATTGTAATAGGTAAATTATTGATTAATGTGAGAAATATTTTAATTACCTAAACTAAAATTGTAAAGAGGAAAGATTTGATTTTGTCTATGTTTGTATGTTACGCTTTCACGCTAAAATGGCTGCACGGATTTGGATAAAATTTGGCACATGGGTAGACCATGACATGGAGAAGGACATAGGCTATTAACTTTCCTGGATCGCAGACGAAGTCATGAGCTGTGCTAGTAATAGATATTTTGCACACCTAGGTAAGATATGGTTCAAAGAACTTTTGTTATATTTATCACCCATATTCAGGCAAATAAATGATAACGTTCTAAAGTCGCAATCTCATCTCAGCGACAATCAATGTCAAAAATTTGCCAAAAATGTAGGGAAATTAGAGGTTTATTTTTGACAGATTTCGACTGAGATCAGACTGTGAACGTTCTTAAAATTCAAGAATTGGAATTCCCTACTGGACATAATCCCAACATGTGTTACAAACGTTGTTCTCCGTCTTTTGTTTAGTTCTGTCAAATACTGGCTACTACTTATCTCGACTTTGCCCGACTTTTCATTTCGACACGCTGTTGTTGTGATACGATGCAACATTTCATCGGAATTTATTGAATCAACTCAAAATAGAACGACAAGTGTTAGCAAGGCCAACATTCACATTAACTACAAAAACATTGATTGGCAACTAGATCAGATTTATTATGAAAAAAACTACACAAATATCACGTTTTTTTAACATAAGTGTACAAACATACGGTTAGTTTCAAAATATACACGGTAGAGTAACGAAATTACTCTGACGTGCATCCACGTAACTCGGTTTACGGAACACACCCGTAAAACTCGCGTAACAGGCGCAAAAAATACTGTAAAACGTTAAAATATCGTTAAAACGAACTGTTGACCCATTTCCATGTTATGTTTACTTTTTTCCGCTTTATATACTCGTTTTACTTGATGAAATAATTAAGATATCCGCGAGAGATCAGAGTTTTGGATATTATGGAGTGAAATTTAACGTTTTACTGATTTTCCAAAGCCACAACGTAATTGGGGAAATTAAAAAGCCGAGAATATACTTCTTTTACAACTTTATATCGTTATTTTATTTAATTTTATTCCAATCACGGGAAATTAACCTATTTGTTCGGCCCACACTTTTATTATTGTTTACTTTTACTCGCGTGGGTTGACGGTACCTGATACAGCGCACTTGCTTTTGTTTTTGTTATCATGGAAGTGTTATTATTATACAATATCGATGAACGGGCA
Source organism: Oligia fasciuncula (assembly GCA_963082905.1). Taxonomy (NCBI): domain Eukaryota; kingdom Metazoa; phylum Arthropoda; class Insecta; order Lepidoptera; family Noctuidae; genus Oligia; species Oligia fasciuncula. The sequence goes on along the minus strand of OY720393.1, from coordinate 18,368,520 downwards.
AAGCCTACATTATCGATCCCTTCCTTTTCGAAATTTTATGGCTTATTTATGCCCGAAACATGTGTTAGGATAGTGTAGCAAATATTGGGAATTTCTCGTTTAGTTCCGACTGCCTTGTTGATCTAGTAGGTACTCGCTGCCAAGCATGAGGTCCTGGGTTCGAATCCCGAGTTGGGCAAAGTGCTGTTAGGTTTTTCTATCTGGAATTTCTCAATATCAGTCCGGAGTCTGGATTTGTGCCTGGTTGATGACAATAGGCTCGCCCCCTATTACATGGGGCTTAAACATAACTGGCGAAGGTGTACAATAGGGTACAGTCACGAGCACTAATATGTCAACATTTGGCAATTTTCAATGTCGATTTTTTCGTGAAATAACGAATGCAACGTTGAAATACTTCACTTTACACAAACCTATGGGTTCGAAAATACTTTGTTCGTAATAACATAAAATTTCATTCAAAACTAAAGGAGAAAATTGTCTTTGAATAAAGCCGAGTGTATACATACTTATGCTCGTGACTGTACACCTCTGGCTAGCCCTTCGAGAATTACAGGCAACTGTTATGTTGTGTTTATGGTCGGGTACACATTTTTATTTTTTTCTACAACTTTGACATAAGTAAGCAGTTTACACTTTTGTTAATTAAATACATAGTTACATTGCAAAATTTAATTTAGTTCAGTTACCTATCTCGTCTGCAATGTGTTCGTAAACATGTAGTAGTTTGAAGCGAAATTCCGAAGCACGTGCTCCTGATGATATTAACTGATAAATGTGAACATTCGGGCTTCAATAGCAGCGATGGTGAACCCGCGATCGAAAAGGTCAGGACTGGCGAGTGGAGGCTTATTGCGGTAGATGTACTGCCTTATGCAAGAAGGTTATATTAAATCAGATGGGAAATAAAGTACTTATGGTTGTTTATAGATATTAGCTGGCCCTTGAATAAAATTCTGCAAATAATACAGGCTGCTTTTAATTTTTTCTTTAAAAAAAATGGACGATCATGATGAGACTTTTTTATAGGTTTGGTTAGGATCCCCTTACAAATGATATTAATCATTGCATTATGTAAATTATTTTCCACATTTACGCGTAAATTGTTTGCGTCCTATCAATCACATAAAAATAATATTTACGAGTATTCTCATAAATCAAGATTTCAACGGAGATCGACCTTCACAGTCGTAAAGATACGACGCCATTTTGTAAATAAACAAACTTTTTATCCTACTCCTAAAAGGAAATGCTTGACAATGATTTTTCACAAACACGTCAAAATGTCTTATAATCATAAAAACAATTTAACCATTATTTTTGAGCTAAAGCTGCAATAACAATCCCACAATTTTAAAGATGCATGCACAACAGCGTACTTAGGTACTCAATGAATCCCACATATTTATGAGCACAGCTACGGTGTAAAACCGCTTAAATTATCGCCCATATACACTCGTCTTTTTACGATCTGTTAAAAACATAATATCTTTAATATTGTGCCAACTACTTAATATATCATAGAGATAACTACGAGACGTATCGTGTAACCTCGCCTTACGTAATTAACAGTGTTCTAATTTAGATTAGGCCTAATTTACTTTTAGAATGGTTAAGTAAAGAAATGTTATTTTAGTTTTCTAGGAATGGCTGAGAAAATATATTCTGTACTCATGAATGAGTTGTGGAAATTATCGTATGTTTGACTTAGAACTATTAGATATCACTTATCGTATTTAAAAACCTGTTTTTTTGTTGATGTCTAATTTATTTATTAGTAACAATTGTTTTTGATGTTTGATGTGAAAACGTTTTATATATTTCGTAACCTATATTAAATATTTCAATGTTTTAACACATACTATCGCATGTAAAATCTCACTTGAAACTAACTAGTAAATCTAAATAAACGACTTCTACAACAGTCTTTCAGGTTTTCTACTAAGAACGTACAGTATTCTCCTATAGCTAGGTATTTTATATTTTCATAGCCTTTTTATTCTTTCCGATGACCTACAAAGTTAACCAGGACTTTGAACCGCGATAATAACTGTAAGAGGGTGTTTAAACCAAAAAGACTCATTAGCAGTTTATTGTTTTAATAAAACTGGAAACTCAGTCTTCATAGCATTAAAAACTGCGTAAGCGACGGGTGGTGAGAACGACCCGGTTTCTCACCCCATCCTGTATAATATAAAAGTATATCTTGGGGCTCAAGACGAATTTAGCACAACTTACCTACCTGCTGCTCCAAAAAATCGGGTTAACCGAAGATTTTGAGTATAAAGTCCCAAGTGTTCAGTAAACCGTACTAGGTATAACAGAAAAGGTATTGTATTATTAAGTAAGGGTTTAGTAAATTTTTGATATACCTAAACTTTACTTTGAAGTCTAGTCAAAGTAAAGTAATATCAAAAACCTATTATTAAAGCCCCAGTTCACTTCGTATACCGTAACCTGGAGAAGTTTCTAGAACGCTAAGAATACTGAGTTATAAGGTAATACGACGAATTTCTATATCTGTACGAGTCTGTATTCTGTATGTATCAATCGAATTTCATCATCACATAGAGGAAGTCTGTGTCATTGGAATCAGTCATTGTTTACCTCAGATGCATTTACTAGTTCCATGCAAATCCTAGAAATCCCTTGTGGTAGGGCTAATGTGTTGTTGAATAATTTCTCAATATATCAATGTGCGATTCCTAGATTCCATTTAGGAAGGTAATCTCCACATTGTACACGGTAAACATGTTCCATGTGAGAGGGTTTGGTTTCCGCACTTAGTCCTTCAGGTGGACCATTGTGCGTGGGCCATGGCGGCCGTCGGTGGCTATTCCAACCACAGTAAACATAACTCGGTTCAGAAAAACGAACACTGTTGCAGACGTCCCAAGGTCGGAAAGTACCCCGAACCCTGATATCTCAAGGCTTTCGCCCAAAAATACATTAATTAGACTCCAGAATACAAATTACACACATAAATGGAAGATCAAAGTGTAAACATTAGAAGATCAAAGTTAAAAGCGATGATATACCTACTTGAAAAGGGATAAATAAAAGATTTTATTGAAACTTTCAACTTTCGACATATTACATGATACTGTGTGTTAGTGAGAGCATGTTTCAGTCCATTTCATATTCCGATGACAGTTCCAATTTCGTGAAAGCACACAGTGTGAACATCACCACGTCGCTCGGCGTATGCGCTCGGACACTCTGACATAACTCGGCCATGTATTTTGCAACACACTCTATAAATAATCTCGCTATTCGACTATCCAAAATAAACAGTGTTTATTTTATGTTGCGTGGTTATAATTATAGTGCGGTGTCTTTAACCGCTAATGAGAGCTTACTGTCTTACGTGTAATACGAATATTTTCTAAGAATGTTTCGCCTCTCTGCCCCATATTATATCGCAGAACACGAGATCATTTTAAATTAAGCATTGCCATAAATCAAGGACGTCGTGAGCATTTTTCATGCGAAAGATATAGCGGTCTTTAAAAGAAATGAAAATACGAAGAAAGGTAAGGAAGCGGCGGCCTACTGACTTCAATATCAAATATGGACGAAACAAAGATATTCTAATTTGGAACGCGGAGTGTTTAGATGAGTGAGTGGGTACGGGCTGAAAGATTCCTGTTTACTCCGTGTTCATCTTTTCTCGCCTCACGCGTAATATTGACGAGCCCCGCCTGATCTTATTTCAAATGAGATTATTTACTTCGAATTTGGCCTAAATGTTCATGTGACAGTACGTGTCTACATTCTTTTTTCTCTGAACAATATAGCAACTCCTAAATGAGGCATTTCCTGTTCAAAAGGAGATGAAAGCGTTTATATTTTTCAACATCTCGATTCTGCTAACGCAATCAAGTGAAACTCAGCTGAATAATTCAGTCGGCTGTTATATTTAGGAACACAAAAGCTTTTCAATCCCTTTAAATCCATTGAAACATTGCTACTTTATTGGTACAACTAGCTGCGCCCGCGGTTTCACCCGTTTTATGTGTCGATCCCGTAGGAATATCGGGATAAAAAGTAGCTTATATGTTGTTCCACCACCACACAAAATAGCTACCTAGCTAACTCCATAAAAAATTTTGTCACAATTGGTCCAGCCGTTTGAGTGTGAAGTAACAAACATATAAACACACACACACTCACAAAGTTTCGCCTTTACAATATTAGTGTGATTTAATTGGCCGCGAAACAGGGCCTGGGTAGATTTTCATTTTATGATTTATTTTGACAATTTTTTGAGAAATTTTATTATTTTTTATTAGCTTGGTGGACAAATCAACGACGACTGAGGGGCCGCGCGGGGTAAGGCCCCCGGAATGCGTTCGGATACTTGAATTTAGTTCTTTTGATCGACAAAATTTATCAAACAAAAATCGCCGAAGTTAATGATGAAATCTTTGTGACAAAATTTTAAATGGATAAATAATAACATAAGGGGTAAATTCCGATGTAACTAATATAGTAATTGTTCAGTATACACTATAATTTTTACATATGGGGTGAAATTAAACAAAATTTAGGCAAGAACTTTGAGTATTCATGAGATCAATAAATGTAGTGTAGAAAATAACGGAGAGGTAAATGATTTCCAGGATAGTTTTTTGTAAGTTTAAATATTTTATCATACTTATATTATGATTTTATTTATTACTAGTTACAAAAAAAAATACAAATTATAAACTGAAGTAAATTTTACGCAATGCTTAATGGATATTTAAGCCTTATTGTGGAAGAACAGCAAAAAATGCTATTTTGAAAATCTACCCGCCTATTGCCAGACATCGCCTAAACGAGAGAAAAACTACTTACAACAATGATTAATTAAATAGAATTTGTAACAGAAGAGCCAACCAAATAAGATTAAAAACCCACAACTATCTTCAACCCATTCAATTCCCAGATAATAAAACCATGGATCGAATTTAGATATTAATTCCAGAATCGCGGAAACTGGGAGTTTATGGTTCCTCGAACGTGTAGCGCTGCAGTTTACAACATCGTTCCGTAGCTTCTGATAAACTATAAACCTACATCTGATCTGATACCTTTCACGATGTAAAGGAAACGAATAAAAGTAATAAACCATTCTTTCACACATGAAATGATAGCATTCATTACTCGATGTTCTTTTACATCATTCGCCCATATTAGTAAGAGCAGTGGTGGCCAAGTGGTAACAGCTGCGACTTATGAGTTGTAAGTCGTAGGTTCGAACCCAAACAGGCGCTTTAATTTGTGTAAATTATTTAATCACTACTGCTCTCAAAACGGTGAAGGAACATATCGTGAGGAAAACGTGTAACCAAAAACCAAAAATTCGAAGACATGTGACATCTGCCAATCCGCACTGGGCCCGCGTAGTGGATTTATCCCCCACCCCTCTCACCCAGAGGAGGCCTGTGTCCCAGCAGTGGGAACACTATAGGCTGATAATGATGGCCATATTAGTATCGTCGAAGAAAACTAAATCAAGTTATTTTGGCCACAAAGCATTTTACACTGTCGAAGGAATTCGATTTGTTCCAAATATTCGACTCAAAGGACCAAAACAAGAAGTATTTTGGCCATGTACCAAAATTGTTAGCAGTCTCCCGAAGAACCATTGTGATGATAATTTGCAGACTAAACAATCTCTTTGAAAATCTTGACTCAAACATTTTCGCTCCTAATTAAAAGTATTCTAGTTTTAAATAAAACACTTGGACGAAATCGTTTCAACCAAATCCGTTAAAAACTTCTTTAACCTTTTGACCGCCACAGTCATGTATAGATGACAAACCAAAATGTGCTCAGCACGCCACGGTTTGACTACATGACAGACTTTGACGCCGAGGGCACGTTTTTGATTTTTTGACGTGTGGTGGTCAAAAGGTTAAGTGAAATATGTGTCCTAACGCAATTCCGCGACCATACCAAGTTCGCGCGAACTTTGACCCATGATCAAACGTACGGGAGTCGAATATGTCTCCTAAATTCATAATTGACATTCGCGCGATATAATCACGATCTATTAGGACAAAGGCTAAGACCAAAACATAGACGGGCAGACGTATTACCTACCTGAATTACCTAGGCAACACAGCTTCAAGCATTATTAAAACATCAGCAAGGGTAAAGCCCACGCAATCAGCTCCTTACTCATCGTCGATTATCTTCACATTCTCAAGTTTAAGGGTCACCCTTTTGCCCTGTATTGTCAATTATTTGCCATTCAATACTAGACTAATATGCTGTAAGGTCAACTACACATAGACTTGGTTGAAGTACCAGATTCATCGTTGAAATATTATTGAGATGTCATTTGTTTTTTTTTATATGTACTGTAGGTCACAAATGTCAGTGGTAGCAAAACCAGTATAAGATAGCCTCATATTCTTTTGAAAAAAAGTCAAAAGTTACCACTCTCGTGGGTACCTACTGTAGGTAGGTACGTGTACCTACACTAGGCAAAAGAAGCGTGTTGCTACCCAAAAGTATTTTTACAAATATTGGGTCGCTTCGCATTCATATTTCTATCAATAAAAACTATACTTCCGAACGACTATATCAAGAAACGAAAGCCAAAAACCACATGTTGAATGTGTGTAAAATATCGAATATCTGAAACAATAACACGGATTTAAGGAATTGCTAACCTGAAGCCAAAATGGCCGACAGGAGCCAAGTTAAACATTTTATTCTGTAAAAACAAAACACTAACATATAATTTTCACAAATGGAAAATGGACACCTGCCATCCAAGATGAGTAAACATCGCAAAAAGAGGGGTATTCTTTCAGTGAAATAATATGGCGGAAAAAAAAAGAAGAAATTGAACACGTGGTTAGCGTAACCTCTTTAAATGACAGGACCATGATGTCAGAAAAAAAGTAGAACGGAAAACAACACTTTGTTTACTGATATCATAATAAAAGGTACGGATTAAAGGCATGGATTGTTCTTTAGTAAAACTTACGGGGTAGATAGAAACTACAGACCGCTTTGCCTCGTTTTACGTTCATACATCAACGGGGTAATTCCGTAACACTAACAGTAGCGATAGGCTTTCATTTTGACAGTTCAACAACATTCATTGCGTTATTTACGTTGTTGAGCAGACAAATTTTTCTAACATATGAAGCAATGGATTTGCAATATCCTTCAAAATGATTCAGATTGTGATTGAAAGTGTTTTACGCAAGGGTCATACACGCACGCCTTTCTGAAGAACATGAAAAATATGATCACTCTATTATGTCCTCCCGGCGTTTCTGCCCTGTAAAACTCAAGGTCTATAAAAAAACTGTGAAACTGATGATTTTCAGAAGCCATTCCAAAGAATGTATTTCGCACACAGAAAAAAGAGAAAAGAAAAATATTTTCGTATTACTGACATTATTTTTCCTCTTGTCTTCTTCCGCAATACGCAACTCATTGTAAACTGCCATCTCAAATTTTTTGCACCAGATATAAATCTTCCGTGTCAAATGACGTCACAAACTTCCAAACACTAAGTATTATTCTGTCTTTATTAGCAAAGTTTATTATGCTTTTTAAAACAATAAAAATATATTTCAGAGGTAATTTGGAGTGTTGATTTGAAAATATTTGTTTTATGTGTTTGAAAGATTCATAAATGAAAACTCAATAATACGAGTATAAATCTTTCTGAAAAGTTTTCTTGGTTAGGTACTTAAGCTGTAAACTGTGTAATTCATTATATTCGGAGAGTTTTATTACCGACTTCAAAAAAAAGGAGGTTATCAATTCGATACGTATGTATGTAATATTATTGGAATTGCATTATATTCACATATGACAATCTATTAGGGCTTCCAAACAAATATACAAAATTTTATAGACGTATGTATGTATGTATGTTTGTCCACGCATATCTCCGTAACTATTAATCGGATCGTGACCATTCTTTTTTTATTGGCTTACATTTACTTCAACTTAGGGAACAGTGCAAGTTTCATCAAAATCGATTCAGTAATTTTCAAGATATGGACTAAGACGTGAAAGTGTGACGGCCTGGCTTATTGATACGAGCTACGGGTGTAGTGTCAAAGCGAAAACATCTCAAAACCTTAGTCAAATTCTAGTGCAACAACTAAAAATTACCAAATAAAAAGTAATTTAAAAAAATTAAACCGACTTCAAAAAGAAATGAACTCAAAATTATGAAATAACTTTAATTTCGGAAGTCGGTGGCAAAAAACTAAAACTAAAATACAGATCCCAAGACACCGACTTCCGAAATTAAAGTTATTTCATAATTTTGAGTTCATTTCTTTTTGAAGTCGGTTTAATTTTTTTAAATTACTTTTTATTTTGTAGATTTGTATTTCTTTGCGTTTTAATTATAGAAGTATATTATTGTTCAAAGTTTCTTTTCCTTGGACCTAATTTCAAGTTTAATTTAAGATCAATAATAGCCAATATTAATCAAACTGGTCTCAATGTCAAGCTCTTCAAGTGGGGGACTTATTTTCGACGTCTGTCCTTCAGGCCAGACTAATTGTAAAACGAAAATCCAATATTGACCTAAATATCGAACCAATGGTGCTATTCTGTAAAAATCTCACCGTGAAAACTTAGGTGAAGTGAGCGTGGAGTGAGCTGTCAATAGTGTCAATTTCTAGCAAAAACAAACTCACTTCACCTAAGTTTTCACGGTGAGATTTTTACAGAATAGCACTAGTTAGAGTTAGTATTACTGCCCAAATCGAGAAAATTTTTAGGACCAGTTTCATTTTACTCCGTTTGATATTAAATTGTTCCTTTAAGTATTTTGACGTACGTACCTATACTACGCAAAATATTCCGTCAAAATGCTTTGACATTTGACTTTAGAGTTTAGTGAAATTGACCCTTATTATCCTTTTATCTAACGGAAACAAGATGCCGCCCTTTGATTCACCGAAATAAGAGATAAATAAAATGTAGTGCCAAGTCCTTTTAACACGAACAAACCAGGAAGACTATTTGTGTCCTCTGGTTTATTCATTTCAGGCAAAGAGCTTCTGCCGAATCGGCCTTTATGACTTCACTCACAAACTGGATGTCTCTTGCGCATGCTAAGGAAATAAATGACAGAAGTTTCAGTACAGAAATGTGGCCTGTCAATGGCTACAGATTCTTATAATCCTCGTCCTTTACATATTCCCGAATATGCAAATTTAGGAGTGGGAGTAGGTATAGTATTTGCAGTTTGAAATGCAAAGTTTATATACAGGGTTATTTGTAAAACACCAGTAACCTCTTGAGAGGTCATTGTACTCATCATTATGAACAACTTTTACTATGGGACCAAACCCGAAATCGCGAAAAAAAAATCAGCTGTTCCCTACATTTATGTTCGTATAACTCGTCAAAATGTAGGGAACAGCTGATTTTTTTTTCGCGATTTCAGGTTTGGTCCCATAGTAAAAGTTGTTCATAATGACGAGTACAATGACCTCTTAAGAGGTTACTGGTGTTTTACAAATAACCCTGTATAGTACTAGCTTTTGCCCGCAGCTTCGCCCGCGTGGCGGTCGGAAATTATCCCCCGAAAATGTAATACCAAATCCGTTCAGCTAATAAGATGTGAAAAGGTGACAGACAGAGTTACTTTCTCATTAATAATATTAGTATAGAAAATGTTTGAATTTATGATTTTCAAAACATGCTCTATCTCTTTCGTACTGTGTGTTAATGTTTCTTTTCGTATCATAACAATCGCTTTTCTTTTGTTCTAAAGTCTGATGAATTTTCCGCATTTTTGCCCCCATCCACAAAACCATCACCTAAACTTCTGATACAACTATACAATGTACAGACGCCAGCACATCAAGCTACTACAATCTGTCAAATTTCTTTAATAGATTTTCAACATTATCGCTTAAGCATAAGGTTCAAAGTTGATTGGGTGAATTTGACAGTTTCGGGTAGCTTGATGTGCTGGCGTCTGTACATAATAAAGTTGCTCTTTTCGGGTTTATTGCGCTGTCCATGTAGCGAGGTGCATCTGTCTTTTGTCTTAGTCACAGACAGTACCGACACTGTGAGGAAAGAATCGGAAGACGGTAGTGCGCATAAAATGCTAGCCACCCATCTTACTTTGTTGCCATCAGAGCGTATTTTAGTTCAGAGTACAAGACTTACCAAGTTAAAGAGCCTTTTAAGCCTTCGTATGTAGTGGGAGGCAGTCACCTCCTTCTGCGAAGCAGTCATGCTAGCGAAGGAGGTGGCGGGACGGCTCAGGGAGAGAGCCTCCCGTCCCAGCCGCCGCGGGAGACGCTCCGGGCGTCGGGAGCCGCGCGACGACTCCCGGCCACCGTAGGCGCGGGCCTGCGGGCGGTGAGTATGGGTAGCTCACCGTCCGATCAGGACCAGGCCCGTGCCGGACAGCGCGTACGTGTTCCACGCGCGCCTCAAAGAGATGTCAGCATTGAGGAGGGGCCCCATAGGGCCGAAGCCTGCCGGGTCAGCGGGATTGTCCGAAAGGGTTACCGCTGGCCCGGAACATAAAGGGCTAAGGAAGGAACACGGGTGGGTTTTAGTCAGTAAGAGTTTGACACTCCCTTCCGCTCCACCCAGAGCGGGAGGGGTCATTTGATGATTTCCCATCCGCAAAAAAAAAAAGCCTTCGTATGTACGTGGATCCACGCGAGACACAATGGCTTTTTAATTGTTTCTCTAATTACGGCATTCAAACGGTTAAAGCCAGTATTATAGGAAGGCAGTGTGGCTAAGTTACCCGTTTGTTGTAAAGTTGACTCCCTTTTGAATATGTATATGTGTAAACCGGAGCTCGACCAGCCTTCGACAAGCCCAAACTTACATAAACCCCTTAAGATACAACAGCTTTGTAGTTTAAGGTCGCTATTCATTGTTTTCACACTTTCTTGTAGTGTCAAATGAATAGCTTATTTCCAATAGATATGTAATTTTTATTTAATAATTGAAGTCAATCATCAAGCTTTGTCACAGATTATACATAACTAGCTGCGCCACGCGGTTACACCCGCATAAGTCTCGTTCCCGTGGGAATATCAGGATAAAAAGTATCCTATGTCCTAATCCAAGTCATGATTTACTCATTTGCCAAATTTCATCCAAATCCTTTGAGCTCTTTTTGCATGAAAGCGTAAACATATAAACACAAAAAAAAAACAAATCTTTTCTCTTTATAATATTAGTTTAAGTAGATGTGTTCTATTCATTACGCCATTCCTAACTAAAGGATAGTAGCCAAGCCAGCCTCTTGTCTGCTAATAACAACATTTTCTGACCACACCTTCATCTGTCGAACTTGGTGATTATAACAATACATAGCCTAACTGTTCATTGTAACGGTCCTTGGGTGGTAAATTTTTATCACTGGACTTCTACGGGCTGATAAATATGATGATGCATAGTCAGGGTATTGACAGGCGATTTGTCATAGCTTAACACACCACTGTTCTGCCAAACATAGCTAGAATTAGTGCTTTGATATTCATAGATACTTTTACGACACAATGTTGTTCGGTACGTCACAATTAGTCGGTACATTGATATGTAGATAGGTGTGTGTGTACAATTATAGGTACATGTCACACCCAAGTATGTAGGTAATAGTCGAAAACATAGACAAGTACGCAACTATGCATTCAGCTTGCTATATGTGGTTGTTCAACCCATGTGAGCTAGCCACTCACAAAAAATATAACATATTATGGTACTGAGTTTTAGTATATTACTTTAAGTATTACCTATTATCAGGTCAGATAGGCAGTTGCTCCATGTAAAATACTGGTATTCAGCTGCATCCGGTTAGACTGGAAGCCGACCCCAACATATGTAGTTGGGAAAAGGCTCGGCAGATGATGACTTTAAGTATTATTATAATATAGTTAAAATTTCATTACAACCAGTATTATTAAATTAATGTGATGTATAAAAATTTTACATTTTAATATTTGGCATACATTCTATTACTAAGACCTTAACGTTTTTCTAAGTAAAGAAACCGTGCCGTGGACGAAGGGCCTTAGACTGTTTATTTCTTGCCTACTATACCAACCTATTTTGCTGTGTATACACACGTTTAGACACACTCCCACATTTAGCATGCACTTCCTGCATATCTGTTGGAGCCGTAGATCTTCGACAGTTGCGCTACAAGTGTTACAACTAATAGTTATACAAACACTGACGCTCAGTTTTCGGAAGTTGTTTATATCACGATTTATAGGTACTGTGTTTATGTTTGAAATAATTTAGATGTTGAAGTATGGTACAGGAGAACTATTCGTTAGATAGAAATCGAAACCGACAAATACCGGTTCTAAAATTCTTGGCACAATAAATGTACAATTCTTTTTAAAGCGAAGTTTTTTTCGAGAAACATTAACAATTTTTACATAACATTAAGTCACACCTTTTTCCCATGGGGATAGGTAGAAACTACAAAAGCCCACCCGCTACGATCCTGACATACTCTTTTGCTTCGGATAAAATTGTTAAACCAAGCTTTTTTTGTCGAATTTTCCCATAATATTCCATCCATACAAAAATCACAAACAACTCCACAACCAAGGCTCCAATAACATTAATAACAGTTCGAATAAAAACGTAAACAAAAACTCGTGGGACCGGAATAGCGACCCAATCGTAATACGTCACTATTTAATCAGAGCATTGCAGCATCATTTATCATAATATCTTCTCAAGAATCAATCAACCAACTCAGTCTATCGCAGTCCACTGCTCAACATAGGCCTCTCCCAGGCTGCGCCACAACACTGTCCTCCGCCTTCTGCATTCAGTCTGTCCCAGCCATCTTTTTGAGGTCGTCGGTCCACCTAACTGGAGAGCGTCCCACACTACGCTTGCCGATACGCGGTCTCCACTCCAGGACTCGTCTGCTCCACCGGCCATCAGTCCTTCGAGAAACATGGCTAGCAGACTGCCACTTCAGCTTGCTTACTCTGTAAGCTATGTCTTCTCAAAGATAATAAAAGAAAAATTTAGAGAAGACTCTACAAGAGAGTTTTAAGAAATCTTGTGTATCTCACAATAATTAATTAGTCGTGACTTGAAATTCCTGTATGTTCTATTATAGAAAAAAAATGCGGCTTTAAGCTGTATTTTCCAAGATACATGAAGCTGTTGCATTAAATCCATACTGATGATTCAAACTATTAAAAAACTCTTGAAAATAACCCAAAATTAATTCCAAAAATTCCACTCAACAAAACAGTATCATCATTAATAAATGTTCCTTACCCTTGTATTGTAGACAAATACTTTATTGTTTACCGCCTAACCTATTTCTTTAAGAGAAATAATTGCGCGGGCGCAACGCTCCAGTGGGCTTGTGTTACATGTGTTACGAGTTGTTAGATCAGATCAGAGACTCGTTAGCTACCGAGAAATGTGGACGTGAAGTGGGGCGAGACGGTCGCCTGTCGCTTGAACCCTGGCGGACATAGACGGTGTCGGGCGATGGCCCTGGCGTGTGTAGGTAGACGACTTCATTCTGAATTGGCTGTTTCCTTTAGGATTTTTTGTCATAAAATGAACAAAACTAAATGAATCCTGATTTTGCTTTTAAAAAAACTTAACTATACCTACGACAACAAAATCAGCCTATATTTTTCTCACTGCAAGGACTTAGGCTGGAACTCTGTGCGCTCACAGAGGTCCGGAGAAAAAATACTTTAGCACAGGAGAGACAGCCTTCGGGAATTTATTGACTTTAATAGCATTTTCCTTCATTCTCAGCTCGACAGATACAAAACAGAATAGTTCATTGATATTAGAACGAAATAGTCATTACTCAAAATAGTAACATTCCACTAATGACCATCGCCTACACTTCGGAACCCGTTTACCTAATTGGCTCCTACGGTCAGAACTTAGACTAATATCCGCCATTCCAATGCAGCTGCGAATTTCTTTCAACCCAAAAAGCTCTTGAAAAGTCTTAAATGAGTATCTAATCATAATTTTCTTAGAAAAAAATGCGACAGGCATAATGCACTCGAAGTCGGTCAGCACAAATCTGATGCCACATCGTCCTAATTGGCAACTATACTCATTTTTAGGGTATTGTGACAGAAATGTGCTGCGCCCCCGCAGAATGTAAAAGATGATTTTCTGACAGTGTCGTAACCATCGCTAATCTGAAAGAAAAATGCTTTTGTAACTGACATTTGTGACGTTAAAATAACTGGCGAAATGGCGAAATGTGGGTCTATACTATGCGTGCGTCACTGCCTAACCATTTGGGAATTACATGCGTGATGTTATTAGTGACGTAAGAGTTACAATGATATACTTACGGTACCCATTTTCCGGGGCGATTTGATTCACCGGTATTTTAAAAATCTCTAATAGGAGAACGGATGAGATCAACATGAGCTCTCCTTATTTCCTTTCCAAAACCTTCTACCCACATAATCTTCATTAATCAAGGAATGCTTACGTGATTCAATACACTTTCCCTTCTAATTCGATTTAAACATAAGATAGGTGCTCTATTGTCTTCCATATACTACTTCAACAGGTGCCTTACCAAAAACCAATCTTATATCAATATAACCCGCACACCTCAATGCATATTAAAATGATACCAATGGAAAACGTGACGTTATATTTATAACTGAAACTATAATTTGGTACGAAATAGCATTTCTACTACCCCTTGGGTTCAGGAGGTTATTCCGTAGGGATTCAACTGAAAACGTCGAGGGATCTACGTGAAATGTCATCTCTGGATTGAATTCGGAGTGTCATAATCAAAATAACTCTATATTTCTTTGAGTAGGTTCCTAAGGACCATTTTGGCTAAGATTCGGTTAATTTTAAATTGCATTTTATTTATGTAAAATTAAATCATTACTTCGCCTGGAATGAATAATGAATAATCTGAAATTGATAAATGTTTTGAACGGAATTTATCGAATAATGGTCAGTTCTCTACCAACTTGGCTGTTTAATTAATAGTATCAACAAAGGTATCAAACTTTAGTTATCTTTAAACCACTAGGTTATTAATTATTGCAATATTCAATAGCCCAATCATCCAAATTGCTGGTTTCAATACTAGTATATTATTTACTCTGCTTGTGTATTAACAAACTAATCTTTGTCTTTATTTTGTTACAGGTATGTTAACAAAGCTGTTTATCAAAACATTAGAGAAGTCTTGACGTATGTATGACATATTAAGTTATTCAAATAAGAGACTCTTTCGTTATAGGTACCTAAGACCGTTAAATTTGGACCCTGGGGCCGTATTTTCTATGACACAATGAACAAAACCGCGCGAAATTGGCGGGATTAGCTAAGGAATCTATAGAGGTATGAGGAACAGGGTGTAAAGTTCACTCATACTCTATAGAAAATGGAGGATCCTCCGACCAGACGGGTGTTGTGTCTGGCGGGCAACTGCCCCATGATTCATGTCGGGCCGTTGTATCTATGTTAATTGCGCGGTAAACTCTGCTTGCGCGATGCAGGATTTTGCGTAACGTAGTATGACGCGTTGTTCGCATGTGGCGTTGTAGATACCGCTACAAATCGTTAAGTGGTCATAGTGAATTAGTGCCCTGAACTATCATACTAAGAATCCTTAAAGAATGACGACGCCCAAATGATCTTACGAATGGGCAGCATCACAGCTCGCATAAGCCGGAAAATCCGACATTGACGCAAACGTTGACGTAATTAGGCGATCCCCCGCCGCGTCTAATATAACAGACACAGACACTACTGGCCACATTTCACGTCCACTCTTACCGTTACCTGTACTCTTTCGTCACTCTACACCACAAATAGTAGTCTATTTTTAACCAAGTCTACGTCAGCCTGTGATTTACAGCTTATCGTGACCTTGCGGTAATTACTGGCTTCTGCTAGTAAAAGTTTACGGAAATTGTTATTTTTAGCTGCGAAAACCGGAACCGTTTGAAATTAAGCGGACTAAGCGGAGTTTATTTTTAGACTGGAGGCTCTTAAGCGTTTTTAATGAACACGTGCTTGGCGTAGAAAATTTAGGGCAATGAAAAATAATAAGTTTTTAAGATTGAGAAGGAACACTAGGAATTTCTCCTGTATTGTGGGTGCGTTTACAAACATACAAACTCACATACACAAACAGCCAGACCCGGAACAACTACTTGTAGGTCATACAAATATTTGTTCCGTGCGGGAATCGAACCCGCGACCCGCAGCACAGCAGTCAATCGCTTAACCACTGCGCCAACCGTGCCGTCCAAATAATGTTTTTAGGTTTTGCACATGATCGTAAGTCGTAACTCGGACGTAGCAAGCCTCGAAAGAAAAACTCAGTTGAATTTTGCTCGTAATTTTATTTTATATGGAAGAAGAAGAATTGATAAATGTGATTTAGTGTCGTATTATGAAATAAGTTACATCATTCCTTCCATAACATTAGCTAATCCCCACGTTCTTCCTAAACTTTATCGTAAGTAAGTGACGTTATAAACCACTCTGTTACACGAATTTATCACCGTCATCATTTCTCAAATCCCTTAATTATTTAGTTTTTAGTACAAAAAGAAGCTGTTTTGAATAAATATCAGTGGTATGTTAAGCGGTTTTAAATTGACCATTAGCGTCGCATCTTATAGCATGAACCCAATTTGTTATCGAATGTTATTAAGCCAGTTTTTACCAAATTCCTATTAAACAGATGACGATAACGGTTTACTAATCACGCTTCTAGCTAATTCTTTGTATAACTTAACCACAAAAAACCCAAGTGTATCTAATTCAATAATATTTTTCATACGAGAGTAAATTTCTGTTTGAAGTTTTCCAGGAATATTAATGTTAACGTTTCATTCAGTTATTTTCCTTTATCGGTGAGGTAGATTTTATTAGCTTACGATCATAAAATCAAATACGGCCTTTATAATATTAAATGCGCACTTGTTTGGTCGAGTTTAAGAGCTCTGTTTTTTCACATATTTTTTAATTCTGCATATATTTGTTTCTGTCCTTCATAAATCAACAAAAAAACATAATCAGTGGGAATAATAAATGTAGTTAAATAATTTTTAGCTGCCAAACTATTATAACACTATTCTTTATCCGTCCGTTTCGAGTATAATTGAGTCTCCGCCATTAACTTTTTCAAGAAGACAAATATCTCTCCATCTAAACGGACTAAAATCCATTAGTGGCTTGATATATGTATTTTATAATTAATCAACTGCTTAAAATAAAACAAAGCAACGCGTGCTTGTGATTTTTATGTGCTTTAAGTTATTTATAAGAACTCTGAAATAGGGTAACCATGTATTCTTTCATAATTTTCCGGTTGATAAATCAATGTTTTCAACATTCCTTTTTTTTGCGTACCTATTTGTAAACATGCAAATACATGCACGCACCATAAATGCGCATTTTCCAAGTTAAATGTTTAGTTTGTATGTAGTATATATGCCTATGCCAAGCTATCAAAACGAATAATGTTCACATGGTAACAGACAACGTATGTAATGTAAGGACTACAGGACCTAAACGCAAAAAACTGAAGTTTTTGTATAGGAAAACTTCCGTTTTTTCGACTACAGTAAATAAAATCAGAAAAATATATGGTATTCTTCAGGATATATGTTAGTTAGATAATGTGTTGAAAACATAATACAACCAATTTGATACGATAGAAAAAAATCATGAAGATACCTCTAAAAACTTTCTTTTTACAATAAAAACCATCCTAGTATAGGTACTTATATATAAACATACAATCATTCTGATTTTTTGTCAGATTATTCTACAAGCAACATACTAAAGCACTAGTGTTTTCATTTTTTAGGGCAAACAATTTTTTCTTGTAAATACCTAGATAATTGCTTCATATTTTGTAATAAGTTACCAGCGTTGTGTCATCCCGCTTCTGTTTCATTTCTATGCGGTCCGACAGTGGCCACGCTTTAGGTCATGTAGTCCCCTTAATGAATTTATTTGTTCAACAAGGTGTCTTGGTGGTCTTCACCTGTTTATTCAATCATAGCACTCAATATCTGTTAAATCTCATTTCGAAAATAAAATAACAGGCTCTGTTTTTATAAAAAAAAAACATTAGACAAATTCTGTACTGCAGCTTTTGTATCTAACCAGCTTCCGCTGAAAACTCGTGAAAAGTTTCAGCGCTTCCCGTAGATAAGCGAAACTTTCAATGTTACTTCAGCCCACGCCTACTCTAAAACAAAAACAGTCGGTACAGAATTCATGGCGACCCTTCACGATGTCGGTCGCCTGATTTACCGCTTGCCGCCGTGTGGTCACCGTCACAGTAACGCACTCTTAGAATTACGACCACAGCCTACAATAAATTGTGGTAAACAAAGAAATGCACCCGCCGCTATGCAGAGGACACCGCACTTCGCGGCTATTTTAGAAATGTCAACTAGTCCGAGGTCGAAATGTTACTATTATTTCTCTGTTTTAGAATAAACCCCTATTTTTAAATGCACTTGCAGTAAAAGGTGAACATGTTTTTGTAGAGACTATGAAATACGTAAGTGCCTGTTCACACGTTCCGGGTACCGGGTAGTTGGCAACGGGTACCCGGGGACAAATGTATGGGTAAACCGGATAAATTATGCCGAGATGAGCAAAAGCCTTCGTATTTACCCGTCGCGTAGCCTACACGGGTACCTGGAGCGTGTGAAAAACGCATAAGTTCTTGCTTCCACGAGAAATTTCTCCTCCAAACAAATGTTATAATAAAGGACAAGGATAACGTCGCATATTATATGCTTGAAGGATAATGATATGACCTTTATTCCTTTCTTGAAACACTATGTAACATAACATCGCACCTACAATTTTGAAACATAATGAATACAAAATTCGATGTTGCAATCTGCTGTTATAAAAGACACAAGGATACTCCAGGCAAACATTTCATACATTAGTTAAAACACATAAATCTTATTATATTTAAGTATAATAGCTAGTTCTACGTAGTACTGTTTACGAAGCGTTAACCAGATCAAGGCGAAGTTATACATAACTGCATTTCGGATTTATGACCATTGTTTCCGTAAAAAATAATATTTTGCTTTATATAATAATCTTGCGGCGCAAAACTGCGATGAATAATTAGACATTCTTGATGGTACTTAATAAGAAGATAATAATATTTCCTTATTATGGCAGGCTTTTTTTGTATTTGTCGAGCAATAGTTGTTCTTAAAAAATACAGGGTTGTTATAACCTTAAGATCTTTGCCATAAAATATTATAGGTCTTCTAATTCTATACTAATATACGAGTAATATTATAAAAAGGTTTAATTTGTAAGTTTGTATGTAGGAGGTAATCTTCGGAACTACTGATCCGATTCCGAAAATTATTTCACTGATGGGAAGCTACAGTATTGTGGTATTACCGAGTGTAAAGGATATATTTTATGTTAAAACAAGAAATTTACGCAGACGAAATCGCGGACAGAAACTAGTTAAAAATAAACTAAAGCAAAATGTATAATCGAACCCTAAACCATTTTCACACTTTCAATAAATATCGTAAGCGTAACAAATGTGCCACACATGTCCCACGTGTAGAAAACTATTAAAATACCAGCCAATCATATTGGCGGCCGCGGCGTGCGAAGTTTTATAAGTGCTCAATCACTTCCTACTTTCACACGAAACTCATGAGAAAACTAAATGTATTTCATTAACGACTCTCGCTTTCCTCATAGTTCAGGAAAACTTTTACTTTATTTTGATCTGAAAGAGGAAAAACTTTTTCCTTTTATAAAGAACGGGAAATCATACAGGAACGTGGAAAAATATACTTACTACGAACTACGAATTAAGATGGGCCAATGTTTATGCTGCGACCTTGTGAAGGCCGCAGGAATCCGCTGGATGCGGGAAACACAGAACCGATCGAAGTGGAGGTGCTTGGGGGAGGCCTATGTCCAGCAGTGGACGTCCTTCGGCTGAAATTTTGATGATGATGAATTAAGATGTATCTTTAGTTAGAACAGCCACTACTGAATGAAGAACCCTATTACTACCTAACAGAAACCTTCCTTGATTTACAAAACCATACATATGTCTCACCTATTCTAATCATATTTCTTGGCTGATAAAGAATTCTATCATATTTGACATTTCAATCAATTTCCTGAACCCACAATCAAGGACGATCTTAACAAAATACATTAGACCCTTCGAAGCTTCCACCTTAAGTAAAACACTGACATTTTAGTAACACAACGATAGCACCTTAATCTCAAAGTGATTGGCATTTGACGTCATTCTCGATACTTTACTATAATACTATAACCTCTCTTATTTGAGCGCTCTCTTTATAGCCACAGTAACTCAACTCCTACGGCTAATACCTTCTTGAAATAAATGACCTGCTTTCGGCTCGTGGACATTAAAAAGGTTATTCAGGCTTCAGACTCGGAGTAGGGATTTGTTTTCCACGTGTACAAATACTTAGAAACCTTTCCTTTTTTTATTTTGTTGCTGACGCTATTTCGGACCACATTGGCACATTCTTAAGATTTTTTTTTTACCAAAAATGGTTTCTAGATAAATTATTTTTTGGAGGATTTAATTCATCATAGTGTCGGTCATCCGGTGGCGAGATGGGCGGATGACATTGTTACCATCGCGGGTAGAACCTGGACGACGC
The DNA here is from genome assembly GCA_963082905.1 of Oligia fasciuncula. NCBI lineage: Eukaryota > Metazoa > Arthropoda > Insecta > Lepidoptera > Noctuidae > Oligia > Oligia fasciuncula. The sequence goes on along the minus strand of OY720393.1, from coordinate 18,347,845 downwards.
TGGCCCAGGAGCGTGGGAATTGGCACGTGAAAAGAGAGATCTATATCTTGCAGTGAGTGTAATCAGGCTGTAGATGATGATAATGAATTCATTATAGGTTAAAAGTAATCCCCCATTTCTTTAGAAATTAGGAAGGAATTAAGAACCCAAACCGTTAGTTAGCTCCCCCTAAGGTCGAATTATCAACACCGTCCTACTCTGTTTGCCAACAGTTGTAATTACATCTATGTGTTTCAATGTAACGTCCTATAAGAGACTCACCTGTGGCCTTTTTCAGTCATTTCCGGACTGCAAACGCAATTACATCAACCCACACATTTCTCAATCAGTCGTGCTTAATAAGAAACAGTAGAACAGTTTCAAAGATCATTTGTTGTAGTAAACTGTTCTATTTACGCCCATCTGAGCGCAGAAAAGTCCTTGGCACCCCATAAGGAAAATACTGACCTACATACATCCTGACCTCTTCAGAAAGGAAAATACTGACCTACATACATCCTGACCTCTTCAGAAAGGAAAATACTGACCTACATACATCCTGACCTCTTCAGAAAGGAAAATACTGACCTACATACATCCTGACCTCTTCAGAAAGGAAAATACTGACCTACATACATCCTGACCTCTTCAGGAAGCCTCGGGAGGCAGAAAATAACCAAGTCTTTTACATTGACCAGATTGAACGTCTTTCAAAAGATTAATGCTGGTATTATCCTACGCAGATCTAGGCAGAATTAGGCCCACGCCTGCATTCCAGCGCGTTTTGAATCCATCATCAGGTGTCGTCGAGACGGGTCAAGGTTTCATCGATTTTGCAGACGTGTCCTTCGGGATTCTTTGTTCAATGTTTTGTTTTATGTAGAATCGATTTTGTAACTAGATATCAGAGCTAGTCTGTAGTAGATTGTATGTTTAAGATTAACTTGTCATTATCTTAATTGACAAGGGTAAATTGGTACGCTGTCAACCAAAAATATTTCAGATTGACAACATTACTATCTTGTTGACATTTATGCCAAGATATGCTGGTTAATAAAAGTTAATGATTGATTAATTTTAAGTGACGTCTCTGACTGCGGCAGTTAGAATAAAATATTGAGTCCATATTATGGTGTACAACGAAATATAGGTATCCTATTCGTTACATTCTGAATTCAGCCTTGTAGCCTTCTTCACCCAATTTTTTTAGATTCAATTTAATTTTCTTGTTCCTAACAGAATTATTTACACTCAACATCCTCGTTCACCGGTGAAATTGCAAAAATAAAAAGAGATTTATCTCTAAGACTGTGATTTACGCGAATGCTAACAGTTATCAGCTGCAATTTTACACAAAGCGTTAATTAAAAATGATTTTCATAAATCTATTGAGGCTACAGAAACTGCAATATGGGCCAAGGTCGCGTTGTCATTAATTTTGATTCGCCTTGTGATTGTTTTATAGGCATCTTTTGTTTTTTTACCCTTCGGAGCAGCCGTAAGAATACCACATTATTTTCTTAGATTTCAAGCTAATAAAAAGCATTTTTTTTGTGTAAATATTTCATGATTATGATTGGTTCTGTCATGTCAAAGAGTGCGTGGGTGCTGACTGATGTCTGGTACCAGAACCACGACCTTCCTGGTCTTACAAGATTTATAAATTATTAGAAGTATATATAAGACACCGTGTTTTGTTTTTAGCTAATAAATTAAAGTAGCCTTCGCTTAGGTCTATAGATTGTTATAGTTTTGTATCAGGGACGGTTAGTACGTGTTTCCGGTTCATCTTATCGGATTGTGTTGAGTCAAGATCCTTCCGATAACCCATATCTATGTTATAGTAGTAATTGTGTTTCATAAGCGAATATTTTGTAAGCACACAAGCTGAAGGTTTTCACTCGGCGTGGCGAATTTCGACAGCCTCTACTTTATCTAATCAAATTAATTAGAGGTACTTCAACCAGCGGTAATTAATTGGGGCACTCTACCGTGTTTCCCACGTGGAGTTTTTCAGGCAGACAACCACTTTGAACAAGTCAGAAAAATCAGCTGTTCCCTACATTTATGTACGTATAATTTGTCAAAATGTAGGGAACAGCAGTTTTTTTTCGCGATTTCTGGTTTGATCCCATAGTAAAAGTTGTTCATAATGATGAGCACAATGACCATGATGAATAAGAGGTTGTTAATGTTTTACCAATAACCCTGTATAAAGTGATTTTTTTAACACTAGATTTTAAAATTACAGAATCCTAGCCAATTTATAGGTTGTGGCTTCGAACCTAAGCAGGCGCTTTACTTTGTGTAATTTATTTTATCCCCACTGCTCTCAAAGCCGTGAACGGAATCATTATGAGAAAACGCATGTTCTAGAACCAAAAATTCGAAGACATGTGACATCCGCCAACCCGCACTGGGCCCGCGTGGTGTTTTACGGCCCACTCCCTTTCACAGAGAGGAGGCCTGTGTCCCAACAATGGGAACATTTTAGGCCAATTATGTAAAACAATTGCACGCAGTGCGTTGTAATAAAAGTTCTTTAAAATGGAAAACGCTACGGGAAGAATTCTTTAAGAAATATATGAATTTTCCAGGCTTTCAGAAGCTAGGATGTAACAAAGTATTTTATGACGATAGGTTTCCCCTCAGAGAGCTAGCTCTCTTTGTGTCGGTCGTAACGTTACCTACATATACATAACTCATACATCATATAACTTGGATTCGGTCCCAACTCCCGGTTGCATTATGATTTATACGACGGACAGTAAACAAGAACCTATTTAGACGAGCTGAATCCATATCTGTATCTTTAAACAGTTGTTGACATATTAAGTACGACTGATAGCAAAGTTAGTTTTTAATAAACAAGGGTTTTTACTTTTTTATCTACTTACAGATAACAACTTTGAACCACATAAAATAATAGCTTTATTAGCGGGTTTTAATGATTTTATTTTCCTTGCAAACTTGAACAATTGAAGGATGGAGTTACTAAAACTTCCGACGTATTGTTTTAGATCCACGTGTCTCGCCATCGATCTTTTCATATTCAAGGAAAAATTTCTAAAATAATTGAAGATAAAAAATTTATTTTCCTGATGTTTGGATTCGTGCCCGGTTAATGGTAAAAGGGTCGTGATATATTCCTTGGAACTCGATAATCTTATCCCTTCGTGGAATACAAGCCTCACGCTACGATGATATTTTTAACTAAGTTACTCTAAAATTAAATAACATCTTCAAGATTTAGAACAAAACTGTACTAAACGGCGATTAGTCTGACAACACTTAAGAATGCGCACCTACGTACAAACATAATCCAATTTAATGGGACATAATGTTTGCTGCAAACTCATTTAAAACACATTACCAACGTAATTTTATTCGCAGTCATAAAAGGTAAATGTCACAGGAACGATAAAACTCATACGCATAAAAGAGAGATTTTTGCATTTACTTGAAGAAATGGTGAGATATTTCATAATTATTATACCACATACTTGTTATCGCCTTTTCTGACGATATACAAAAAATCGGAAAAAATGAAGGAAAAAAGATCGGTCGCGAATAAAAATCACCTGATCCCTACATTTTGACGAGTTATGCGAACATAAATGTAGGGAGGGAACAGCTGATTATTTACGCGACCGATCTTAACATTTTTTTTTCCGATTTTTTGTATATCGTCAGAAAAGGCGATAACAAGTATCTACGTGTTATAATTTATTGCATGTAATGTGGTTTCCATACTGTATACCAACATCCATTTCATACCAATATATAGATGTTTAAAACAAAAGACAGTCGCTACCAGTCCTCTTGACATCATTCTGACCTCCCCTTACCCTCACGTGAAGAGGGACTGCCACATTCCATGCCGGAAATCGCATGCTTCAGCAGTAAATATGATAGTAAGCTCAAATGTCAAACGTCTACGTTGATATTTCAGCATCAGGGCTGGATGTGGATCGCGGTTCCGGGCCAATAGGACGCCATTTCCTGTGCACGAGAGCCTACCGTAGATAAGAGGTCTATATCCAACTAAGTAACAAACTTATGTTCAACTTTATTTTACGTAGGTGAATCGCGACGAATTAACTTATCATAAAAATAGTAAATGTACGTATGGTCTAAACAACCTCTATCCGTGTTACTTATAATACAACTACGATAACTATTACTTATTCATAGTAATACAAGGTGTAGTTTAAATAACTGGAAAATTTGAAAAGAGATAATTATACTCATCATTAGGAACAAATTTTACTATGAATAACAACCCTAAGATCGCGAAAGAAAAAATCAACCTTCATTTGTTACATATTATCCATTTGTTTTTAAAAATAGGTATAATTCGGCACGATATTCCTTTGTTTTTTTTGAAGAATATTTTTGTAGGTACTAATATAGCTCTCGTTACAACAATAGAACCATAGTAACACAATGCCTTTATTTGGCAAAGAGAGGTAGAATAATGCGTTTTCCACTCAGTGTACACATGCTTTACAGTTCATTGCCAATGTTAAAACAAATGTTTTCCATCACTCCGTCATCTATAAAGTCTTGTATTGTAAACACTATGGAACGTAAAGTACTTCAATAGACAATCATAATCATAACAAGCGCCAATTGTAACTTTCCTCAGTTTGTATATCAATTATTACATGTTTATGTCGGAAACTAGCTGATTTTCTAAATACAATAATTATTTATGACACTCGTAGCTTACAAAGCTTTGTATGAGTTGTCGAACCGCAAATAACATCAACAGAAAAAAAAAACTAAAATTAAAATAGTTATTTCTCTATTTTAATTTTAGATTTACTACATCTGCATAGTAAATCTAAAATAGCTAACTACTTCCTGCAAAACTAAAGAATGTCAATGATACAAAAAGCTCTTTCTATTTCAAGAAAGCTTCAGAATTTTTCAGAAATTCGGCAAAGATAAATTTTTCAGAAAATTGGCAAAGATAACTTTCTTTCGTTTATGATTTCCTAACGATACTTTTCTCTAGAATTCATCATACAAGCGACAGTCATAACGACACTAATACGATTCCTGTAAAAAAAATGTTCTATTTGGAAGTTTGGGCGGCTAAGGCGGGCGGGGCGGCTTTCCGGAGGTAGGAAAAGCGGAGCGGTCGCCATTCGTTCGGCTGCCGGCAACGCAGTCGCACGCGTCTACCTCACGGGTTACGGCGTCTCGATTCGCCTTCACATGTGAATCTGTGTATAGTGAACAATAAAATAAATTAACAATTTATAGTAAAAACATTCAGTGTAAATGAACGTTTATTAAACTCTAGTTAAACGGTGGTTAGTGGAAGTGAAAGATGACATTAGACAGGGTTGACAGTTTTGTTAACAAGATACAGCCGGCGTCTTCGGTCTCTTGTCTCTCGCAGTGTCAAAACATTTTCGGGAAGAGGCTGAAGCGCTGGGGCTCCACGGGATCGTGGGTAAGCAGAAATTCAAGATTTGTTATATTTTTTAGTTAATTATCATTGTTTTAGATCTACTGTCGCCCTTATTTGATTGATACTGTCGAATGTTTATATTGCAGTACTCAATTATCCTTATCTTTTTAAAATCTTTTAGAAATCGGATTCACACACAAGGGAATAAAGGTACACATTAGACAACATTTTCATTTTTAATCTGATTAAATACGGTTATGACGAACAATTACACTTTTAATGGAACAATTAAGCACCAACTTAATCAGATCGTTTATTTTTAATAATAATTAGATTATAATTACGTACTAATACATTTTCAATACTTATTTCTCCGTCACGAGGCATGTGATTGTTGTTTACTGCTAAACTTGGCATAGTTTGATGTTATTTATCACTCTTAAATATCACTTACATAGTGTCACTTCATTTAATTATTGACATTCGCATAATACACACTAACACACATTGTATTATTATAATATATATGTTAGTCTGTAAGGTATTTATCTATGAGGCAAAGTAGCCTGTAAATAAAGGTCTTATTGTTATAACAGTTTGAAAATCCTAAAATATTTTTGTGGAGACAAGTTCCGGGTGACCATAGGTAATAGAGTAGATATTTTCCTAAGCTGAAACCTCCAATTTAGGTGAGGATACTAGAAAAGCTTTTAATTAACAAGTTATTTTTAAATAATAAAAACATCATTAGGAATAATCACAGCAACAATAGAGGTATTTCCTTACTTAAAATGGTAACACGCATAAAAAGGTCTCAAATCAGCTTCCAAAATTTCCCAGGATTTTTTAAAACCATAAAATGAATCGCAACAAACAAAGTAAAATTTACCTCTGCCTTTCTGAATCCATATCTATTGCTTTAGTAATAAAGTTATGTCACCAAAACCTAAACAAAACACGATAAACAACAAAGAAATGTCTTAAATAGTTATTGTCTATGGTACTATCACACCTCGCATATTACATGCTTGATTTGGCACTTACACAATAATAACCTACTTATTTACACAAGCGACTCTAATATCTATGAATAGACTTTAATTAACTAAATAATAAATATATACATGCTTGCCGGTGAATTACATAATACGTTTACGGTTTTCTTTTATCTATCGCGTGTTTTGACGGATGACGAAACGGTAATTTGGAATTATGTAAAAGCCGATAAAAAACTGACAAACGACTACAGTTGTTAGCCAGTAACTGAAGTTTTTTTTTGCAAGGATGAAACAGGAATGTATCACATCTGTTAACTGTCGCTAGGCCAAGCTTACATCATGGATCGTATGTTTCGGTTTTTTGTCTATAACGGTATTAAAAAAGGAATGAAATCATCTCTGCTAAATTGATGTACTCACTTTTCATAAACTATACACAAGTTATCTATATAAATAAAAGTCCTGACTGACTGATTGACTGACTGAAAATCCTTCCTTACTCCTTGTCTACATTATAAAGGGAACCTCTGTGCAAAATTTCAGCTTTCACACTCTTCGTTACAAGCAATAGAAGAAGCACACACCAAATTCACGTCAACAGCATCCAGTTCAACAAAATATACCCACCCTTACGACGTCCTTCAAACACGATCATGCGTAAACTTCATGTACGAACCGTAAACAGTATCGGCAAACGAACATTATTGTATGACGGACGAAGCCATATAGGATTCCAACCCCAATTGAGGGGTGGCGTGGTCATCACGCGAGGGACACGCGACGACCACGTCGTTTCCGACGTAGCCTGCGGGATAACCACGAGGTTTGTTTCGACGGACTGTGTCAGATAACCGCAAAGCTGGATTGGTTTTGACATAATGGCTTTGTATTGTTGGTGTAGTAAGCGATATTATGGGTACTTTTGCTATGGTTTTGGCAGTATGTTGTACATATTTGTGTGTAGTTTATGAGTAGGATAGGGGATGGATTTGGCAAAGGAAATACGGCGTAAATTACACTTTTTTTTGGTCTATGAGAAGTTTTATACCTCTGTTGTAGACTGACCAATAAAATAGTAATATTATAGTTTAAACCACCAATTTCCACCAATGAAGAAGTAGTTTTTAAGTACTGATTCTTTGCGCTGGATGCGAGAAGCACTGAACCGGTCGAAATTGCGGTGCTTGGGGGCGTCCAGCAGTGGACGTCATTCGGCTGAACTGATGATAATGATGATGACTGATTCTTTACTTTATAGCTCGCTTAAACTGAAAAAAAAACTGGCGCAAACGCACAAATCCTTACTAAGCAATTACTTCCTACTGAGCTGAGAAGTACAGTCAACTAACGAGATAAGTATGCAGGATCGTCGGATATAGTTGAAGTTCAGTAAGAAACCGGTGGATGTTCTTGAATAAAATTTTATTTTATTAATAGAAAACAAACAGCTAATTTAACAAATTAAATTTCAGTCGACAATATCCATCGGTTTCTTATTAAACTTCAACTATATCCGACGATCCTGCATACTTATCTCTTTTGTTGACTGTACCTATATAAAATTAAGGACAACTTCCATTGTTCTAATACCCTCACAATGACGTACCGATGTGATCTACTTTTCAGATAAATACCTACCTATTATATATTTCAGTCACACGTAATATTGGTATTGGAATACAATTAGGACGCCACACCTGAATTTCACGAGGTTTCAGGCTGTAAACTACCTTGGTGGGCTTTTATGTCGGCCAAATATTATATGTAAATTTATTTATTAAAACTTTATGCACAATTAAAAGAAATACTGTGCAAAGACCTTTTTCTACCAGTTAACCTTAGGGTGATGCAGAGACAAAACATGGCAGGTGCAACCCGTGCAACATACGGGATGAATAGCTAGAAAATGACTATTAAATACAAGAATAAATACTAATACATAGATAGATACATACATATAAAAAAAATGAATATTTTTTATTATTTTCCCATTTGTCAGTTCAATTTTTGGCGATAATTAAGGATACTTCACTTCGGACTCTGAAACAGATAAATCAGCGACCATTTGATCTTAAATATATAAAATTCAAAGTCCTCACTGACTGACTGATATATCAACGCACAGCCTAAACGGCTGGTCCTAGAGACATGGAATTTGGAGGGTGTGTTCTTTGTAAAGAGTAGGTATTCACTAAGAAAGGGTTTTTCGAAATTCCACCCCTAAGAGGGTGAAATTTCACGCGAACGAAGTCGCGGGCATAAGCCAGTTTACACATATTATAATTCCGATCTTTCCTCTCAAAACATAACATTTATCAAACTTTAAATCAGATTTTTGCAAAACTTAAGGTATCTATGTACAGTCTATTGTCTAACATAAGTAGGTATCTACTAGCTGCGCCACGCGGTTTCGACAATACGGAATATTGAGATAAAAAGTAGCCTTATAATGATATGTTAATCCAAGGTGTCAGCTACCTCCATACAAAATTTTATAAAAAATAGTGCAGCCGTTTGAGCGTAAAGCAGTATCAAACATACACACACACACTCACAAACTTTCGCCTTTATAATATTAGTGTGATAGTTCACGAGATTTTCTCTCTTGCATTGATTTAACATTTTGCTAGACTTCTGGAAACGTCCCAAGATAGAACATAGGCCGACCATTAAATCCTATCTAGACTTGGCTAGCAACAGATGCAGGAATCTTTCTCTTAGCGTTTCCTCTTGACTTGATCTGCTCACTGAATGCGAAAGCTTCTCTTTGAATATTTTATAACATTCTATCGATTCAATTTGGCTTTAAAACTTCGGCCTTCACCCTTGTTGCGTCACACAAGCACAATCTAACATTTTGAAGGATGTTGCTAATCCATTGCTTTATATATTCGTAAAATTTGTCTGCTCAACAACGTAAATAACGCAATAAATTTAGTTGAACCGTCAAAATTAAAGCTATGGGCATTGCTACTGTTAGTTCGTTAGGCAATTACTCCGCTAAACACAATCTTCTATAGATTATTAATGACTTCATATCATTCTTCAAACAAAAATAGCGCATCATTCACTTTAACTATTTGTCGACAATTACTCGAATATAATATGGCGGATAAATGCGATTCTAATAGCACATTTAGCTGTCCACGTTACAAACGTTTCATTATATAACGCTAATAGCAAAATTACCCGTTTTTCAATATTTACTCTGCAATTACTGCTATTCAGAATAACGATTACTGTCGAGATCGTAAACGATTAGTATAATGACTTGGGACTCGTAAAAACTGTTTTTTAATCTGTCATAACCACTGCAGATGTGGTGAAGTTAACATGTTATTGCAAGAAATGAAGTGGTTCTTCTTGAGTGTAATATACAAGAAAGTTAAACAAATCGTGAGACGCTGGGTGAGTCTGTTGTTAAAAAAATATACCAAATATTAATAATTATAATAGTTTTATATGTTAGTGTTAGAATATCCCCATGTTATGTAAGACCGTTTATTATGCCAATTTATAACATTGCTTCCGATTGCGCGGAACTTCACAGCCACACAGACTAGGATCATAAATCCACTAACTCGTAGCGTTACTACAACTAATAGTTGCCAAATCGTATTCCTGGTCTTATACAACATGTAGACGTGTTTGTTATTAGTACTCGCACCTGGTTTATAGTTTGAGGAAGCTTTTAGTTGCTGACTGGTGTAGTTTTAAATACCCATTGCTCTATAACCTGGCCCGTGTAAAGGTCACCTTTGTTGTTGTCCAACCGACCCTCTCCTAGACTTAAGTCCTAAAATAAATTCAAGTCTAAAGGCCCTTTAGAAGGTCTTGATCCTATCTCAAGAATTAATAAACACTAAAGTCAGCCATTTTGCGTGTTCGAACGTGAAATACAAAAATAATAAACGGGTTGATAGAGGCTAACGCTCCCTGCGTGTCGCGGGCTCGCGGGCTCGGGTCCGAAGTGACCGGGTCTATGGCGGGACCTTGCTTCGCTAAACTGGTCCGGATGCGCAGACGCAGGACTGGTTTCGCGTCCGTCGTCAGGTGGCCACACTTTACGTAATTTCGCCGAACGTAATGTCATTATCACTTAAGTGAATGTCATACCACAGATACTCTCTCCCTATATTTCATGTTAGAAAGTACATAAAATCAATTTGTAGAATATTATAATGGTATCAAGGCCCACCCCACAAACTTGTTTGCGGAATTCGCATCACTTTGCATAAGTAACATTTTCATAGGCCGGAGAAACAGAAATGATTGAAGATATCGGCAAAATCTAGATCTAAAAATATCTAACGTAATATCTCAGAATGAAGGATTTCATTGACATTTCAGACTTCAGACTGAGATAAGATAATATATTTGAACATAACATTTCTATGAACGCCTCTGTATCCTTGTTTCTGCCATAAATACTTCAAACTAATTAATAAGAGGAACACATTTTCATGTAAATCACAGACGACATTTAGAATCCATAACAATGCGCATAGAAACGTATCTTCGGCGTAAGTTTACGTAATGTCTACTAATGACATAGACACAAAGCCGTGTGAGTTGTGGGCAGTGGCCTACGCCAAAGGAGTATTTTGAACTTAGTTCCTTATTCAATTTGAATTTCGAACCAGTCGTGTACCTTTACAAAATGTCGCTTTGCATCGTGTCGCGTTTGTTTTTCACGTGGGAGGATAGTACAAGTTATTTATTTTTACACACCTCGAACCAGTAAATAATGAGCCGAACGGCGTTATAAATAAAATGTTTCTCCCACGCAACATGGAGTAGTAACATGTCAAGGTTCACACTATATTTATGTTCGCACCGTGTAATTAACTAATTCCGGTCTGAACGCATCAAAATGATTGACGTTTTGATTTAGCCTATTTGTTCTACGAGCGAAATGATTTCGTTTTCATGCTTTGTTCTTGAAAATTGCGGACGTTCTTAAAATAGAACAACTTCCATTGAGGAGAAAGTACAACATCAATAATTCTACAATTTTCAAGTGCATCTAACTAAACAATGGCGGCCGAGTTATCAAATATTCAATAATAAATTACAATTCCCTAGCTAAACACCACTTGCCTTCGTATTATGCAGAAAAGTGAAAGCTCATAATAATATCAAAACAATAGCGTCCCCATATAAATTTCACTTGCTCAAGTAGTTGCAAGTTTTCTCGGAACAGTAATGTTCTTGATTGTTAGCATTGTGCACGGTAACGTTAGGGTTAACTGATGTACGGCCGTTTCTTTGTTCTAAAGCTTTAGTTTATTAAGAAAGCGATTCCGAAAACTTTATGCACAAGTAAAAAAAATACTGTGCAAAGGTGGACTTAATGCAGGCATTTTCTACCTTAGGGTGATGCAGAGACAAAACATGGCAGGTGCAAAATACGGGATAAATATCTCGGAAATTACTATAAAATACAAGATTAAATACTAATACATATATACATATCATATCATATTGTCATATCATAATATCAGGGGGCCTAAAAAGGCCACTTTGGCAGAATCTTAAGGATAACATTATGGATCAGGCGAAGACAGTCCGTGTTTTTCTTTTTTTCGCTGCACTACGTAGGTATAATCAAAGAGATTGGGATTGGATGGGATTCATTGATATTTTAGCACAGACAAAAAAAAAATAACTGAAAAATCCTTCACCAATGGATTTGATACGATTAACTTAACAGTTCACTGTCCATTATGATTCATAATGATATCCTTTTATGATTCTGCTAAAGTGGCCTTTTTAGGCCCCCTGGCCTCATGAAAATCTGTCATTGTCAACAGTATTTGACATTAAGGTGTCAAAAAACACTGTAACTATTTGGACAGCCGTTATTGTGTGACCGCTCACCGCTTTCATAGGAAGCTAAAGCTTTACGTCAAATATATCAATTGTAATGTTAAGTTTTACAGACAGCTTTCAAGTAACTTTCGAGTTGTCCAGGCGGTAAATTAGAGGTTTTATTGTGAATCTGTTCCGCGTTTGAAGAGAAATTCTTGTAAAGAATTATGGTCATGGTAGAAAATAACATACGAAGAGAACAATATATGTAACAATAAATTAACTGTGAGATCCTGAGGGGCAACTCCCATATTTTTACATCTCCATAGTTTAATTGGTAATTGGACTATGGAAACATGTAATTTTCCCCATAGACCAATTGGTCAAATTTCAATTGGTCCATGGAGCACCGTCGAAAATTTATCTTATTTTCCTAAATTTTTGACAAGTTTTTGACATTGATTGTCGAATTTAAGCGTTTTAAAATATGGGCTTCATGTAGGTAGGTACTTTAAAAGTTAAAGTAAAAAAAAAACATTCGAAGGAAAGCCAACGATGACCACAATAGATAAAGACGAACACTTAGCTCTACATAAATCAGAGTAAACATTTGAATGCGCAGACGTCGATAATATGCAAATATCAAGTTTACTTTCTACGATAAAGCCGTTTGATTTACGACAAAAAAGGACTTTATCTTTATCTAACTTAGTGTTTATTTGTACGATGTACTTCGTTGGACACCTGGATAATAAATGAGAATCTGTAGACAGTTACAAACTATTTGAGAAATAATATTTACACTGTTGAGATCAGTGGTGGCCCAGTGGTTTCGTCCTCAACTTACGAGTTGTAAATCGTAAGTTCGAACCCAGGCAGGTACTTTGTCTATTTAATTTCATCACCACTGCTCTCAAAACAGCGAAGGAAAACATCTTGAGGATATCGGCAATGACTTAGAACTAAAAAGTAATGTGACATTCACTAACCCGCACTGCGCCCCAATACGCGGGCGCAGTGCGGGTTAGTGAATGTCACATTACTTTTTTTGTCACATTGATTAATGGCCCACTCCCTCTCATAGAGAGGAGGCCTGTGTCCCAACAGTGGGAACATTATAGGCTGATTATGCTATTTACACTCTAGAGCAATTGTATCCTTTCATAATCTGCCACCTGCCCATATCACAATTTAATTAGGGTCAGCGTAGAATGTCTTCTTTCATACTATTAGTCTTTACCTCAGTAGTCACCCCCTTTCTAGTCATATTATCTTTCACACAATCCATCTATATTTTCTTTCGTCTTCCTCTACTGTTAAAGCTATCCATAAAGAAAATAATTATGACAATTGATTAGATAGCTACTAAACAATAGACCGTTTTACCTGCGAACACAAACACAATCCTACAAAAGAAACCACATAAAGAGAAGTTTCCCCAACTACGAATCGTTAACTAATTGAAACTGACGCTTTAATCTAACATTGAAAGTTTCAACTCATCAATTGATAACCATCATTCATATCTCTTTGCCGCCCATCACTTGAAATGACCTCAAAATTCTATTGTTCAAGTTCAATGATGAAATTCTTGTCATCCCGCGCAAGTTTCGAGAAGATTCCAATGTTACTTCATACTGTACTATCTTAAGCATGTGATCTGTATTGTCTTCTCTCTTTGCACCTATGGTCTGCAGACTTGGAGTCCTGCCCACCCTACATGCCAGCGACTACAAACAGAATTTGACAATTTCTATTTTTAGTCGTCCCGTCTGCTAGCAGTCAGTTACGACGAGTTGTACGTACCGGGAACAAACCCAGGTGTCACCGGTGACCCCTATCAGTAATCTTGGCCTTCTACGAAGCGGAACGTTTATGTAAATGGCTTTATTGGGACTTAGAAGGTCCGTTTTGATTACGTGGGGGTTAGGTTAATATACATAATATAATACTGAAGGTGTTATTCTGTTAGTAGATATTATAATTCTGGTTTGACCAGGTCCGAGTTGTTATATTGTTTACTCAGACCAAGCCCTTTTATTTATAATCCCACGCCAGTTATGGCAATTAGCTTAATGTCAATTTAGAAAGTCAAATTACAAAATTTAAATAAAGATAATGTTATCTTAACATCAAAAGTAACTCATGCTGCAAAAAGAAAGTCCATAGCTAATACAGTTTTAATGGGAAAGTGTAATACGATTGATTAAATCATGAATTCTCAAGTGTAACCTCGGTGATAATTAAAGTATATGTGGCCAAATTACACATATTTATTTTCTTAAAGGAAAACGTAAAGCGGTTTCATTTCCTGCAATAAAGTGTAGTAATAAAATACCAGTCCGGTACACTGCGCAGGAGTCGCGTGCGCTATGTTACGTCCGTTTCTTCATTCTTCAACTATCGGCGCGGAATCACGAGATCTTATCTGTATGGTCGAAATTATGATTAAAAGTGATGCTAAAGAGTTATGAAAAAGATTATGTACCTGTGAATCTAGTTCAAGTACCTTTTCATCATGATTTTGTAACGTCTTGAAACCTGTGTGTTTTATAAAGTGATTATTAATGAAATGAAATGAAATGATGATGATTTGAAATGATTTTATTTTTTGTAAGTAGGTTTGTACAAACACTTTTACACGTCAATCATGTTTTTTTTAAAACTAGATGAAGTCGGCGTTTCCTATCTGACTACTCTGAGAAGAAAGGCCGAAACAAACTCAGAGGTCACAGTCTCTTTTAAAGTCCAGACATAATCTTGGTCAGGTTATATGAAGACCATGTAGATCGATGTCTGAGGTGGTCTTTTGAGGAAAGAACCACACAGATTGAGAGGACCTGTCCAGTCAGTGCACGCATTTGTCAAAAATCGTGCAGCTCAAATCAAGACTTAAGGAGCTCAACGATTCGACGAACAATACCAAAGAAAGGACATTTGGGTAGGCCACATAAATTACTCAAACTGCCAGACCATGAAAAAAAAAACAGAACAGAGAGAATAATAAAAAATATATATAAGTATGTAAAATGACCCACATCGTCTTCACATTCACAATGAAAAAATAATATAATACTTTACAAAGTAAGCAAATGTCATTGTTTAAAAAAAAAAAAAAAAAAAAAAAAATCATCAATGTCAATGTGTATATAAAAAAGAAAAAAATCATTCAAAATGCAGAAATTGGAAGCAGCTCAATCCCAAGCCTTTTTGTCCTCAATATAATCTTTAACGGTATAAAAGGCTTTCTGGCACAACTTACGTTTAATGAAAGATTTGAATTTATTAAGGCTTAGATCTTGAACGTGGCTTGGTAGTTTATTGTAAAAGCGTATACATTGGCATCTGAACGAGCCACCTATTTTCTTGAGCCTGGTTGTAGGTACAACATATTTGTGTTTGTTTCTAGTATTTATATTATGGATATCACTGTATTTTTTAAACAATTTTATATTTTTATGGGCATATAAAAGATTTTCATAAATGTACTGAGAAGGCACAGTCATTACATTAATCTCTTTAAATTTGTCTCTGAGAGAGTGTCTCGGACTTAATTTATAAATTGATCGAACAGCTCGCTTCTGCAAAACAAAGATAGTCTGAATATCGGCGGCATTTCCCCACAATAGAATACCGTACGACATTACACTATGAAAATAGCTAAAGTACACTAAACGAGCAGTCTCTATATCAGTTAAATTTCGAATTTTTCTAACAGCGTATGCTGCAGAACTTAGCTTTTTTGACAATTTATCTATATGTGGACCCCACTGAAGCTTAGCATCCAAAGTTATGCCCAAGAATACTGTGTTGTCTTCAGGATTCAATTCCTCGCCCTTTATCAACACATTAGTTTTCACCTGCCTTACGTGGGGTAGCGTAAACTTAATGCATTTGGTTTTCTTCTCGTTTAGAAGCAAATTATTAACATTGAACCAGTGGACTACTTTCGAGATCGCGCTATTTACATCGTCAGTAACCAACTGCTGACGTTTAAGTTTAAACAAAAGAGAAGTGTCATCAGCAAACAACACTATATCATGATGATCCTTTATGAGGTACGGCAAGTCATTAATATAAATGAGAAACAAGAAAGGACCAAGAATTGAGCCCTGTGGGACTCCCATTGTTACTAGAGATCCGGGTGATCTTTTTCCATTAACGTCAACGCTCTGAATCCTTTTACTCAAGTATGAAATAAGAAGATCCAGAGCAGTGTTTCGGATCCCGTAGTGGCGGAGTTTCCTGATTAACGTTTCGTGAAGAACGCAATCGAATGCCTTGGACAAATCACAAAAGATGCCCAAGGCATCGCATTTATCTTCCCATGCATTATAAATATGTCCTAATAGTTCAACGCCGGCATCAGTAGTTGAACGACCCCTTGTAAAACCAAACTGTTTGCTATGTAATAATTTATGTTTATTAAAAAATCTTTGCATTTGGTCTAAAATTAATTTCTCAAAAATTTTACTAAAGGTAGGTAGTACAGAAATAGGTCTATAATTTGTGGGGTCTGATGTACTACCTGATTTAAACAAAGGTATTATTTTACTATTTTTCATAAGGTCAGGAAACTCCCCATTGTCAATACAACTATTAAAGATAATAGCTAGAGTAGGCGCTACAATGTCAATAATAGACTTGGCTACTTCTACAGAATTACCCCACAGATCTGCAGTCTTTTTTACATTTAAAGTGTGAAAGGTTTTAATTATATCTCTACAGGTAATATATTCAAAACGAAATTCCGAATCGCAACCATTAACATTTTCTTTAAGCAAAGACTCAGCAACAGAAGGTGATGAGTTTAGTGATTTAGTAGTTGAAACGGGAATATCTGAAAAGAAATTTTCAAATGCCTCGGCGACTTGTGAGTCTGATTTTATTATGTTGTCATTAATAGACAGGCTGTAGTCAGTATTTCGGTTACTAGATCTTCCCGTTTCACTATTAATAATATTCCAAGTCGTTTTAATTACATTACTGCTGTTTTTAATCTTTGAACCCAAATAACGTGACTTGGCCATATAACAAACTTTTTTAAATAATTTTGAATAATTTCTAACATACAAATTAAATTCATCAGTGTTAATATAAGTCCTTTCATTGTACAGTTCATAAAGCCGTGTTCTACTTTTATGAATACCAATGGTAGCCCAATCACTGAACGATGCATTACTATTAACCGAAATAGTCTTGGGAATAAAGGTGGAATCAAATTGTTTACAGTATACATTAAAAAAATTATCATAAAGATGATTAGGATCAGCATGAATAGACAAAACTGGTAATTTATCAATGAGTTTAACTCTAAAAGCCTCCAAGCGACTTGCAGTTTTGGGGTTAACAGTGATATCCTTTTTAGCCACTTTTTTGTTTTGATTTTGAATAGTAATCCTTTGCCCGCAATGATCAGAATCTAGTAAAGTTATAATTTCTTTGTGGCTTGGTATAATATCTGTATATATATTATCTAGGCATGTGGCACTAGTAGGGGTTATTCTTGTGGGCTCCAAAAATAGGTTTAGAAGATTGTAGGACTGAAACAAACTTAAAATTTTACTACGAATTATAATTTTGTCATTTAATTTTTAAGATGTATCTACATATTAAAGAGTATTAGATATATTCTGTCATAACTGGCTTTCCGATATCTTGGGAAATCGTGGGCAACACATGATATTTTTCGAAACTACTTTGGTCCAGATTTGGTATCCATGCAAATTACTCGAAATTCCGTTGACACTATCAAACAAAATACTCAGCATAGCAACACCGAATATCACGTAGTGGTGTCTAAACTAATTTGAACAATTTATTTAACAAATAATCACTTGATCAGCGTACTTAACAAGCTGTCCTACAGCCAGCGGTTCTGACCGACTTTTACGCATTATAGGAGAAATCTAAGCAATTCGTTTACTTGACAATGGATGAAATCAAGGTGAAAACGAATCCTTATTATACAGTATTAATTGTACTTTCTTTTTCGGACTTAATACATCCAATCTTTGCCTGTGGGCAGCAGAAGATTAACTAAGTAATGAGAAAAATCATATTAAAGAAACTAATCATATCACAATGACACTAAGCTTGATTGATATAACGTCCATAATATGAGCCAGAAAAGCCTTGATATGATATTTTATTTCTGTAAGTAAATTAGTTGTAAATAACAAAACACTACACATCAAAAAGTGATCAATTCGGAAGTTCCTAGTTGAAAAAGAAAATACCGAGGGGCCCGTGGATACATAATAACAGCCGCACAGATCGATCGACCAGGTTAAGCCATGCTTGCCGCGGTTGGTCTGTGGATGGGTGACCATCTTTGCATACCGTGACCCCTCCGTGTCTCGGACAGCACGTTAAGCCGTTGGTCCCGGCTGTCATTCGTGGATCTTTTACAGTCGTTACGGATAGTCAGAAGCCCGAAAGTCTGACAACCAGTCTTACCAAGGGGTATCGTATTATCCAGTAACTGGGTTGTGTAGGTCAGATAGGCACTCGCTCCAAGTGAAATACTGGTATTCAGCTGCATCCGGTAAGACTGGAAGCCCACCCCAACATGGTTGGGAAAAAGCTAGGCAGATGATGAGTTGAAAAAGAAAATACGCATGCGACACGTCAACCGCCAAGCGACTAGACAAGCGCAACAAACGATCAATAATTCCTATATTTCCCATGCATATATGTATTTGACATAATCAATCCGTTTATTTGTCTTCCACTGTATCTGTTCAACCGCGTTGCGTACGCGTCTATTCAATATCTACGCATGTCCGCGATTTCTAACGTTTGCGGTTGGACCCACATACACCGTACCTACTAAGTAATGTTAGTGGCTTTTCACACGGACTGCGAGTAGACGCTACTAGAGACTTCTGTTGATCTCATTTATTTAAGTGGTTGTGTTATTATTGATTTGATATCGTACTTGACTTCAATATACTAGTAGCTGTGGTCTGGTTGAATTTGATGCTTAGAATATATTTGATTACTGCTACTTAGATACTTGAGTACTGGCAAAATTGCATATATCATCTGCGTCCTTTCGTCTATAAGTACACACAGTGTCATACTCATAAGGCCAGTGGTTTCATGTACTATGCTATTACAGCTTGCTGACCATACCAGGTTAACCAAGAAAGGTGTGCACATGAAAAGCCAGTTACACAACAGTCCGTGCGGTGTAGTCCCCCCTATTATCACGGCCCAGTTGTCGCTCGTATGTCGCAAGCATGTGTGTGGCGACCCTAATATTTATTGGAGGCATACAATTATGCAAGGAATTTTCTTCGCCATTCTGTAGTTACTTCATGTAATAAAACTGTGAAAGCAGGGCAAAGACCTGAAAAAAAAAAACAAATGAATCACTTCGTTTTGCGAAGACAGACAGACGTTGAAAACAATTGACTCTCTCAATTTGGTAGGTTTCTTTGTATAAAGCATATTCAGCCCGTTTCCACTGCTGGGACACAGGCCTCCTCTCTGAGAGAGGTAGTGGGCCGTAATTCACCACGCGGGCCCAGAACGGGTTGGTAGATGTCACATGTCTTCGAATTTTTGGTTCTAGTAGGTACATGAAAATGATGTTTTCTCACGATGTTCTTCTTCGAATGTTTGGTTCTAGGACATGGCGGTTTCCTCACGATGTTTCTTAGAACAAATTACCTGGAACTAACTAGGAACAAGAATCCGAATAATAGTTTAATTTGACCTCATTGACCTTACGAATTTCCAAGAAAAAAAAAAACAATTTTAATCAATCTTAAATTTAAACCCATTTGAATGCCAATTTGCCGTTTTGACAGCAGAAAAAAAATCTATCAAATAATTTATTCACTTAGTAAAGGTCAGTGACCGCTGAGAAATTTGTTGAAGGAAAAGTTTGCTAAGAAGGAATAGGCTTAGTAAAAGAAGGGAAGTCAATTAATTTTCTTTTCAACTTGTAATACGTTTTCCAGAAATAGATTGGTATTGACTCTGTTGAGAGATATACTATGATCAATATTCTTAAACAATCTGAACCTTTAGTGATGACTGATGATCAGTCAATGGCTTTATGGTATCCAAAAAATAATTGATTTATACTGTCAGAAAAAAAAAAACTTCATCTATTCCGAATTTAAAGTCCCTATGTGCTTAAAATTACCTAGGTATTTAAGTACTTCTCTGAGAGCATTGGTTACTAAACCCAGTGGTAACGGCCGCGACTTCCGAGTGTAGGTCGTAGGTTCGAACCCAGACAGGCGCTTTACTTTTTGTAAATTACATTAAAACATAAATAACTAGCAGGGAATCCAGGGGGGGTCCAGTGGATCAGACCGGAATAAATCATTTCATCACCAATGCTCTCAAAACGGTGAAGGAAAACATCGTGAGGAAACCGGCATGCCCTAGAACCAAAAAACCGAAGACATTACATCCACCAACCCGCACTGGGTCCGCGTGGTGAATTACAGCCCACTCCTTCTCACCGCGGGGAGGCCAGTGTCCCAGCAGTGGGAACGTTATAGGCTAATTATGCTAACTATGCTTTCTTCTTTGCCACATTCCAGTAAACGGTTCGATGACTAGAGGAAATGCGTCAGAGAGACTTTTGTAAAAGTCTAAGTAAAAAGTCATAATTCGAGGTTTGGCTCTCGCCTATTTCCTCCTCCAATATTGGACCAATTTGAAAGATATTTCTTAAGCTGAATAAGAAGGATATATACTGTGTCCTTATGTTTTTCTTTTTTTTTTTCATTAATAGCTGTCAAATTTGTACAGACGCCAGCACATCAAGTTACTACAATCTGTCAGATTTCTTTAATAGATTTTCGACTTTATTGCTAAACTATAAGATTCAAGGTTGATTGGGAAAATCTGACAGTTTCGGGTAGGTTGACCTGCTGGCGTCCGTACAATAGGCCTCTGTTGATAGCGGTTTAAATCGGCATTTTTGAGGGTTCTAGTGCTTAGAAAAATAATGTATCATCAAAAAGGAAAACATAGGTACATAGAAGTAGTTAATATTTATTATTATGTAAAAAAACATTGCTTTATGGTCATTGACCAGAAAGAAAACGGGCGAGAGCGTTTCTATGGAGAATAGACCAACAGCATTTCCTCTTAGTGGAAAATAAGTAGGTAGTAAATAGACAAACAAGAGAATAAACATTTCGCAAAAAGATACGCTGAATAAATATCAGACGAAAACTCGGGAAAGTTTTCCACTTCCGTTAGCGGCAAAAGGAACGAACCATGCGTTCATAATTAGCGCGGATCCTTTCAGCAAAATTCTATAAACAGAATCTACAACAATTCAACGACCTATAATAAAAGGCTGCTACTTTTCGATCCCTAATTAGATTACTTACAAAGAACATAAAAGAAATGTAATGCACTTAATTTCATTTTTATCGTAACATAATAATATTTTACTGTGAATAGATAATTAATTCTCACGATAAACCCCATTTTTTCCGCTCAAAGAATCACGTTTACTACCAAACATTATGTAAAGCCTACTTTAGAGGTCATTGTCCTTAGAATATGAAAAATTTACGTCGGACTTTATAAATATTTACGCCCGAGGTTAAAGTTTACAGGTCAATTGCTTTTCTGTAATAAAAGGTATTTATAGAAATTCAATCTAGGTATTTTTAAAAGGTGACTGAACGAGACTCACTGAATGAAACTTCTCTAATCTATGTATAGAACCATACACACACACATACATGTGTATATAATACATGTGTATGTAACACATGTGTATGTTACATATTATATCCCTACGTAAGTCTAGACAATCTACATTGCCTTTTGCCAATTATGTTGGGGTCGGCTTCCAGTCTAACCGGATGCAGGTGAATAACAGTATTTTACATGGAGCGATTACGTATCTGACTCGACAACCCAGTTACTGGGTAACATGTTATCCCTCGGAGAGACTTGACAGTCCTAGACGCCCCTATGTGGGTCTAGTAGGTAGATATGTTTCTATAAATGTTCCAACATACACAGTGTCTCAGTACATAATATCCTTCCTCTGCGACACTGAGGTATAGAAATAACCGCCAATACTTCCTGTCCCACCATATACATGGTAGAATAACACACATACATAGGTATAGATAATAGTCAACGTAACGAATCATAAATAACGTCGGTGCAATCTACGATTTCATCGGAAAAATGCCATTCTTAATTTACGAACAAGACAATAACCTTATCTATCTATTCTAAAGTTTTTTCCTTTAAATTATTCAGAGATTTGAACTTTGCCAATTCTAAGACAAAATATCGTGAGTTACCAACACGATTTCGGCACCAAAAAATACTTAGTACAATCTGCTGCCTATAAAACAATGATATTCAACTTCCTATTCAGCAGAAAACAAAAAAAAAGAACAATCGATCAACAAATTCTCACCACGCACCTTGAACCTATCGATAACCAATGATTTATTATTATATTCATCTGACAAACGAAAGGTTGGGAAGGCTCTTTGACCTTGCGGTTGTAAAGGTGAGGTTACATGTCTATCGCTCATAATGGGCAGCAGATGACAGCCGATAAGTCCTGACAAGATGGCATGACACGTGTCAAGACCTACCCGTATTGTAACGTAACCGGTTCATACCTTGAGCTCGCCAGATTTCGCGAAGTGAGTCTTAACCAATGATGTGACGTCATATGCTACCTGTTACTTGCTGATAGTTCAATGTAATGTCAGCAAGGACATCTCGTTACGGTGCGTGCCCTTTGCTCTATATTTTTATTTAAATTTATGTATGAACAATACATGAATGAGTAGTGTTGCAAACTTTGCGTCTTCCGAAAGGATATTTGATTGAGTTGCACCCAGTCTTTCCTTATAAAGAGGCCCTTCCTACATTAAAGGCTTATGAATCAAGCTCCCTTCTGCGCCGACGCAACAATTTTTTGACCGCCAACAATTCGTCTTCGAAAACGTCAACAATGCCACAAGATCGACGCCCATTACCGAACATAGTGTTGCCTTCAATGATATTATATACAATCCTTGCGCGCGCGCAATTCTTTTATTAATTATAGTGGCCAATTCGGTGAGGATATGACGCCATGACGGCGGTGTCCGAGCGTGACCCACCTGCAAATCGAGCTGCGCACACGCAAGCACGGTATTCATCCTTGAATCGTTTGAGGTAGAAATTGTAGGTATTGTTATTTGTTGGCTCGTGCCATCAAAATATCATGGGCCTCAATAATGTCTCGGATTAAATATGTGCATTTTAAGCAGGGAAGCCGTTTAAATAAATTGGGCTTTAAGTATCTTGGTCCTTTTGTTTCGGATGTGCTATTTTAAAATTCCTTAATGTCTGAAGACAGAAATAAGCTGCGATTAGGACAACATGATTGTCCCATCCGTTGAGACAGAATTGGATAATTTCAAAGCTCAGGTCAGCACGTAAACCATCTGTATATCCATACTATATACTATCCATACTAATATTATAAATTCGAAAGTAACTCTGTCTGTTACCTTTTCACGCCTAAACCACTGAACTGATTTCGATAAAATTTGGCAGAGAGATAGATTGCATCCCGGGGAAGGACATAGGGTAGTTTTAATCCCGATATTCCCACGGGATCGACACTTATGCGGGTGAAACCGCGGTGCGCTGTTAGTCTACGTATATTAGCATCACTTGGAGACACGTACGGCAATAATACATAGAATATCGCGATCGTAACAGCGCAGTCGTGAACACCATAATAATTGACATGACGACGTCTTGTTACTTCATAAGCAGCATATCATTTTCTCTTAATAACCCTCAAACCAGATAGGAAAATAATATTCAAACCTAAAATGAAAAATATCGTTTTCCATATTAGGAACACGGAAAATTCGTCACAATTAAACATTCAACAAACGGTAGTCGATAAATTTCTTCGTCTGTTTATGGTACCATCGACCTGCCTTATGTCATGCGTGACATTCGAAACGTACTGCGCAGGCGGCGCGATTGATTTCATAACTCTGTTTAACCATAGTTTGTATTCCCACTGACGTTTTGCCAACACACCGATAGCAGTGTCGAATCGCAAATCAATTTGGACCTGTCTGGTGTCGTTAACCATCACACTTGCAAAGTAAATCGATACGGTACTTTAACTTCTCGATTTATTAATCGTTAAGAATGTGTATCGATTATTTAATAATAAATGTCGGAATTAATAATAAGCGGATGAGATTTCATATAAGTATTATTGTAATTATATCCGTCCGTACAATATGACTTTAACGTGAAAATAAAACTGCCCAAATTATACAATCGAATGCTTCCTTATTGTTAATTCCTATAAAAAATTTCAACAGAAGCTTTCCAATGTGTCTTTTCAGGAGGTAAAGCTTCTGTATCCTTGAATATCGATAGCAAATCAATATTCATGTTCAAATTCCAATTCCAGACACTCACGACCACACCTACTCGTTAAATATTAATAATTTACGTTTATAATTGGTATTTTTTATAAGAGGCTCTAAATATAATAAGGAAGTAGCACCCAAAACAATAATCGCCTCTTAATAATTATGAGATGCTGTCATAACCGATCTATAGTTTTTTGTAACTAAAACAATAATATCAAGGCGAAACGCGGGAGTTCCGTAAGTAAATAATACGGTAATAAAAAGAAAAACTAAAATGTTCTTCTTGAAAGATATGAACAGGCTAATGGAATTGGAGCACTCGAGAATATTGAACAAGTCCCTTGATCTTACTGCAGTCTATTTACTTTAAACGAACGTCAGAGAAAAATCTCGAAGCTTTTGCGAATTCGATTCGTATAGCAGTCGGCATGTTCATATTTGGCCGACTACAGAGACCTTAAAACGAGTTATTAGTTAAGTATAATTACCTAAAGTTCATTGGTTATGGTTACTCACAAACATGGTCAACACAACACAGACTGACATTAAAGCCCGTTCGTTGAATCACGGTCACTCTGACAGGCGAAAACCTTTCACGTGCTTTTTACAAAAACCAGAGGATTATTCGATAGTGTTTTGTTTACATCACAATGCGCGTAGTGTGTGGTCCAGCGTGAATGTACACATGATCTCGAAGCAAAGTAAATATACCAATGATTCGATGGAAAACTACTTTTCTCTTTATTGAACCGACCATAAAGCTTTATTCAAACTGATTCTGTGAAACATAACATGAGGATTTATATCGAGTACCGCACTACCGCTACATTATAAATGAATCAGTGTGGTACATTTTTACATCATAAATTACGATACAGGCCCGCACTAAGTGCGTATTGTATTGCTAGGTAGAAAGCCAGGCTGTCAGTGGTTGGCCGCCGATGATTCATGTTATATTCAATGGTTATAACATCGTAAGTGAGTTACGACATACTGACTAGTCGAATTTAAAAATGGTTTCGCAACCTCAGCCCTGTAAACTAAATGTCAGTCACATCGAACACTTCACAGGCTTTTTAGGGTTCCGTAAACAAAAGGTGCCAACGGGACCCTCCGTCCGTCTGTCTGTCAGCGGGCTATATCGTATGAACCGTAATAGGTAGACAGTTGAAATTTTCACAAAGTGACAACACAAATGATAAAAATAAAGTAAGGTAAAAAAATTAAAGGGGGTCTACAAGAAACGGGTTTTTTTTCGGTCTTTTTGCCTTGTAGTACAGAACCCTTCGTGTGTGAGTCCGAATAGCACTTGGCCGCTTTTTTATATCAGACATCTCATCTCTTTGGCAGCTTTCAGTATTTCTTAATTCATTAAATAGTTTCAGTTCAGAGATTTCGAAAACGTGCTTTATGCCCTGTTGCGTTTGCCATTGACCCAATAGCTTTGATATATTTTGTTTTAAAATCTTACACTTTAGAGGGGACCGGATTATGGCTTTTTTGTGGAGCAAGGGCGTGGGTTTTATAATTACAACGGTGCTATTCTGTAAAAATCTCACCGTGAAAACTTAGGTGAAGTGAGCGTGGAGTGAGTTGTCAACAGTGTCAATTCCTAGCAAAAACAAACTCACTTCACCTAAGTTTTCACGGTGAGATTTTTACAGAATCGACCGGCTGATCTGACATTTTATCATTTCGTTTATTAAGCAAACATAAAATATTGTTTTATTTATTTATGGTGTATCTACATTTTTGCTTATTGATTCATAAGCCTTTAATGTAGGTCCTCTTTATAAGGAAAGACTGGGTGCAACTCAAATATCCTTTCGGAAGACGCAAAGTTGGCAACACTACTCATTCATGTATTGTTCCATACATAATAAAGAGTATTCTATTCTATTCTATAAAATATTATTACCATAACATGCCTGTCATAATCTTCGTGTCGCTGGCAGTGCTGGCACGACAGTTATTTAAATTTTCTTGGTTCAAAACTTCGCCACTTCCGTGGCGTTATCGGTGGCAGCGCACAGGTGACTTTGGCTGCAACTTTTGGGGATAGAGGGCAGGATAGGAGATGGAGCATGGTTTGTAACGCAGTTCCACATCCAAACCCTGCTGCCGTTCTGTCGAGGCAGCCCCCACTTTACGTTAAATCTCCTAGAATGATAGCCGCCACAAATACACATATGACGTACACAAGTGTATATGATTGAACATATTCACAATCCGAGCCTATACTGTTACAAATAAATGTCTATTTCTGTTTACTCTGCGGTTCGCCGACCGTCCGCCCGTCACGTCTCTCGTCAGTATGTTACACCAAACTGCTTATGATTTATTTCGTAGTGGCCGAGTCCGTCGTCGCTCGGAGTAACTACCGTAAGGTATTGTACAAGCGTCCGTCTGTCTGTCAGTCATGATCGTGCGCCTGCGCTTCCAAGAACGGATGCCTCGGTCCCGCGCTCCAGGACGTCCACTCATTACGTACTATTAGACCTCTGCGTGCCTCAGATTGTGCCGTAAATGGTCAGTTAATTGCAGTGTTTTACGGCAAACAGTATTTATAGTATGTCCAGGAGTCCAGGTGCGGCTTTGTCCTCATCCGACTGTGAGAATTCACTTTAAACATAAGTTTTTTTTAATATTCTCTGCAATATCGTCAATATTGACGTGAGATGGTTTATCTAATATCCGGCCATTAGATTCATTATTCATCACCAGAACGTATTAATAATCAAGAAGCCACACTTATAATAAGACCCCGTATGTGCTTCGTTTACTGCTCGGACCAGTAGACCATTAAATCGTCAACATGAATGTCTATGCTCAAGTGCATAGCGTGAACCGTTACGGCGGGGAAAGCTTTTCATCATGTGGACACGTCCCAGTAATTGATATATTCCATATCTGTAACGCGATGGTACACTTAAGTGAGTGTGCACACTTCTTTATAAATGAATATCAATTACAATACATTAATACAATTTTAATTGCATTGCATTATAGTTGCGCCAAAAACCAAAGTCTTAAGGTGTCTGTAACTGTAACCAATCAGGTAGAACGACAGCCTGTTTGGCTAAATAATCACACTACTATTTTATAGGCGAAAATTTGTGAGTGTGTGTGTTTATATGTTTCTTACTTCTTCACGCTCAAAAGGCTGGACCAATTTTGATAAAATTTAATATGTAGCTGTACCCTGGATTAACATATAGGCTATTTTTTATTCCGATATTTCCACGGGATCGAAACTTATGCGGGTGAAACCGCGGGGTGCAGCTAGTACATTAATAAAATCAACCCAGAGTAGGTAAAACCGCAAATTACCTATGCATAAGAAGGTACCTACGTCGGATTCTGACTACACACCTAGAAATAGCTATAAATCAACTGTCCTTTGTAAAAACGTAGCCAAATTGAAAGACGTCATCGGCATTTTAAATTTTCGCGGGTTTTTACGATAGGTATCATATTGTCAAAACCCGAAACACAGTGTTCTAAGATATCTATAAAAATCTTATCCTCATTTCGTAAGCACGACTTCTTAAATTATGTCCAACAGGAAAATACGAGTTCTCAGTATAAATCTTTCATGGCTTCCTTTTTTAGCAACTTGACAGATAACACGAGGAAATCTTGAATAATTTCAAACTGAACATTATCCCTACGTGTTTCTAGAAATTGACACTTTATATCCTTAATAGAAATAGACTTATTATCCTAAATTCATTAACAAGGGTTGGTATCCATTTCTGGACGAATGCCTGCTCCACCTAGGTACGTGGTTTCAACACAAAAAAAATACTATTTCAAAGTCAACATTAATCCCTTGTGCTACTAGAAGTTACCAATAAGTCCTATATAATTTTTTCAATTGTCCATATATTATCTCAAAATGATTCACAAAACCCATTTTTAAACAAAACCTGCTATACATGGTTTAGACACAAAAAAACTCTTGAACCATTTCAATCATGTATTCCTTCCTGTTGTTGTTACACAATTTAGTATTATTTCTCAATACGAAAACTTTCCCCAAGTTTAAACAGTGCTTTTATTATGAAAACAGCGCATACATCTCAATTGCCAAAGCAAGTGCGGACAAAGAGCTGCAACACATGGCGACCGAGGCAGACCGAGTGTCTGCTTTCCAAGAAGCACGCCGAACACATACGAATGATAAATGTGAGGCACTTGCGTACTGCTCATTAATTACAAAATACAAATGTAAATTCACATAATTCTCATCGCTCTCTCTCTCTTTAAATTAATCGACTTTTTATCTAGATCTCTCACTGCTTCCATATCTATATGACATTTCAGTTTTCAATGTCGATTTGCAACGAATATTTCTATCTATAGGTCCAGTGTCTGACTGTGAGATTTATCTTTTCCTGAACAAATTAACTTCTAAACATTTTTGTGTGTGCTATTGTTACAAATAATCTAGCAGGAAGTCTCTAAAACGTTTTCTTTATCGCATCGGAAGTCGTTCCAAGAATTTTTTTTGTTATTTCCAAACCCAATAAATATCTAAATCTTTAACTTTGCCGAGAGAATGCTTTAATGTGGAATTCCTTAATTTAACAAAGTTAACCTTACAAATAAGTAGACAAAGATCTAATTGATTGAAAGCAGAATAGAGGAATTACGAAACCGAAGCACGTGGCATTTCAATTGATTTCTAAATCAAACGCCTCACATTGTGTATTCCTAATGGCAATAGAATCGCAATAGTGCATCTCAGTAGGCTCTTTACTGTCAATCGCTTATCCTACGATCGGTTAGCTGCGCGCACGCACGCCGTCCGTCCGCAACGCAGCGAGCTGCCGGGGTCGACGACCTTGCACGCCCGACGTGGAAATAATGAAACACTGGAAATGATTGCGAAAATATAATAGATACAGTTTTCCATTTAAGGAAAATCATATTTTACAGTCTGGCTACGCAATGTCTGCGACGCTGTCGTGAGCCTTAACACGTGCTACTACAATTTAAACTATATTTTGGCAAAACGAAGAGACAATTTTGTTGTTAATTAGTTGTGTCACAAACCGATAACTGATGCTCGTTAGTATTGTCAGTTTAGATATTTTAACCGGAAACCTTTTTTCGGCTACTCACAGGTATGTCTACTACTTACCTACAATAACTCATACCATAAAAAACATTTTCTTGTCATGTCTTGCCTAACCTTTGACTTCCTAGCTTTGCCAGACTGTGAAAAATTCAATAAGAAAATATGAATCATAAATTACTACGGAACCTTTCTGTGCCTAGTAATCACTGTTAGTGTTAAGTAACAGTTTTAATTTTCACTCTCCATTACATCTGTCTTGTAACCTTATGATCTTGCTCAATTGCCTTACGCATCATAGGAACTTTCTCGTCTAGACAATGTCACCCACGTGGCTCATCCAGTCTTCCGCATCTGTGACCCATTCAATGAACGAGTGGGTGACGGACGCTTGCCAATTATTATTGTTTACTTTCTATCATTAATTGCATATTTTACGAAACAAAAATCTACGTGATTCATAGTGTCAAGCTACCTGAAGTTTTCATGAAAATAACTGTGATTCAAAAGGTTTATGGGGGCTGTAGGTACGCCTTCGAAGTGCCAATGGATGTGAAGATGAAACAAATTATTTTCGAGTGACTAATTGACTTGAAAAAGTAACTAGCTAATCCGTCTATTGGCCAATCCCTGCCCACATTTGCCAGAAGTCACTCAATGTCTCAGAGACCATTATTTATAACATGTATCTACTCATTTTCACTTGTAAATGAGGCATCAGGACGATCGATAGAAAGTGACTGATTAATAGTAGGAGTCATTCACTGTCAAATATTTGAGTTGAAACGTTCAACGTTCACGAATGAAGTGCGAACATTTGTTTACCATTGTGTCGGTCAACGAACCATAAAATACATGAACTCGTTTTAATTAATTGGTTAAAGTATAAGCTTCCTACACCTCATTATTTTCGCTGTAAAATGTAAACTTTTTCAAGTCCTCTCTACTAAAGTTTATATGAGTTAATCGACGAATAAATTGGACAGAATGAAAGCTCGTTACACAAATATAGTGGTATCTTGGAATTCGGAATATGTAAACAAATATTACACCCAATATTAAAGAGAATGTAAGATACCCCATAATATTGAAAAAAGTAGGCCATCGTGAAATACGTAAAAACACCAAAATATTTACATAAACGAAACGTTTTTATTAAGCTCAACATTTTTTTACTGAGAAAGTAAGATCTGTGTTAGCGAAGAGAAAAGTAAACTTTACAGAAATATTTTATCTTAATCTTTTTCTCGACTGATTTATCTGGAAATACATAATGGAGATACACGAATTTAGTCTATACTACCTCTGTACACACAGCTACACATCTACTAAAATAACCAGTTTAGGCTGACTTCTGAATGCACGAAAAACATATGCAATTCGAGGTCAGTTAGAACTGGAAATGTAAAGCTTGATGTGTAGCCGTGTCTACCTTTTAGTCCCTCAAAAACAATTTACTCGTAACTGTTAAAACAAAATTCATTATCGGTTAAAAATAAAGAAGTAGGAAAACAAATAACAGACAGATAAATTGCTGTACAATTTACATTTAATAGCGTTTTCTCTATGGTTACAATTTCTTATATTGACAGACAAGCAGACAACTTGATGGTTCCGATATACAATAAGAAAGATGACTTATTTCTGGTATCATAAAACATCGATTTCTCTTGTATTATCATTATCATAATTAACGAAAATCTCAATGAAAATCTACATTTGTTTTCTCAATCCAAGATGGCGCTTAACAGACTAATTTGCTCCATAAATAAACACCACCAGATAATTAAGCTTATTTTCAAATGGTTCGATTCCGCTTATCTTCCACTCGTCATTAATACCAAACTAATTAGCTCTCGTTACACGACAATACTGTATTCAGGAGGAAATTAATGAAGTTATTAAAGTAGCAGATCAGTTCCGAGTGATCGGGGGCCGATGGAGCGGCACGAAGCATCGCCCGGCTGCCTTTCGGGGCCGAAACACACCGTAAACAAAACAAAACGTCATCGGAACAGACTTAACACACTTGTCAGCTTACACATCGAACATTGACTCTTGTGTGGATATGGGAAAAGGGTCAAAACAATTTTAAAACGCCAGGGTAGAATATGTTTCGCGACCGTAACAAATATGACTTTATAGAATAATAATCTTTAAAATCATCAATACTATTGGTGTTCATATAATCCTACTGAATGACTATTTCATGAAAAATATCAATCAATAGGATTATTTTGTTTTTCAGCAGATTTACACTTACTTTTTTTTACCATGTCAACCAGTAACAACAACAATAATAACAAACAAACAATAATGGCGCCAGTTTGAGCGCCATAATAGTTTCCATAGAGTGGAGCAACCAAAGACAACTCAGGTCTGCAGTCAGCCTAAGTGTCAAAGAAAGTTTAGAGCTGCTGTCACGTGCCATCAATCTCTTATCGTAACACCGTAACACGCCAATCATGATTCGGTACTCCTTGACTCGTCATGCAATAACACTTTTACAATTGAAATAACATTTTAGAGGAGGAGAAATTAGCAGATGTGTCTATCATGATACACTTCCGAACTAATATTCAATATTGTTGTGTTGGTTCCGTATACGTTTTGTGTGAGGAATGAATCTGCATTCGGAATGAGGGTAAAAGCTTCTGCGAGCTTTCCGGTTAATTTCGAGACATCTTTATTAAGTTATTTATGTTTACTTTGCAATAATCATGGCGGGCTGAAATGCATCGGTTGCGAGCTTATTTGGACATTTTTTTTTTTAATTTTTTTGGTGCTAAAGTTATTTACATATTACACAACGCTTATCATTTAAATATTTCTGTTATATTCAAACTAATGTTATTACCCCGTCCATTCAGAATTTCTGATACAAATCAAATGAGATTCTAATGCATAATGTAATGTCACCTTACGTCACTAAACCTCTAATGCGTACAAAAAAACATAAAATTATGTTACGCAACGTTATCAATTGTTATTATGGCCGTTATTTGCAAGTAGGCTATCAGCTATCATTACCTATATTAAGAATATGATAGCCGTAGCCCGTGGCTTCGCCCACAGTTCTTATTTGACCAGCTTTCTAGATCTTAACGTAATTATATAGAACTATTTGATTATGTGTTATCGTCCTGTGATAAGTTTAAAATTATGATGTCTTAGACACCATAACAAAATAAGCAATCGCGATTGATGGTCGTTCCTTCTTCATTTAAGCTTTTGCGTCTTGCAATTACTTGCAAATGGAGAAGCAAAGGCTTTACCTACATTGTAATTTATATACTTACCTACTTGAGTCTAATTTTCATAGAAATACTTAAACTATTTAAAGTTTCAGGCCTCCGTGATAAATAAAACAACCGCTACATTTACAGCGCTATGTTTTATACATATAAAACATTCCTTCATATTATATCGGAAAGTAAATAACGCGAGTAATCTGAAAAGTTTCGAGAAATGAACATAATATACAAACGTACGCACGCACGACGTGTGAATTATGTTCGGTAAACAGTCTGGGGTACGCTTTGAAGATACCGCTATCACGGACGACTGAACTTTCAACTCCGCAAATTATTTTTGGTTCATTTGTTTAAGCCGACAAATATTTACCTTCTGAATACATACTATTAGGCTTATTACTATATAGTACAACTTGTTTATTCACACGTAATAGGTACTGACTCGTACTTAAAATTAATGATGTTCAATTTGCTCCTTCTCAGGGTTGTGAAGGTGCATTTATCTCGAAATGACTTACGAAATATTATAAAGCGCATCTGATGACCACGTAGGCCGCATATCCGTTCCATTTTCATCAAACAATGATATAAATAGAGTAAAATAGGTTATAAAACATGAATGTATGAAACTGCCTGACCCAAATACGCGAATGACGTCAGTGTGACGTAAGGTAACGTAAGGCGGATCGGGATCAACCCATTGACTGCGCGGCATCTGGTTTCTATTATACTTTCTATCCGATAAATACGTAAATCCGCACATTACACTGTACATCATAATACAGGATGCGATTAAGTAGAAAGTTTCGAAACGCGTTTACTGGCTGAATATCGAGTTTTGAAAGTAATGTGAAATAAAATTGTTTACTAGCATGCGAACGAATTTAGAAAATTGTTGAAAACCTTTAGTTAAAAAAAATACCTACAACGTGTAATAGAACATGCAATTAAAAACACAAAGCTAATTTATCGATGAATTCAATCTCTTCCATAACATCATTTTACCGACTTTACGGTAGTCTATTTCAATAAAATACTTAAAAGCTTACAGTTAAAAGCTTTTGTTTGTCTAGCATTTACATAATACTAAATTAATTGCTATAGTCTTATATTATCTGCCACAATCTCGCGTACAAATGGTCCTCTTAAGACTTCAGCGACGTCTGGCTGTCGGCGTTACGCAACGATGACTCATTATTACCAAATATCGATCTACACTACTGCACGCACCATAAATCTTTCAAGACGCCGCGTTGAATCATCCAACCAGCCTATTGTTTATTCGACACTTAGTCACGAGAAGTAGATATAATCGACACAGTTAGACGCACAACGCAAGTCGCCACAACAAAGTTACGTAAAAAAGAAACGCTTATATTACGGAAACTGTCAAACGTATTTACTGAAACCGTTGTTATGTGTCATGAAATTCGACATCGCTCATTTGAAACGCGACTAATCTGAGAAGTATAACTAGTCGTCGAACGTCAGCAGTACGGACGTCAGGTGGAAAACACTCCGGGGTTCCTATATCTGTACTACGGCCAAAATTAAAAGTTTAATTGCAAACTAACATGCGTAACGGAGCAATGACTTACCCTGAAAAGTTTGTAACTATTAAGTCACGGTTCATTGAGAGAAGTAGGGCGTTTGCTTCACCGGTTTCAGCAGACCAATCTTTCACTTTGAAAGCGTCAAAACCCCACGTAAAGAGTTCAATGACAAACCGAGGAAATTGGCTGAAGGGTTGTCACCCGACGTGAATAAAATTATGTAAATTAATAACTTGCGGACTGATATACATCCTGTTAGTAAAAGTATTCGAAATTTTAATGGTTTCTCAGAATTTGGGAAAATTCCACGTCCATACATCCGACGGCAAAGAGATTAAAGAACTCCCAAGTTCACCAGTTACTAAGTCCCTAAACATTTTTGACAACCCTCTATTTCTAAGCGCGAAGGAAAAGTATGACAAATCACGACGATTACCTCGTGTTCGCGGTTCCGAAGAAATTACGAGTTACACGGTCATTGACGAGTCGATTATAATTCACTTTGCAAATCGATGTAGCTGGATATTACCACTCGCTTGACATGGCTAAATAATGTTTGTTGAAGGCACCTAATGACTTGTCAAATATTCACTAAATCAGTGGTCATTTGAAAGCTTTGAGTAATGTTGCAGTCGCCATGTAAAAGAAAATCTATGAGGTCATGTTTATGCCAGACGCTGAAGAACTAACGTTCGTGTATACTGCACTAATTAAAAAACGAATTGACATGTTACTTTTGAAATAACTCCAAAATGCCAAAACATTTACCCAAATAAACGTCTGAGAGCAGAGGCAATAATTCGAAGAAACCACAGCCGTATTGTGCTGAATGGGTCATCCGGAAAAAATCACCAGTTTCCGTACCGTGAAAAAAGCCATTTTGGCAGACGGCGCGGAGTCTGTGCGGGAGCACTTTCTCTGCGCAGACGCAGATCGACAGAGCGCCGTCATAGTCCTGCAGACGAGCGCGCGCGCCGCCCGCCCCTCACTCTGCACATTTCCGGAAATTTATTCAATTTTCACATTGTTGTTTTATAGCCGGTATCGATTCGGTCGAGCACTTGAACGCATGATTGATTATTTATTATATTATAATACAACACTTTTACGAATGTTCAATATCGACGGCTACGGATTTGTGTCATTCATCTGTGAGATATTTCGGAAGTTCGCGAATGACGTTAGGGCCAATGCCCTCGTGCTGAATTCACGTGAAAAGTTCGCTGGAAGGGTATTGTTTTGTTCAGTGTATTAAATAAGTGCATAGTGTGTGGTGCCGGTGGTGTGTAGCGTGCCAAGCTGTGACAATGACCACCACGCCTCGCCCTCACATGTGACGTTCGTGGACAGACGCCAAGTCATGACACTCTGGTACACCGATATATTGGTGAGCACTGAGCATGCATTCACTGTTTACCGGTGTTATTTCAAGTTCTGCTTTTATTTTTTTAAGAAAATCGATACTATTCCGTGTTTACGAAGCTGTGTTATCTCGTGTCGACACGAAGTAAACGAGAAAAGCTAATGCTGAGTAAAAAGCACCAATGAGCAAGTTAGACACTCATCTAATTGCATTTGAAGCTTTTGACACTACACCGGTAGCTGGTATCAATAAGCCAGGCCGTCACACTTACACGTATTAGTCCATATCTTGAAAATTACTGAATCTATTTTGATAAAACTTGAACTGTTCCCTAAGTGAAAGTAAATGTAAGCCAATAAAAAAAAATTGGTCACGATCCGATTAACAGTTGCGGAGAAATGCGTGGACAAACATACATACATAAAATTTTGTATATTTGTTTGGAAGCCCTAATAGATTGTCATAATTATGTGAATATAATGCAGGTCCAATAATAATACATACATACGTGTCGAATTGATAACCTCCTTTTTTTTGAAGTCGGTAAAAAAGAAAGATAATAGACCTATAAAAAGCCATATAAGAAAGTAAGAGTTAATCAAGTTTGAAATTCTCATAAACATAATATTGAATAGAGACACTATCGACTCATTCTCGATCTCTAATCTTCTAAGCGCCGTTTACCTACATTTTTAATTCGTCCAAGCGAAGGCGTTGCAGACACAACACGCCTCGCAATTACGATTATTGGAAGGTATAGGCAATTGACCTACAACTCCTACAAGTAAAGTGATATGTTATTACCGATAGAGGTGCCGCCGAGCCTGCATCGATCGGGTCAATTACTCGATAGTTCCGACATTCTTCGGTGTACTTTCTATATAATCACCGCACTCGCCCTCGCGAACGGGACTAATCAACGAGCTTCCTCATTAGCTCCCCTGTTAATTGTTTATTAGCATCTCTGCTATATTGCATGCTCGTTACGTCACCGTACTGCTACTGACAAGCCGTTGACCCACTAATTGTGTTTGATGTGAATAGGTTACAATCGCTAAACGTTGTCGTCGGACAGACGAACATGATTTTTTACTTCACTGTTACATATGCGGAAATCGGTTAATGTGGGTCAGGCTCAATAAATCATCGATTCTTATCGCGGACCGACGGTTTTCAAGACTATTGGAAGCACGATTGTTTTCTCACATAAACCGAAATTGAGTATAATAGCATCCGATCACGATAAGCTGAATGGCTCTACTGTAAAATAAATGTATTGTCTTTTAAATGGAGAGTCGTGCTCATTTTTCGAGTCGCCTCTCCAAGTAAATGTCGTTTGTTGTTTTTGGTTAAAGGTTAATAGGTTGGATGTCAGAAATAAATTATTCGCATATGTTTTTCCGTGAAATGTGATTACTAACATTGGTTAAAACCATCTGTTTTCCAAGTTGGCTCGAACGTAAACGTATCTGCTATAATTAATCACGCAACTCAAACATCACGTCATTTTAACATGTCGAGTAAAATACAGCTTCGTGAAAGACGCTTAGCATTGTAAGGTCAACATTACAACTCATAAGATTTCAATCTAAATACGGTTAAGTAGATGGTAATCTATGGCGCACCGTGACAAGGGCCTTGAATCTCGTGCCGTGACAATGTAGCACGCATCCGCGGAAGACGCAGCCGCGATCGTACTTTCGATTTCCTCTGAGTAACGAGCCACTGCCGCGGGCGGATAAACAAACACTTCTGAACAAAACCTATTCACTGCTACAATATAGGCGACGCTAAAGAAATGTTCCGTCTTGTTCACGACACGACCTACTTTTCTGTCGTCAATCTCTCGAACCGTTATTATTCTAAAGTTTGTTAAACTTTTTTCCGTCTATCAATCGTCATAATGAGCGTTTGGCATTTGCATTAATTACTCATCTATTTCGATTAGCCTAAAATATCTGCTAGCTAATTTATTGTTGTCTCAAAATTATTTAAGACGTTTACAATATCTCAAAATCCAAGGTTTGTTGAATAACGTCTTGAAGATTTATAGCACATAGTTGTATACAAATCAATTTGTCAGATGGATTTACAACCGTAAAAAAACGAGCTATTATTTTGGTGATGGTCCCTTTTTTCCGGCCATTTGGCGCCAGTGATGCGCGTGCGCCCAGACACTATACCAGAGTTTACAGAAGGTTCACTCCTAAGTCCTAACAATAGGATTAGGAACCTGAGCACTACAATTAGAACTGCTAGTCCTGTTTTTACGTAGATCGTCTGGCCAAAACCCTTTAACATAAACGGTTAGAACCATTATTAAGTTTAAGTATGTAAGCCTGAACTTGTCAACAACTTAGCCTTCTTAAACTGTGTCATCGTAATCTCGATGAATGCCGCCTTCACTCTGCAATAAAACCGACGCGATCACAACACTTGTCTGATTCACGACTATTCTTTCTGAAATACTATAATTAGGGGAGGGGTGAAAGCTAGACAAGACGCCTTTATTTCATTTCCGTGAGTAGTGTCGCCTCACGATTTATCAGCAACTAGTTTTTTGGAATGTGCAGTAATTACAATAATTTTGATAACTGCTAGACACGGTGTGATTACACCGTACTGCCTGGACTTAATAGATGACCGTGAAAAAGTTGACTATCAATTATTTTGAGCTTTCATTTGTCGGATTACAATCTCGTTTTATTTTATTACGAGATTCGTCTTAGATAGGTCTAGGTCATAATAGCCTGTCTGCCTGTCTTCTTCCTCCACTCGTGCCTAGTATGAGCGTGCACAAATGGCCTGGAGCCAAGACATTGAAAACATACGCGTACGTAAGCTGGTAACTAATCTATTGTTACCGTCATCGCTACACGTTATTGCTTCGGTTCAGCGCTGATAATGTAAACTGTTTAAAAGAAAAGCCTATTTCTCAATTATTTTCAAAACATAATGTCTGTAGGACGTCATTTTGTACTGTTCTTTATTATGGGAACACCTGAAGTCGTGACCGAATGACATGAATTGTAGATAACATATGATTTTAAAATACAACGCTTTGTTCGAAGTGCTACCAAATGGGTCACGAAAGATTGTGAACCATTGATGTTAGAACTGCAGAACCTAGGGTCCTCAATAGCGCTAAGTCTTTTTCAAGCTTAAGTTTACTACCAGTCTGACCAGCCGATCAATTCTGTTAAAATCACATCGCGAAAACGTAGGTGACGTGAGTTTGACGCGAGCTGTCCTGTCAGTCCACCTGATGCTAGGGATTGACACTATTGACAGTTCATTGCACCTAAGTGTCCACAGTGAGATTTTTACAGAACAGACCGGCAGACGTTACTGCCATATCCTATTTCAGACTGAAGTCTAACCACCTCCTTTCTTTTGCCACAGAGCCCCGGCGCGGTTAGCGGCGGAGGCACGGAGGCGCAGCCCGGTTCCAGGGATGCACTGGACGTGCGCTATTCTCTGGCAGCTCTCGCTGACGACTACACCAAGAGGAAACACGTGGTCAGGGTCACCACGGCAGCAGGCGCTGAGCTGTTACTACAGGTATGTTGCTCCCTAGGATATAGTGGCACTAAAAGTTCAGACATAGATACTTGAAGGAAGGATGGGTCCTGAATTTAGCATTTAAAGCTGCGACCCCCGTTATCTCTTATCACAAGTCTGGAGGCCGTTTGTGCTGTCTCATCATCATCATCATTTCAGCCGAAAGACGCGCGTCCACTGCTGGACATTGGCCTCCCCCAAGCACCTCCACTTCGACCGGTTCTGTGCTTCTCGCATCCAACGGGTTCACAAAGTCATCGGACCACCTTGTGGGAAGCCTTCCAACGCTACTTCTTCCGGTACGCGGTCGTAACTCCAGAACCTTTTGGCCCCATCGGCCATCTGTTCTGCGAGCAATGTGCCCTGCCCACTGCCACTTAAGTTTGGCAATTCTTCGGGCTATGTCGGTTACCATAGTTCTCCTGCGGATCTCCTCATTCCTGATTCGATCACGCAGGGAAACTCCAAGCATAGCCCTCTCCATTGCCCATTTAGTATTTTATCTATGCATTGCCCTTTGGGTGACAGCTATTTCATTTCTTTCTCGACTTCTGGTGTCATTAAAAGCAACTCCGGACCATTACTTTAGTCATGATAAACTGTCAAAAGCAGTATTTATACCACGCGGGGTATAAAATACTGCTTTTGTTGCAGGTTTTAGAATGAACGATAAATTGGTGAATTTGCATATCGTTTTCTAAGTAAGTACCTAGTGCCTGTTGATTGAAAACAACTCTATTCCAAACGTTCAATAACCTTATCTGCCACTTACAAAACATTTGAATATAAAAATATAACAATGAGTTTTGTTACATTTTCTCCAATACAATACAAACACGGGGGCAGTTTGCCAGAACACGTAATGTTGGCAAATTGTTGAATGCTAGAATGTTTCAATTATAATTAGCAACTACGACGGTATGGTATTGTTACAATTCACACAAAACTTCCTCTGATTCAAATGTAAATTCTATTCATTCAGAACGTCGTCGTTGTAAATAAGGCAACCTACGTCTCGGTAAATATACTTGATAAATCTCTCGAAGAAATAACACGATTTTTAATTTACTTATAGAATTTTTTTTCTTTTCCCCTAGGCTGAAGGTGCAGCAGATGCCCAGCGATGGCTAGCAGCCCTGCGCCGTCACTCAGCGGAGCCCCCTCCGGCCGAGCCCACACAGACACAGACGCAAGCGGCGCCGGCGCCCGCGCCGCTGCCAGCTCCCGACTGCCCCTCGCCGCTCCCGCCGCAACGCAGCAAAAAGATCGGCAGGAATAGGTCTCCTACTGGTAAGTGTCTTCCAAGTTCCAAGATATGCAGGTGTTTTCTGCCCACCCGAAGAAATTAGAACCTGAATAGATTTAGGATGAGGAGCATCAGTTAGACTAATTATGAGGATAAATGACTTAGTTTACGAGAACAGAGGTTCTTAAAATATATAAATATTCGCCGGGTCAGCTAATTACAAAACTAGCTGGCTTCATACTGCCTCAGATTTTTTTTTCCATGTTTTAATAATTAGGAACCCTCACGGGCGTCCCCAGAATACCCTACCAAAGTTTCATCACAATCGGACCAATGGTTTGGGAACGCATAGAGGACGAACACTGATTTGTATATAGACATATAGGTTCAATCAGACAGTACCTACCTACCAAGATTATTTTTAACGATGAAAGTTTTTTGTGAAAATTGTATCAGCAGTCAAAAAAACTTGGACAACAAAAACTTGGAAACATAACTTTGGGAACTATCAATGTAACCCCTGTTTTAACTTCTCGTCTCATATCGGCACAGAATCCACAGATATAGCTTTATCTGTGCCAGGATGTAATGAACAGTTAACTAACAGATTCTTTATCCCCACAGGCCCACCGACACCAACCCTCCCGTCGTCTCCAAAGAACAAGACGTGGAAGGGTCGCATGGCGAAGCAGCTGCGGCGCATGCACGGCGGCGCGGCGGCGGCGGCGGCGCCGGCGTCGGGCTGGCTGGGCGCGGCGCTGGAGCGCTGTCCGCACGACCCCGAGCATCCGCTCGTGCCCAGAGCTGTCACACTGCCCGCACATGCCGTCGAGGTAGGAATTTGAAGCTAATAAACCTATAATTTTAAGAATAGATCTTTCAGCCAGAGTCGCGCATGGAGGTTGCTACTTGAAGATGTCCATGGATTGTGCTGCAATAAAAATGTCTACAATGACAGTTGTAGTTGGAATTTTTATTGATTTGTTAGCTCTTTGAGTCATAACTAAGACTAGCTTCGAAGACACTAGCAAATTTCCACTAATATCGAGTCGATTTCACCAGATTCTTTTAACGGAACAGCTCGACATTTCTGATCTGATTTATGAACCCCGTATAAAACAAACCACAAGAAGACACAAGTCAACCCTATGCAGGTCTTATAACATACTTACCCATACTCTTTCTTCCAGGCCTACGGCCTCCGCACGGTGGGCGTGTACCGCGTGCCCGGCAACGCGGCCGGCGTGGCGGCGCTGGCGGCGGCGCTGGACCGCGGGGAGCCGCCGCCCACTAACGACGCGCGCTGGGCCGACGTGCACGTGGCCTCCAGCCTGCTGAAGGCCTACCTCAGGCGGCTGCCTGACCCGCTGCTGACAGCGGATCTGTACCCTGCGTTTATTGGTGAGCCTTTTTTTTAATGTTGTCTGTAGTAGGTTCTGTGAGGTCCAATTTCGAGAAAATCTTACCACCTGTGACTTCAAACATCAATGTGGAGATCTGGTCAAAATCCTACTAAAGTACAGACACACACATCAAGCTACCCGAAACTGTCAAATTTTCCCAATCAACTTTGAACCTTATGCTTTAGCGATAAAGTTGAAAATCTATTAAAGAAATTTGACAGATTGTAGTAGCTCGAGGTGCTGGCGTCTGTACAGGTCCAAATTCAATTAGCTAGCGAAACTTCGCTGACGTAATGGGTATCGATATCGACGATAAAACAAAAGTAATTTTCTAAATTTGTACTTCAAGTTAGTTCGGTCAACGACCGGTGTAGTTACTTCACCGCATCTATGAAGTTTTACCACCTAATTTAATTTGACTGTATTTATTTTTTAATTATTAAAGGTTTACCAACAGCTTTTGTATACAATATCT
Source organism: Oligia fasciuncula (assembly GCA_963082905.1). NCBI lineage: Eukaryota > Metazoa > Arthropoda > Insecta > Lepidoptera > Noctuidae > Oligia > Oligia fasciuncula. The sequence goes on along the minus strand of OY720393.1, from coordinate 18,305,293 downwards.
TTTATATATACGTATGATACGTATAAATATAAAAGACCCTCCCGCATTAAACTCTGAAGCTATAAAGTTGTTTGCAAGTAATATTGATTCTCAAATTTTAAGTTACTCTATTCTTAGTGTCGACTGCGAAAGAGTGGAAACACCCAGTGTTGCCATTATACAAAACAGTGAACACTTCTTGGATATTCATTAATATGTAGTTACCTATCGTGACATCCGTGTTCAATAAACAAAGTCGACCGTGCTTGACTATTAAACACAACCGTTACCACTTCAACAGTCAACAAACTTTTTATTAGATTCACTTTCTTGATACTTTCAACGTTGCTTTGAACTGTAACTTCCGAATCTACTCTGTAAATATCTCACCTAAGTTTTAACGGTGAGATTTGCTTTTTTTAATTTGAAATAAGTCCAGTATTTAAGTCATTCTAAGTGGTCACATAAATTGTATTCATTTCAAGACTGACTCATGTAAAGGTATCTCATTTTTCTTACAATGGTGACAGATCTTGAAATGACCACAGAATATTAAAAAGTCCGACGATTTGAGAACCTCCTCCTTTTTGTAGTCGGTTAAAAATACCAATGCAATTAAAATAGCTCTCGAACCCCAATGTAGCACACTCAACGCAAGTATTTTTTATTTTTTTTAATATGTAAAAAAAATTACCATATTTTCTTCTCCTAGCTGCCGATCGGTCACCAGAAAGAGCGCGGGAACTCCGTCGACTAGTCCGCGCATTACCAGACGCGCACTACGAAACACTTAAGTACCTGATCCAACATTTGCGCCGAGTGGTGGCGCATTCCGCCTACAACAAGATGGAGGCGAGAAACTTGGCCATAGTGTTTGGTCCAACGTTGGTCCGCGCGGCCAGCGACGACATGTTGGCGATGGTCAATGATATGTCCAGCCAATGTCGAATTATCGAGTCTTTCCTCACACATGTAAGTACTTTTAAATGTTAAGGGTATTTAGAGATGGACAAATCCCTAACTTCCTACAAATTAATGGAAGGAAACTTACAGGAGCTTTAGAAGGAAATGTCAAGCCTTAATGATTTTGTCAGTCTGAAAATGAGATGGATACAAAACGCATAGCGCCAAAACTTTTTCATATAACTTGAACAATTCTTTATACAATACGGCCCCATTAGCAATTTTTGGTCTTTATCCATAACTAGCTGTTCCCCGCGGTGTCACACGCTGCGCGGCTCCTAAGCCTATAGCCTTCCTCGATAAATGGACTACCCAACACTAAAAGAATCATTCAAATCGGACCAGTAGTTCCAGAGATTAGCGCGTTCAAACAAACAAACAAACAAACTCTGCAGCTTTATAATATTAGTATAGATGTACGAAGACAATAACAAAGGTTTCCGAAAATATTGAAAAATTGCTATTATCATCATTCTCGGCGCAGCATGTTTGCAACAAAAACTCTGAACCTAAATATCATGAACGCGCTCAAAACAGAATTTTTAAATGAATAATTTTGCCTTTTACAGTACGAATGGTATTTCGAGGAGGAAGAGGGAGACCCTCCTATGGACCCTCCCACCAGCGCGGAGGAACTATCCCCTGCGCCTGCGCCGTCAAGAGACCTACTCATACACAACGTTAAGAAAATTGAAGGTAAATATTTTCACAAGCTGGAAATACTTGACCCTGTGACAGAATTTTTTAATGTGATCTATGTTACGCACCAACTTTTAATTTATGTTTTCAATTTTATATTATTTTAAATATACTAAACGCCAAGACTTGTGGCAGCTACTGTCGTAAAACGTGCAAGTAAGACGGTGAGTATTTCTCCTGACGTCTCGCTCCCGCGTCTTATGACCGCAGCTGACACGAACACTGGCGTATAAACTTATAGTAACTTCTTCTTATCTTACAAGTCTGTCGCACAACATTACGCAAGCCATTATACCGTGTTAGCAACTAATAATACCATTAAAAGTAGCCTTCCATATTCCAGGTAAGGATGTGTCCACACGGGACATAGTTTCGTCCATCATATCGGCGGCTAATCGTAAGATCCAGCGCAAGCCGCGCTCGAAGCCCGACAAGAAGTCGGACGACAAGCGGTCGGACGTGTCGCCGGGCGGGTCGCCGCCCAGCTCGCCGCTCACGTCGCCGCCGCACCACCTCACCACGTCGCTGGCTGACTACGACGGACTCGACCACAAGTACGGCAGGACGCAGGATGGACATAAGTGAGTGGTTTTTAAATTATGCTGCTGGAGAGCTTTTTGCGCCACTTCTTCTTCCCAGCTAAAGCACTAAAAAGTGGTGACAGGTGTATAATTTTGAAGTTCAAAAAGTGTTAATTCTCGGCTTATTTTAATTTTGATTATGTTAATAGAGCTCCTAGGAATACAGATATTTCAAGTGAGACTAACGCCATACCTATTATAATCAAGTCAAGGGCCTTTTTGCTATAACATGTTCTAAAGAAAAACTTATATTGTGTTATCTTTCTAGAATTGAACTGGAGTCAATGCAAGCGCTGGGCCGCGGTCGTCAGGAACTCTCGCGGCATGCTCATGCGCTCACCAACTTCTCCATAGATGGTGAGTTTCAAAACTTTGACATATTTTGGATATAGAGTATGAATAAGACAAACTAGTCTCGATTTTAAATTGCATAGAAGTATAGCTTGTCTTATCTATACTCGATATATGCCTCAGTTAAGGATATGGCAATGAAATGATATACTTTTTATTTATATTCGTGTACAATAAAGGTGTCCGCTATTTGCCCCACTAGGTGTCCAGTACTGACGTCAGAGAGTAGACACACCAATCCCTTTCTTTTGTCCACAATATAAGGTAGAGAAATGTGAGCGTGCGTGTTGCAATGTGTGCGTGTACGCGCCGGCTACGTTAACACGCGATGCTACTTGTTCACATCTGTCACCACACGTTACTATACGTTGCACTTATTAGGTAGCATAACCTGTCATTCTCTAACCTGTAAGTGGAACGTTGTCACAATAACGACGACTAGATGTGAATAACTGTATTATCAAACTAACGCTTCCAGTCGGCGGCTGCTGACAGCACGGCTTTGATATGCTCGTGCATTAGTATAGTGGTAGGCCGGCGTGACCATCACCACATCACCACTGTACATACCGACATCACCCATCATCATCAGCTCATGGTCACCTAACGACGCCACCCCTAACACGCTTCCGTCTGTGCCTAACCCCCGCCCCCAGCCCGACGCGCACTAATCTGTAACATGTTGTCGCAGGAACCGGTGACTTGGTGTCGTCTCTGACCAGCACGTTCGACCAGAAGCTGCGCACGCTCAACAACTCGTCGCCGCTCGACGACGGCAGCATCCCGTACGCGGACGAGTGCGCCGACGAGACCGAGGAGGGCAAGTCGACTGCCAGCTCGCCCTCCGACGGAGCCAGCGAGCGCGACGAGCGACTGTCGCCGGCTGCGCGCGCGCACGAACTGAAGGCCGCCTGGCTCGCGCGCGACCATCGCCACTCCTCCTCCTCCAGCGCAGACGAGCCCGAGCGGGTCTGGCGCCGGCACCCCCGGGACGACCCCGACGACTCCGAGAAGGAGAACTGTCCGCGGCGCGACGAGACCGACGCGCCCACGGCCGCGGCCGAGGCGCCCTGCCCGCGCGACAACAAGCGCAACAGCGCCGCGCTGGAGCCGGCCCCGCCAGCCGCGCGCACCGCCGACGCCGACGACGGCGCGAAACTCAAGCGCTCCGAGTCGCTCCCCCGCTCGCCCGAGCGCGGCGGCCGCGTACTGCGCTCGGAGTCGCTGAACTGCCGCGCCGAGCGCTCCGCTCGCTCCGACCGCTCCGACTCGCTGGGCGGCAGCAAGGAGCGGCGCGAGCTCCCGGCCGTGCGGCGCCGCGAGCAACAGGCGTGGCGCTCCACGAAGCTGAAGCGCAAGAACGGCATGCCCGAGCGCGGCATCAAGCGCCGGCACACGGTGGGCGGCACCAAGGACTTCGACAAGGACGGCTGGTCGGCGCGCCACACGCGCACCTCGTCGCCCGACCTGTCGTCGGACGTGACGTCAGACCTGGCCGAGCTGGCCAGCGTGTGGCCGGCGCCGCTGGTGCCGCCGCCGCGCCCGCCGCTGGAGTCGCACGTGTGACGTCACACCTGCTCTGTCTAGACGCGCGCGTCGACAGGCTCACGACATGTTCACGTGACGGCGAGCAGTGCGGTGCCGTCGCGGTGCAGTGGAACATTACGCTAGCGATGCGTCGGACCCGCAGCGGTCTCGACGAACCTATGAACGACTATGAAAGTACACGTCTCTTTAGTTCCGGTGCCTATTTGTTCGAGTGGTGCTGACTTGGTATAGTTTTCTTTTGTGCTGACGCAGAACGAACCTTCTTATGAATTAGTTTGAATTATAGCAAAACGAAAATAGTATTTTACTATTCTAAATCGTCTAACAGAAGTCTGATTTACATTTACCCATTACCACGTCGATACTAACAGTTCGAAACTTCATTTCGAGAGAGGCTATTATTTGATTCGATTCAATTGACTGAATAGATTAGGTCACAAATATCTATCTATATTGTATAATATTACGAATGATTATAATACTCAGATTCGTTTACTTCATTAAAGCATGTTCAGAATTTAAAATTCCATGCATATTACAACAATATTAAACAATTTTATTATCTCTAATAACCGAGGCGTAGCTTATAGTAATTATATAATTATATGTATAAATAATTAAATACAAAACAAAAGTGATTAAAAAAAAAAGAATTCAGTAGTGCAATACATTTTAAAAGCGTGGACTAGATGGAAACTATCGGTAATACATGAATTAAATCTATTAGTGGAAGTCATAACGAACTTAGCTCACTAAATAATGCCAAAGAATGATATGAAACTGACGTAGTAACAGAACGCATGCGCGGAGCGTATCAGAGTGAAGGAACGAATCGGTGAACGGAATGCAAGGATTAAGATGTTGTCGGTCAACGACACAATGACCATATCATGGAAACAATGTCGCACTTTCCAATATGAAAATATTAATAGGTACTGAATAGTACCGCGGCCGAGAGCCTTCCACACATCTACATTATTTGTTTGTAGTGTAACTCCCTTTGTAGATAAACAACTACTATTTACGGAGTTGCTGTGGAGCTATGACGTTAAAGTGCAAAACAAATGCATAATACATAATATTAGCGCTACTAGTACGTAGGTAGAGCAGACAATGAAACTTTATTAGCTATGGTGCCCGCGGGCTTTATATTTAACTTGTATGATATGTGATTGGATGTACCACCGGTACACGACATTCTGACCACACTACTGTAACACCACTTAGATGTAAGACGTATACATAAGGATTATTGTAGGTTCTCCTGGAGTTTCGTAATAGTGATTATTGAAAGGATTTATGAAAATAAAATGCATACATCACCTACTTGCCTTCGCAATAGTTTTAGCTGATTCGAATTTTATGCACAATTCTCAATTATAATATTATAGATAACTTCTACGAATTAAAGTTACCTTGTGTCAACTTTTGACGACAAACCTATGTGAGTTCGACGATGATTAATTAGATTATATTTGTCAGAATTTTGTAGATTGTAAACGCTTTTATTTTATTTACAAAATATGAATGAGGTGTTTAAATTGTAAATAATGAATGCAATACCTATTATGTAATAATGTTAAAGATATTCACTATGATGGTAACAATAGTTATATGTACGTGTATGCCAACAACGGCCGAGTTAAATGCGCGACTAACAGACGTTTACACTACATTACAGTGATAATAATAAAAGTGATCCCTCTTAGCTTTGTAAAAATTGTACATTTCTTTTATGATTAATTTATATTAAATTTGTTATCGTAGCTTTGTTGAATGCAATTATTTTTTATTGTTTTGTTTATCAAAGAAGTATTTTAGGCTAAATTCAATTGTTATTTATTTGTGAGAGATGTAAAACGTGATTCGGCACAGTTTCATTTTGGAGAAAAAAAAATGTAATTATTATTCTTGTAAATATTTTCGTCAGCAAAATGATGTTTTAGAATTTCGTTCTTTAACTTTTTTAAATTTTATACCATCTTTTACGTTAAGACGATCTCAAGTTTGTTGAATGTTTGCAAAGCGTTCCTTTTAAAGTTTTATTTGTAAATATATCTTTTAATGTAGGAACAGTGAATTTACTAATTTTACTGAATCGTATTGTATGTAGACAGTAGGTGGCAGTAGTGAGCCGCTCGTTCACAATAAAAGACATGTTTCAGCCGGGCCGGCTCGCCGTGTCTGCTTGCAACTGATTTGTATTCAAATAATCTATTCATGTTCTTCGTGTAATCAGCTATGAAATTCAAATAAACACCTTTAAAGACATTTGCAAATATGGATGAATCCACATTTTCAATATTTGTCATTGTGTATATTTTGGAGCAATGAAAATAAAATATTGAATCAATTTAAACCTGTTTTTTGTTTTCTGTCCTAATGCCATATTCACAGCTTCACCTATATCCGAGAAATACGAAAGCAGGGTGTCACTGACTCTGGCAGTCACCGGTTCCCTATCCATTTGCATAAAATTTTAAGACCTAATATAACTTGGCATACTTTTGTTTCTCCTAATTATATTTTCGCATAACATTATTTACGCATAACACTTACGTAAATGAAGCCGCGAGCACAGCTTGTATGTAATAAATTATCTTCACACTATTATATAAAAGTTGACTTCTGTATCCCTTTCCTATTATAAAATAAAAAAATCGTACTGATAAAATATAGGTACTTACATTACTTAGTATCAGTAAGCGGAAACACTGGCGATATTTTAATACAATAAATTAAAAAAAAATTGCAACGCTCAAATGCACTAGCATAAAATACTGTTGCGACTGACAGGAATCAAACTATGAATAAACAGTAAATAGATAGCGCGTAATGAGGGTAGACCAAAAATGTGTCCGACACAAATGTCTACCCTACACAATTTTGTCGCTTAGAAATATAATAAAGTTGATTATTGTTAAAATTAAGCGTTCTAAAAAAAAGAAAACGGTGTTAAGAGCGTTTACGCCGTTCGCCATTTCTTACGAGTGTACGACTATACGCCGACAGACTGAACACCGACAAGACTTTACTTCGACGGGACTCTTCGCCGACAGGACACTTTGCCGACAGGACTCTTCGCCGACAGGCCATCAGCGACGCAACTTATCTCCGATAATCAGATACTTTTTATTTTTCTTTTTGCGGATGGGAAATCATCAAATGACCCCTCCCGCTCTGGGTGGAGCGAAGGGAGTGTCAGACTCTTACTGACTAATACCCACCCGTATTCCTTCCTTAGCCCTTTATGTTCCGGGCCAGCGGTAACCCTTTCGGACAATCCCGCTGACCCGGCAGGCTTCGACCCTAAGGGGCCCCTTCCTGGATGCTGACATCTCTTTGAGGCGCGCGTGGAACACGTACGCGCCATCCAGTATGGGCCTGGTCCTGATCGGACGTTGAGCTACCCATTACTCCCCGCCCGCAGGCCCGCGCCTACGGTGGCCGGGAGTCGTCACGTGGCTCCCGAAGCCCGGAGCGTCTCCCGCGCCTCCTTGCCAGACTGCCGCCATGGGATCTGGAGGCGATAGTCCTCGCGCGCTTGTGTGAGTGGCGCGCGGAGAAACTACACGGGGGGGAAAATCCGCTTCTTCAGGAAAATTTCCGGCGCGATCTCATGGTGGCATGGAAAGAGCGACTGTCGCAACCCAGCGCAGGGAACAGTGGCTAGAGAGGCGCCACGGCGCTCTCATCTATCGCCTGACGCAGGTCCTCACCGGACACGGATGTTTCGGGAGGTTCCTGCACATCATCAGGCGGGAGGAAACGCCCGGGTGTCACCATTGCCAGGATCGCCCAGAGGACACGATGGAGCACACGGCGGAGGTCTGCCCCGCTTGGGCGGAGCACCGCCATGTCCTCGTAGAGGCGATCGGCAGTGGCAGCGATCTCTCGCGTCCTGGTGCAAGCCATGGTCCGGGGCGAGAGGGTGTGGGAGGCAGTCACCTCCTTCTGCGAAGCAGTCATGCTAGCAAAGGAGGTGGCGGGACGGTTCAGGGAGAGGGCCTCCCATCCTAGCCGCCGCGGGAGACGCTCCGGGCTTCGGGAGCCACGTGACGACTCCCGGCCACCGTAGGCGCGGGCCTGCGGGCGGGGAGTAATGGGTAGCTCAACGTCCGATCAGGACCAGGCCCATACTGGATGGCGCGTACGTGTTTCACGCGCGCCTCAAAGAGATGTCAGCATCAAGGAAGGGGCCCCTTAGGGCCGAAGCCTGCCGGGTCAGCGGGATTGTCCGAAAGGGTTACCGCTGGCCCGGAACATAAAGGGCTAAGGAAGGAATACGGGTGGGTATTAGTCAGTAAGAGTCTGACATTCCCGTCGTTCCACCCAGAGCGGGAGGGGTCATTTGATGATTTCCCATCCGCAAAAAGAAAAATAAAAAGTATCTGATTATCGGAGATAAGTTGCGTCGCTGATGACCCAGTCGGCGAAGAGTCCTGTCGGCAAAGTGTCCTGTCGGCGAAGAGTCCCGTCGAAGTAAAGTCTTGTCGGTGTTCAGTCTGTCGGCGTAGTGTCTGTCGGCGTATAGTCGTACACTCATTTCTTACAAACTTTCAAGCTAATATTTTTCGAAATGAATGAACCGATTTTAATGAAATTTTAAACGCACAAGCAGGATACAAAGGTCTAAAAAGTTAGTAGAGAACATTTTTCCATTTTCCAAGAGCCAAATTAGACCGATTATAAATTTTACATAGAAACAAAGATTTCCAGTTATCTTTTTTTAAATAAGATATTTCGAAAATGTTCTCACTAACTTTTTAGGCCTTTGTATCCTGCTTATGCGTATGAAGTTTCATTACAATCGAGTTACAGTATTTTCTCAGGTTAGCAGAGTGTTCTAAGTAATTGACCACGACTTTCTCACCATAGATTTCACAATTTTTTTATCTTCACCATGAAGTTTTCACAATTATTTCCTAAATTGTTCCTTGGTTTCGTGAAAATATAATAATCTTTTAAAAAGGAGCACTCAATCCACACGCACATCATGAAATGTTACACAAATTCGCTCGTTTAAAAGGTTACATGCTCTGTGCTCGTTTCTTTGAAATTCAAGTGTAACAAATCGTAAGTCTCACGGTGAGATTGTTACAGAATATTTCGGTTGGACAGTAGGTAGTTGTAGTCTGGTGGCGGTGCGGGGCTGGTAATGGCATTCTATATCTAATTTTGAATATCCATATTATACCATTAGACCATGGTAGGATGAAATAAGGAGACAAATAAAGAAACCAAATGCATTTTTCTGACATTTTATTAATATGTATTACATCCATTTAATCATAACATCAATACATTAACTTTTTGTTATAGGGAATCAAAAATATAATAATTTAAACATTCTATCAGAAAATCAGAAAGTTAACTTGTACCCAACGAATTGTATTTTTAGTTTTCAATTTTTTTCTTTGACAAAAATAATCTAAATAATGTAATTATTCGGTAATTAAATCCAATATAATATATTAATATTATAATTTTGTCAATATCTAATACATATAACGTGACTTAACGCTACTCATTACTCGACCCTCATTACCTTACAGAATCACACACTTTGAACTTTTCAGTCATATCATGTCAATCTATGTAACTAATAGATAAAATACTTAACACTGACAACTACATCCGGGTGCGGCCGGAGATCGGTACAATCACATGAAACATCAATTATTTGAACTATCGACACCAAAAAGCCTCGAAACTATGTGGATGAGTGAGTGTTCTCGATCTACCCATCGGGAGAGCACGCTGTAACCATCAGAAGGCCAATTACCGTAATTAAACACGTTCAAAATCTAGTCACAATCTCATCTCAGCGACAATCAATGTCAAAAACGTGTATAGTCCCCGTCACGAGAAGCTATAGATTTTGTAAAAACACATTCAGGGGTTCGCAACCTTTGAATCAAATAAAAAAGAAACAGTTTTGTAATGATTTTATAGTTATGTTAAAACACGCATCTAATTACTGTCGTCAGACGTTCCGAGTAATCTGCATTCTGCAGCATTGACATCGTCAGCGAGAACTTACTTCAAAATGGCGGCCCAAATGTTTACGTTCCATGAATCAGACGCGTTCCAGTACCACAAAACCTTAGACGACAGCGCTTTATATCGCTAAAATATAACCCGACCAAGTGAAATTGCTCGTTAGTTTCGTATTACACGTATGTTACTTTGAGTTGATTGAATTTGTGATTATTTGTTGTTGATTGAATTGTCGCTACGTAACTTAGTAGAAGTTCTTTATTTACAAAATGAATAGCTTCTCGTGACGGGGACTTTATTTAGGTATTTTTGACAGGTTGGAGACTGAGGTCAAACTGTAAAAGTTTTTAAAATTACGAAAATTGATCCTCAGTTCATCATATCATCATCATCATCATCATCATCATAAAGCTCATAAATATAATTATACTTATTCAATTTCTTCTAAAGTCACTTCATGTCTTCTCCCGGTAGGTACCGAAAACTTAGTCTAACTATTATAGTGGAGTTTCCAAAACGACTATTGAGTATTAATTAATTGTTAAATAATGAACGTCAATATTTTTCCTAAATTGATCAAACTGTCTACATAGCTCTACAGAGAATATTGGCAATCCTTAATTTAATTCCCGGCATGATGGCAAGCAGTTTTTCATGAGCTGAAGTGTGTATAGTTGTGTATGCATAGATTTAAACGTAAATGCGGATACTAGTAAGCATTTTAATGCCGACAATGCAGGGAAATCTAATTTAATTATAAAAATATATCATTAGAACAAAAAAATAGCACTCTAATATTTTTGGCAGGCGAACCAAACTCGTTTCACCCTAGTAATAATTGTACTGATAAACGTTAATAATGACTAAAAAAATAAATATAAGAGATCGTTTAAATTTTGAGTCTTCTACCTAATGCCCGTATCTTTTATACGCGTTCATACTCTACCTACGTGACGAGGAGGCACGAATCCCTCAAAAACCTTAGAGGGCGGCACACTCAAATATCATAAGGAGTATATTGCCACGTGCCAAATTAAATGTAAATACTTTCCTAGAACGGAGGTGCGAGCTCAGCCGGTCTATGCTGTTGCTAGAGTCGCTTCAAACTTAGTTGACCTAAGTTTTCAGTGACATTTTTATAGAATAATAATTCGACAGCTCCACCACGCATCCCGCTCCAGTCGGAGACAAGCGAGGGACGCGACCGGCCGGGGCGGCGGGACAGGGGACACTACAGGGGCCCGGGACCCGGCCGGCCGGGGCGGCGGGACAGGGGACACTACAGGGGCCCGGGACCCGGCTGGGGGGCTCGGCGCCGGCCCACTGGGCCACGTGACGTCACTACGACTATCGACGCGAGCTCGGCTCGGGGAAGGGCTGCTACGGTGTAGTCAACAAATCCAGTGTTAATGTGCACGTCTCCCACTGTGGTTGATTCAATAGGTGGCTGCAGCGGTCATTGACCTTTACATAATATCTCTGAACGTAACGTTTTTAATTCATCAGTGAAAAATGTTGACAAAACTTCATATCTGTTTTAAAACTAGAATCTGTTAATATAATTTAAGTAGGTTATCAATGACTGCTATAGCCTTATATTACACCTTTGCAAATCACCAAAAAAATGTGATGTGTGGGAGAAATTTATTACTTGCCAGCCACGTCGCGTTATTTTATATTTTGCGGTGAGCTGTAGTATTAACCCTCGTACCCTACCCACAGGGGACTTTTTATCGCGCACCGGATTCTCAATGGTCGGTTCAACACCGGAGTTGAAAATCCAGTGCACGATAAAAATCGTCGCGTTAAACAATCAGTCATACGAGCCTGAGATTAGTGCACATTATCGCTGTATCTGCTCAGCACAGCACTGTCTAGTGATGGTACTCGCGGCGGTAGCGGTGATGGTGACGGGCCCGGGCGCGGCGCGGTCACTCCGCGCGCTCGGGGCCCGACGCGGGAGGCGCGTGCGGGGCCGCGGGGCCCGCGGGGGCCGCGGCCGGGCCCCACGGCTGCACGGGCGGCGTGGGCGGGCGCGCGTCCTGCCCGCCCAGCGCATCGCCCGCGGAGCTGCCGCCCTCGATGGCCAGGCTGTTCAGGAGCATGTCGAACAGCGTGTCCTGGAAAGTTATGTTACTAATTAGATACTGCTTTGTATGAACGAATAAAAAAAATATTGAAGAACTACTTATGCTACGTACTACTTCATAATATGTGTTTTAATTCAGAACTATTGAATTACATGCAAACGGTGTCAAGTAATCTAATATTCTACTTAATACTACAATAGTACATTATGATACATGTGTGCTATGTTGATCAGTGTAATGATCAATGCACACGCGTTTCATACGACGTTTTCAACACACTTGCGACGGAATAAGAGACTTGTATTGTTATTAACTTATATGGAAAATGACGCGCTGTTTGTGTCTTCCCGCGCGCCGCGCGCCAAGGTGTAAATAAAGGCACTGGCAAAACCGCTAAACAGCCTATATAATAAACACAAAATAATGTTTAGACTGATCGTAGTGTTGTCGTATGTCAAATTGTAGTTTAGTTACTATGGAATTAGAAAGTACTATTGGCAATGAGAAATATACGCAGTTCAGAGAGAATCCGCAATAATATAACGCCAGTCTTTTCCGCTTGGATCCGGGAGGGACCAGGGACAATTTAAGGTAAATAAATTTTAGTTCATTTTGGGACAAAGGACAATTCAGACTATTTAAAAAAAAAAGTGAAATATGGCCCGCGGATTCCTTTTGGCGTGAACTCTCTTTGATGAGATTAAAAAAAGCGCACATCTCCGACTAGTTAATAGTTATCTGTGGCGTTTACCGCACTATTTAAAATAAAAATTACGCGTGTTTAATACACTGCATTATGGACCTAAAAGCGGTTCATTAAAAGCCCCTTTACGAGCAAGTGTTGAAAAAAAAATAAAACAAAATACTCAAACATTACAAATAATAAAAAAATTAAAGTATTCCTTTGTTTTGACTTTTGAGACACTGGTGAAAGGAAAAAATAAGTCTAATATCTAAGAAAAACAAAAATGCTAATCATAAATGGGCCATATTTTCACGGCATTATTATCTCGGCTGATCTCGGCAACATTTAGTAGCAGAATATTGTCCGGAAAATAATATTTGCCTGTGGCATGCCACAAGTTGGAACAGCAATGAAAGTAGCATCGTCTAAACAATGTTTAGAAGACGATGCAAGTAATTTGACGCTTCAATTTTGTTGTATACCACAGGACAGAAACTTGCATCGTGTAAATGAGGCTTTAGTATGCACCTAGTGCGCCTAGTGTAAAATAAAAATAAAATGCACAAAAAACAACATTACATTAAGCTGAACATCGTTATTTACGTTGTAATCGAGGACGGCCTCCACGTCGTCGGCGTCGCTGACGGACGACACGGAGGGCCAGTAGTCGTGCAGCGCCAGCGACGACACGGGCGACAGCGCCGCGCGCTCGGGCGTGCCGGGCGGCGTGGACGCGAAGCTGAGGCCCAGGCAGGCTGGAATGTGACACCAGGACGTTGTTTTATTCTTTTCTTAGTGTCTTTTTTGCAAGAGAATTGTGGATAATAGGAGTGTATGTGGATAGATAACTATTGTTACATCATTGACATCGGCGAAACAAAAATAAATTTTACACACGAAAATTGACAGCAGATTTAAATAAGTTTTTAGAAGGTCAGTTAATACGATAAAATGATTTATGCAAACAGTTTTTCCGTGTGAAGGTTGATTTCTTCAACCCAGGTTGCAGCAGACTTACAGAGTATAAACAGCAGATGATAACTCTTCATTCTCTTGCCCTTTTGCCAATTTTTGGGATCGATGCCATATGTCTTTTTCGTCATCTCACTCCCTTTCCAGACATATAATCTTCTTTTCTTTAGTCTCCCCCCTGTTCTTATAGCCATCCACATTCATACTCAAAACTTTCTTCATGACATTTTCCTCATTCCTTCGCATAACATTCCCATAGATACATACAACTTTTCAGTCACCAGTGCCACATTCAGACTTCCTCTTAAGCGAAAGCGCGGCGGGCGAGGTTGCCGCTCTGCCGCGCTACTGCTGTGTATACTAGTGTGTAGTCAGTACGTACAAGTGGCGGGGTGCCTAGTGTCGGGTCTGTGCCGCAGCTGGCCCGGCGACAGCGGCGGCTGGCGGCGCGGCGGGCGAGGTTGCCGCTCTGCCGCGCTACTGCTGTGTATACTAGTGTGTAGTCAGTACGTACAAGTGGCGGGGTGCCTAGTGTCGGGTCTGTGCCGCAGCTGGCCCGGCGACAGCGGCGGCTGGCGGCGCGGCGGGCGAGGTTGCCGCTCTGCCGCGCTACTGCTGTGTATACTAGTGTGTAGTCAGTACGTACAAGTGGCGGGGTGCCTAGTGTCGGGTCTGTGCCGCAGCTGGCCCGGCGACAGCGGCGGCTGGCGGCGCGGCGGGCGAGGTTGCCGCTCTGCCGCGCTACTGCTGTGTATACTAGTGTGTAGTCAGTACGTACAAGTGGCGGGGTGCCTAGTGTCGGGTCTGTGCCGCAGCTGGCCCGGCGACAGCGGCGGCTGGCGGCGCGGCGGGCGAGGTTGCCGCTCTGCCGCGCTACTGCTGTGTATACTAGTGTGTAGTCAGTACGTACAAGTGGCGGGGTGCCTAGTGTCGGGTCTGTGCCGCAGCTGGCCCGGCGACAGCGGCGGCTGGCGGCGCGAGCGCGGCGCGGCGGGCGAGGTTGCCGCTCTGCCGCGCTACTGCTGTGTATACTAGTGTGTAGTCAGTACGTACAAGTGGCGGGGTGCCTAGTGTCGGGTCTGTGCCGCAGCTGGCCCGGCGACAGCGGCGGCTGGCGGCGCGAGCGCGGCGCGGCGGGCGAGGTTGCCGCTCTGCCGCGCGTGCGACCTGCAGCTGCACTGCGACGTGCGCCTGCCTCGGGGCTTCCTGCGCTACTGCTCCAGTGACGTTTGCTTCCGGCTGCAAAGGTTACATAATATATTTATAGAGTACGTTGGTCAAACACAATAATAACGGAATAAAAACTTCATTAAGTAAATGAGACTAAACACCCTTTGTGACTATTGTTCTTATTTTTTATGGTGTACAACAATAGTAGCTTATTCAAGGTGTCTTTTTTTGCGGGCACTATATTTAATCCAGAGCGCAAAGAACGATTATAATGCTCCCGAGCGCATCGTTTTAAGTTAACTCCTGAGCGAAGCGACGGAGTTAAAACTAGAATCCTGAGTGCAGCAAGGGGAAAAGGGTATTTAATCTATTGCTTATTTCATGCTGAGACACTTGAATTTTTTTTCAAACTCCCAATAAAGGTAACAAAATCTCTCCCCTCATCATCTATATTAGCTGAATCTCTTCTTAAAGAAAACTTCAATAAGGATGTTCCAAGCTTTGAATTCTAGCCCATTTCCATTACCACAATTTAAAAAAGCATTTAAGTCTTAACTTAAAAAACACTGAAGACTTATGTGGGATTTCTGTTAAGGTTCTTGGAGATATTATTGGTATATCTGCCCCTGCCCTAACAGGCACATTTGATCAATGTTTTAGACAGCGCGGTACGTTTCCTGACTTAATTAAGCATAGTAAAGTAGTACCAATTTTAAAATCGGGTATTAAGTTAGATCCTGGAGGTATCTAACTTACTACAGACCTATACTTGTGCTACCAGCATTGAGCAAAATCTATAAAAATATCATGCTAGACCAGATGTAGGTCGACGACGGACGCGGGAGTAAAACTCATCAGTCACATTTTGGTTCCTGGGAGAAGCCCCAGGAGGCTTTTATGTGACCTCTCAAAAGCGTTTGACTGCCTTGACCATAATACACTGATCTGTAAATTATACCTTCACGGAATTCGTAGACAAGCTGCTTCATCTTGTTCTTTCCTATATATCAAAGAGGCAGCAAAAAGTAAACGTTAACGGGGCGAAGTACTCGGGTTCTCTAGTTAAGATGGGCGTGCCTCAAGGCTCAATTCTTGGCCCTTTCCTATTTCTAGTATATATTAATGACCTACCTTACATGATGGCTAACTTATCGGACATAATTTTATTCGCTAATGACACTTTCCTTATTTTAAAAATAGACTTTTCTATCTTTTTTATTTATACGGATGTCTTACATATCAACGATAGTCTGGCTGTTCTTTCGGAATGGTTTGCAGCTAATAATCTTTTACATTAAGTAAAAGATTAATCCGCTTTTATAACAAGTTGCCAAAGCCGGTTACAGAACTTAGCAATGGAAAGTTCAAAACACTCGTCAAGTGTGTATATTATAAGATTAAAGACTATGTTGAAGACAAGGTAGTTTGGCAATCATTCCTTCTGCACATGTGGCTTCCCTGGCACCTCATTAATGGCATAACTACGTAATTGTCTATTAACTGCTCTCAAATTAAGATGTTTATTATTTATTTATTTTTTACATACATCTTTGACATAATATTTTTATAATTTGACATTATATACAGACAATTCTAATTTCAACTATTACTGGTTGTAATGGCAATCATATCATTTATTTATTTATTCATTCATTTATTCACTTGGTTTTAATAGGTTTTTATTTTCTATTTATCCTTTTGATAGATTCTTTTATATTTTGTATATGTGAGGACTTTGCAGGCCTTGTAGACTTTAGATCTGTAGACCATTTTTTATTTTATTAAGGCGGATGTTCCGATGGGCCGTCCATACATTTTTCGTGGGGTTTATACGCTAAACCTAGACACTCTTTGTTGAAAACGAATCATTTTATCACTTTTCTATAATGAAATGTCCCCGCGATCGACCTTTTTAGGAAATAATTTACATTATTTACTGAGGAAAACGATCGCGAAATCCAGACCAAATTTGACAGTTGCTTCACTAGTGTGCGTGAGTTTTGACAAGCAAAGTAAGCAAACTCAAACGCCATGATTGCGATAGTTTAGAGATGAGAACGCTAGATGGCGTGTAGGCATTATTATAATTCTGTTTAATCAATATCATACGTACAATAATTGATTTATTTCCTTTCATACCTTTCATGAACAGGTTCACCAAAAAAAAACTTTATAATTAATAACCTGACCTGACGACCTTCCCAACATAAACAACTTTATTACATAATATTGTTTTGTGGCAACATAAATATCATTATTCGTAGATAGGATTTATGCGACGTTGCCGTCCCACCCGACCTTGAACACATGAACTACATTGAAAGAATTACCAAGAAAACCGTTGCCACTCATCTTTCGCCGCGCCGTAGCGACATGATATAATTTTGAATCTTGCTTGTATGCAATAGCTTGGCGCGCGGAATTGCTCGCGGAATTATTCTATTTTGTATGCTTTGCATT
The DNA here is from genome assembly GCA_963082905.1 of Oligia fasciuncula. Classification (NCBI taxonomy): domain Eukaryota; kingdom Metazoa; phylum Arthropoda; class Insecta; order Lepidoptera; family Noctuidae; genus Oligia; species Oligia fasciuncula. Next base: position 18,287,795 of record OY720393.1, on the reverse strand, counting down.
TTCATTGATTCAAATTATTGCAATATTTCTAGTATGTTATTGCAATTTATTGTAGGTATAGTAACTAATAATGATTCGATTTTAAAAGTAAGTAGGTAAGTAAGTACCTATCTATCTTTCGGCGGTTTTAGAAACAGCAAGTTGGCCCGTGAGTTAGGTTTTAGACGCTGAAATCCCGTCACAATACTAATTACTTACCTATGTATAAATTACATAAGTACAAAGTCAGTGGTTATAACTTGAATGCGTTTGTACCTATATTTTTGGTCAATAATAAATTTAATAAGTAGGTACATATTAAAAAGCGGTAACCCAACGAGTTTGCAGTCATTTGCAAAATCGAAGTACCTACAAAATAGAATACCTTTTACGAATATTGTAAACAGTTTCAGACAAACAAACATTATTTTAGTTTGATAGATAAGTCGCTTCGGCGCGGCGGCAGCGGCGTCGTCGGCGCGCGGCGGCGCACAGTGGTCGAAAAAAAAAGCTTCCCTTTCATAGGATTTTTGAAAAATAAAATGTTTATTTGATAGTTTCATGTAGGTATATCTACAGTTTTGTCGAGTACATTAAAACATTGAATAAATTAGTAGGTACGGGTTTTTTAATCTATACCCTAAAAATTACTTTAAATAATAGGTACATATTTCAAATGTATGAAAATGGAATTTGTTTTCCTCATAACTTTTTTATCAACTTCAAAAAAAGGAGGTTACAATTCGACACGTATGTATGTAATATTATTAGAATTGCATTATATTCACATAATTATGACATTCTATTAGGGCTTCCAAACAAATATACTAAATTTTATAGACGTATGTATGTTTGTCCACGCATTTCTCCGCAACTATTAATCAGATCGTGACCATTTTTTTTATTGGCTTACATTTCTTCTTAGTTTAGGAGATATAATGAGTTCAATTAGTAAGGTATAATCCAAGAGTTTTTTTGTGAACTCTTCGATCTAGCTCTTGGGCTATACCTACACCTATAAACTCTTATATCTTTTGAACCAGTGACCGACAAATTCTGATATTCTGAAAGACAACAAACCTAGGTAGGTATATGACTATCGATCTTGACGAAAAGCGTGCTTATTCATAACGTATTGTTGCCGCCGCTACAAAATGTAGGTATCTTGTGTGAGCGGAACAGCGAGCGCCGCGCCAACGACTCGCCTAATCTACAGAGACCCTTGAGACCGCCGCCGCAGAGTTCGCACGTAGTACATACCTACGTCCTAAGAATATTTCCTATTGCAAAATTTGTAAAGTAAGGAATACACCCATTTCAAATGTAGCAGTACCAAACTTGTTTTATTGAAGAAGCACCTCTAAAGAAACCCAATTACCCAACACGTATGAATAAATTAATAATTGGTATGTATAATAGGTACATTTTTGTAAATCCTATGTAAGGAAAACTTATTTTTGCGTCCACTGTGCGGCGTAGGTACCCAGTTAGCTGTCTAGCCAGAAGACCTATCTACGTTGAGGGTGCGTTCAGAACTTTGAATTTTGAAATCATTGGTTCAGAAACAAACAAATGATTGAGTTACTTACATCAAATTAATAAACGTAATTTATTGTTTGAATTTATACAACTTATTCTAATCTGTTTTTTTTCCTATTCGTCGACCAATACTCTACCAGGAATATAAAGATAAGTAAAATTTTACTTTTATTTTATTGTTCTGTTTTCTGTTATGATTTCAGAACGTAACCCTTTCATAAAATATCTGTTTCATTTCATCTGTACTATTGTATTTACTAGCAATTCTAGCTAGACTGCTTGAATACAACTACGAAATTCTGCGATCTCATTACATACGGTTGTGAAATTCGATACTATTCAATTTTATTCAAATACTGAGTGTCTAAGTAACATATTCTTTTGTTTTTCTTTATTTCAGATTTAGATTACATCCACAATCACAGACTACATTAGTACATTATAATGCAGTCTACACTACAATGTATGCTTGAACAATAAAGAAGGCGTATCGACGACACGAATATTCGGGGCCGCGCAAATCTTTAAAACGTATTCGAGGTGGACTAAGACAATTTCACGATGATGAGAGGTAAACATGCATAATATATTACTTACCTAATTCTTTGTCTGGCTTCTTCGTAAAACAGCCAAGTTTGGATGTAGGATTTCATAAAAAACGTGTGTTGACAAAAGTTTACATTCGTAAATCGTATTACACTTACAGCCGTTTGAAAGTTTAGCGTTCTGAAGATACCAAGATGCCAGTGAATGAAGAAATCCTCATAGATAATATATTGTATGTTTCAAATAAGCATGATTTATTGTAAAAAAGTGACATGTGGTGTAAGTATGGTCATTACATTTTGATTTGTTTCTTTCAGTACATACAGTACCTACACAACCAAGAACATAGGCCCGTGTAAAACCAAAATTTCACTTAGAGGCCACTTACAGTACTCCTAGTACCAGCACAGTGACAGCTGAACCTGTGCTTGAACCTTTAGAGATTAATTGGCCGGAAGCTGATCCTGAAACTGATTCAATTGACTGTGGAAACTGTTCCAAAGAAATGGATATCTGGGTATCACATTGTGGACCTGAAGAATGTAATTGAGTGGGCATTCCAATTGGAAAGACACCGAAATATGTGTGTATCTTCACAAATTGAATTTGGTAATGAGAGACTTGATGGATTTCGAAGTGAATTAATTTTCAAGTACAGTATGTGTGGTAACTAAGACGACCCACTGACCGTGGAAGCACTACGGAGAGCAATAATAAAATAAATACTGCATTTTTGTGGGCAACTGCGACTGCTGATAGCTGCTACTACACTCAATCAGTTCACATAACAAGTCTCATGAATATTCCAACAATGTCGGCAAATAAATTTTGTTGTGTTGAAAAAAAATCAGGCAGTGTGTGGTTTGAACATTTGTCAGAGGAAATTAAAACTGCTGGTGAACAAGAAAGGTCAGATGCTATTCAAAAAGGTCATGTATCTTCAGACGGTGTTCCGTTTGTTACTGTATGTAGTCGGAGGATGGCTGAAAAGGTCATATGGCCATAACTTTGATTCATCTTCTGGTATGGTAAGTTAATATATTACTAAACATATACATACATAAACTCACGCCTTCTTCCCATGGGGGTAGGCAGAAACTACAGAACGCCACCTACTACGATACCTCACATACTCCTTTACTAAACACATATTTGGTTGTGTATGAACTTTTTATTATGTGCAATATTTACAAGTGTTGCTTTTCATTTCCAGGCCTGCATTATTGGTAAAGAAACTAAGAAATGTCTATTTCTTGGTGTTCAAAACAAATATTGTTATACGTGTCAATATTATGAAAAAAGGAAACATGGACATGAAAGCACATAATTGCTGCAAAACTTTTACTTGACCGCCTACAGCAATGGAATCACAAATTATTGTGGAACGCTTTTAAAAGAGTGAAGAAATGCATCAACTTCGTTATTTGAGTTTTATTGGAGACGGAGACTCCTCTGTGTTTGCAAATTTGAAAGAGAAAGTGTCATATAGGAAATTTGGTCTGAGATGGGAACATAATAAAACAAATTGAATGCAAGAATTATAATGTATATCAGTGAAAGTGCTGCTATGGCAGCAGATTTGCGAAATAGCCCGCTTCATGTATTCGGAATACATGAAAACTGCAAGGATTTTTACTGCAATGTCAATAAAACAGCTGCAAATGGAAATATAATAAGTAAGAATTGTCAGTACCAGTAAGAAATGCTTTGATTATCATGGTACCGGGGCCCCGGTGTGGGCGCGCTCACTGCGGCGGCGAGCCGCCCACTACCTGAACGCGCCCCAGAAGGTGGTAGCCATAAGGCTTATCCGGGGCTACCGCACGATCTCTGGCGAGGCGGCAAGCCTCATTGCCGGACTGCCGCCATGGGATCTGGAGGCGATAGTCCTCGCGCGCGTGTACGAGTGGCGCGCGGAGGCACTAAGCCGGGGGGAAGTTCCGCTTCCGCGGCAAATCGCTGCGGAGCGGACTGAGCTCCGGCGCGATCTCATGGCGACATGGAAGGAACGACTGTCGCAACCCAGCGCAGGGCACGCCGCGATAGCGGCGATAATAATAATAATAATAACCCCACCGCCGTATCTCTACGTTGACGTCGTGGTGGGGCTTGCGCGCTCAGAACTCTAGGCCTGTGCCGGAAGGGTTTACTTTGCCGGAACAGGTCTAGAGTTAGGAGCCAGACCAAGAGAGATACAGAAATCCGCAGGGCAGCATGTGGCGAGCTGTTGGGCAGTAGCGACCCCACGGACCCTATCTCCAGGGAGAAGTCTTGTTCCTCACCTCTGGCTTGCCTTTATTGGCCGGCTGGAGTGAACAATGACGAGGAACAGAGCTCCCACCTCATTCTTGCCTTTATTGGCTGGCTTGAGTGGAGATTCGCAAGAGCAAACGTGCTCGGAGGAAGGAAGTATTCCAGTAAGATGCTGGTAGGGATCTTGACCGTACTTCCGGGATTGTCCTGATAGCCGTGGAATACCTCTCCACTCCTCATAAGCACCTCAGGACATGTTGCCCCCTTGCCGCTACGACACTATGTGCTAGCGACCGTTTTCGGGGGCCCATTATTGAGTGTGCAAGTCACCCCCTGCCATTTAATCTGTGTAATTTATAGAGTACATCGGTCAGGCAGGGGCTATAGTTTTTCCATAGTCTTAGATAACCAGTTCACTTTAGCCACCAAAACCCATAATCCAATATTTTTGTTTCCATATTTTGCAATAATCCTACACCAACCGGGGGTTGTCCTTGGGTGCACTTGCATAGTGCGAACAGGGATAATCGTCGGTTGGTGCTTCATTTCATTGAAAATCTCTAACGGGCCTCTGCTAGTTGGCTTCGGCCCCTGGTACGCCTTCCAAAGGACCGGGACCCCATGGTCCCGAGATATGTTAAAATATAAAAATAATAATAATAAGATAAGACCCCTCTTTGAGGAGTGGCTAGAGAGGCGCCACAGCGCCCTCACCTACCGCCTGACGCAGATCCTCACCGGACACGGAAGTTTCGGGAGGTTCCTGCACATCATCAGGCGGGAGGAAACGCCCGGGTGTCATCATTGCCAGGATCGCCCAGAGGACACGGTGGAGCACACGGTGGAGGTCTGCCCCGCTTGGGCGGAGCACCGCCGTGTCCTCGTAGAGGCGATCGGCAGCGGCGGCGACCTCTCGCGTCCGGCCCTGGTGCAAGCCATGGTCCGGGGCGAGAGGGAGTGGGAGGCAGTCACCTCCTTCTGCGAAGCAGTCATGCTAGCGAAGGAGGTGGCGGGACGGCTCAGGGAGAGAGCCTCCCGTCCCAGCCGCCGCGGGAGACGCTCCGGGCGTCGGGAGCCGCGCGACGACTCCCGGCCACCGTAGGCGCGGGCCTGCGGGCGGAGAGTAATGGGTAGCTCACCGTCCGATCAGGACCAAGCCCGTGCCGGACGGCGCGTACATGTTCCACGCGCGCCTCAAAGAGATGTCAGCATCGAGGAGGGGCCCCATAGGGCCGAAGCCTGCCGGGTCAGCGGGATTGTCCGAAAGGGTTACCGCTGGCCCGGAACATAAAGGGCTAAGGAAGGAACACGGGTGGGTTTTAGTCAGTAAGAGTCTGACACTCCCTTCCGCTCCACCCAGAGCGGGAGGAGTCATTTGATGATTTCCCATCCGCAAAAAAAAAAAAAAAAAAAAATATCATGGTACAGTATTGTTTCTTTGTATATTACATAATCATCTATCTATAGGATTTTTATTGATATTTTCTAGTAAAAAATATTATATTTTCAGGATTATCGCTTGCTACTGGACACAAATGGTATACATAGCCCAGGGGCATATTTTTCGAAATACATAAATGGAAAGGAACAAATCAGAATACGACAGAAGTCGTCAACACGAAAACCACATATTCTGCCAGAAATCATATTGAGACATGTTCAAAAAAATGCTAAATGTATAGATTTGAATGGTATGTATACTCGGCTAGATATCAAGTTATACATTTCCAGTATAAGCTGACCTCCCATTGTACGGAAATCCTATACAATGCGAGATCAGCTACTGGAAAACTGGCTGGTTAATTCTTTTTTTTTTTTACTTCATAAATTGCATCAATTTCAATGTCTAAAATATATTATTATGTTATTCTAGTGAAAAATCGTCCTGCAACATCAGTTGGAAATTCGAACAACTAGTAAAGTTTCAATATAGAGCAGTTTTGGAGATTGATGGTAAATGACATTTTGAAATGAATGGGAAACAATATTCGTCCAAAGTAACATAATTATATTCTAAGTAAAGTTATTTTTCTTTGCAGCAGCAGCAGCCTTTAGCAGTAGACAAGAAGACTCGCACATGGTGAAAACAAGAAGTCAAACGATTTTTGATATTTTGTAGTAGTTTGTTTAGAATCAACATTATTATATCATTGTATATTACTTTTTTTTTGTATTTACTATAAAATGAAAAGGTGAAATAATACTTTATTATGTAAGTATAACCACCTGGTGATCTCAATAAGCAGGTCTTTAGATTTTTCTTTTTCTAAAAACTTTGATAGGCTTTGACATTATAAAATATTTTTTCACTCTGGTTATAAGTAATTGTATTTTTTTGATTTGTTGTTATCTTTTGTTTTTTTCTTGTGTCTGCTAGGTGTAACATCTGTAATAATTGGATATGCTATAAATTTAATCATGTATCAGGCTACATTTGTGTCACTTCAAATATTTATATTTAAATAGTAGTAAGGTAATAAAATAAAACTATCTTTATAAACTGTATAGACTGAAGTTTTTGTAACTGAACATACAGCTGTGCTGCTGGGGAGTTTGTTGCGCCACTTCTTTCCAGCTAAAGCACTAGGGAGAGGTTAAGGGCGAATCCCATCGATAAAAGACATGCCGGGGGTAGGCAGAAACTACAGAACGCCACCTGCTACGATACCTTACATACTCCTTTTGTCTCGTTTACGTTCATAAATCTGGTCATACACGCACGCCGGTTGTGAGTACTACGCACAGGCACAGTATATTCATAATATTCGCAAGGAACGCATTTCATTTTTCATATAAATATCGTAGCAGGTGGCGCATTTTTTAAATACACGCCACCTAGTAGTCTATTCTTGTAAACGTTTGGAAGTACTCGCTTACGTCTGTGTGTGTAAACAACCTGTATTCAATGGCAGATTTTATTTGGGGATTATGTGTCGAATTGGGTGGATTTTGAGGCAATGTTATGACCAAATACAATAAAGAGTAATGTCCGATAACCGCGTCTACTACTCCTACGACTTAATAATGTGCCAATTACACATAAAACAAAATAAACTAAAAATGTTGACATCAGCGCCATCTAGCGGGAAAATGGCCCGGAGCAGATCGTATGATCCTCCTTAAGTACCTGGTACTTGTTGACAGGCTTACGCTGTCCTTCCATACATACCTGCTGTAATTTGAAAACATTGTAAAAGCCAATTATTTTTAAAAGAGTAACCGTGTAGTTTCTGGCCGGCTCTTCCCCATTGGAAACAGCCAATTGGAACCGTGCACCTAGCTTCTGACGTTTCATAAATGCCTATGTAGGTTTATGTGAAATAAAATATTTTGATTTTGATATCACTGAAAAAAAAGATCACTTACTATGTCTAGAATGTTTAGGGGTCAATCCATTCATGCGCATCAGATTCAACAGCAACATGTCTGTATGAGCAGCAGTAGACAGCTGCGGGTCGTAGTCATGTCTCGGCGGGGCGTGCACAGGCGTGGAGCCGTCCGTCCCGGCCGGCGTCACGCCCCGGGACGCAACCGCACACACGAGGCGTCGGAGAATATCCGCCCCGGATCCCGCCCCGCCGCTTGCTGCTTCTATGTCGTTCTCACCTGAGAGATAGAGATGTATCAATATTGATGCTACTTTTTTATTGAAACCCCAGCGCTATACATAGCTTCGAATATACAAATTCTACGCTACGATGTGTGCGAAAGAACCGGAAAGCCAATTCTCGTGCTCAGAAAACGTTCAAATTTATGTCGCAATGTCATATCTACAACAATCAATGTAGTCAAAAACTTGTCAAGAATATAGGGAAATTATAAGAAGTTTTTTTGACAGATTGAGAATGTGATTAGAATGCAAAAAAATATGGAAATTGCTCCTCAGATTCAGACGCTAACCCAACTTGCATAAAATTAAAATATTTGAAGCTATGTCGGGCGCCGGCTAAATAGGCTGGACCCCACTTGAGCACACCTCACCGCGCCCTTACTCAGCACTGTACACTGAGCGAAAGCGAATACCGTCAGTAAGCTGCGTCAAAAATAATAAATGAAGTCGAAGCCTCTCATCAATATATACTGTTGTTTTGTAGCCACAAATTGTAAGAGAAAACATATAGCATGATTGTGGTTTTTGGCTGAAACCGAATACTGTATGCAAACTAGTCCGCACTGGCCATACCGCCAGCGGGGCGCGGTGAGTTTGTTAACGTGATCAAGTGGGGTTCAACCCAATACTGACGCTACTTACTGCGGTCGTGGTGCGTGTTCTTGTTAAATCAAAAGCTCGACGGCGTTTCATCCTTTATTATTTAATTAAGCTCCGCGGCGGTCATTAACGTTCTTACTCATAACAGTGACAAAATCTACCGACGACGTCTTAAAAATTGTGTACTTGAGGAATTTTCGGGAGAGGACAGGTAGGGTGCGGTGCAGGCGCATACGAGGCGGCTATGTGGCGTGAGGGGCGCGCGGGGCCCGCGGGGCCCGCGCGGGGCGCGCGTAGGGCGCGGGGCGGGGCCCGCGAGCGCGGCCCGGCGCGGCCAGGCCGCACCACGAGCAGCCCGACGAGCCCGACGTGCCCTCTGCCCCAGGACCAGGGTTAGGAAGCGGCGGGGGGGAGGTGCGGCCCGGGGGCCATGGCACGACCCTACCGGGGCCAATACGCTCAGGCTACCTTACAACTCTTTAAACAGTGCTCGGTAAAATTACATTAATATTCTCTGTTCTTTAAAATCTGTCTAATACTTTACTACCTACTCAAAATCAATGAAAGGATTCTCAGTCAACTAACAAAATATCATGCATAGAGGTGTAATAAAGTAGAACATTACCTGACATAGTTTCGTCGTCAACATCGTTCTCCTCGTTAGAGTTCTCGTCCACGTGACTTGGATTATTTTCATCAGCGAACACTTCTAATTCGCTGAACATCAAGTCCTGAAATACATATTTTAAATCAACAACTTATTTGCAACCTTTTCATGGTGAAGGTGTAAAGTTGTCGGAAATGAACCCTTGACCGTGTTGATACGGAAATAAGGTCATTTTTTTTTATTGTGCTGGTTTCGTGGGAGTGTTAGTGGTGATGCCCAAAATACAGTAAATTTTCAAATCCGGTCATAAAATTCTATTCTATTCTATCATGGGCAACATTTTCATGGTTCAAGACGTACACACGGCTACACATCAAGCTATATTTTCCAGTTTTAGCTGACCTCGCATTGTATAAGTTTTTCGTACAATCAGAAGTCAGCTTATACTGGTTATGTAATGGCGGAACTACTGCGGTTTCGCTGCTATGGTTTCGCGGCGGAGATGTGATACCAGCCTCAATGAACACTCACCCCAGTATCACTGCTGCTCTCCGAGGCGGCATGTAGCGGGTGTTGTTGGGCGGGTTCAGACGAGTCCAGTTTACCACCCGCGTTCAGTTCAGGTGACGAGATAGATGAACAGAGCACTACGTTTGCTACTGTCGCGTTATTTGTTTCCGTCACCGGACTGCTTGATACTGCTGTAGATTAAAATAAATGAAGAATAAGAAAAATAATAATAAGGAAAATATTATAGATCGTTCCAAAGAGACCGAACGAACGCCTCATCCGCACTGAAAAGAAAGGAGAAACAAAAGAATTTTAAGAAAGAAATACCATATTTTTATTTGAATTCTTGTTTAGGCACAGGAAGTGATTTTAAATCGGCGCGAAGTTCTATTTTTTTTCAAAGCCATAAAGATACTGAGACAAGAAGTTCCCCGCAAAACTCACGAAATAACACTTGTGCCATACTACAAACAGTTTTTTATTAGCGGTCTGCAGTAGATACTAACAATCTATAGAGGTATGAGGAACAGGGTGTAAAGTTCACTCATACTCTATAGAAAAGGGAGGATCCTCCGACCAGACGGGTGTTGTGTCTGGCGGGCAACTGCCCGATGATTGATGTCGGGCCGTTGTATCTATGCTAGTTGCGCGGTAAACTCTGCTTGCGCGATGCAGAATTTTGCGTGACGTCAGTATAACGCGTTGTTCGCATGTGGCAGTGTAGATACCGCTACAAATCTAATATTATCCAATCTATTAGAGGGAAAATTTGTTTGTATGTAGGGAGGTAAACTCCGGAACTGCCGTAGTCGGATTTGAAAAATGCTTTTTGCATTTAATAGCCTAATTCTTGAGTAAGGTTATTATAAGCCTATTTAACATCACGTTACGAACCTTAGGAGCCGAGCAAAACGGAGCAAAACGAAACAAAACCAGAAGGAACGCTAAGCGAAAACGAAGTATTAGCACGGGTGAGCGCTGGGATGCGACGCGATGGGTAGGGGGTAGGGGGACGAAACTTTATGCGGACGAAGTCGCGGGTAGAAGCTAGTTTGTTACAAGGTGTCCTATGTTGCAGATAAAGTTTTGTAGTCATCATTACAAAGAAATACGAGTCGCATGAAGCACGCTCGTTATTTGCATTATTTTGAGTAGTTACCGGTGAGACTAGACTCCTTGGCGGGTACGTGATGCTTGTCAGGCCGCAGCTCGCCCGGCCGCTTGTTGGCGAGCTTGCTGGGCACGCGGCTCGGCGTGTTGGCCGCGCTCAGCAAGGTGTGTAGGCTCACTAGCGCCATGTTGTCTGTGCCCGACACGTGGAGCGAGTTTGCGGAGCTGATGTACGATAAAAGCTAACATTTAATTAAAAAGTTCCAAGTTTTGCAGGTCTTAGATAAATTATGGCTTGCTTTGAGCCGTGCCAGAGGCTATAAATCAGCGAATCTTAACATCTAACTAATATTATAAAGATAGGCAATCGCTCCACGATAATGTTCATGCATCCGGTTAGACTGGAAGCCGACCCTAAAAATAGTTGGAAAAAGGCTAGGCAGATCTTGCACGCGAACCAAGTCGCGGGCGGCGCTAGTGCTGTAATACGTACCGTGAAGTAGACGGCAGGTTGTAGCCCGCGTCCAGCGCATGCGTGGCGTGCGGCGGCAGCGGCGCGGGGTAGTCGCCGTAGCCGAAGTCGCGGGCGGCGCTAGTGCTGTAATACGTACCGTGAAGTAGACGGCAGGTTGTAGCCCGCGTCCAGCGCATGCGTGGCGTGCGGCGGCAGCGGCGCGGGGTAGTCGCCGTAGCCGAAGTCGCGGGCGGCGCTAGTGCTGTAATACGTACCGTGAAGTAGACGGCAGGTTGTAGCCCGCGTCCAGCGCATGCGTGGCGTGCGGCGGCAGCGGCGCGGGGTAGTCGCCGTAGCCGAAGTCGCGGGCGGCGCTAGTGCTGTAATACGTACCGTGAAGTAGACGGCAGGTTGTAGCCCGCGTCCAGCGCATGCGTGGCGTGCGGCGGCAGCGGCGCGGGGTAGTCGCCGTAGCCGAAGTCGCGGGCGGCGCTAGTGCTGTAATACGTACCGTGAAGTAGACGGCAGGTTGTAGCCCGCGTCCAGCGCATGCGTGGCGTGCGGCGGCAGCGGCGCGGGGTAGTCGCCGTAGCCGAAGTCGCGGGCGGCGCTAGTGCTGTAATACGTACCGTGAAGTAGACGGCAGGTTGTAGCCCGCGTCCAGCGCATGCGTGGCGTGCGGCGGCAGCGGCGCGGGGTAGTCGCCGTAGCCGAAGTCGCGGGCGGCGCTAGTGCTGTAATACGTACCGTGAAGTAGACGGCAGGTTGTAGCCCGCGTCCAGCGCATGCGTGGCGTGCGGCGGCAGCGGCGCGGGGTAGTCGCCGTAGCCGAAGTCGCGGGCGGCGCTAGTGCTGTAATACGTACCGTGAAGTAGACGGCAGGTTGTAGCCCGCGTCCAGCGCATGCGTGGCGTGCGGCGGCAGCGGCGCGGGGTAGTCGCCGTAGCCGAAGTCGCGGGCGGCGCTAGTGCTGTAATACGTACCGTGAAGTAGACGGCAGGTTGTAGCCCGCGTCCAGCGCATGCGTGGCGTGCGGCGGCAGCGGCGCGGGGTAGTCGCCGTAGCCGAAGTCGCGGGCGGCGCTAGTGCTGTAATACGTACCGTGAAGTAGACGGCAGGTTGTAGCCCGCGTCCAGCGCATGCGTGGCGTGCGGCGGCAGCGGCGCGGGGTAGTCGCCGTAGCCGAAGTCGCGGGCGGCGCTAGTGCTGTAATACGTACCGTGAAGTAGACGGCAGGTTGTAGCCCGCGTCCAGCGCATGCGTGGCGTGCGGCGGCAGCGGCGCGGGGTAGTCGCCGTAGCCGAAGTCGCGGGCGGCGCTAGTGCTGTAATACGTACCGTGAAGTAGACGGCAGGTTGTAGCCCGCGTCCAGCGCATGCGTGGCGTGCGGCGGCAGCGGCGCGGGGTAGTCGCCGTAGCCGAAGTCGCGGGCGGCGCTAGTGCTGTAATACGTACCGTGAAGTAGACGGCAGGTTGTAGCCCGCGTCCAGCGCATGCGTGGCGTGCGGCGGCAGCGGCGCGGGGTAGTCGCCGTAGCCGAAGTCGCGGGCGGCGCTAGTGCTGTAATACGTACCGTGAAGTAGACGGCAGGTTGTAGCCCGCGTCCAGCGCATGCGTGGCGTGCGGCGGCAGCGGCGCGGGGTAGTCGCCGTAGCCGAAGTCGCGGGCGGCGCTAGTGCTGTAATACGTACCGTGAAGTAGACGGCAGGTTGTAGCCCGCGTCCAGCGCATGCGTGGCGTGCGGCGGCAGCGGCGCGGGGTAGTCGCCGTAGCCGAAGTCGCGGGCGGCGCTAGTGCTGTAATACGTACCGTGAAGTAGACGGCAGGTTGTAGCCCGCGTCCAGCGCATGCGTGGCGTGCGGCGGCAGCGGCGCGGGGTAGTCGCCGTAGCCGAAGTCGCGGGCGGCGCTAGTGCTGTAATACGTACCGTGAAGTAGACGGCAGGTTGTAGCCCGCGTCCAGCGCATGCGTGGCGTGCGGCGGCAGCGGCGCGGGGTAGTCGCCGTAGCCGAAGTCGCGGGCGGCGCTAGTGCTGTAATACGTACCGTGAAGTAGACGGCAGGTTGTAGCCCGCGTCCAGCGCATGCGTGGCGTGCGGCGGCAGCGGCGCGGGGTAGTCGCCGTAGCCGAAGTCGCGGGCGGCGCTAGTGCTGTAATACGTACCGTGAAGTAGACGGCAGGTTGTAGCCCGCGTCCAGCGCATGCGTGGCGTGCGGCGGCAGCGGCGCGGGGTAGTCGCCGTAGCCGAAGTCGCGGGCGGCGCTAGTGCTGTAATACGTACCGTGAAGTAGACGGCAGGTTGTAGCCCGCGTCCAGCGCATGCGTGGCGTGCGGCGGCAGCGGCGCGGGGTAGTCGCCGTAGCCGAAGTCGCGGGCGGCGCTAGTGCTGTAATACGTACCGTGAAGTAGACGGCAGGTTGTAGCCCGCGTCCAGCGCATGCGTGGCGTGCGGCGGCAGCGGCGCGGGGTAGTCGCCGTAGCCGAAGTCGCGGGCGGCGCTAGTGCTGTAATACGTACCGTGAAGTAGACGGCAGGTTGTAGCCCGCGTCCAGCGCATGCGTGGCGTGCGGCGGCAGCGGCGCGGGGTAGTCGCCGTAGCCGAAGTCGCGGGCGGCGCTAGTGCTGTAATACGTACCGTGAAGTAGACGGCAGGTTGTAGCCCGCGTCCAGCGCATGCGTGGCGTGCGGCGGCAGCGGCGCGGGGTAGTCGCCGTAGCCGAAGTCGCGGGCGGCGCTAGTGCTGTAATACGTACCGTGAAGTAGACGGCAGGTTGTAGCCCGCGTCCAGCGCATGCGTGGCGTGCGGCGGCAGCGGCGCGGGGTAGTCGCCGTAGCCGAAGTCGCGGGCGGCGCTAGTGCTGTAATACGTACCGTGAAGTAGACGGCAGGTTGTAGCCCGCGTCCAGCGCATGCGTGGCGTGCGGCGGCAGCGGCGCGGGGTAGTCGCCGTAGCCGAAGTCGCGGGCGGCGCTAGTGCTGTAATACGTACCGTGAAGTAGACGGCAGGTTGTAGCCCGCGTCCAGCGCATGCGTGGCGTGCGGCGGCAGCGGCGCGGGGTAGTCGCCGTAGCCGAAGTCGCGGGCGGCGCTAGTGCTGTAATACGTACCGTGAAGTAGACGGCAGGTTGTAGCCCGCGTCCAGCGCATGCGTGGCGTGCGGCGGCAGCGGCGCGGGGTAGTCGCCGTAGCCGAAGTCGCGGGCGGCGCTAGTGCTGTAATACGTACCGTGAAGTAGACGGCAGGTTGTAGCCCGCGTCCAGCGCATGCGTGGCGTGCGGCGGCAGCGGCGCGGGGTAGTCGCCGTAGCCGAAGTCGCGGGCGGCGCTAGTGCTGTAATACGTACCGTGAAGTAGACGGCAGGTTGTAGCCCGCGTCCAGCGCATGCGTGGCGTGCGGCGGCAGCGGCGCGGGGTAGTCGCCGTAGCCGAAGTCGCGGGCGGCGCTAGTGCTGTAATACGTACCGTGAAGTAGACGGCAGGTTGTAGCCCGCGTCCAGCGCATGCGTGGCGTGCGGCGGCAGCGGCGCGGGGTAGTCGCCGTAGCCGAAGTCGCGGGCGGCGCTAGTGCTGTAATACGTACCGTGAAGTAGACGGCAGGTTGTAGCCCGCGTCCAGCGCATGCGTGGCGTGCGGCGGCAGCGGCGCGGGGTAGTCGCCGTAGCCGAAGTCGCGGGCGGCGCTAGTGCTGTAATACGTACCGTGAAGTAGACGGCAGGTTGTAGCCCGCGTCCAGCGCATGCGTGGCGTGCGGCGGCAGCGGCGCGGGGTAGTCGCCGTAGCCGAAGTCGCGGGCGGCGCTAGTGCTGTAATACGTACCGTGAAGTAGACGGCAGGTTGTAGCCCGCGTCCAGCGCATGCGTGGCGTGCGGCGGCAGCGGCGCGGGGTAGTCGCCGTAGCCGAAGTCGCGGGCGGCGCTAGTGCTGTAATACGTACCGTGAAGTAGACGGCAGGTTGTAGCCCGCGTCCAGCGCATGCGTGGCGTGCGGCGGCAGCGGCGCGGGGTAGTCGCCGTAGCCGAAGGCGCGGGCGGCGCTAGTGCTGTAATACGTACCGTGAAGTAGACGGCAGGTTGTAGCCCGCGTCCAGCGCATGCGTGGCGTGCGGCGGCAGCGGCGCGGGGTAGTCGCCGTAGCCGAAGTCGCGGGCGGCGCTAGTGCTGTAATACGTACCGTGAAGTAGACGGCAGGTTGTAGCCCGCGTCCAGCGCATGCGTGGCGTGCGGCGGCAGCGGCGCGGGGTAGTCGCCGTAGCCGAAGGCGCGGGCGGCGCTAGTGCTGTAATACGTACCGTGAAGTAGACGGCAGGTTGTAGCCCGCGTCCAGCGCATGCGTGGCGTGCGGCGGCAGCGGCGCGGGGTAGTCGCCGTAGCCGAAGTCGCGGGCGGCGCTAGTGCTGTAATACGTACCGTGAAGTAGACGGCAGGTTGTAGCCCGCGTCCAGCGCATGCGTGGCGTGCGGCGGCAGCGGCGCGGGGTAGTCGCCGTAGCCGAAGTCGCGGGCGGCGCTAGTGCTGTAATACGTACCGTGAAGTAGACGGCAGGTTGTAGCCCGCGTCCAGCGCATGCGTGGCGTGCGGCGGCAGCGGCGCGGGGTAGTCGCCGTAGCCGAAGTCGCGGGCGGCGCTAGTGCTGTAATACGTACCGTGAAGTAGACGGCAGGTTGTAGCCCGCGTCCAGCGCATGCGTGGCGTGCGGCGGCAGCGGCGCGGGGTAGTCGCCGTAGCCGAAGGCGCCGGCCGCGGCGCTGGACACATCGTTGTTGCGCGACTCGTCCGCGAACATGCCCGTGTTCAGGATCGAACCTGCGTAAGCGCCGCGGGCTGGGCACAAGCGTGCAACGTTAATATCATATGGAACAGGATTATCCAATATTAGGGAATTACGATCTGGTGATGGAAAAAAACATACAATAGGCATAGGTGTTAAGGGTAGAAAATTCGAGTTCTATCGATACTCTCGTGACGTATTGACAGCTCCAAAGTCGCAACACTTGTATTGGAAAGCGCAATCTCATGATTAAGTTTTATTTAAAATTCTACAACAATTGTAAAAATAATATAATTACTATCAATATTTAGATCATCATTATTGATGTTACCACGTTACCATCAATAGTGTGACTGATTTCTTAAGTCGTGATAATATCGATAAACAGTATCTATTCACTCGCAACACTTTTCAAAGTTTATTTCATACATTTTTTTTTTCTTTAAAATAAAAATCTTCACCAACCTGGACTAGTAAGTCTTTGGCCACTCATAATATTATGCGGCGCACTGAACTTCCACTGGTTGCCGAAAACGAGGGAATCGCTGAGACTGTTTCCATCGACGGGGTTATTTTGCGAGGGATTATCAGTGTCATTGCTACCAGCGTTGGATTGCGTGGAAGTGTTTGAGCCGTTCTGTGCGCGCGTCGCCGCAATCGAGTTGCGTGACATCTCGAGGGAAAGACGCTGCGTGGAGAATTTGGTGGTTAAGATTGTTGGTTATAATGGTTTATGTTGAAAATGACGGATTGAAATGAGTGAGGTGCTGATTACCTGATAAAATAAGAACATAAGGCTCAAGGAGCAGGCCAAGAGCATCAAAAGGCAGACATTACGCAGAAGGATGCCCGTGGAGCAGTTCGATAACTACGACGATATTCGTACAATTTTGTACTTTATGACACTAATAATAAAGCTTATACTTATTTATTAAATTTCACCAGAAAATCTGTCCTCTTCTCGGTCTGCACCGAGTCAAAAACATCCATTTATAGTTTAAAAGCTAGTAAAGTTAAAAGTTACCTCTTTGAGATCATTAATCTGTAGGATGTGTTGGTTCTGCATGGTGATCAGCTGGTTGATGTACCATTGCTGGTCGCGGCATCGCTGGTAGAACGTAGGCGGACGCACTTGGAATCTTTAACGTGAAAACAAATACAAACATATGAGAGTAATGTTGGAGAATAGATATTAAAATAAGGCATCAGTAAAATTTTAAGTTTGACGTGTAATATACATAAATACATGACTGGTTAAATGTCTAAACATGAAAGATTTCTGTTACTGTTACCAAGTCTTATGTTCCAACTTGGCTTCCATAGGATGACAATTTTATTAGGAAAAAGCCGCAGTAAGGCCACTCGCTGTAATCGTTTCTTACAGCCCGATTCAAAATTTATGGCGGGTCGGAACATGAGAAGAGTCGCTGCGCAGTAACAAATTCATGTGTCAGCGAGGGTGAGGTGTGGGGTAAAATTTGTTTTGGTTTTTAGTGCAAGTCGGTGCGGTTGCGAAGATAAACTTTTTCATAACCACAAACTCGTGTAGTTTGTGGTATTGAAAAAGTATAGGTGTATCAGTTATTTAAATAAGCAGTTTTTGTTCTGAAAATATTGTAACAAACAGAATCCATTCATACCTTAGTATAAGAGTATCAGTATCCGGGTCCAGATACCCCTCACTAGCCAGCAGATCGAGCCTGAAGAATCGGTTGTACCCCCAGCACTCTCCCACTTCGAAGTCAGAAGCAAACTCCCGCACTATATTCTTTGAGGGGTCGCGCGACACTTGGTGCAGCATCTCCACGCGATACTCGTATCTGGGACATATTGGGTGTACAGATTCTGCTCAGGGGAATATGGAAGAGATTGTTGAAAAATTATGTGTGAATAAGAGTGTTTTTGAATTATGCGTTTGATCAGGATAGGCGTTGACGCGGCGGTTAAGCAACGCCTAAGCTGGGCAAATGCCATGTGCGAATACACCCTTAGTGATCGATAAAACTTGTTTAGATTCCCATTTCAGCATACATGTAATAAATAATGATTAGATTTGTCTAGAACTAATTCATTCTAATACAAATAAATCTCTCTTAGCGGATTTTCTGAAATATTAATGGAGAATCCGCGTTTTAAATATTACCTGTGCCTGTGGTATTTGATTTCTAATGTAAAAAAATTACGAAAATAAAGGCAATTTATTATATCACAGATTCATGATTCAGTAATATTATCTGTGCTAACATGGGGTGTACCCACCATAATTATTATTTTAATTAATATACTAAAGAAACTGCTACCCCTACTATCTGAATTGTTTACTTACATATTCACCGCATCTTCTTCCATACAGAAGTTGAATTTGCCTCTAAAAGTTTTAAGCAATGCTAACAACAGATAGGATAGATTTACGTACGAACAAGTAAGGCCACATAGAAGATTCGAGTTATTTCTAATGAAAACTAATGTCTTATTCATATTTCCTAGTTTTAATACAGCTGTGAAGTATAGATACTTATTTATTTATACAGATGTAGTACGAATTTATAATAGGAACTGATACAACAATTGCGATATTAAAAGATGTGTGTCCCAGGCGTTTAGAAATAGTCTTTACAGCTATAAGACTTGTCAATTATAGACATGCAAGAGAATATACTATCATTAAATGATATTTACTGATCATCAGTTTTTTTTTTATAATTTGCCCAATTGTCTTTTGATTAATAAACAAACAAATACGTCTGGAATATTACAATTAAGGTTACTCTACTCGTATTTGCCTCCGTTTTGCTAAAATTAATCAACTATTTAAGACTGCTTATTCAAAACGTTGCGACAATGCCCTGTGAAGGTACTGTCTGTTCGAGTTGTCTAAGTCGTCGCCAAAGGATGGATAATGGTACAATGATAAGCTAGATTTGCACAGAATGGTAAAAAAGAGTGTTTTTAATTGACAAGTGGTAGATTAACATAACATCATCTGACGGTTCAAAATGTACTGATTCTGATCCACGGAATAGATAAATAAGGTTGGAATGGTAATGTGGGCGGGGCAGGCGCGCCACAGTTATGATTCGACAATCATAACTCGACCGATTCATACATTCACCGCATTCAGTGCGCGTCGGAATACTTCGGAGAACAGAACTCTGCTTAATAATGCCGTGTTGTGCAATTATAACATGTAAGACAAAAAGTCAGACCTCAGGTATAAAGCGAGGAGGTATATCTTTCCATCGGTAAGTTCAAAATAACATTTAATTACAATAATATGTGTCAAAAACATAAAAATATACTGATCATTATGAAATACCAAACATTAACAACATTATTGCAAAAATTTACAAAAAATATACATTGCCCGCTGTGTACTCGCGTACAATGTACTGCATGCATTGCGTCCTCTACACTTCAACCGTTGACGTTTCGTCCTTTGCTCTGATTGGCTGTGATGCACGGCGCATGTTTATCGATAGTGAGGTAACCATGTGGTTAAATAAAATCATCGATAGAATTCTCGACTATAATATTTACGTTTGACAAAGAAATTTTTTTGATTATTTCAAATTTAATTAATGATTGTATATTTTTATTTAGACGTATTTTGAGTAGGTAAATTAAAAAAAAAAAAAAAAAAAAAAAAAAAAAAAAAAAAAAATCACGTCCTGCCAACGAAGCATGGAGAGAAGTGTCGCAAAAATCAGGAAGTGTCAAAAAATTCGTCACACTACCATCAGGCAAAAGACAGGAGTGAAAGATGCTCTCACCTATGCTCTAAAATTAAAATGGAGATGGGCAGGACACATAGCGAGAATGAGCGACGATCGTTGGACAATACGCATGACCTCATGGCCAGGTCCTACAGGCACTCGGAAAAGAGGAAGACCTGTAACTAGATGGGCAGACGACATTACACGAGTCGCTGGCAAAAACTGGCTGACAGAAGCCAAAGACCGAGATCGCTGGTGTTCTCTGGAGGAGGCCTTCACCCTCACAACTTGAGGGGTTCATGCATGCTATTTAATAAAAAAAATAAAAAATATTAACATTTTGATTTTAAATTAATAATAAACGTACTTAAGCACTCAGTTTAAAAAAATAAAATAAAATATATTAACATTACAAACACACAAATTGAATTTATACATTTTTAACTATTATAATTAATACATTTTAATTATTATTATCTATAATTATTACTCATTTACTCATTTTCAATTATTTTTTAAATCATCACATTGTACTAAAATATACATTACAATTGTAAAAATGTTAAAAAATACTTTTGTGAATGCATGAAATAAAAGGCTTTTTTATTTTATTTTTATTTTATAAATTAAATATTATATTAATCATTGAATGAATCCTACCGAATGTTATAAAGGGACTAATCTCTGATTTTTTATTTAAGTTTATGCATTATGTGTATTATTTTGTTATGTTTTAATATTTACGTTTATATTCTTAAAACTTTTATTTACACCATTTAGTAAAATTAAATTGAGGAATTTGAATTTTGAAATAAATTTTAGGTTTCCTAAAGAACCTAACGCCAGGGAACAATCGATTAACGTGACAGGTAGAGGAAACTGGATGCGGACAAAGACGAGTAGGTACTAAATTCGTTCGCAATTAATAGCAAGCGCCAATTACTTAATAAATATGTTTTATTCCAAGGACAGTGATTATTTGTAATTAATCAAAATAAAATAAAATTATTTCTTAATATTTATTTAATGTTTAATTTTTCCCCATAAATTCATCAGATAATTTATCGACAAAGAATATCGGCTTTGTCAAGCACTAGCGTGTATGAAAATTTTTATTGCATTTATGCGTGTTTGAGTGTCTATGCCTACGGGAGCGTATTGCTAGTGGGCGAACGAATATCTGCCCTGAGATTTATGTGTGTGTGATTTGGTTGTGTGCGAAATATTTGTAAACATAGTATTGCGTATGTGTAGAAATTAAAATAGTGGGAGTCAAGCGGCGACACTGGTCCTAGTACAAAATTGCAGCGAGGGCCTTTCCAACCTTATTTATCTGTTCCGTGTTCTGATCCTACATACAAATTATCTGATTATTATAAAAGAACGAGGTCATTTCTATCATATATTTGTTGATAATTACAACACTGCTGATCCTAAGTTTGGAATTCCATAAAAGCTGCTGATGCATTCTTAACTGATTATTATATCAGTTTAAAGTCTGACGCAAATTAAATGTTGGGACAAAGTGCTAATGTCCGATTACATTATCCTCAAAGCTGTTGAGATATTGATAGGAAACAATAATACTTTTAATGATTATTATTATCTACATCCTATGTAGATATAACAGCAGCTTCTTAGCGATCTTGTAATTAATTAATTAAACAAGTCATATATTTGACTTGTGCCTAACAAGCCTAACAATAGGTAATAATAGCCGCACGGGTCGATCGATCAGATTAAGCTACGCTTGCCGCGGTTGGTCCGTGGATGGGTGACCATCTTTACATTCCAAGACCCCTCCGTGCCTCGGAAAGCAAGTTAAGCCGTTGGTCCCGGCTGTTGTGTTGTGGATCTTTGACAGCCGTTACAGGTCGTCAGAACCCCGAAAGTCTGACAACCAGTCTTACCAAGGGGTATCGTATTACCCAGTAAATGGGTTCCAGCTGCATCCGGTTAGACTGGAAGCCGATTTCAACATAGTTGGGAAAAGGCTAGGCAGATGATGATATATTTGACTTCAGATAGCTACTTTTGTAAAACGTAACTAGTGCTTGTTTAACGCCAAGTAAGATGTCAATTTACCGCTTATCATCGCAAAAGAGCATTAGAAGTGAGCACACGGAAGAGAAGTAAGGTGCCAATTTTACAGAAGTATGGCTGAAAGCGAGATGGCCGTGGCGTGTCTTCTAAGTTTTACATAGTTTCATTATATGGAGAAGAAAAACGAACACACAAATTCGGTTGTCCCAAGTTTGACTCTCGAGCCATCCCTAAAAGGAGGCAACCTTTTTGGGAAAGGCCACTAGCTAAAAAAGGCTAATAAATGTGCATATTGAAAAGGCTAATCGAGTGTCAGAAATAAACATGTGAAATCTAAGGTTAGATTTGTGATTAATTGACTGAATCATCAAAAAAAAAGGAAAGGCTTTATAAAATTCACTCGACGCCTGACTCCGCCTCCTGTCTCACCCTCACTTCAAATATAAATGGCACCTTAATTACGAAAAGCATGCTAGCACATGGAGCTACATCTAATGAGCGACTTCCACAGCCCGCACTTACCTCTTGCCTACTCTTAACTTAGCAGTGCTTGCAATAACGAAACACTAAGTTATTCCACTATCAGTTACAAGGTAGAGGGTACAAAGTTATCAGGGTTGGGTTGTGCATTCAAATCAAGTGTTCAGGTTACTGTTTCACCACTTGTAAGCTAGGATGTGCCAATGTTTTCTACTAGATTTTTGAACCAACAATGATGAAATAAAAACGATTTTGTGACTGCACCATGTGCCATTATAAATCAAATACTAGGTACTACAAAAATTGTAAGGGCAAATATGATCAAAATATTGTGATGTCTGTATTTGGACACTTTAATACGTAATATTTTGTGGTGAAACAGACCCACAAAAATACATAGAGAAATCACATTCGAATATTACATGGTATAAATGCAACCCAATTACAAAAGTTTAAACAACTTACTTGGAAGTCTCGGGCAGTCCCGCGCTAAGTTCGAGGAAGACGGAGAGATAATTGCCGCGAACGACTCCGTTACCGTCAGGGTACACCTTCAGGCGCCAGCAGAGCCCGTTCACGTGTAGCGGTGCTGAGTACACCGGCGCGGCGGCATGTTGCAGTTGCGTGAAGTTTGTGAGGGGAAACGTGCTGCTGTCGTAGCTCGGGACGATTTCACTGAGGGATAGGGGTCAGGTGGACTGTCAATAATTAGAACATACAAGGTGATCGGGATCAAGAGCGGGCCCATTTAATAATAATTTAAAAAAAGAAGGTGAATTTTTGAGGTGGGACTTGGGATGGAGCAAGCTCAGTGGCTCAAACGGCTAAAATATTGGAAGCCCATGAAGTAGCGAAAAAACTAACTCGCAGAGAAGTTACCCTAGAATGGTTAGTTTGCGTTTACCCTTATTAAACATTCTGGCTATCTGAAATAAACACTCTGCAACCGAAATATCTAACGCTCGTGTGCAATAGTGTACCTCTCTAATAAAAATTATTTTCTTCCAAAAAAAGTTGATCGTGAATAAATCACACTCCTACGCAATACGTTGCTTCAAGATTTAGATAATACCTACTATTTTTTTATAAATGGTAGGTATTAAATGAAATTGATTTGAAATTTATTTCAGAGCCAACAGTTTGACTTTGCAATGTCAAAGCGAAAGAAAACGCAAAAGACCGAATATCAAGCAAGCGGTCCACTTGATTGAAAGTGGTACAGTCGTCTAGTCTATCGACATCTGCAATACCAGGCGCATCGCATGTGCGCTTCCATTCCCGAGATAAAGCTGAAATATCTCTTATGCCTGTAATTACACCAGCACCCATACCGTTCAAAACGGAACATAGCAACGCGGCAGACATAGCTATAAGATAGGTAGATAACACATAATAAAGAATATACAATATTATCACTTGCCTGTGAAAATCGGCCGGTACGGGAGCAGTCACGAAGCTAGCCATCGGCTTCTTACGAACTTGGTGAATCATCTTCGATAGTTCACCACTCTTGGATATCAATTCAGACCTGCAAACATTGAGATATTTACAAAAACCTTTAAGAAACAACTACTGCTTTACTTTTTAATATAAGTAATTTTAAGAGAGACATTCATTATTATTGTTTATGACTTTACTCGTGTTGGATTGGGATTCCCCTCGAGGCCCTTATTTATAGGTCAGGGAAACGACCTCGCTCGTTAATAAACTCATGAATAAGACTCCGCTTTCGGAAAATTACTTGTTTGCGGAAACGTCTACAGACAGTTTTTCCTAGGAAAAATCGTAAACAACAATAAACACAGTGTTACAGACAAACATGCATGATTGAATGAACTTTCACATGCAATACTAACATATTTGATGATGTACGCTTTCTGGTCACCCCAAAATTATAGCATGAAGGTAGAAGATACACAATTAATACAATAGTAATAGCTCGAGTTTTTTAAATTAATTGATAAAGCAGCAAGTTTGCTTAATGACTGTTGACTGACTCCGTTAACTTAATACGGTACCTCAAATTCATGAAAGCAAAAGTATCCTGACACATAAGCAGCCTATGATGTTCCCACTGCTGGGACACAGGCCTCCTCTCTTCGAGAGGTAGTGCGGTGTAATCTGCGACGCGGGCCCGGTGTGGGTTGGTAGATGTCGCATGTCTTCGAATTTTTGGTTCTAGGATATGTCGGTATCCTCACTATGTTTTTTCTTCACCGTTTTGAGAGCAGTGATGATGAAATTTTTTTATACAAAGTAAATGATAAATGATTTTATTTCTGTAAGTAGGTTTGTACAGTCAACTGCAAAAAATAGATGATCAAAATCAGAAATTCAATACTAATGAACGGAGTTCGCGTCAGAACTGTGTGGCGTCGAAGTGATTCAAAAGTATGTGATTGTAAATTATACCAGTCATTTACTACTAGTACAGCTGCCATATATTCGTGATCAGTTTTGACTCCTATTGAATTTCTGATTTTGATCATCTACTTTTGCTGTTGACTGTACAAACACTTTTACACGTCAATCATATTTTTTTTTTAAAACGAAATGAGGTCGGCGTTTCCTATCTGACTACTCTGAGAAGAAAGGCTGAAACCAACTCAGAGGTCACAGTCTCTTTTAAAGTCCAGACATAATCTTTGTCAGGTCATGTGAAGACCATGTAGATTGGTGTCTGAAATGGTCTTTTGAGGAAAGAACCACACAGATTGAGTGGACCTGTCCAGTCAGTGCACGCATTTGTCAGTAATCATGCAGTTCAACTCAAAACTTAAGGAGCTCAATGATTTGACGAACAATACCAAAGAAAGGACATTTGGGTAGGCCGCATAAATTACTCAAACTGCCTGACCATGACTTAAACTATCATAGAAAAAATAAAGACAAAAGAAAATTAACCCACAGTAAAGCACCTTCCTGGGTTCGACACCACGATAGTCAGGGCCGTTACCCCTGGGCCATCACTACTCTCTCTAGTCCAGAGGGAAGCTGTGGTGACCCCGGGGTAACGGCGCGGCGCTTATCCTGACATATGTGCCAATTTAATTATCTCCTATTCTCCCTAGTCAAAGCCGAAGTTAACACATACTAAGTTTATTCAATATTGATCATCAGTTAACAAGTATTGCAAGGGACAATCCAATCAAGGAACAGATTACAAACTGACAAAATGAGGTGAATGAACTGACAAATAAGTCAAAAAAGGAGTAAATATTAACATGACTACCTAGTACTGGAATGCAGTTGATGCTCAATCTCCTGCAGCAGATGTTCCAGTTGCTCCGTTTCTTGGGTAAGGCTGTTCTTCTGTCCCATCAGGGTGAGGAGTTTGGCCTTCAGTGCGGAATCCAGGCGCGAAATCATCAGTTCAACGGCGTTTCGAATCTCGCGTACGCGCTCATCTTTGGCAGCGCGCACAGATTCTACGTTGCGTTCCTGGAAACCATATTATTGATTTAAATTTAAATATTTTTAATTTTTGTAAGTGTACTGTGGCCATGTCATGAGGGTAGACGAAATACATACATGTGCCTAAAGAAGTGACACCCTCCATCCATCATATTATGTTGAATTTATATCCATACAGATTTGTATCTTCAAGGAGATTTTTATGATGAAAGAGTGAGTGCTAAG
This sequence comes from Oligia fasciuncula, assembly GCA_963082905.1. Classification (NCBI taxonomy): domain Eukaryota; kingdom Metazoa; phylum Arthropoda; class Insecta; order Lepidoptera; family Noctuidae; genus Oligia; species Oligia fasciuncula. The sequence continues at coordinate 18,261,946 of OY720393.1, read as the reverse complement.
GTGACTACTATCAGGGAAAAAAGTAAGAGAAAAATATGTACATTATTCTGACCCCAAGTGACATGGAATCTCACATAGAAATATTAGATCAGCAGGAATAAAAAGATGCTGTAGAATAAAAAACCGTCTTGGTACTAGGCAGGATGTGATATCAAGATCAGTTGCATTTCTTGAGTACATAAGACTAAGTTAGGCCATAATATACATTTTATGTTGGAGTTTCATTACAACATGAATGGCAGATGACTGCCCTGATTCTGGATTAATAAAATTGTATCATGCAATGCTACAGCTACATTGTCGCGATAACGCTTAGTCTACTACGTCGAGCTACGCAGCGCGGCGCCTCAGCTCGAGCTCACTGAATCGTGTACCTTTTTGTGTAGTAGATAAGGTCTGTAATTATATTTTTATCTTAAAAACTGCGCGTCGCGTCGCGTCTCGGTGTGAACTGACTTTTAGTGTATTTCGCGCGCTCTCTCTCGCACACCGCTCGACATCTCGCTGTACAACAGAGAGCGCGCGAAGTGTAGTTTGCGTAATCGCGACAATGCAGCCGTAGCAAAGGAGGTTCAAGTATTATAATAGGGCAACTGGCCTCGTAACCTCATCTTCATTTCTTATTATATCTCAAGAGCAAATACATGTTATACTATATGTTTAAGTATCAGTGACATACAATATTCTCTAGAATCCATTGTAATTAATACAATAAGCTAGGTCAATAATACAGAAATTTCAAAATGTTATAGTTATGTCATCAATAATTTTTTATGCAGTTGTGTTTGCTTAACAACAGAATATGAACACAAAATTCTTACCACGTCTTGCACCAGACTAATCAGCTCCATCAGTCTACGTCTCAACTGGGACACTTCATCACGGATCTGCGTGACATGTTGTTCATACACCTCTTCTAATGGCTTGAAGGTATGCCCAGAGTGAGTGCCGCCCCACAGAGCACACTGGTGGCAGATGCAGCGCCGGCATGTCCAGCAATATACCGTCAGCTTCTCCTGATGTGTCGGACACCTGTTCAGGGTGCTTTACATGTGTTTATTATATCCTTATTTGAGAAGAATATAGATTAATTATGAATGCTTCAGTGTTGTGTTAATATCTAGAAACTTTCTATGTGTAAAATATCTCAATAAATAAATTACAATGAACAGGGGAAAAAAGGTGATTATTTTTTTAAATAGAAAATTAGTACCTCACGTTGGTCATAAGGTTGTCTTAGGGATTCTATTTTGTAAGTGTCATCATCATCAGTACAATGCCAGAAGTGTGTGCAATAATCACCTGTCTCGGAAGCTCTCCCTCTGACTAGCCGAATTGCTCTGCTGCATCGTCTCGATCTGCTGGGTGACCTCCTCGACCCAGCGGCAGTTGACAAGCTCGTGCAGGTGCAGGGCTGCCCGGCAGTGAGGGCACTGCGATCGCTGCTCCGTCAGCCATCGCCTCACGCACGCATAGCAACATAGCTTCGAGCAGTGAGGGCACAGGTGTGCGTCCACCAGCTTCTCCATACAGATGAAGCAGCGGAACACCTCCGCCAACGTCTGCAACCATCATCCCATTCATTCTCTCGTCAATTCAACATAACTGTCAAATATGTAGGCCACATCGATTTACCTCAACGATCTGCTCCTCGCCATTTCCATTCCCTTTGTCTCCTCGCGAGGCCATAATAAAGGTTTGCTTTTCTTACTACGGGGCCGACGAGATATTCACCATAATTTGGACTTGTTTATATATTTCTAAAATAACAATTGGACATGTTTCGCAATGCGAGCGTCAATACACGAAACCACTTCCGCGTTCGAATATCAATCGAATCAAAATAAAAACAAAAAAATGGTGCTTTTGTGCAACTGTTAAAATTACCCTATCATAAATTTTACACACAAATCAATAATCAAAAAACATGAGATTGGAATAATTGTATTGGTAATATATCGCAATTAATTTTCTTATGGTATTTTCCTACATTAATATTTTATCTTTGGCTACAATTCGCGTATTCTAAGCCGTAAACAATTTTCCCTTTCACAATATTTCCCTATTAAAAGGGTAACAGAGCTGGCAGCACTGTTGAAAAAGCAAAGTTGCCATTATTCAAAAATCCACTCGATCGATTAAAGAGGTAGCGTTCGAAAAAGAACGAATTTGTATGTACGTACGTATGTATGTACGTACGTATGTACTTGGATATGTTCATCATAACATGTATGTACACTGTCTACGATGTACACGTTGTTCTTCTCTAGATTTGACTATGTGACCAAATGAGTAACTTCTCGCAATTTTCTCGCCGCATATTCACGCTATTCATCTACTGACTATAATCAAAGTGACCCCTTGACACTACCATAGGTTTGCGGTTTGTAGAGAGGGACGCCTCGTATGTGGTCGCGATCATCAGCATTGAAGGAAACAAAAAAAACTAGGAAGAAAATAATTCTGTAAAAGATAAGTTGCTTGATTTGAACGAGTGGAAGTATATGTCTACGATTCAAAAACCTGAATTCCTCTGATCAACTTTCTTGCCTATAACATACTAAATAATACATTAAACTCATCGTGTCACTATCAACTACTCATCTATTTCAATCCAACAGGTCCAAACTCGGTTGAATTTATAAGGCCGAGTATTTGTGACCACCTTCCTGCTCTATTACGACTATGTTCAGACTATGTTCACTTCTTTACCATTTCTAAATTAACTATTAATCGAGACCATTTTGATAAAGCCCAAACACGATAATAATATGCTTGCTTTATGTTGTTGTTCTACAACAACTGCTTCGCACCCGGCAGTATAATTTTATACAGGGAGGTGTATTTTCATATCCTCATAAGAAAATACTGCAGGGAAATGGGGGGAGTTATTCACGAAAAGCAAGAATGTAGGCTGTAAGAGCGACCGAGGTGAGATCAAATTTTTTGCAGCCCAGCTTAGAAATTCTGGATAAGGTTTCTTTTAAACATTCATAAGCATTTAACAGTTGCTTTGTCGACATAAGCGCGAGCTTGAAAATTATAACACCCCGTGACTCTCACCCCGCCTCAGAAAGGTTAATAAATCAGCAAGATAAAGTCTAAAGCGGGCTACTCACACCTGCCGCAGGGGCAATCTATTATAATAGGGCGCACGGTGCCGCCGCAGCGGTCGCGGCAATATCAGAATTGTCTCTGTCATGCCTGCCGTTCAGTGTTGGGGTATAAGTTGAGCTAAACACAAGCGTTGAGAATTGCACTAGTGTTATCGAAAAATGAAAAAATCGGGAGAGGAGGCCTGTGCTGTGTCCCAGTAGTGGGAACATCATAGGCTGATTAAGCAAAAGATCAGTTTAGCCCTGGCTCATTCTGTGGTGCTACATGAATATAATGAAAGAATTGGAAGTAGATGACCTTAAAATCTTTTTACAAATGGATATTGCTTCTTTTGAAGAGCCCCTTGCAATGGTGACACCATTAATAGAAAAAAAGATACATTAATGCATTTAATGCCCTAAAGAACCAAATGATTGAGAAATTGCCCCGATCGCGCTACACACGCGACAACGCAGCAGGGCGACAGGGACGATCTAGGGACCAAGTATGGTCTCGCGCCCCTGCTACCCAGCTGCAGGACCGATCTAGGAAATTGCACCTGCTTGCCTATACACATCACAATGATTAAGGTGGCAATTAAGGGGCTTCCCCACTTACACCCTAGATTGCCCCTGTGGTAGATGTGTGAGTAGCCCGCTTTAAGCCAAAAAAAAAAATGGTTGCCTGTAAAGTCGGTTTTACGGGCGAAGATTTTACGTGACAACGACCGATCATCCGATCATAGTTGAGTGGGAGAGAGACGCAAGGCATTCGGCGGGCCTCTCTCTCGTTCGGTGACTCATCGTAACGTTACCGAGCGTTACACTTTTTCATAAGTGACTCCCAGTCGCAACCTAATTTAAGACGTTGTCACGTCAAAATAAAAATAATATACTGGCAATGATCATGCACGCGCTGACACTCTGATCTGACAGAGTTACGTCACTTTACACTTATGTCATATGTCGAATTTAACCGAACGTGATAACCTCTGAAATGTTTTCATAATATCGTTTTTATCATAATTATTTTTGACGTGACAACGTCTTAAATTAGGTTGCGACTGGGAGTCACTTATGAAAAAGTGTAACGCGCGGTAACGTTACGATGAGTCACCGAACGAGAGAGAGGCCCGCCGAATGCCTTGCGTCTCTCTCCCACTCAACTATGATCGGATGATCGGTCGTTGTCACGTAAAATCTTCGCCCGTAAAACCGACTTTACAGGCAACCATTTTTTTTGTGGTGATATTAAGGGTGGTTTTTAGAATACTTATAATACTAGATTACGATTAGTAAACACGTAAGTCTCATTTCAATCAGTCATAACTAATGCTTTAACAAAATAATTTGCAACTATTTACTCATTTGAAATTATGTTTTGGATGGAACTGTATGTTATTTAACTCCAATGTTATCTTTATTTAAATTTAGTATTGGTTAGAGTCTTGGTTCGTACTGTAGTCGTCCTTGAACTGGTGCAATAAATATTTCAATAATACAAAAACAAATATATATTTTTGAAAATTTCAGAATGTTGATCTAAAAGGCGTGTAACGACAGGATGTTCTACAAAAAAGTGATGCACTGCACGATCTGCCTGAAACATGGCACTGTCGGCATTTCTGGGGTAAGATTTTTGGAAACTATTACTTAATTTTACAGGTGGAAAAGTAAATAATAAGCTGTATGTTGTTATCTTTTACCTACATGATTATTACACAGATTATTGCGTTTTATTTTTTATCTTAAGATACCATGATATAAATTTGTGCTTTAGATGTTTATAATGCTTATTAAACTTATGGTCTTCTTTAGAATTCTTATTATGTAGCAGTGTGCCATAGTTTATTATTTATTTTTAGGTAAGTACTAAATTAAATAACTAACTAGGTAACAGACTATACCATAACAACATTATTGAATTTGGTTTTTTTATTTAAAAAACAAATTTTTTTTATTAAAAAAAAAACATTACTAATTACAAAAATTACGAACATAAAAAAGAAACAATGGTGCCGATTCTGTTGTGCACAATCTAAACTAAATTTAAGTTCAGTGCATCTTTTTCTTTCATTTAAAAAAACGGATGGACAGACACACAAGTGATCCTATAAGGGCTCCGTTTTTTCCTTTTGAAGTACGGAAGCCTAAGAATACTTGCAACATTATCATCAGTCTCCTGCCCTTATCCCACCCAATTATTTTGGTTGACACAACATTTTTTTTTTCCATACTTCTCTATTAGTCGTCCGCCCGTGGCTAAATATTAACAGCCACACAGGTCGATCGATCAGGTTAAGCTACACTTGCCGCGGTTGGTCTGTGGATGGGTGACCATCTTTACATACCGTGACCCTCCGTGCCTCGGAAAGCACGTTAAGCCATTGGTCCCGACTGTCATTCGTGGATCTTTGACAGTCGTCACGGGTAGTCAAAAGCCCGAAAGTCTGACAACCAGTCTTACCAAGGGGTATTGTATTACCCAGTAACTGGGTTGTGGAAGTCAGATAGGCAGTCGCTCCATGTAAAATACTGGTATTCGGCTGCATGCGGTTAGACTGGAAGCCGACCCCAACATAGTTGGGAAAAGGCTAGGCAGATGATGACTTCTCTATTAGTCGTCATCTCGGTAGTCACACCCCTTCTAACCATATCATCATTCACACAGTCGATCCATCGTTTCTTTGGTGTTCCGCTACTCTTACAGCCATCAACATTCATACTTAAATACTTGCAACATATCAATCATTTTTGTACTTGACAAATAAATGAACTGAAACAATGTTTTAAGATATTATACCATATTATAAGCCTAACTTTGTTAACAGGAAAACTGTGTAAAACTAAGGGAACATTTTCAAGGTCATCTCTAGTGGTTTTTCTTATCATTAGATTTTTTTGTTGTGTAGCGGCTTTGTGGTTTTGAACTTAATTAGTTATCACACTAATATTATAAAGGCGAAAGTTTGCGAGTGTGTTTGTTACTTCTTCACGCACAAACGGCTGGACCAATTTTGATAAAATTTGGCATAGAGGTAGCTGACACCCTGGATTAGGACACCCTATCGAGCTTATAAGTATCTTCAAGCATTGGTATGGAAACCAGGTCAATAATGTTCGGTGGGCAGGTGTGCTATCTGAGCCATATCAATTGGAGTGTGGAGTGAGACAGGGGGGTTTGACCTCCCCTGTCCTCTTCAATTTGTATATGAATGCTCTGATTGAGGCGCTTAGCAGCCATCATGTCGGTTGTTATATTGACAGTGTCTGTGTCAATAATTTAAGTTACGCGGACGACATGGTGCTGCTGAGCGCGTCACTCGGAGGTATCAGGACACTATTGGCCATATGTGAACGTTACGCAACTGAACATGGGTTATTGTATAACGTTAAGAAAAGTCAGTACATTGTTTTTGAGGTGGGGACCAAGTACCATCTTGATGTGCCTCCCATACGGCTAAACGGTGTTCCTCTTGAGCGAGTGGAACAATTTAAATACCTAGGTCACTTGGTCACCGCTGACCTTAGGGACAATGCTGACATTGAAAGGGAACGGAGGGCTCTTTCCGTGCGTGCGAATATGATAGCCCGCAGGTTTGCACGTTGTACAGCAGACGTAAAGGTGACGCTCTTTAGAGCATTCTGTTGCACCTTCTACACGTGTAGCTTGTGGGAGGGATATTCGCGGGCATCGTATGGAGCCCTTCGGGTCCAATTTAATAATGCGTTCAGAAAACTGATGGGGTTGCCATGGCGTTGCAGTGCGTCAGGGATGTTTGCGGCGGCGCGTGTAGATTGTTTTTACACAATAATGCACAAACGCGCAGCATCGATGGTGGCTCGAGTCATTGCCAGCCCCAACAGGGTTCTGTAAATGATTGCTGACAGAGTGCACTGTCCGTATATAAGTCACTGCTGTCAGTTACATGTGCCATCGTATCGTGTTGTCTACTAACACTTAGTTATAAGAACATTGTTACTAACCCTATATGAGCGAAGAGCTCGAATTAAAGTTTTTTAATTTGAATTAACACAAATAATACTTTTTATCCCGATATTCCCACGGGATCGACACTTTATGCGGGTGAAACCGCGGGGCACTGCTAGTTTAAAATAAAGAAGACTAATTGTGAATTATGGAATTAAAAGACATTTTGTGCCAAACCCAAGTATATTGGGATAAGGGCAAGGGAATCTCCGTTGAGATTAGCCGCCGTGGTCGAAATACGGTCTGAAGGACTTTTATTTTAGTAATCATTTATTAAACAATGTTATGCTACCTACTACTACTACTAGGTGCTGTCAGCGTGATAACATAAACTTGTTTTTAATTAATATTATTTTAAGTAAAACAAATATCAACTTTATTTTAATGGTAATTAAGTTGATTTTAGAGTGACTAGGACTATTGAAAAAGTTATAAAAATGTTTTAAGTTGTAGCGTAAACTGAACTTTATTGTGTAGGATTTAAAGTTATTTTTCCATAAACTCATATTTGTTTACATTTTTGGCAAATGAATCGCGAATGCAGAGTAATCTCAAAAATTGTTATTATTAAACAAAATGGAAGTCATCAGATAGCTTGTACAGGTTAATAAAATAAAAATGTTCTTATGTAAGTAACAGACTCTGTTATCAAAAACTCAAACTCTTTATTGCATTCATGTGTTGTTGTAACTTCGCATGATTTCTGAAAAAGTTCTCGCGTGTGATAGGTATTTTCGTTTCATTAATGAATTCGCATTTGTATGACAACCCATAATCAGCCTATAATATTCCCGCTGCTGGGCCAGGCCTCTTGTTGATCGAAGCCTACGGCCTACAACTCATAGTTGCGGCCAACATTGCTCCCTGCTGGGCACTGCTGCTTTATATAACAACTTCTTAGCATGTCTATGTCTGAGTTCAAACCTACGGCCTACAACTCATAAGTTGCGGCCACCATTGCTCCCTGCTGGGCACTGCTGCTTTATATAACAACTTCTTATATAGCATGTCTATAGGCTAGGCTGCACAGATATAGATACACCTAGATAACGCAAGAGCAACTACTTCGCGTGCCAAAAATCACACCAGCTTACGTTCAAAAATCGTAAGCCGCCACTTTCGCGCTCAGTCCTGTGTACTGCTGGCTGGGTAAACGAGAGCGAGAGCGCGTGCTTGTCCAAACCTGAAATCGCGAAAAAAAAAAAACAGCTGTTCCCTACATTTTGACGAGATAAACGAACATAAATGTAGGGAACAGCTTTTTCTTTTTTTCAGGGATTTTTTTTTCGCGATTTCAGGTTTGGTCCCATAGTAAAAGTTGTTCATAATGATGAATACAATGACCTCTTAAGAGGTTGCTGGTGTTTTACAAATAACCCTGTATAACATCAAGTTACAACTCTAGGGAACTGACCAAAAAGAAAAACAGTCGAAAAGAACGCCAAGCGAAAAAGCGGGCGGGCGGGCGATGGGATATGATGGGACGCGGTGGGTCGGGGGCCGAAATTTCACGTGGACGAAGTCGCAGGCAGAAGCTAGTCTAACTATAGTTAACTAGCACTATTTCACGCGGGACATAATTATGAATTAGAAGACTTTATACCTACAAGTAGGAGCACGGTATTTTCCTTCTCGTTATAGGGGAAGTACGTCCAAAACGACATACGGTCTTGTTTTTTAATCATATATTTTTAATTAACATAGTTACAATCACCTTTTAGTTTTAATAATAATATTTGGTTCATTAGTTTTAACTAACGTAAACTTGTAACTGGATAGGAAACATATAAAAATATAATTTAAATTAATCACAACCTCTAAGGAAATTCATTTTGTCCATGTAGTACGGGCAAAATAACATACATAATATACACGAAAATAATGAAGTACATATTTTACGGACGAAGTTTTTAGTCTTCTTGGGTACATCAGCACATGATGTATGACTTGTATGAGCCCAAAGAGAACAATGTCGCACCGTAGCCAGGCTTGGAACGGGCAAACAGGTCGTTACAGTAAATGCATGCGCAATCATGATCGTGGACCGTTCTACGCAGCTGGAAAATCTTCTACATCTGAGGCCTCATCGTAATGAGTCTTCTGTGCCTGTATTCTTCGTTTTCCTGGCTGCTTTTGGGATCATTACCGTGATCTGAGCCATTATTGATATGCCGTTTTGCCCCGAATGTATGTCATTTTGCCCCACACGTTATCGATACAATAACTAAGTCATAATTTCTTTAAACACGTGATATTTATATTCAATCTTATAAATAATGCAGTATAATGCTACACTACTTCAATTTACATCAAAATATGTAATAAAAACCACGTAAAACTCGCCAAAAACGAGACGAACTCCATCAAAACAAAGAACTTGTACGCGCACAAAACGCATTCGCACCAGTTACACCAGCGTGACTGAGTCAATGGCGCCAAAAACTTGACAGGTATGCCAACATGGCCTTCTTCACGTGATGTTATGATAACTGCAGCATTGTAGCCCACCAATTTCGAAAAAAGCCCAGTGTGTAATTTTGTCCGTAATACTCGTAAGTATGTCATTTTGGACGTACTTCCCCTACTAGTATAATGAACTCCTTCCTGCAATATCTTACGTAACTAGGTCTCGTCTACAGTCGGTACCTAACTAAGGTCATGATCAGATTTTTTATAATTAAAACTAGCTTCTGCCCGCGACTTCGTCCGCGTAAAAGTCACTTTGTTTTCGCTTCGAGTTCTTTCTGACCTTTCTTTTTGCTCGACTCCAAAGGGTCATAGCGTGATGTTAAAGAGGCTATAGCCTTCCTCAAGAATTGGGCTACCAAATGCAATTTTTTTTTTTAAATCCGACCTTTAGTTCCGGAGATTAGCGCGTTCAAACAAACAAACTTTTCAGCTTTATTATTAGTTAAGATAAGAAAAGACAAAGATTTCTTATTCGGGCCGGGCATTGTGCAGGTATATTCTTTAGTACCCACCAATCTATTGAATAGACAAACTAACTTTCATCTTAATAAACGTCCTGCTTTATTCCAGAACGGTATACTTCTGCAGCAACTGGCAAGGATATCGACGTCACAATGTTGGAATAGTAAACTGCCACTGACGACACAAACGACAGCTCCGGCAAAGAGCAAAAATGTACCACCACAAGACAACAGGATGTGGAAGGAGACGCCGTCACTTGAAAGAAAGAATCAGATGGGGAACTATTGTATGATGCTGTCAAAGTTTCGATTAAGTTGTAAGTAGAAGAAGCCTTATATTTCTAGCTTAATTAACTAACAGAGTTTGAGACTTTTGGAAGATGAAAGGTAGTCTTACATATAGAATTTGTAATGGATCTTTCGAAGGCCTGCCAGTCCCGTTATTTAGGACGTTTTTTGGCGCTGCATTCTTAGGCAGCGTCCCATAACTCAACCATTTTCCTCACCCCCTGGATTAATGCAAAAACAAATGCACAACCAAAACATGCTACCACACGTCCAGAGGACTCATATCACAGCGAGTCCATCTGTACCCTTTGGGCTTTGGGGCTACACCCAAAAATTAGGTTGATGCCTCGACAAAATCAGAGCCACCAATTCCAAACACCGAGACTTTGTCTGAGACAGTGCAAGATCGATACAGTCGCACTGCAATAACAAACCAAGTATGTCTAGACTCAAGACATTCCCTTTGCCATCGTTATTTCGTATCAACATACTCACGCCGTTCATTGATTGAAAACAAACGCCCGTCCCACATTCTAAATTGAAGTATAATTACACTGGCTGGCTTAACATTCCTGGCGCGGCTTATCAGTTACGTGGATAATCGATGCCATTATATCTTGAGTAGATAATGGACCATGGTTATATGTATACAGAGAAAACACTCTGTGGCACTAATGCCGATATCAGATGCTTCACTGGAGACACTTCATTTTTGTTGCATTCCCCGTTCACACAACAGTCAACACCGACAAAATTGTATAACAATGAATGGTTCATTCGCTCCTTTTACTTCATTTATTGATTATTCTGTAGGCGAGAGGAAGATGCTGAGTGCCGAAACCTGACATCGGTGGATCGGTATTCATTTTTCACTTTTAATTCATTTTGTATTCAGACGTTTCACTTCGAGTGAAAGATGTCGAATAAAAGGCAAAAATTAACAAAAAGTGAGGCGTCTAATATCGGTTTCATAACACGAGGTGGTCTGATAACACAAAGCACGTGTATCAATGCTTAATTGATCATTATATTCTGTAATCTTTGAAAGGAATCCCCCGTTAGAGCTAATCCTGCAAAGAGTTTGACATAGACATAATATCTTAACCTCATAGTTTATCGATAAATAGGAGGAAAATGTCGCTTTTACTTTAATAGTCTTGAGTGTTTACTAGTCGGAAAACTCAATTAATAATGCACTCTTATGATACTGGATATCAATCCATGAGACCTTGGCACACGTCCTAGGAATGCGAGACACGCCTAGAAAACTAAATAATTATTTCATGTACCTATGTATAGCTGGGGGCCTGTTCTCTAAGTCCGTCAAGAAAGATACGGCGGGCCCGTCCGAAAGTTGTTCGAAACTTAGAAGTGAACCCTACACCACATAATTAACTTTTTTTGAACGGGCAAAAGCACACCAGGAGTAGGGATAGTTGTCAAATCGTGGTGTCATTCATTCTTAGATCGGGCCCCAAACTAATCTTATGTCCGTAGATGATACGTCGTAGGAATCGCCCGTAAGGCTGCCTTTCCACCAAAGATGAGCGAGGTTGCGTAGCGAGGGATGTGTGGGAAACCAACCAATAACTTCGCTTGATTTTAGGGTTCCGTACCCAAAGGGTAAAAACGGGACCCTATTACTAAGACTCCACTGTCTGTCTGTATCTCATGAACCGTGCTAGCTAAGCTAGACAGTTGAAATTTTTACAGATGATATATTTCTGTTGCCGCTATAACAACAAATACTAAAAACAGAATAAAATAAATATTTAAGGGGGGCTCCCATACAACAAACGTGTTTTTTCCGGGGTTTTTGCCTTGTGGTACGGAACCCTTCGTGTGCGAGTCAGACTCGCACTTGGCCAGTTTTTTATAGCTTGAACTAAGTTAGCGTTGGTATTGGTTAGCTTTACAAACATCCCTCGCTACGCATCCTCGCTCATCTCTGGTAGAAAGGCAGCCTAACTTCGGCCAAAGCTACGGATTTAGTAGACCTCTTGACTTGATGCAATTTGGATCAAAAATTCTGTTTGTTTAACATTATTAACCCGATAGCCCGGTGTTTGAAAATACTGCTACACTAGTTTACTAACACTGCTATCAACTTCTATGATATGCACTGAAAACATAGTAGGTACGAGTACGTACCTACATTGTTTCTTTAAGTGCGTAATCTCTCTTCACCGTATCCGGTGACAGGGACCCAGACTAATTTTCATTCCTTTCGTGATTATTTGTTTCTTTGCAACAGATACAAACTTGTAGATACTATATTTTATCTGAGAAAATACCTGTGCACATACAATTGCTGGTCGTGGTGTAGCGGTGCAGCTATGTGGGGCTCGCATCCAATAAATACATGATACTCCCATTTTGGGCAGGCGTGTAATCACGCCGCCACCCGCCGTCAATCAATCAACCCAGCAGCCTCTCGCAGTCCACTGCTGGACAAAGGCCTCTCCCATGGGACGCCACAACAGCCTGCCCTCCGCCTTTCGCATCCAGTCTGTCCCAGCAACCTTTTTGAGGTCATGTGTCCACCGCCGTACCTCTTACAAATCTGACTTTCGCGACACCCCAATCGGTAGCCCTGCAGTTGGGTTGTCTGCATCAGCATTGTGGAGAAATCACTACCTCTCCCTCTGAAATTCATTTAAAACAAAAATTTGTGCTTATAGAATGCTTTTTTCCAGCTTTAGTAGTGATGTCCTCGATGGCCGGGTATGCGCTTGCGCCCGCGCCCTTCGACCTGACGACGTTCGCGTTATGCGCGATCGGAACGGGACTCACTTCAGCGGCCGCCAATTCTATCAATCAATATCATGAAGTTCCATTCGACGCACAGATGTCTAGGACTAAGAATCGAGTGCTGGTCAAAGGATTACTTGAGTAAGTCTTTTTCTATTTTTCAATGTTTTAATTTTTATGCAGAATTTCGATATCTAGAAAGATTTCACTAAGGCAGTAATGAATTGAATGTACAGTTAAACCAGAAAAGGTATGCGCTTCGGTGATGTTCGTGTTTCCGAATTGGAACCAACCTTGCGGCACAGAGTAATCCCCCACAGAAGCTCCCAACTTTTCTCCTGCCGCACTTTGTGGTAGTGCACCCATCATTGGGCGTTTTAGAGATTAATAATATTTTTCTTGTTTCTCTAATTTTCCTTTTCAACTTGTGATGTAAGGCAGCATGGGAATCAAGCTTTACGAAACACTCAAAGGGATTCGTCGAATCACAATGGCGGCCTCGGTGGCAATATCATTACAACTGTGTGTATTATAACTGTTTACATTAAAATGTCTACATTACAACTGTGCATGTTACAAATGTGTACATTACAATTTGTATACATTACAACTGTTTACATTAAAACTGTATACATTACTAATGTAAAAATTACAACTGTGCACATTACAAATGAGTGCATTAAAATTGTCAAAATTACGAATTTCTACATTACAACTGTGTACATTACAATTGTGTACATTACAACTGTATACATTACAAATGCCTACATTACAACTGTGTATTGTATGTTCTGTATAGTTGCCCAACTAAGGGCCAACAAGGCTCGAACAAGATCTAACTAGACCTAGACATGGCCAACTAGATTTTCTTACGAAAATCTAGTTGGCCATGTCTGGGTCTAGTTAAGCAAAGGTTAATATACAGTGTTGCATTTAATAAACATCATTCAAATTATCAAAATATAAATAAACATAACATTTTTTTGTGTTAATATTTGTAAATCTTGCAAAAACGAAGTGTTTCTATTAATCTTTTTCTACTATACAATATTTTAAGTTTTTTTGTTAGTAAAATCATGAAATCGACAATTCCTAAATTCAATGGGGGGTTGATAGCTACCTGCAAGGAAGTAATTCCTGTTGTTTTACGTTTATATTCGGGTGAGTGAAACAGTTTTTAAGGTATTTGTACTTGAAGCAAATAAATTAAGCATGTAAACGTGCCACATATACATATATCCACATCTAATAGTACAGTCAACCGCAAATCAGTTGTACTTTGAAAATCGCCCTTACTGCTACGACATAAAGGCGTCATTGTCAATTTGTTACTTTTACAATTTGAGACTTCGTTTTATTTTTCCTGTAATCTTTACATAAACTTCTATTACAGAATAATTTCAGATTTTTCTCTTTGCAAACTTCGGAGATAAGGGAGGGGGGGCGGTATTTTTTTTACATTTTTCATCAAAAGTCAAAAACTAAGAAGCCTATACCCCACATGCCCTAGTAGTCCCACTTCGAATTTTTCAGACCCCCTTTCAGTCCCTGTTGCAAAAAATATACATATACTTTTATTTCTTTCTTATTTGCAAAATAGTTGGGCCAACGTCATCTAAATCTGATACAAATTTCAAGTTGATAGCATTACGTCGTTGATAGTCCAATACCGCGTAACTAACATTATTCAAAATCGCGAATGTACAAAAAAAAAGCAAAAATTAGATTTCGCGGCTGTAGGTAGGTAACTTGATTGTGATTGGCGTCAACCCGTATTTACGTCATTTTTTTTTTGCTTTTTTTTGTACAGTCAACAAAGGAGTTAAGTATACAGGAGCGTCGGATATTGTTGAAGTTTACTAAGAAACCAATGGATATTCTCGAATAAAATTTTAGTTTATTAATAGAAAACAAACAGCTCATTTATTAAATTAAATTTCAGTCCAGAACATCCATCGGTTTCTTAGTAAACTTCAACTATATCCGACGCTCCTGTATACTTAACTCCTTTGTTGACTGTACATACGCGGTTTTGAATAATGTTAGTTACGCGGTATTGGACTATCAACGACGATTAGTGGTTCTTAAGATATCCAGCTGTGACAGACAAACAGACAGACTGAGTCTCACCATATGGGTTCCGTTTTACCATTTTGGTACGGACCCTAAAAAGCATTAATCTTGCAGGTCACGGCGCCGGCTCTGGCGGTAGAGGTGCCGGCTCAATCCAAGATGCCGGTGGTACTTTCAAAAAAATGGGAACAGCCAAAGAAGCTCATTACTTCTACAAAAAAGAGAGAGAGCTCATTGGCCATCTAAGGGGTCAAACGAAAGATCTAATAGAATTTCACGAAAAGCAGATCGCGATGCATCAGGCTGCTATTGAGAAGATTAAAAGAAAACAAAACGATATATAACATTAGTTGTGGTGAATTTAAATTGTCGTGTCACTACGTAAATGTAAATAATATTCAAGACAAAGACACCTTCCCGTCAATCAAGTCCCGAATATTAAGCCGTCCTAATAATTTGTATGCGATTTCGTAAAATGAAATGTTGTTACATAACAACATAATAAAAAGCGTAATACCGAAATATATTTAATTGAAAAACAATATTTTACATTCTCAAGGCTGAAAACTCTGAAAAGTCTACAACGAAGAAGACGCCATAACTCTTACAAGTTTAAGGACTGATCTTTCAATAGTCTACCTTACCTTAATACTTTACCTTTTACGTGAAGAACAAAATATATTGCGGTTTGACAGTTTTTGTATAGAAAACATTTCAAACTACATATCATAAATTATTCTTCAGATAAAAGTTATCTGCCTATTGAATAATTTTAAATATAATAAAAATGGTATGGGTCCCGCCAGTCGGGTTTTTTAGATAAAAAACCCGACTGGCGGGACCCATACCATTTTTATTATATTTTCAAATTCAAATGGGTCCCGCCTGCTTCCAAATTTTATTTAATTTAAAATGGGCTTGTTTGTAGCTTTTCGGTTTTTTTACTTAAGTTTTTTACCGCAGTCGTATATAATATATTAAAACTGTGAATTTCAAAACTTTTCGAGTGACAAATGACGATCTAAAACCCAACGGGAGTAGTAACCCAACAGAGAGAAAACTTCACACAAGCGCACAATTATTGTCATTAATTTATTAATTCAAGTTACAATGACTCTAGACAATATTCAATACATTCCAAATTGTTTGTTGTTTTTAACATAACATTACAATACAAAACAAATACGACGTTACTTTCAACACTTACTTTAATGGCCGACGACTGTTGGAGACGTGCAAGTCACTGCAGCGTCGTACAATAATAGGTGCACTACCACATGCACTACTACAAAGCGCGTTAATACCTACAAAACTGAGAAGCATTGCCTCTGTGGATAGTCACTCTGTTGCGCGACGTTCGTGCTAATTCGCATGAAGATTACCGAAGCGCAAACCTTTTCTGGTTTAACTGTATGTATAATTTAGAGACTCCATAACAAATTTTCTTCACCGTTTTGAGAGCAGTGGTGATGAAATAATTTACACAAAGTAAAGCGCTTGTCTGGGTTTGAACCTACGACCTACAATTCGTAAGTCGCGGCCGTTACCACTTGGCCACCACTGCTCCTGACGGTAAAGGAAAACATATCGTGAGGAAACTATCCTAGAACCAAAAGTTCGAAGACATGTGACATCTGCCAACCCGCACTTGGCCTGCGTGGTGGATTACGACCCACTCCCTCTCACCGAGAGGAGGCCTGTGTCCCAGCAGTGGGAACATTATAGGCTGATTATGTATGTATGTATAACAAATTTAACATTTTACTCACAGCGCTTTTTCTTCTCCCTAGGCCAGTCCACGCCGTAGGTTTCGCAGCCCTAACAGGTACCACAGGCTTGAGCCTACTTTACTTCGGTGTCAACCCCCTGACAGCCGCCCTTGGAGCTGCCAACCTAGTACTTTACACGTCCGTCTATACGCCCTTGAAGAGGATGTCTATTTATAATACCTGGCTGGGGTCTGTAGGTAAGCTTTGTTTAATAACTTTCTTATAATGCTGGAATAATACTGTAGTTCAGTGAGTAAGGTAGTTGGAACTTAACTCCACCTGCGTTTACACCAAGGTTAAAAACATCATAAAACATGTACGTTACAAGTTGTGTATCCTGTTTTCGTTTACACCTAAAACAAGTTGTCAAGACTAGGAAGAAAATAGCTAACAATACATGTCTGAAATAACGTAAGGGTGGGACTCGAGATGATGTTTCAAATTATAGACCTATTTCTGTTCTGACATCTCTCTCCAAAATTTTCGAAAAAATATTGAACTGCCGACTCATGAAATATCTTGAAAAACACAACATTTTATCAAATTGTCAATTTGGTTTTAGGCCGGGGAAAAGTACTGAAGATGCCGTGATTACATTAACGGACTATGTTACTACACAGGTCGATTCCAAGAAAAAATGCTTAGGTGTATTCCTTGACCTAGCTAAAGCATTTGATACCGTCTCGATTCCTGCCCTTGTGGACAAGTTAGAACGCATCGGTATCCGGGGAAATGCTCTAATGATTTTGAAAGATTTTCTAAATTACCGTACACAACAAATTAGAATCGGTAATCATGTTAGTGCCTCTGCCCCAGTGGTTTATGGGGTCCCACAAGGCAGTATCCTGGGCCCAAGTCTCTTTTTAATATATATTAATGACCTATGTGAACAACAACTTCTAAATGGATTTTTTTTTACATATGCTGATGACACAGCCCTTGTATTTCATGGTGACTCATGGGACGAGGTCAGGAATATAGCTGAGATGGGACTTCATCGAATCAGTCGATGGCTTAACATAAACCTATTAACTTTAAATCTTGCAAAAACCAAGTACATACAGTTTTCGTTTGCCAAAATTACACCACCTAATGTTGATCTTAAGGTACATACTTGTAAATACTCTCCTAACACCGATTGTTCATGCCTTTCAATAACAAAGTCTACCGTAGTTAAATATTTTGGCGTTATACTGGATGACAGATTGAGTTGGCGTCCACATGTAGACATGATAACAGCTCGTACTAGGAAGCTTATATGGGTGTTTAGACATTTGAGGCATGTTGCCAACTTTGAACTACTAAGGACTGTTTACTACGCTTTGGCTCAGTCAGTTCTTGGATATTGTGCTGTTGTGTGGGGAGGGGCGTGTAAGACCTTAATGATACTTTATGAAAGAGCACAAAGGTCTTTACTAAAAGTCATGACACACAGGCCATATAGATTCCCAACAAAAACATTGTACGAATCATGCCAAGTGCTTACAGTAAGACAGCTATATTTACTGCAACTCCTCACAAAGCAACATAGAGTCACCCCATATAATGCCTCAGATTACCACCAAAAGCGTACTATCAGAGACGTCTGTCCATCAGTCAAATGCCTTACAGCATCTGCTAGGCGACAACAATGCTTCATGTCTACATATTTATATAATAAAATAAATAAAATAAAAAACTTCCACCCCCTTTCTTATCGTGAAACTAGAATAACAATAAAGCAGTGGCTACTAGGTTTAGACTATGACCAAACTGAAAAACTGCTACCCTGAACTCACTCCACTTTAGGAATGTAATGTTTAATTTAAATGTACACCATACTCACATTCACACATAAATCATCATAAAACACAATACATATTCCTACATCAACACTTCACACTAACACTCCACAGATATACACATCTTTTTAAAATTTGCATCTTTTCTTTTGCTTTTGTGACAAATAATGGGAGAAGACACTGCCCCCTGTAACACAGGTCTTTGAACCTAGCTCAGGAGTCAGGGACTTCATAGGTCTTGTGTATTTTTTTATATGAATAAATATTATTATTATTATTATAACGTCAATGCATTTATGATGGGTAGGTATAGGTACATGTTTTTGACAAGTCTACAGTTGCAGGGTCTAAACGCGGGGTAAGAACCCGTTATTCTTATCTGCATCTTGTTTTTAATGTCTTATATCTAAAATGTAGATAATTTCCCGTTGCATACAAGTAACGACCATTTTCATAGAAAGCAAAACATTGTGCATGCAGAAAAATAATTACACGTACAGCTGCATTTTCTAAAACATACTTTTACGATTTCTTTAAATATTTTTTTAAATATTAAAACAATTTTTTTTTTATTAAATTTGTCTTCCGCAGTTGGGGCTATACCCCCCCTAATGGGCTGGGCGGGGTGCGCAGGCGCACTCGACCCGGGCGCGATCGTGCTCAGCGTGATACTGTACTCATGGCAGTTCCCGCACTTCAACGCGCTGTCGTGGAACCTTAGGCCTGATTACACTCGGGCCGGATATAGAATGATGGCAGTCACTGATCCCGGTGAGTTGATTATTTTCAAAGATCTATTGGTGTCACTGACCCTGGCAGGGCCACCATCACGGATTTTAATTTTGATAGCACAAAAAAATTGTCGCTAATTAGTCGAAATTTGTCGCCAAATATCAGAATTTGTCGGTCACTGGTTCAAAAGTTATAAGGGTTTATAGGTGGCCGATCTGGAGAAAGTTTCCCCAGCAGGGCCACATTTATATCTCAAAAACTAGGGCACCTAGCGAAGATCTGTTTTCTCCCATATTTAGTCGCCAATTAGTCGGAATCAGTCGCCAAATATCAGAATTTGTCGGTCACTGGTTCAAAAGATATTAGGGTTTATATGTGTTAGGTATAGTCCAAGAGCTAGATCGAATAGTTCACGAAAAAACTTCGACTAGCTCTTGGACTATACCTTACTAATTGAACTCCATTATATCTCCTAAACTAAGACCCGATTAAATCTGTGACTTGGCGACTGATCCCGACTAATTGGCGACTAAATATGGGAGAAAACAGATCTTCGCTAGGTGCCCTAGTTTTTGAGATATAAATGTGGCCCTGCTGGGGAAACTTTCTCCAGATCGGCCACCTATAAACCCTTATAACTTTTGAACCAGTGACCGACAAATTCTGATATTTGGCGACAAATTTCGACTAATTAGCGACAATTTTTTTGTGCTATCAAAATTAAAATCCGTGATGGTGGCCCTGCCAGGGTCAGTGACACGATCTATTGGTCTTTTTCATCGAACACCAAAAATTATTCCGATTTGAGCCTTATGTCAGTCATAAGTTATTTTCAAGAACTGTAGATAATTTGAACCTTATTTCGTTGTCATAAGATTGAGTAGTCGTATCATTGGTTGGAAAGCAATGCAATCTGTGTTGTGGATCATTGGTTTATCTATCTGCTCTTCTTTCTAAAAATATTTCAGCTTCATACAGGGTTTTAACTGTTTGGTTTCGTTTTCAGCGCTGTGCCGAAGAGTAGCGCTCAGGCATACGGGAGTGATCATCGGAACATGTCTTGCCTCGTCCTATCTAGAAGTGACGAACATGTGGTTCGCGCTAGAATCCTTACCATTAAATGTTTATTTTATGTACTTAGGTAAGACATTATAACTTTTACATTGCACGTGTTTCAAGCCTTTTTAACTATCGTAATAAGATGTAGAAGAGAGAGAAGGAAGAAGCAGGTAATGATGTTTTTTTTTATGTTTTCAGCATGGCAATTCTACCAGAAATCGGACAGTAACAGTTCAAGGAAACTATTCAGGTTTTCACTAATACACTTGCCAGCATTAATGATATTGATGCTAGTCAATAAGAAGAATTGGTACAAAAGCGAGACACAAGAGCAAGAGGCTCCAAAGGTGCAGGAAGTAAAGATCCCCGACTCCAGGATATCAGTGTTGCCTCGTCGGCCAGTTGTGGCTGCGCAGGAGTCGGACGACGCATAGAAGTGGAAACACTGATCGATAATAACCGAACCGCACGCAACATAGAATCAAAATGCATTGTCGGGCGTCACAATCGCATATTTGTTACCTATTATACTTTAAGTAATTATTTATTAAATGTCAATTTTTGCGGCAATACAAAACGAGTCGCCAAGAGTCGTACGATTCGCACGTTTGTTTGTTATTTGCGTCGTACCGATCGTGTCGTCGATGTAAGGATAAGTGACAGTTTGTATGAAACTTATGTCCATAAAAGTTCCATATAACAAATTGTAAAGATGTATTGGTGCGTTACTTACGTTTGTTGCCGGTCAGTGTTCTATGTCTTAATCTACATGGAAGTAGAAGTAGTACTTATGTAAATAATGTACATTTTAATTATGTGATTCACTTAGATGCTCGTAAGTTGGTGATAACGATCTAACCTCAGGAGATTTTGTTATTACGTCACAGTGCTAAGTAAATATGGCATGTGTCGCCTTGATTCAGTGTGCTTATTATTTAAATTATGTTCTAAAATAAAATAGTCTCGAAATTACTACAATAGTAATTGATGTATAAGCTATTTTGTTCTATGGTAAGACTACCATTGTTATTGGAATAGAATCAGTTGATTATGAATTAGTCCATGACTCGGGAATAAATGAAATCAGCAAATAATAAATCCTTAAATTTATTTCTTTGTGGTATTAATTTATTACATTTTCATTGGAATCAGAAAGAAACAACATACATACAAACATTCAGACCTGATTTGAACAACGCAGACGGACATTGGGTGTGAGAACACGGTATCAGTAACGAGCAGTGCGTCAACAGAAACCCGTATTTGCTCCTAACAAAACCATAGGTTCTTCGCAGTTTATTTCCTGAAACAAAGAAATACTCATTAGTATTTTGTTGGCTAGTAATCTTTGGTTTACTGGTCCGCAAGTGCGACTGCTAAGCATGAGGTCCTGGTTTCAATCTCCAGGTCGATAAGGACTTTCTCAGCAGCTCGAGGTCTGGATTTTGTGCCCGGTTGATGGAAATAGGCTCGCCCCCCTATGCCCGATGGCTGGTACCTTAAAACTGGCCAAATGAGGGTAGACTATGTATAGTCTAACCACTTCATAACATCACAAAGTGGGACTGGGCTTGGCAAAAGACACAATTTATTCTGTTACATAAAACTTAATAAAAAGAAGAAGAAAAGTCATTTATTCAAATAAAGCTAAGAATCAGCACTTTTAGAATGTCAAAATTACACAAGACAGTCCCAGAAAACGACTGCCCTTCAACATTTCCCACTAGGGGTGGGCGTTGCGACGACGAACCGTTTACAAAGACCGTTTTGGATTCTGCAACGATGCAACCGTTTTACGTCCTGGGTTCAAACAGTCTTCGTTGCACAAACCAATCTTCGAATTGCTTGGTGCGATTTTTTATTTTACGGCTATGAAAATACAGTCGAGAATGCAATGGTTCAACTCTATCACACTTTTCCGTCGCGTCACCTCTCATTACCGACTTCAAAAAAAAGGAGGTTATCAATTCGATACGTATGTATGTAATATTATTGGAATTGCATTATATTCACATATGACAATCTACTAAGGCTTCCAAACAAATATACAAAATTTTATAGACGTATGTATGTATGTATGTTTGTCCACGCATTTCTCAGCAACTATTAATCGGATCGTGACCATTTTTTTTGTATTAGCTTACATTTACTTCAACTTAGGGAATAGTGCAAGTTTCATCAAAATCGGTTCAGTAATTTTCAAGATATGGACTGATACGTGTAAGTGTGACGGCCTGGCGTATTAATACGAGCTACGGGTGTAGTGTCAAAGGGAAAACATCTCAAAACCTTGGTCAAATTCTAGTGCAAAAACTAAAAATTACGAAATAAAAAGTAATTTTAAAAAATTAAACCGACTTCAAAAAGAAATCAACTCAAAATTATGAAATAACTTTAATTTCGGAAGTCGGTGGCAAAAAACTAATAAAATACAGGTCCCAAGACACCGACTTCCGAAATTAAAGTTATTTCATAATTTTGAGTTGATTTCTTTTTGAAGTCGGTTTAATTTTTTTTAATTACTTTTTATTTGAAACCAGTTGCAACGACGACCTTTTTCTGCAACCGTTTTCGTCGTCGGGAGAACGGTTGCGTTTCGTCCAACGACCCACCACTACTTCCCACAGCGTTATAGCTGGGAAGAAAGAGTAGCACAATTATCCTAACTTTGAAAACGTAGCCTCGCCAATGTTGCCATTTGTCGCTGAGAGAACCACCAATTTTTGTAGACACAATACATAGAATTTATTTTTATTGCATGAACAAAACGTAGAATAATACTCACTTAGCTTTCTTAGGATGACGGTCATGGTCCCGGCTGTCGTCGCGTGAACGCTTGTGCGACTTATGGTCGCTGGAGTGCTTCTTATCGTTAGATTTGTTGTGGGACTTGCTGTCGCTCTTGTGGCCGCGGTCGCGCTCGTGGTGTGACGACTTGTGATGCTTGTCGCGGTTCTTTGAAGGGCTGGAAAGAAAGATTGTGGGTGAGAAACAAAGAAAGATCATAAAAAGCCGATGCATAGATGTACCGCGGAACGCCTTCTAGTTAGATGGCCCGACGTCCTTGAAAAGGTAACTGGGAAAGACTGGATGCGAAAGGCGCAAATTCGGAGTGATCATGTCTATGTCCAACAGTGGGCTGTGATAGGCAGAGTTTTAAAGGACACTTCAAATTTTTAGTTTTCTAATCACTACTTGCTTGTTGATATCAACCAAGATGGAAACTGCGTGTTTTTCGCTTCTAACTAACGCACGCCTTCTGACAGTATTGGGTGATCACTTCATCAGTGGAGAAGTCTATTTATGGACCAGAGAATAAACATTGTAAACAAGATAATAAATGAAGCCCAACAGCACTGTAATTACGTATTGCGTAACACATTATCAATTCAATCTGAATCATTTTGAAAGATATAACTAAACCATTGCTTCATAAGTTCGAACCATGTGTCTGCTCAACAACGTAAATAGCGCAGTGTATATTGTTGAACTGTCAAAATGAAACACATGGCTACTGACACTGTGTTACGCGATTACCCCACAGAAACCAACCTGCTGTTGCTATGTTTCGACGGGCTCTTGTGATTCGAACTCTTATGGTTGGAGCTAGAGCTTTTATGGTTGCTAGAGCTCTTATGATTGCTGGAGCTCTTGTCATTCTTGCTCTTCTTCCCATGCCCTTCATCCTCGAAGCGTCCGCGACCGCCCTTGCGCTTACGATCGAAGTCTGTTAGTTCCCCGCCTCGATCGTATATACGTTCTTTTTTATCTTCTTCAGCAGCCTCGCGTTCAAGATCTGACCAGTCCTTCCCGGATTCTTCGTCTTCTTCGCCTGGAATAGAGTATTAGATGTTAGGAGTGTGATTTAAAAAAAAATAGATATGAGAAAGGCAGAGTTAATTAAAGAAGAGTATAAGGAATACTTTGATTTCTTGTTAGTGGCAGTTTTTATTATACAAGTAGTTATAGAATCGCATTGGCACATTTTAGTTGTAATGGTGTTACTAACGAAATTTTAAAGAAATAAATAAAGTTTCAACGATACACTCGCTGTATCGTAGTATCGAGTAATAGCCTTTCATGATAGTTTGTTATATAGGTTTGAGCGTTCTAGATATAACTCCTATTCCTCTAACATCCTACACGGTTAACGCGAGAATTTTTGCAGAGCATCCTAGAAAGATGCATTTATGTAAGTACCAAACCGCCAAACTTCAGATTGGGAGACAGGCTGTTATCATTTTTCCACTTCTCAAATCTATAGGTACTCAGTGCTTATTTGCTAGTAAATTACAGTGAATATCTTACCATCACTATCGCCAGACACATCGGACTCGTCGGATGCTTCCGAGTCGTACTCAGAGCCTTCGGAATCCTCCTCGCTCTCAGCGTCCGTCGGCTCGTACGCGTCGTCTTCTTCCTCTGACGATTCATCCTGTAACAGAGGGTTATGATTTTAAATATGTGGACAAGGTATATACGTGGAACAACACACAAGACTACTGTGTTATTCTATGTGTTGTTATGTGAAAAAATTACATATTCAAAGATAAGTTAGTAACGTAGGATGTGCTTCAAACTTGGTATTGAACAACTTATTATATACTGCTGTATTTTTCATATCAGCCTATCTTCCGATAAATATTGGCTTCCCCATAGACATTGCAAGGCATCGAGAAAAAACAATTTTTAACAGAGAAATGGTAAAAGCCCTATCCCTTCCAATATAATCTTTTAGTCACCTTGGAACAATAAATAAATAGGTTGGCTATGGTGTAAGTAGTCTAGGTTGTAACTTTATTATTATAACATCCTATTAAAAGCCTGTGGTGTCCCACTACAGGGTCAAAGCCTCAAGAGAGTAGGGAGGCTTTTTTTTTCTAAGAACCAGTTGTTATTGAAGGAGGTGTAACCAACTTAAGGTTAGGTACAATAACATTGATGCGGTACTAACATTCGCAGCATTCTCCTCGTCGG
Organism: Oligia fasciuncula; assembly: GCA_963082905.1. Classification (NCBI taxonomy): domain Eukaryota; kingdom Metazoa; phylum Arthropoda; class Insecta; order Lepidoptera; family Noctuidae; genus Oligia; species Oligia fasciuncula. Next base: position 18,236,500 of record OY720393.1, on the reverse strand, counting down.
ACTCAGGATCCAAGAACGACCAGCCGCCGTTGTCGAAGAAACCCTCGATGTCGTCCGTGATCGTCTTCATAACCTTCGTCCAGTTCAACGACTGTATGCCTTCTGAGTAACGGATGTCGCAAGAGCTGGGGAGAAATGGTTATCATCAAAATCTGTTTGGGTAGTTAAATCGTATGCAGTCATCTTATTTAGTTCTTATATCTATCTCGGACATAGCCAGATACCACATTGAAAAGAAATGAGGGAAATATAGGTGTTAGTTGTAATACTTAATATAGATACATACATAATCAGCATATAATGTTCCCACTGCTGGGACACAGGCCTCTGTGAGAGGGAGTGGGCCATAATCCACCATACTGGCCCAGTGTGGGTTGGTGGACGTCACATGTCAGTTGTAAAAGGCGTTTTAAAATTATTTACGAGACAGAGATATACTAGTACATTCTGACATTAAAGAGCAGCTGAACTCTGTTCCAGACGCAAATTCGCGCGATAAGGACAGAAAAGATCCCCTCATAAAACTTAAGCATTTTATCCTCCCCATTTGCAACTGCGCATTGCAAATTAAACCTTATATCAATGACATTAAAATCACATGACTATACTTTTTCAAGATACTCACTTAAGCCACTCCTTCACATGATCCAGCATGTTCATAGGCACAGCGTTCACCATCGCGACCTTCTTAGCATAATCTTTGAAAACGAACACCATATCGAAGTTCTTGAGATGAAACTGTACTCTTTCAAAGTGAACTAATTCTACGTCTTCCAGTGCTATGACGAACGGCGGCCATTCGGTCAAGTTGACGAGGGCGCCTGAAGTGGGCTGGAGGAGGACTGTGCTGCGGAATGGGGCTCCGGGGAAGCCTAATTCTCTGTGGAGTTAAAATAAAAAAGATTAAATTATCACATTCGCATTTCTTGGCACTTAGAACTGCGCTTTCTGGTTTATTCAGACTTGAAATGCTGCTATAAGATATTGACGCAATCAATTCGTCGCCTTTTACGACTTCAAACGCTTACTACGCCAAACTTTGTATTATTTACGGTTTTAGTCAAGTGCGTCGTTTCGAACTCAGATGGAATATACTTTACACCATAACAGAACCTGTAGGTAACTAAGATGTGGTTTGAGCACGCGACGTGGTCTTAAAGTCGAACTATCCCAACACTGCGTCGCATAGCGATGCGCTTACGCAGACGGTGTATTTAGTATCGGTGTAACTCGTGCGACTTCGTCACTCGTCGTATTTCAAAGACTAAGGTAAGGTACATATAAATTCAAACTAACCTAAAAGGCGTATCAAACTCGACCTCCTGCTTAGTCATGTTCTCCACTCTCTCGCAGAAGCTCTTGAAGGCGACCTTGAGCTTGTGTCTCAGTTCCCTCTCGCTCTGCTCAGCTGCTAAGTCGTCTCTGTCATGCATGTGCTGATGTTTGCCCAAGTCGGTCGTGATCTCACCCACTTCCGTGTAGAATTGGACGTCAACATGCTTCTTTTTACCTGTAATTGGGAGTTTGTTTGAGGATAGGGGATAATTTATGAATATTATATAGAGTTTGTTATGTTAGCTGTGTGCATAGACAAATATTGGTTAGTCAGAAGCTGGTCGCGTTTACGCCGCGTAGACACTGCGCTTGCGTCGCTTAAGCATGATTGTAAGGAAGCGAATATACATAATATTATGTTTGACGACGAATGCTTATGCTAGGTGCAAAGTGTGCCGTAGTTGACAATAATATGCTTTTAGTCTTTCAACTTACCAAACATAATAGCATGCTTCAAATGGAAATGTAACAGTATAATCATCTCTCCATCGCACGGTTGGAAGAATGCATTCTTAATATTATTGTACAGAATATCCACTTTATCCCCTCTAACTGAAGTAAACCTGAATCCGTTTGTGTGTGATTCTAAAGACCCGCTCATTCTCTTAGTTACGATATTAGGTCTTATGTACAAGTCTTTAAGTTTCGGATTGCCTTTACTCTGTGAGAGAACTAAGGTGTCTTGTTTGACCAAGTCCTCCTTTTCTCTCTCTTCTGCTTCTCTTGTTTTGAACTTCTTCTGTACTTCTTTGATAAGTCTAAAGCCAGTGTTCAGATTTGAAGATGGAGGGGATATCTCGCCTGGCTCCTTTGTGTTTGTACTTCTGTATGTTCTGTAATTGTATAAAATCGTAGTTTGGTGAATATGGTTGATCATATTAATGCCTGTCATTAGGTTGAATTTCTTTCTTGAATATTTTGAAGAAAAGCAAGGTATTTGTTTACAAAACAATTTAATGATGTTTGGGCACTACAGTATATCGGCATAATAAAATACTTACACTTCTTTGACAAACGTAGCATCCGGTTGTGAGTAGTTCCCTCCTTCGTTCCTGCCCATAGTGGCACCAGGGTGGAAGAAGTTTATCCTAAGGTAAGTGTAGTCACCCTCAACTGATTGGGAGATGTTCTTGATCGTTGAAATATGGAATGGAACCGGCACACCGAATATCGGCAATATTACTGTTTCATATTTGCGATCTGGAAACAAATAATACATGACGATAACATGACATCATGTCTTGTTTCCCCGAAGACTTGGGTAGAGGTGTACCTATAGAACACCGAGATTTCGCCAGTTATGTTTAAGTCCCATGTAATAGAGGGCGAGCCTATTGCCATCAACTGGGCAGAAATCCAGACTCCGGGGCTGCTACTAAGAAAGCACAGTTCAGGCAGGCAGTATATGGTGATAGTGAGTCATATAAATATATTTTATTTTATTTATTCATTAGCACACATACAATTGTTTTAACAGGTGATAACCCAAGCTAACAGAAGTAGTCATGTATATTGACAGGAAACATCCTGTTCCACCACTGCCAGATAAGTTTTTGTAGTTTTTGTTTTTTGTATTTTTTGCCAGATAATTTCATACAAATTCCGGTTAATTTTTTAACTTGCTTGGAAAACAGTGCCTATCTGGACGTTTTAATACAGGCCCTGATCATCTAACGAGTAATATCACCAAGTTAGAGATACAGGCGACAGTCGCTTGTCCGCACGGTACGCGTTAATTAGCCGCTTTACAGGACTGTGAATTGTATGATAAATTGTAATTAGCAAAGTAATTTCACACTAACTCACCAACATATAACTTGAGTTCTTTCACTTCATTTTCCCTTGGCATCTGACTGGTGCTCTTGTATGAAACGGTGCTTTTCCTCAGCTTTTCTCCTTCTTTGCCACTTGATTGTTTTGCTAACCTCTCTTTAGCCTTTTCATTTAGTGTTATAGCCAGTTCCCTTTGATGTTCCTTACGTTTTTCCTCTGAAGAGTGCTCCGTACGAAGTTTTGATTCGATTACTGCTGTTCTTTTACCTCTGCCTGGAGTAATATTGTGTGCTTAGAAATTAAGTTGGTTGAGTAAAGCAAAGTTGTATTTTGTAAAAAAAAATATGAAGCAGTACTGTTTTTTAAAGCTGGGTTTCAGCATAGGCCCTTAAATGCTTATGAATGGGGTAATAGCAATCATTTACACTTTTTACGGAAGAACGAAATAATCTTTTAATAGTTTACAATCATATTGGGTCCTGAACATTCTAAGCTTTTAGTGGCCAAGACTGTATCCAGCCTAATAAAATAGCACAGTACGCGTGCTTCAAAGCAAATGCTGTGTTAGATACAGCCAAACTTTTTCTAAGACTTCATCTGCCTTTTTTAACACGGTTGCATACTGTATAAATATTTAGATTTTAAAAAATATTGGTTTATAGTCAAAATAAGTAGAAACTCACCTCCATTCTCTATAAAGAGTTCCAATAGCATGTAATGAAACAAAAATAGGTGTAAGTAAGTATAAAACACTCCAGTTCGTCATATTGTAGGTAGTTAGTTTAGCATCTATAGAGACTGAAAGCTTTTACAAATATTATACAGGTAGAAATTCAAGTGGAAAAACATTCAACATACTAATCTCATCTCGTCATCCTTCTGATTTGATTACTATCATATTCCATAAATTTAAAAAATGATTAGTTATGTAAGTAGCAAATTGTTGCCAATCCATCAAAGAGTATTGACTTTTGTGTCAATATTTTCACCTTTAAATAACATGCAGAGTACAGAGTCTTGACACTCTCAATCTTTAATAAAAGTTATTAGTATTATAGCATATTTTAAAATTCTGTTAAATTATCAATTTCTCGACAACTGCTCGATTTGCTTGCCAAAAACATTAAATTTTTGACTCAAAATTGCTTGTATAAAGCTGAAATCCATTTCTCAAAAACACTTGTATCACTTACAAATCATATTTTATTTGTACACACACAACAATCAACCTTCCTACCTTCAACATAACAATTCCTTTCTCGAGCAACCAAATCATATTTCAACACATCATAGAACTTTCAACCTTCCTCCCCTCACATAAAGTCCAAATACCTTTGCCAATCACAATGACTCACCAAGTATTTCAGTCTTGTTTTCCTTTTCTTCTTCTTCTTCCTCGTCGTCGTCCTTTAGGAAGATACCGACGTTCTTGATTTTCTTCTTAGATTGTGTGAGGAGGGATGCTGGTTGTTCTTCATTCACTAATACTGTGTCACCGATGAAAAGGGCGTATGTCTGCAAATGGTATTCAAAAATACTATGCTATTGTCGCAAAATTTACTATTTTGAATTAAAGCAGATTTTCGTAGATTCGAAATTGTGGCGGATTTTCGCATTTGTGAAATTGAATTGGATTTTCGCATTTATGAAATTGAAGTCGATTTGGGCATGCATGCATATATTTCAGAATGCTGAAACTACCTATGTCAAAATGTGTATGGTATGAAATGGACCTGTTAAATAGTAAATTACGAGAAACGGAGTTTCATTTTTTGATGTGAAAAAATTGCAGCAAAGCTAAATCGTAATTAGGAATCTTAAATATTATGAATACCTTGCCCTCCTTTTCTGTGGCGGCGCTATTTGTTAAGTTTGCCAAGCCGATATTAATGTTAAAAACCATTCCTTTTTTAGCCACAGTTGACGTTTTGGGCCCTATAATAATTGAACTTTCACGAAATTCTATTCCCATCGCGAACCTGTAAGATATCATAAAAATATTTATTTCAATTAGCAACACAATGAGTTTTTGAAGTTCGTTATTAAGCCCATATTGTTTATACCTTGTCTCTTACTTGAATTCAAACAAACTTACCCAAAAGACTTTGTAAGATTCTCAACCAAAGCAGGCTTCTCCTTTTTCGCTAACTCCAAACCAGCTTCATAAACCGCTGAAAGTTTAACACCAGAGACAAGCTTCTTCATAACCTCCTCTTCTATAACCAAAAGGAAGTTATAATTGCTCTGAATTTCATCTGTAGGATTGACGAGCAATGTTCGAACTATGTTTGAGCAGTACGATTTATATCGAGCGCCTAAAGAACAGACGATCGAGCCGAAATGTAAATGGTTCTTGTCTGAAACGGCGCTGAATTTTAGACTGTAGTTCCCTCCTGATTGGATGATTGGAGGGTAGCACATGTCGACTTGGCTTGTGTCGACACCAGTGACGTATTTCTTGTCGGATATCGCCGCTTCGACGCCCTCTGCGAGTTTTGAGTGTTTTACTTTCTGTAAAGGAGAAGTAATATATCATGATATGATATTAAAGAGTAGGACCTGTTGTTTTGGAAGAACTTGATAAAACTCACCTTATCTGAATCAATAATTTCCATAATCTGGTCTTTCAAGTATTTCGTAAACACGTCAACTGTCACCATACACGCTTTCTTCACAGTTATGATTTCTGAATCTTCTTTTGGCGCCATAAGGTGTGCAATAGTTGAACTTATATCTACATTTTCGAATTTTTCACCTTTCATTACTGCCTTCCAACTTTCGCAGAATTCTCCGGGATAGTTATCTTTTGCGAAAACCCCGAGGGTCTTGCCAGATTTCGATTTTTTAATCTCTTGTACTAATTTGTTGAAATTTTCTTTATCTTTATCGTTCTGAAAACACATTTAACATGAAAAATAGGCAATTTTATATAGATTGAGATAAATTTGAGTTTAATTACGGGAATAGGCCTTCTGGTCCTATCAATCTATGTAACTGTTTGAACGCTCAAACAGGTGAGAAAAAAATCCTATATGCATGCCTATGCACTCCACAACTTTCCTCAACTAATCTTTTACTGTCCAGGCAACTCGTTTGTGGAATGCATTGCCAGTTGAGATAAAACGCGCGCAGTCGTTGTTTAAAAGAATCGTAAAGGTTACTTGTCATTGTGATCTTGTTCTCGAAACTGTAATTATCTTTAGCCTTCATTTATTTTTGTTGCTTATATATTTAGTATACAGTATGTATTTATTATTTAGGATATATAATTATATATCTGTGTATCTATTTTAGTATAATTATTGCACCAACAACAACCCCATTTTATGTCCAGGCAAATCACTGTCCATTCCAAGGTTGCCTGGAAGAGATCGCAGAAAGCGATAAAGGCCGCCCATTGTATATTTTTTGTGATCGATAATAAATTTTTTTTGTTATGTATTTTTGTGGTGTACAATAAAGTATAAATAAATAAAAGCCAACTAAGCATGTACTATAACAGTCAGAAGTCGACTAGCAATCTCACAAAACTATGCCATAGGAATATTAGTTGTACTTATGACCTTCTTCTATAAGAACGTTTGACAACACTACACGTTGGTAACTTGTTACCCGCTTATGATTGTTATTACAAATTTCAATAAGTTAAGACACCGTTACGGTGGCCAAAGTAGTTAGCATTGTGCCTCGCATGGCGAACGTTCGGGTTCGAGTCTCACATCAAACATGAAAAATATTTTTTAAGTATTACAATCATACAGTGAAATAAGAATGCCGAGTTGCTAACAAATATTTTAAATATTCCACAACTAAACGAATATTCTTTCGTTTTACAATTATAATCTTAGCGTCGTTATTAAAATATGAGGTTAGATTTGAAACAAAGTGATAAGTTCACTTTGTAAATCTACCCTCATATTTTAACTACTTTACTAGTTTACATAAATTATTCCACTATTCGCTATTGTTGGTTAGTGAACATAGTTACGAGCGTTTGTGTTATCTTGTTGTTGCTATTTTAGTATTCTTCTGAATTCAATATGCAGGCTAATATTAGTATTGAAGCCAAGGCAAATATTGTGGCCCTATAATAACATAAATAAGTGTAAAGGATTTCTTTTGTATAAAAAATATTACAATGTTACCATATAAAAATTTGTTTCATTTATTATCATATTATAATAATAAATTACCTTTATTGTAATATCTATTTGTTCAAAGTAATTTACTAAAATAAATGACTAAAACATACAAATAATAATAATTATATAAAACATCAAAAAAAAAAAACTGGCCCAACTAGGATTCGAACCTACACCTATCCCGTTCACATATTAGCGAGTGTAGCCTTGTTACCGATCTAGCTAATGTTAACTTATTTTTTGTGATCGATAATAAAATTTTTTTGTTATGTATTTTTGTGGTGTACAATAAAGTATAAATAAATAAAAGCCAACTAAGCATGTACTTTAACAGTCAGAAGTCGACTAGCAATCTCACAAAACTATGCCATAGGAATATTAGTTGTACTTATGACCTTCTTCTATAAGAACGTTTGACAACACTACACATTGGTAACTTGTTACCCGCTTATGATTGTTATTACAAATTTCAATAAGTTAAGACACCGTTACGGTGGCCAAAGTAGTTAGCATTGTGCCTCGCATGGCGAACGTTCGGGTTCGAGTCTCACATCAAACATGAAAAATATTTTTTAAGTATTACAATCATACAGTGAAATAAGAATGCCGAGTTGCTAACAAATATTTTAAATATTCCACAACTAAACGAATATTCTTTCGTTTTACAATTATAATCTTAGCGTCGTTATTAAAATATGAGGTTAGATTTGAAACAAAGTGATAAGTTCACTTTGTAAATCTACCCTCATATTTTAACTACTTTACTAGTTTACATAAATTATTCCACTATTCGCTATTGTTGGTTAGTGAACATAGTTACGAGCGTTTGTGTTATCTTGTTGTTGCTATTTTAGTATTCTTCTGAATTCAATATGCAGGCTAATATTAGTATTGAAGCCAAGGCAAATATTGTGGCCCTATAATAACATAAATAAGTGTAAAGGATTTCTTTTGTATAAAAAATATTACAATGTTACCATATAAAAATTTGTTTCATTTATTATCATATTATAATAATAAATTACCTTTATTGTAATATCTATTTGTTCAAAGTAATTTACTAAAATAAATGACTAAAACATACAAATAATAATAATTATATAAAACATCAAAAAAAAAAACTGGCCCAACTAGGATTCGAACCTACACCTATCCCGTTCACATATTAGCGAGTGTAGCCTTGTTACCGATCTAGCTAATGTTAACTTATTTTTTGTGATCGATAATAATTTTTTTTTGTTATGTATTTTTGTGGTGTACAATAAAGTATAAATAAATAAAAGCCAACTAAGCATGTACTATAACAGTCAGAAGTCGACTAGCAATCTCACAAAACTATGCCATAGGAATATTAGTTGTACTTATGACCTTCTTCTATAAGAACGTTTGACAACACTACACATTGGTAACTTGTTACCCGCTTATGATTGTTATTACAAATTTCAATAAGTTAAGACACCGTTACGGTGGCCAAAGTAGTTAGCATTGTGCCTCGCATGGCGAACGTTCGGGTTCGAGTCTCACATCAAACATGAAAAATATTTTTTAAGTATTACAATCATACAGTGAAATAAGAATGCCGAGTTGCTAACAAATATTTTAAATATTCCACAACTAAACGAATATTCTTTCGTTTTACAATTATAATCTTAGCGTCGTTATTAAAATATGAGGTTAGATTTGAAACAAAGTGATAAGTTCACTTTGTAAATCTACCCTCATATTTTAACTACTTTACTAGTTTACATAAATTATTCCACTATTCGCTATTGTTGGTTAGTGAACATAGTTACGAGCGTTTGTGTTATCTTGTTGTTGCTATTTTAGTATTCTTCTGAATTCAATATGCAGGCTAATATTAGTATTGAAGCCAAGGCAAATATTGTGGCCCTATAATAACATAAATAAGTGTAAAGGATTTCTTTTGTATAAAAAATATTACAATGTTACCATATAAAAATTTGTTTCATTTATTATCATATTATAATAATAAATTACCTTTATTGTAATATCTATTTGTTCAAAGTAATTTACTAAAATAAATTACTAAAACATACAAATAATAATAATTATATAAAACATCAAAAAAAAAAACTGGCCCAACTAGGATTCGAACCTACACCTATCCCGTTCACATATTAGCGAGTGTAGCCTTGTTACCGATCTAGCTAATGTTAACTTATTTTTTGTGATCGATAATAAATTTTTTTTGTTATGTATTTTTGTGGTGTACAATAAAGTATAAATAAATAAAAGCCAACTAAGCATGTACTATAACAGTCAGAAGTCGACTAGCAATCTCACAAAACTATGCCATAGGAATATTAGTTGTACTTATGACCTTCTTCTATAAGAACGTTTGACAACACTACACATTGGTAACTTGTTACCCGCTTATGATTGTTATTACAAATTTCAATAAGTTAAGACACCGTTACGGTGGCCAAAGTAGTTAGCATTGTGCCTCGCATGGCGAACGTTCGGGTTCGAGTCTCACATCAAACATGAAAAATATTTTTTAAGTATTACAATCATACAGTGAAATAAGAATGCCGAGTTGCTAACAAATATTTTAAATATTCCACAACTAAACGAATATTCTTTCGTTTTACAATTATAATCTTAGCGTCGTTATTAAAATATGAGGTTAGATTTGAAACAAAGTGATAAGTTCACTTTGTAAATCTACCCTCATATTTTAACTACTTTACTAGTTTACATAAATTATTCCACTATTCGCTATTGTTGGTTAGTGAACATAGTTACGAGCGTTTGTGTTATCTTGTTGTTGCTATTTTAGTATTCTTCTGAATTCAATATGCAGGCTAATATTAGTATTGAAGCCAAGGCAAATATTGTGGCCCTATAATAACATAAATAAGTGTAAAGGATTTCTTTTGTATAAAAAATATTACAATGTTACCATATAAAAATTTGTTTCATTTATTATCATATTATAATAATAAATTACCTTTATTGTAATATCTATTTGTTCAAAGTAATTTACTAAAATAAATTACTAAAACATACAAATAATAATAATTATATAAAACATCAAAAAAAAAAACTGGCCCAACTAGGATTCGAACCTACACCTATCCCGTTCACATATTAGCGAGTGTAGCCTTGTTACCGATCTAGCTAATGTTAACTTATATTCACTTGTTGAAATTTTGCATTACTATGAAAAAAATAATCAGACTGCGATAAAGAAACAAGTTACTGATATTGTCATCCTTGTCTAGCATTGACCACATCTATGACTACTCGTAGCGCGATGCTACACGACATGTTAGTTTGTTAGCGTTGGAACATCACTCACACGGATAAATATGCGTATGTGTGTATAGGCGCCGCAGCCCGTATAGCGCAGGCGATAATGGTCATTGCGGTGTAAGTGGACTTCTGGCCGTGACTGTACTTACAGTCTGACATTTTTACACCCTGCATTTCCTATATTACTCTACAGATCTCATAGAATCAATAAAAATAAATTAGATTTATACTTACTCTATCTCTAACAAGTAATTTCACTGGTGGCAGTTCTGTTTCTTCTTTTCCATTTTCTATTTGTCTTAAAAATTCAATCTTCTTTTTGCTTGCAAGAAAACACATGCTGTTTTCTGTGAGAACTGTTATTGTGTCAGGCAGCTCATACCCAAACAGCCAAGTCTGGATACATAAACAAAGTATGTAATAATAATAGTAAATAAATAGTAAGAGAATAACTGTAATCTGTGACTCGTGGAATAGTCTTCTATTTAGTTATCAAGCACAAGGCCTAAAGCCTATTTTGGGTGTGGCTAATCAATAAAAATGTGTTTTTTTATGAGATGCTACTCAGGTTAAGATGTTGTCTGTCATCTACAAATCGATAGCATGATTTTGCTGGATATCTTGGACTCAAACCCAAAACATTTATTTTAATTACCATTAACCAGCACTTTTTTCAAGGAGTATGTCAGTCAGAAAGATGACGCTAGGACGGAACTTTGAGAACATTATTTAACTGTTCAAACAGGGTTCTTGGTTCATTGGTTTGGGTTAGACCTGTCTATACCTGTACCCTGATAATGACGATGTTCATAGCCCTAGATTACTGTACATTTTATAATATATACCTTTTTATGATTATTGCACAATAAATAACCAAATGATGAAATCTATCTAAATTTCAATCTCAATTGTTGATTGGCTTGTTACTCAATGATTTTATTCTGAGGTGGAGGCAGTTCTGTAGAATCATGATAGAAATAGTAGATTGTTATACAAGGGTCGAAAGGAATTGATGACTTTCAACCCTGTTAAACACTACTTTTCATTTCGAATATATGGAAAATAAAAAAATTGAAGTTTGTCTAAAATATTAATATTATATTTTCTTGTGTGCCTGCCACTACAGAAAATCACTGTAAGTGTATTTAAGTATCTTTCTTTTGAAATTTCTGGCAAAAGATTTTCTATTACTGTATTTGCCTCGTCTTTAACCGAATCTGGGGTCAACATTTCAGAATTGCTTGAACTCATTTTTAATGAAATATTAGTCTTTAAAACCAAGTTTTTTAATTTCAGTACAGCTTACAGAGTTAATCATCATCATCTTCCTGCCCTTATCCCATGTTTACTTGGGGTCGGCGCAACACGTTTTCTTCTTCCATTCGCCCCTGTCAACCGTCACGGTATCATTCACTCCCTTCTCTTTCATATCATTCCTCACACAATCTATCCATCTTTTCTTCGGCCTTCCTCTCCCTCTCCATCCATCAACATGTATATCCATCACTCTTTTAGTCACATGCGTTTCGTCCCTTCTCATCACATGCCCATACCAAGACAAACGATTTCCTTTCAAGCTTACAGAGTTAATATCCTGCCAAATTATACTATAGTCTTTTTTAATTTTAATTATGGAACACACGACAACACCGCCACACAGGCCGTCCCACTTAATAGGTATTTATTTTAATTCACACTGGATGTTTATACACTCACAAGACCACAGCATTTTTCTTAATTATGTAAAAAAATTCAAGCAGCATCTTCCACCCGCTATTCGGATAAAACAAACACTACTTTACTACTATGAGAAATGATAAAAATATACTTTACATTGACTTTTTGGCATGGCATTCTTCTAGTACATTCTTGCTCTGGCTTTCAAGATGACAAATTGTACTAAAGTCACCCAATTCTATGAATATTATGATATAATTTTTTACCCATCGTAATCATTTCAGCTGAAAGACGTCCACTGCTGGACATAGGTATGATAGGTGTCCCTACTTATCATAATGCCTCAAGTTATTTTTAGATTATAATGTTCAGAGTACCTTCATAACAAGATAAACTTTGAGTAAAATAAATTTTCTAGTGCAAATATAGTAAACAATAACAATTTATTTGATTGTACTGCATATAAAGGAAATAATTGAAGTAAACAGGAGATAGGTAAGTACTTGTACTGTGATAATTATTCATGCTCATTCAACTAATCTGCCAAAAATCAATATATTGTTCTATCTCCAAAAAATATTTCTTAATCACACTCAGTGAACAAAGCAACTAAGTATGCCATGTTAACCTGACTAAAGTATAAACAAAATGGTAAAATCAATCAATATTGCTATTGTAAAGCTATACAATCAGATGTATCAAGTTCATTATTTATATGTATTCATTATATATATATGTACTTTTTCTGTAAGGATTTTACATTGATATTACAAATAGGACTGCAATCTGATAAGTTGTGGGTATTAAAGCTTGTTGAAATTTTACTGTTTATACAAAGTTACCCTACCAACACTAAACAAAGACGTCTTTACTCGTAACAACTCTTAGTTCAATACATAGAAGGCTTTCGACATGTTTTAATTCTGTTTTTAAGCACATGGAGAGTAATAAAACTCGCGCAAACCTGTAGCGCTGTTGACTTGCTGTAAAGCGTGTCTTCGTCCACTCCGACGCATGAAACCAGGCAATCGACTTTCGCCAGGGCATCATCGCCTTTTGAATCCGCTGCAGCAGCCTGTAAAACATGTAATTACTGTAGAACGGGCCCTCAAACGGTGACATCAGTAGACGAAGAGTAACCGACCTTCCATGCTGCGTACAGCTTCCTCATGCGTCGATAAAAAGTTTCTTTATCGAGCGATATATTAGACATCGTGGAAAACAATAATAAAACTTAACTAAATAAAATATCCTACGTAATTACGCCGCAATGATCGCAATTTATTCACGACTCCACGACATTACATCGCTTTTGACAGCAAACACAAATGGCGGGCGTCGGTAGAGGAGGTGCCCGCCGCCTATTCTTTCAATAATTGTCTATGCTTCATTCGAATGCAGATAACGATTTCAACTGACTTTTCCAGTAATTTGATCATTTAATTTATTTTATTTTATTTATAAAATCGTAGCCATAGATGGCAATAGAGTCATTTCTCTAAGGTCAATGAAATCTACTTGTTCTTCATTATTTGAAGTGAAATGAACATTGAATCAGACTAAAATCTTCTGAGTCGATTCAATTACCGAGCGAAGCGAAGCGATTTAAATCCTGCTTGATGAGCCTGTCTCTATTTTGTCTTTGTCTCTGTTCTTTGACATTGACATCTGCTGCCATTCGTTCCGTTCCGCCCACTCATTTTCATTCAATCGCAGTTCACAGTTTGAAAATAATAAAGAAGTTTTGTTTGAATTTAATTCTTTTGTTTTATTTTAAATGCAAAAGTTAAAGTCCCAGAATTTAGGAAACCTTTCCGAGAGTTCGTTAAGAACTCTTGCTCAAAATCGTATTACAACAATTTTAGATTTTCTTCAAGAAGATGTTTCTAAGTTAGCAGCGTTAACTAAATTGAGCCTGCCTGAAACATTAGCAATTAGAAATGAAATATTTACAAAATTTTCAGCACCACTAATAAATGGAACCGATTTATACATAAAAGTTTTGAAGACAAGAAGTCGAATTAGTACAGGTATAGAAAGGTATGCAATGAGACTATAATATTAGCAAAAGCTAGGCCTTACTAACTTTTATAAACCTTCTCTCTACTTGGTACACACACTTGTTGGCATAACACACATAATAAATAATCATGATTGGTTAGTGCTTGAATATTGTTCAAGCGCAAACTGTCAATTAAAAATCTATTTCAGGTTTGACACTATAACAAATGGTGGGATTCCAGTGAGATACATTACAGAGTTATGTGGCCTTGCAGATTCAGGGAAAACTCAATTGTCATTCCAATTAGCTGTTAATTGTGTTAAAGATGACACTAGCACCGTCCTGTATGTTGATACTAAAGGGGATTTCTCAGCAGTCAGACTACAAAAGATGTTGGATGCAGGAAAATATTCCCATAAGGTCTTCATTTATTTTTATTACAATTACAATAAGGTATTATATTACACAACAACTTGGATTCATTCATGGTAGATTGATCATAGAATCATACTATCCAATAATATTGTTGAAGAAGGGTCTTTGAATGCGTAGCTATACTTGTCCGCCATTTTGATATTTTTTTTAAAATGGCGGACATGAAACCTATAAAAATCAATAGTAAGTATAGTAATAGGAAATTAAAAAAATATGGATGTCACAATGATCAAGTTTGAATGTTAATATCTCGGAAATGTGACACTGCTGGGTTTGGTCTTATTTTGTTTTCTGTTTGCATTGATATCTGCTATCAATTTATGTAGGTTTCATGCATGGCAGCCATTTCGAAAAAAAAAACAAAATGGTGTGACAGTAGGTATGGAGCCTGTCTGTAAAAAATCTTCAGTCCCTTTTTTGCTTAAATTATATAAGTAAATGCTTTTTACTTTTCAGGAAATGGCTTCAATAATGTACAAAATAAGAGTAGTCCACATATGGACTATGGAGGATTTAGTGGAGCTATTCAAGAGCCTTAAAAACAAAACACTTGTAATTGAAAACTTGGCAATGATTATTGTTGATTCCTTACCATGTTTGATGTTTCAACATCTTGGTGATGATAATAAAATGGGTAAGTTAAAATAAATAATAATTACAGAAATTATATAATCCATGTAGACAATTAAAAAAAAATATTTATGAAGAATATGAGATTACAGAGCCCACTCCCTCTCACAGTGAGGAGGCCTGTGTCTCAGCAGTGGGAAGATTATAGGCTGATTATGCTGTATGAGATGACCGAAGTTGTAATAATATGTATAAGCAACAATTGAAAATAGTATTTAAGGCTGAACTAGTCGCGAGCTCGAACTCACTGGTGGGCATGGCCAAAAAGTCCTTTGGAAAATCGAGTTTTATAAAAAAACCACTGCATACCTATAACAGTTATAAATAAAGTTAATTGAACTCTTTGATAATAGAGCTTTGTCGGTACCAACTTAGTTTTGAAGATTATGCAATTCTTATAATATGTAGTTATTTACACCCAGAGTTGCATTAAAATTTGCAAAAAAAACGAATCTTTGTTGGCTTATAACTTTTTAATGACTATTTATTTACTATTCTGTTTATGCACAGACAAAATTAATAATAAGACAAAACAATGGCGCCGATTCTGTTGTTCACAAACTAAACTAAATTTAAGTTCATGCATCTTTTTCTTTCTACATATTTCATTAAGAAAAAGACAGAAGATAAATATTAGTTTAGTCCTGTGAAATTAGTCAGCGCCTGACGTAAATTGACACACAATCAGTAATGTTAGGGTAGACCATAACATTACTGATTGTGTGTGTGATACTACCATGTCTTGGTCAGGCGCTATGATTATCTTAAATCAACTTCAAGGACTTCAACAAAAGGAGGAGGCTATGTATTTGACGAGTTTTATCTTTAGCTAATATTTATATTTGTTCACAGGGCTATCGCTTTTGAATGTCTTAGTTAACTATAGCAGATTTATAGCAAACGAATTTAATGTGGGAATAATTTATATAAACATACAAACAAGATGGATAGACAATGATATTTCTGATATGGAAGGTAAAATCGGAAATTACTGTGACATTTCATAACAATATGTATAAAAAATATGTTTATGAAATTGTTTATTGTTCCAGATGATGGTGAGTCAACGTCTGCATTCAGAGAACCCACTTATATAGAGAAAAGGAATCGCTGTCTGGGAAGATATTGGGAACAAATTCCAGCTTTAGTTTTACAATTAGAAAAACTTGAAAGCAGCTCTAAGGAAATCGAATGTTATACTCAAATTAAAGTATCAGTTTTAAGTTCTAATGCAGTTAAAAATGAAAATGGTCAATGTGTTTTACAGTTAAGTTCAGTGGGAATAACTTGATTCTAAATAAAGGTTTGGTTTCTTAAGTATTTCTATAATGTTAATTTAAAATTCTGAAAAATAAAAGATAAAACTACTGGCTGTGACTAACATCACTCACTAGTACAGCGCCTAACAACTAGATGGCGGTAAAAGTTCTTATCGTGCATACATTTATGGCATTATGGTTCCAGAAACTTGTCTATGAATCATTCGATTCAATACCCGATGCTGCGCGTCAAAATTAGTGGTGTTCAAAGTTGCTATAAGGCAATCACTTGCTTAATGCTTAATGCTTTATATTTTAATCATGATTTTTTATATGCTTTATTAAAGCAAACTTTTTTTATACGCGTAGGTACCTGGGGGTCTACTCCCTAAGCACGAAGTCCGTCGTTTCGGCCTTCGTTACGGGCGTTTCCTACCCCCTATCACCTACTGATGGATGAATCGTTCGGGGTCCGAACGAAGAATGAATGACAACGCGATTTGACAATTGTCCCTACTCCCGATGTGTTTTTGCCCGTCCGAACTGTTGAACTTGACTCCGATTTTAACGGATATTTATGTCAGTTGATACGACATCAAAATAGTTCTCGTGCTGTCGACGGAAGTTAAGTATTAAAACTATGGCTGCTTTTTTAATTATTGAAGAAGCTTTACAGGAAGAGCGGAGGCAACGTAGATATAATTTACGCCAAAATTTTAGGTTGGCGAGTATTCCCGACGACGACGTTGAGTTCATAGGGAGAAACCGACTAAACTATCGACCGATAGGAAGTCTGTAGTAAGCGGGGGCTCTTAGTCTGAGTCATATCAATAAATGCATAAGTACATAAATATAGGCTGCTAAACACATTACCCTCCTTTGCGTAGCGCAGTCCGGTAAAAAGAGACTATGTTTCGGGATTTTACCATTAGAGTTTAGTACATGCTAAGTTTTGCCAATGACGGCTTGTATACCTATATTAGATTTTTTTGGAATAAAACAAATAATTAATTTTAACCATTTATTTCATATATTTTGCAATATGCACCATCAAGAGTTAGTACATCTTAGGTTTTCCTCAGTTGATGTAGAGGCTTGCTCCTGGGAGAGTGGGTTGGCAGGTGGAGCAGCATGGGTGGGTGAGGTGGCTACTGGCTCTGGATCTCTTACAGGTGGAAGCTGTACAACAAAAACTGAATATCATTGACGGATACATCACAAAATATATAATTGTGTAGCTGTAATTTATTAGATAGGTACTAGCCGTTCCCCGCGGTGTCACCCGCTGCGCGGCTCCTTAGGGTCGTAGCGTGATGTTATATAGCCTATAGTACTCCTACAGATAAGTATTTGGAGGATGGCTGATTATCATTGTATTCACTTTACTGAACTTAAAATCATATTATATTGATGAGTAATGTATTAAACTCACCCTGTGCCACTGCTCGACGGACTTAGTGCAACTTCCCATTGAAATAAGGGAGTAGCACAGGTTTTCCCATAGCCGTTTTGAGCCAACTCTCCCGTCCGTCGGCACCCCTCAATAACCCGCGAGCCAATTCATGGTTCTCACCCATAAAATCGAGAAGGGCCTCAATTTGCCCGTGTGTTGCTGCAGCGGTTGGGACCATTTTAAACAATTAACTTGTAAGCTAAATAAAATATTGGAAAACTTAAAACTTCCCGGCTAGCAATTTGACATTTCATTTGAAAATGTCAAAAAGTACTCTGTGGAAAATGTCCTTCAAAAAATTAAAAAGGCAAAGGTATCAACATGATGATGCCGGTTTCCGAACAAAAATGGCTAAAATAATTAAAATCTATATTTAAAGACATAATAAAAAGGATATTTTTAAAAATGTGGTAATTTTCTAACGACAAAAGTATTCATTTTTGTTTAATAAGATAGAAAACTACATAATAAGTAAACCGGTAAAAAAGGGGAACTCTATCGCCATGCGTCATTCGTTCACGAATATTGTCTTTGATTCCGTTTGAAATGATGAATCCGAAATCGTTAGGGAGTAGGGTTTGTTCCGACGTATCGGGCTACTGTCGGACGGACTCGTTACTTCGTTGACGGACTTAGGGAGTAGACCCCCTGATACTTGACTTGTTATGTTACGGGCGGGCGCGAATAAAGCAAGCGCGGTGACTGACAGCATGATAAAGAATATTACATCGCGTTATGAATTACGATAAAACAGATACAATCAACTCAACCAACAACAACAACAACTCAACAACAACATCAACAACAACTCAACAAAATCAACAACAACAACTCAACAACAAAATCAACAACAACTCAACAACAACATCAACAACAACAACTCAACAACAACAACTCAACAACAACAACATCAACTCAACAACAACATCAACAACAAAATCAACAACATCAACTCAACAACAACAAAATGAACAAAAACAATTCAACAACAACAACAACATCAACAACAGCATCAACAACAACAACTCAACAACAACATCAGCAACAACAACATCAACAACAACTCAACAACAACATCAACAACAACAACAACATCAACAACTCAACAACAACATCATCAACTCAACAACAACAACATCAACAACAAAATCAACAACAACAACATCAACAACAACAACTCAACAACAACAACAACATCAACTTTCCTTCACACTTATACATATCATCATATACCTCATACGATATTTATTAATATATATTTATTTATTTACACTAAAAAAGTACGAAGCAAAATAATCACAAAAGTAAAAAACACGAACCAAATAGCATATCATTAATTATATTACGTATTTACGTGAGCCGCCCGAGATCGCAAATCGCACGCGGTGCTTGCTTATAACGATTTATTATTATATTCATTGCTTAATGCGTTTCGCGCGATATCAGAGACAGAGTGCGATGTAAAAAAGCAATAAGCAAATAGCAACTTGTGAGAGCCACGATAGCGTTTGCTTTATGATGTGTGTATTAAGCAAGGTGCTTTATTTTGCTATATGATATATTAACCACCACTAGTCAAAATACGCAGTCAATCACTCGCTCGCCTCCCTTTCATTCACTCTTTTATTTGAGCGCACGCACGCCTGACGGGCGATGCGAGTTAAACTGTGATGGCTCTTTACAACACTTTTGTAAATTCAACATTTTTATGATATTTGTGTGCTTAGTATCCTTCTTAGTGTAATTTAATTTTAATTTATATATTTGCGTTTACTTTAAAATGGCGAATCAAACCCAGAAAATCGTTTACAAACTGGTCCTCACTGGAGGTAAGGATTGCTCATTATTTTGTATACGGTGATTTTTTAATTTTTCCATGCCGCTATTATGTTTTAATATGGTTTGTTTTACAAATGAAGTGTAATATATATTTGTGGTATCTTAATTATTATTGTATATGTTAGTGGTGTCATGAAAAAAGCAACACGTGGATTTCTGACGACGTAAATCTCACCTCGAAACCACATTGTATTTTTATTCAGGACCGTGTGGCGGCAAAACCACCGGACAGTCCCGCCTCAGCACGTTCTTTGAGAATTTAGGATGGAAGGTGAGCAAAACATTTATTATTTTACACTACTTGATAAGTACCTATGTACCTAATCTTTGATTGTTGTCAATATGTTTAGATTTTGAATAGGGTGTCTCTATTTTTATAAACTTCACGAATAACAATTAAATTATCTGTAGTATCAATGCTTTTGTAAGAATTTTTTTTTTTTTTTTCATTTTACTGCTTCAAAACTAAATTGTAATATTAATTGTAATCATTTGGCCTATTTTATTGTGAAATTATATTCCTTAAAAATGAGATATTCCTAGCAAAATATTGCTTCCCTCTCGAATTCTGAATTGTGGTGTCTCCATCTGGAGATCATATGACATGGTTCCACAATGTGTTTATTTCCAGGTGTTCCGGGTGCCGGAAACGGCTAACGTGCTCCTCAGGTAAATGAGATACCTACAAAAACTACACAGTGCATCACAAACATTAATTCAAGCTTTTAAATTTACATTCTCTATCAGAATTGTGTACACAAATACACATAAAATTAATGTTTTATTAATGTTTTTAGTACTATAAATACGTATGTTTCACTGGTCAGCTTAGACATGTCATTTGTTTTTCTGACTAAGTAGGTATTGAAATTATTTTTTAATGGTGACTTCATTTGCTATTTTTTTTATTAAAATTCAAGTAGATTAAGTTGATTTTGGTAAGTATAAAAATAGTTTCCGATTCCATGATAGTCAGTAAACTATTGATCTGTAAACAAAGAAAGTTAATGTAAATTTAAAACCTGATTTACTTGTATGCACTGTGAAAATGCCTTAGTTTTTGAAATTTAAAAGCTTGCACAACGAATATGCAGTAGTTGTTAATTTCTTATCTTGTTATATGGAATTGGGAACTAATGCATAAGTGATGTAATAAAAATGAAAACATGAATTTAATACAATTATATTTTGTACGTTAAATGTACTGCAATGCATATTTTTTCTTTTACAGTGGTGGTGTCAAGTTCGCAGATCTCTCCGCAGACGAAGGTAAGATGTCAACTAATCTTTCACTGCTTTTAATTCTGCAAAGTTGCAGAAATCTCAAAAATGAAACTGTAGAATAATGTCCAAATATTGCATGCTGCATGTCTATGCTTTCACACCAAAGCGCGCTTAAAGGCACCTTTCGCATTTAGTGTTGGCGTTCGTTATCGTTGAGCGTATATGCTGCGCAAAAGCCTCCTTTCTATAAAATCCCGTCAACGCTACACTAGCGCAGCGTCAACCCGACGTCTATCAACGCCAGATGCGAAGGTAGCTTAATTTTCACAGCTAAGGTAATTTCAGCTTTTATCAACCTACATCCATAGTTTAGAATGCATGAAATTGGGTACCTCGATAGACTATCTACGACGTTGCCTATTCCTCGCTTAATGTTTATTAATGTTCCTTCTAAACGAAGTTACACAATATGTTAATTATATATTAGGTAGGAAAATTAATGTTCAACCTATTTCAAATACATAATTTACGTCAATTTATTCTGTAAACTTACTAATGTAGACATTATTGGTACTGCAAAAGTTATAAAGTTATTTTTATTCCACATTTGCGGTAATGAATTAAGTTTACATAAGCAAATAAAGTGTTTATATTATGAAGAATAGTGCTTACAGGAACCTGCTTGATTATGGATGCCAACATTTCAATCCACATTGTTCCTTAGAATTTACAAACAGAAACTTCCAAGATAGGGTACCTACTGTTGATTTGACGAGCAACAAATTTAACGGAACAGAGTAACAATGGGGTATACAATTGATTTGATGGCAGCATGTCACATTGCCGTAACATTTTATTGCATTGTCTGAATAATAAAAGATTGTGGGTTTATACGTTTTTTCCATAAAATGTCTTGAATACCTCTAATAGTAAAATGCGCAGAACGTATTAAACACTCGATAAAATAAAAGAAAATATTTTTGGAAAATCCAAACGTCGCATTGGCAAGTCTGATGACCGGAAACCTCTGCCAGTACATTTATTGTTTAGCATTGAGTGCTGCCAAAATCTTATATCACAAGTTTTTTCACCCTATCATACATCGTTTTGTTTAGACTAAGCATTTGGCTGACTTTAGTTTTGCATGGGACCGGCCGAACTGATTCTATTGTGTATGTAATTTAATCCACAGCACAAGTTCAGTGTCAATGACTTTTGTCTCATTCCTAATCAAAGCATAATCAGCCTATGACGTTCCCACTGTTGGGACACAGGCCTCTTTTGAGAGGGAGTGGGCTGTGATCAACCACGTGGGCCCAGTGCGTGTTGGTTTCATACAAATACTCTAGTTAAGCTTTTACATGCATGCAGCATATTCCGTTCCAGCCGACGTTTCTCTTTGAAAACTAGTGAAACTTGCTTTGGATTTTTATCTACGTCATTCGGTACATGTTTTTTTATCTCCTCTAAGTTTTTCAGGCCTTTTTTGACGGCCATAACAAGGTCAAATTGGCTTTCTCGATAGAAATTCTCACGTAGATAATGTTCTCTATACTGCAAGGGGCGTGACTGCCATTGACGTAGACACCACGTGAGGTAGGTCGACTATACGCTCTGCCAAGTGATAATTGAATTTTCATTGCTAAATGCTTGTAATTAAAGACCGGTATGATGGACAAATGAAACATTTCAAATGGG
This sequence comes from Oligia fasciuncula, assembly GCA_963082905.1. Taxonomy (NCBI): domain Eukaryota; kingdom Metazoa; phylum Arthropoda; class Insecta; order Lepidoptera; family Noctuidae; genus Oligia; species Oligia fasciuncula. Next base: position 18,213,757 of record OY720393.1, on the reverse strand, counting down.
AACACAACACGAGAAAGGTTTCTAAATATAGTCTAGAAATATGTTTACTAGTGCAGGCAGCACTCAACCATTTTAGTAAAACAATATCAAGCTCCCTATGGTTTCTTTGAAAAATTACTTTCTTTAAATCACGTTGGTATTTTTGTCTGCGTCTGCTATTCATTTATTTTCGTCGTGAAGGGGGAATGCCATTAACATAATACAACATTCCGGTAAAAAAGCAACTTTGTTGGAGAAACCTTAAAAGTAGTTAAAAGGTCAAACAAAATTCTAAGTTGTCACGTTGTCTCGCATGTTCCACAATGTTTTGATATTTGGGCGACTAAAGGGCTGATTTTACCAACCTCAGATATCTTTTATTCGTGGAATAAAATTGACGTCTGACAACTAGTAGGTAAGAACTGTCAAAAATTCAAAATTCTTTCTCAGGTTAAGACTTATTCTAGGTATAAAAGTTTGATTAAACGCGGCCTAATAAAAACAAAATGTTCGCGGGTTACGGCGCATAACATCAATAATAACCCCTAGTTTCATGCTAATTGTAAAAAGAAGATTGTTTAGTTCCTGTAATGTTTAGGCAAGAATTATCTTGAGAATTTGTTTCTTTAGAATCTTGTCGCTGTAATAGATGTGTGACAGTTTGTGTTTAGACTCCAAGTCACATGCTAAAAATAGCGTTGAGTGGATCTGGGGTCAAAATGTTGTAAGGCCCCATGCGTCACCAATTTCTTTTTCAACTACAAATACCTTTTATTTCAAATCACCTAAAACATTAACGCACAAAGATTGATAATTATCGTATTTGACAAAACCTTGTAAGTTTTTGAATAAGTCGTTAAGTCATGCCATTTGGAAATCTCCCACCTGCAGCGTATAAGCCAGCAGATGTATGAATCATGTCTGCAATACCTACTTGTTTAGTAGTCAAATTTGGCGAATTCGCACGTCACAGAGAATTCCGTACTGTATGCTTTGTCACCATACATATAGGACTGATGTATCATTTCATACACTGCCAAGACGTAACGTCGGGCTAAAGTCCAAAATAAACAATATTATTAAACCATTTATTTTCAGGTAACAAAGACTCATAGATACATATCTTAACCTAAGTATACATAATAATATAGTAACAATTTTGTTACTAAATAAAACTTAATAACTATGTTAGTATCACTTACGTTCACTAAAGTCTTTGTGCGTTCCGGTGGCACTTGTCTGCGAAAGCGGCGGAATACCTCATCCTGCGGCCAAAAGCTTTCTTCCATCACCAGGTGCAGGTAGCATGTTGGTATGCGCACCACAAACGCCTTAAAGTTTGATAAAACAGTCTAGATCTGTATAAAACTCATATAAACTTTCGGGCAATAATTATGTTGCGTAACATAAAACGTATTTGTATTCTGTAACGCCGGGTATTTCGGTTGTTTAACATTGGCTACGATCACGTGCATCGTTTATTTTTGCTCCTGAAGCTCTAGGTGAAGACCGATTTGCGAGCTCCTGTATGCGAAGCTTCGAAACGCCCCTTGGGGACAATCTTCTTGTCTATTTTAAGGATACTTTATTTGTATCTTTTTCTGTGCTATTGTTTGCTTCGCCGTAGTTTAATCAATGTTATTCTGGATATTTTTGGTCGATATTGCGAAGTCTGTGCTAGAAAAGGTTGTTTTTGAGAGGCCCTTATCTTTTTTATTAGAGTAGAGGGACATTAAGAAGTCGCAGAGAATTATATTATCATTCTGCTTTAATTACACAGCTCAGTCTTTCCTATCCTCTTAATTCCATTCCCCTTTGTCCATGAAAAGAGCAAGATTAACTTCGCTGTCGTTTCTATTGACGATTGTATTGAATCGTTACGTGCTTGTAAATCTGTTTAATACGTAATCGGCTTGGCCACCTGGCGTTTACCCATTGAATAATACATATTTCTGCCATCGGTATAATCTTCTTATAAAAATTTCATTATAATGTATAGATAGGCTGGGCTGGGGGTGTGGAAGAGGCGGGGAAGGTTCGTTATGAGGCTTCTCGACACGTGATTGTTAATGTGTGTGTCGCTGACGTATCGAGTATAAGCTAGTTCACGGTCACGTTCAGGGCGATAGAAACACGTTGTATATGGAATGCGTAGTTACGTATCTGTAGCATTACTAAGCTCTAGGTTCGATGACGAGAGGCTCTGGGGCAGGTCTCTCGTATTTAATAATGTCGATATGTTATCGATAAAACGAATTGTTTCGCAACTGATCGCTTTTCTACTTTTTTGATGTTCGAATTGCATTCGTATGTACAGTCACGAGCATAAGTATGTATACACTTGGCTTTATTCAAAGGCTATTTTCTCCTTTATTTTTGAATGGAATTTTATGTTATTACGAACACAATATTTTCGAACCTATAGGTTTATGTAAAGTGTCGTATTTCAACTTTGCATTCGTTATTTCGTGAGAAAATGGCAATTGAAAGTTGCCAAGTGTTGACATATTATTGCTCGTGACTGTACCTAAACGCAGATATTATCTGGCGCCTCAAATGCGATGCTAATCGTAATGACGATGTTTTTTTTTTTTTTTTAAATACGTGGTGTATTTTTTTATATTAAGTAATTCATGTTTTTCGTTAAGTGTTGATATGATAAGCTCCTTATTACACATTTTTGGTTGGCCTGCTCTGTTTCACGCCTGAATTGCTTCGGCAGTTGTTTCTGATAAAATGTACTTTTTATTCAATTGAAACGTGTCACGACACAATTCAGCGATTCATACCGAGACCGACTATTACCAGATCGAAGAATACGTGATTTTTCTAGTAATAGTCGCTTATTGGGTTAGACTAGCTTATGTAACGTTATAAGACTTTACAGGACCTAAACACAAAAAATGCAAGTTTTAGAAACAATACAAGTAGGTATATGATCTGGAGTGGCGACCACGTACCGGAAGACGTAGCGTTGGAAGGCCTCCCACAAGGTGGACCGACGACCTTGTGAAGGCCGCAGGAACCCGTTGGATGCGAGAAGCACAGAACCGGTCGAAGTGGAAGTGCTTGGGGGAGGCCTATGTCCAGCAGTAGACGTCTTTTGGTTGAAATGATGATATGATCTATTCTTCAGGATATGTAAACTAGGTAGATAGTGTGTTTAAAACATAATAAGTACAACTAACTTGATACGATTGAAAAAAATCCTGAAGATACCTCTAAAAACTTTCTTTTATACAATAAAAACCATACTATTATACGTACAATCATTGATTTTTTATCAGATTTTTCTGCAAGCAACATACTAAAATACTAGTGTTTTAATTTTTTAGTCCAAACAATATATTTTTTGTAATTAAATAATTGTTTCATATTTTGCAATAAATTACCAGCGTTGTGTCATCGCGCTTCTCGTTCTTTTCTATGTAGTCCGACAGTGACCGCGCACAGTATATGTTTATTCTTTTGATAAGTCTGTTATTATAGGCACGTGGTCACACCGCGCCCCTTTATAACCATAACAAGTCTATCGTATCTACCTGCAAACGTTTATTATTTACGCATGTTACCCATTAAACAGAAATAGACAATCGTGCCCGGTTCCACTCAACCGCAGTTTTCCGTTCCAGTGCCCCCCAATGGTTAGCCATCACTCGAATAAACTGAATATAACTGGACACCATTGTACTTCTAATAAATTGTATAAGTGTACAAAACAAACCATTAATTTGTCATCAGTGAGTGACGCAGACATCTGTTTACATTGAGCATCAAACGATGCCTGATTAATTCCACCATCCATTTCTAAACATTCATCAACGATATGTTTATCATTTTACATCTCCTTATGATATTTACTCATAACAAAGTCACATGCAAATCTGACGTGAAACAACAATAATTACTTACTTTTGGCCCGCATTCCCTACTTTTATCTCTCATACTTCCATATCTAGCATCTTTTTGTACTAAAAATATTCGTTTTATGACATCCTATACATCATCTTAACAGAGATGTTCAAAGACAATGTTGTCTGTCCGTATCTTTAATTTTTCTCTACGGTTGAATTATTGCTCACTACCCATGTGACTTAAAGCTATTATAATCATTTCAAATATTTTTAAATGTCGGAATGAGTCTGGATATTAAGGAAAAAAGAATACTAATGGCACTAAGTATACAAGTGTTGACAAAATGCCCATTTGTTATTTCGTCGTTTGAAATATCAACATGAAAATTTTCCAACCTTGTGTATTCAAACGTTTCTTCGTTTACTAGAAAACTTGTGGGCATAGTGACGTCGTAGATATTTGTCTACTAGCGTAGCGTAGGTACTATTGACAAACACATAAAGCTTAGTTTTATAGGGGCTGGGGACTAAGTTCGTTCGGACAGCCATATCCCAAGGTCAGGACGACCTCACCAAACAGATATTGATTCATACTCAATCAATGCCACTATGAAATGTTAATAACCTGTAGCGGTAATAAGATTTTTTGTCATTACAGACTAGTACGCGTGTAGAGATCACTTTTTATGAATTCTTTAAGGCAGTTGCCGTTCGACCTCGTGCCCTTTTTCGTCTAATATCTAAACTTACGAAATACAGAAACAAACAGTTGGTTCGCTTTCATGTCCTTAATTTTTTATAGGTAGGTACAGCAAGTGTTAATAACGTTCGTATAAAAACCTTTTGTTCTGAAGTAGGGCGGGCCATGTTTCAATGCTGAAGGTAATATCGACCTACAAATATTTTCTGTATCAATTACGCCTTTGCCTTGAAGTTTCATGTCAATATAATAACACAAAGGATCATTATCAGGCGCTTGGACATTCAATTGTGACACAATAAATCACCTAGACCAACATCTACCTCTACACGCGAAGTTATTAAGGTTACCAAAACCAACTTAATGGTTTTAAAATCTATCATGAACATAATATAATTATCATGCTACTTTGGATCCTAACGGGTTCAACAGTCATGATTATAAATAGCAACGCTAGAAACCAGTTAGCCATATACTTAGGCTTACATGATAAAACCATCTATGATCAAACATGCTACGCACCACAGTCCACAATCAGTTCGCCAAAACACGAGCATTTTCATGAAAGTAATAGATAATGAATATGTGGCAGACCCGCCGAAAAGTGTTTCAGTTGACATGTGCTCTACCAATTGCAAATGGTGCACCGCCGCGGCCGTAGCCCAGGCAAGCGACGGTGTCAATGGTGAGTCGATAACCACCGGTAACCAACGCTAAAATGGAAGCTCATGCTGTAGCTCTTATAAAGCTAAATACAACCATATCACATGACAACAGTTCGGGGTCATCGATCTTTCGCTAATTGCTTTATCTATTTATCCAAGCATAGGTATATGTCGCTCAGCTCTTATCAAATTAGGTAGCCCATTGCAGACCGCTAGCTCGTTACTATAGCCACTGTATCTAATAGACATAATAAATAGTGTTATTTATTAGAGGAGATATAAATCGGAAAGTAAACAAGTTAACCGACGAATTCCAGTATGTAACTATGTATTCCAGTATGTAGCTTCTGTTTCGTCACGTCACGTAATCGAAGTTTGTCGCAGTGATAACAACCCACATCTGGTATTAATAGGATCGTCAATAGACTGCGGTTTTAAGAAGTTTTCATTTTAGATTATTTGGGTTCATGTGCTCAGTAATAATATGTTAGGTTTGGTATCGTGCCAGTAACCATATTTAACCACGCACAGTATTTCAAGAATTTCGTAGTCTCCTTTGCAAAAGACTAATAATTATCACAATATTCACAATGATTGAATTATTTGGTCATTACGGCGTGACCGACTAATTAGCTTCAGTCAGGTATCAGGAGCTTTGTTTGGCTTCTGATGACGTCGCTAAAAGCGCTGATTTTTTTTTCTTTTTTATGAGGGATTGACGTCAGTGGAGGCGTGTGTTGGTCAATGTCCACAAGAGAGCTGCCAAACACTGTGAATTAGAAGGAATTTGAATAAAAAAAGAGTTTGGAACTTTGAACATTCAAATTATTCTTAAATAATAATGTAATTTGAATAGTGCATGAAATTTGTCATGAAAACAAACCACGCGATACGAAAATAAATTTGATTTCCACGTTATCTTCGTCAATACAATTTTATGATCTATAATAACTTTCTAGTACGTTAATTTTAACTGGATTCTTTCCCTGATTTGTGCAGCCAGATAAAGCTATCGTCGTTTGTTTGGTTTTGAATTTATTATCAAAACTATAATGTCTGTGAACCCTCCGCACCTTGGGCACTCGATTTTAAACATTTATACAGTTTTGAATGAAACGTCTTTCATAGCTGTAAAGACAGGTATCAAACGGATGAAATCTTTATTTTATAGATGAGCAACTACTGTCTGCTTATTTGCAATAAATATAACTACAATGACGACTTTGTTCTTTTTACTTACCTACCTGTAAAATACCATGTCGTTCTTGGTACGAAACCATTTGGCCTCGGCACGTTGACTTGGTAATTAGGGAAAAAATATGATTACAGTATTGTACAATGGTAGGTGGATTTTTTAAATAAAAAGCAATACTTTTTGCTCGAAGAAGGAAATTTAATTAAACCCCTAATTTCCTTATTTAACGTTATTATCCTCTTGGCAAGAAACCCGTACAATTTTTCCGCGGTTTGGCAAACTCAAGTTTTTTTTTTTCTTATTAACTACGTGCCTAGCAAAAACAATAATGTTTTATCAAGTTCATGGCTATAGATTTTTCTTATCTCTATCATGTGATACCTAAGTGTCCACTCTAAAGTAGGTAATAATTTATGATTATGGCGACAAGTAAAACAAGTAGTATTTATGAGAGGTTGTACTCAAATGGCAATTAGGGACTAAACCCTACTTACATAAAACTGCGCAGAAAACCCGTATCTTGTGATGACGTTGAAGATTTCTTGTCTAAAATATGTTTTTTTTTTTACTTTTATCAATCGTAAAACACGGCAATGACACCATTTTTACATCAACCTCGTAAATTGTCTAGGCAGCTGTCGCCGACATCATTGCCCGTATATCTTCATAGACTTTTCGCTAACATCCTACTTTGAAAAGATACGATTATTACACCCACTTAGTTTTAAATAAAAAAAAAACCACTGAAAACTTGAATTATCCACAACCAGTGCGAGTTCATTGGTATGAAGCTGAAAATAAAACAGCAGACAATCACGGCCGAATTCGTCTCCCGCCACGCCTCTAGCTGAAATAATTTCCTTAGGTACTTTATTTTTTAAACTAGCTGCGCCCCGCGGTTTTACCCACATAAGACTCGATTCCATGGGAATATTGGGATAAAAAGTATCCTATGTGTTAATCCAGGGAGTTAGCTTACCTTCATACCAAATTTTATCAAAATTGGTCCCGCTATTTGTGCGTGAAGAAGTAACAAACATGCGAACACAAACTTTCGCCTTTATAATATTAGTGTGACAGACCACCCGCCAGGGTCGCGGGTTGTTCGAAAGAGATACCGTCTCCCCTGGCACTGGCAACTGAAGGAACACGGGTGGGTTTTAGTCGGTAAGAGTCTGACACTCCCTTCCGCTCCGCCCAGAGCGTGAGGGGTCATTTGATGATTTCCCACCCAAAAAAAAAAAAGTGTGACAGACCAGCAAGGCACCGTCCATATGCTACAAACCGTCTGTCAATTACATCGGGGACCTCACTGTCTATTTGTAAACTCAACAGATTTCCCACATATTAAAGCCACACCCATTTTACTTATTATACAGATATCCTGCTGTTACTCGTTAACAAGTGTTTGTGAATCATTAATATTTAGGTACTAGCTTGATTGCAATGCAGTGTAAACCGGTGGTATTCAACATGACTACATTACCGCATCATTACTCTGTTACGGTCAGAATCGGAATCATCTTACATAAACAGGATACCTCTAGAAGCGATACCTTTTTAATTGACCGTTGCCATTTGAAAGACGTTGATATCGTAATACGAACTCGCAGCATCAGCATGTTGTCATTGGCAATGGAGACGATCGTTATCTACGATAGATATGTATCATCGTACTTATTAGCAGATTCCCTAGGAAATTAGTAACAGTCGATGAATGATTTAGATTCTTGATTCATCATGAGCACGAGTCATGGTATTGATTTCTAGATACGCCGAAAGAAATTAAGCTTAATGGCTTAGCAGTTAAAGTTTTAATTCTGAAATCTATATCCGTGCTTTTTTTTTTGGCATTGAATCTAATGGAGGTACCACCGGGGTCGTTAACAGTGATTTGTAAGTGATAATATGTAGGTATGTGTTCCGTGTGGCTTGTCGCATCAGTGTCTTCTTGCGTCATAGAAAGGTCTCGTGGCTCTCGGCTCATGCCCGCACTTGTAGCGACAAAAAAATTATTCAAAGTCTTGCTATTTATAGTTGTCGTACGTAACTGTCTCTTCAATCTTGCCGACATTTAAGTTCAAATGTCAGGCAGTAGACTTTTCAATTTTAGTAAAATTACAAAGGCATGGAATATTATAATGTAAAGGACTACCGCGCCGCTTGTATAGATTTTCATCTTTTATTCATTGGGTGATGCCAACATAAGAGTACTTGTACTATGATTTTCAGTCACGTTCTCTAGAACGGGACTTTCAATTTCCGTTCATTTGGAAAATGCATATGGATTGTGTGCGTGACACCAGTTCACAAAATTAAATGCTTTATCCGACAAAGTTTATTGGTATAGATCGTGCAGTAAATTGGCGTGATCAGCATTCATGTCTTTCCAAAACGTTTGTATCCAAATAACTTAATGTATATAAATTAACCTAACTGTCATCGTTTATTATGCAGCGGGTAATTTGCCAGAAAGGCTAACCTTCAACATTTTCTGTAAGTCAAATAGAATATTCAATAAGGAACCTCCTGTGATTTGGAGTTAGGTAGGTTATTCTCTTTTGAAGCTTTTCATTGCACCATTTCCTACCGGAAATTGGAATGTCCGCTTGTATTCTGAGTCATTTCCTGTTTAAGTGTTATCTGAAAACTGAAATCAAGGTTTCTGTACTAGCAAGTTCGCAAAAAAAATATGCCAACATGGTTGCTGACCAATTAAAGCCACAAGATTATCCGATAACTGCTACATAAACATAATATAAATTAACCACGCGCAAAGCCATGTGTTATCAAGTCTAGCATCGTATATCCAATAAAAGCGCACTTTATGATATTTGCTTGACAAGATTTTATTGTCAAGTGTGTATACAATACAATACATGTACGGAGGTACTTTAATCGAGATACATAATTGATAGAAGGATAAAGGTTTCAAGTGTCAACTGCTCTGGGGGAATTCCGTTTCCCAGTAATCAAAAGCTTGGTGCAATCACTTCCATCTGCCTAGCCTTTTCCCAACTATGTTGGGGTCGACTTTTCATAGCGGATGCAGCTGAATAGGTACTAGTATTTTACATGGAGCGACTGTCTATCTGACCTCCACAACCCAGTTACTGCGTTACACGGTACACCTTGGTAAGACTGGTTGCTAGTCCTTTGGACTCCTGACTACCCGTAACGACTGTCAAAAAAAAAAACTCCGAATGACTGCCGGGACCTTTTCCGGCGCATTAAGGGGTCTCGATATGTACTGGTTGGGTATTTAAATATTATCTACTTGCATTCCTCAATGTTTTCAGTGGCACTGCGCTTAAACCACGTGTTTGTTTGGCTCCAATTCAACACCTCATTTTATAGGTTTATTGTTCTAGAAAATAAACATTTAATTTAGTAACGACCTATCTGTTTTTACCTATATACTTTTGACTTTTGAAAAATCCTAAGTAAAAAGTCGTAATTCGAGGTATGGCTCTCGCTTATTTCCTCCTCCAATATTGGACCAATTTAAAAGATATTTCATAAACTGAATAAGAAAGATAAATACGGTGTGCCTATGTTTTTATTTTTTCATTAATAGTTGTCAAATTTGTACACAAGGCCTCTGTTGATAGTGGTTTAAATCGGCATTTTTGAGGGTTCTAGTGCTTATAAAAATAATGCATCATCAAAAAGGAAAACATAGGGACATACAAATAGTTAATATTTATTATTCTGTAAAAAAACATTGCTTTATGGTCCATAATGAGAACAGGCGAGAGCGCTTCTATGGAATCAAAATCAAATTATTTCATATAAACCTACATGGGCACTTATGAAACGTAAGAAGCTAGGTCCATGGAGAAACGACCACCCGCATTTCCCCTTAAGAGTCACGCCTATACTTTTCCTGAAACCGTTAATTAAAAAGTTGATTAACAATTGATTCTTTTTAACGAAGAAATTCTTTATTCTTGAACATTTATAGGAGGGTAGATTAATTAGTAGTTTTTTTTAATTAGTAGACTTCATTTGTTTTGTCTTTAAAACATTTCTTGATGAATTCATCATTAAATCTTCTGCCTATAATTTTACAGTTGTATAAGTTCGAACACGCATCGTCATTCACAAAGTTTATTTTGTTCAGAATGTTTAGAATACCTGCAAGAATAAACTTTGACCATCTGCGCTTTCTCATGGCACGAGTAGTCTATTCGTCAGTCATTGTGTTTGTAGTATTATTTATAGGAACTTTTATGGTATTAGAGACATTTATTCCGGTAGTTCCCAATTACTTTTAAAAGTTGATACATCATTTAAAGTTTTTGGACATGATTACGTGGGTTGATTTTAGCATAAAATGATGCAAACCATCAATCATTGCACTTACTCATACATAACATAACATCACGCCTGTATTCCCCTAAGTGTAAGGCAGAGATGTACAGATGCCAGCACATAAAGCTACCCGAAACTGTCAAATTTTCCCAATCAACTTTGAAGCTTTAGCGATAACGTTGAAAATCTATTAAAGAAATTTGACAGATTGTAGTAGCTTGATGTGCTGGCGTCTATACATAATAATACACATAGCGTACAATACAACCGACGTAACTTGTCGGGCCTGAACTTTGCGCAGAAGGCTGCGCAGTAAGATTTTTTATGAACTAAATGGTGACATGAGGCGAGTGCGAGTGAGAGAACATGCGCGAAAGTTCTTAGTGCCTATGCTCAGGCCCGCTAAGTTACGTCGGTCATATTGTACCCTCATCCATATTCATATACAATAACTATCCTACTACTTATTGCTCTCACAGGGAAATCGTTGTACTCATAAATGTGTATTCCTTGTTACAGCGTTAAAATTCCAGGAGAATCTTCTAAGGACTATGATACAGATTGAGAACACTTTCTTCGAGCTGGGCAGGACTTGCCAGAGGGATTGCCTGATTATATGCGATAGGGGAGCGATGGATGCCAGTGCATGTAAGTTTCAACTTCTACCTTTTCCTAGCCTAATATACATATACATACATACATAATCAGCCTATAATGTTCCCACTGCTGGGACACAGGCCTCCTCTTGGTGAGAGGGAGTGGGCCGTAATCCACCTAGCCTAATACCTAAAGTGAAAGTTTAAAATCTGTAAAAATCTCTCCGTGAAAACTTAGGTGAAGTGAGCGTGGAGTGAGCTGTGAATAGTGTAAATTACTAGCAAAAACAAACTCACTTCACCTAAGTTTTCACGGTGAGATTTTTACAGAATCGACCGGCTGGTCGGACCCAGACATAGCAGCAACTTTTTATCACCGAAATACTGACGTTTTGATTTATACACCTGATTTCCTAGATCTAAACCTGCCGTTCTAACAGGTTTTAACACAGCATTGTGAACGCAGATCAACGGAAACTATAATTAACACGTCTATTATTAATTACTGACCGCAAAACAACGTCATGCCATGATTATGATTAAGTACGAACAGACAGACAAACAGACGCCTGAAGGGCGGGCAATTTGTCTGAGAATTTATACTATAAGTATTTTATCGTCTACCTACACTCAAGATATATCAAAGTGTAGGTACTTAGCGGATTATACCTGGAACATAAAACAAAAACACGTGCCCTATAAATAAAGCTAATCTGCGTTCGCGAATTAGTTTCCAAACATGTCAAACAAATATGAGTTATTGGAAAAATAACTTTAATGTCTACACAATAAAGTTCAGTTTACGCTACAACTTCAAACATTTTTATACCTTTTTCAATAGTACTAGTCACTCGGAAATCAACTTAATTTTCACTACGATAAAGTTGATACTTGTTTAACTTGAAATAACATCAATTGGAAAGATAAATTTGAATAGACCTTAGACAAGCTGTAATATGCATGTTTATGTTATATAAACACTAATATGTAAATATACAGCGTTTATTATCATTACTGCAACGAGCCAGCGGTTTCTCAACAAGTTTTTATTATGGATACTTACCTACATACCTACTCTACAAGCTTCTAGTATGCCTAGACAATGAATCAGAACCAAGAAAATAATTTTATGCAATCAATCTGCCTTGATTGTGTAAAACTATTTTTAACCGACTTCAAAAAAGGAGGAGGATCTCAATTAGGATGTTTATATTATTATTTTTTTATTGTATTTCCGTCATATACATATACGGATTAGCGGATTTTTTAATTGATTTGGTATGTCTCAGGGGTGGTCCCATATAAATTTTATTACCTTTGCTTGAGTAGTTTTTGAGTTAGCTTCAATAATACGTATTTTTGCCTCGTAGTTTATATTGATGATGTTATAATAACTTCCTGTCACTGATATTTACAAAGCAAGTAGTGTTAAATGAATTTGTGTGGTGTAGGTACAACTAAAAACAGAAAAAAACAGCCTTCTAAAAAAAAAGACTACAAAGTGAAAAATAACTAATTTCGGAAGTCGGTGTTAAAAAACGAAAATGCGGAACCACAGAACACCGACTTCCGAAACTAAAGTTATTTTCACTTTGTAGTGTTTTTTTTTTGAAGTCTTTTGTTTTTTTTTGTGAAAAAGTTTTTTTTTTATTGTTTTATACCATAAGGAAAAATAAAGCTGCCAGTAATTACAATTAGTCTCGGTCAGACGGGAATGTTACTGGTCTTGCAGTAAATACAGAACATGTTTGTAACTCCTGGATGGGAATTTTTGGGGACCGGTCGTAATTTAAACTAGAAAGAAATGGATAATTGAAAGGGAGCCATGACAAGCAAGGCATAATCAGAACCTAATTAAATGAGTGGTTATGTATACCTACTGTATAAATTACTAGCTAAATAGGTAGATAAGGAAAGTTTAAATATAATATTGACTTGTACAAGGTCAAATAGAATTTACAGAGCGTGAAAATTATCAGTAGGTAATTGAAACGGTGCTATTATATTTGCTGATTATAGAAATTACCGAAACTAAAAGTGCGCAGTGCTACACATCCCTACCCTATTTCAAATTAAACAAATATCAACTTTATTTCAATGATATTTAAGTTGATTTCAGTGACTAGCACTATTGAGAAAGTTATAGAAAAGTTTGAAGTTGTATCGTAAACTGAACTCTATTGTGTTAAAGTTATTTTTCCATTAATTCATATTTGTTTACATTTTTGGCAAATAAATCGCGAATGCACGGTACGTTTAGTTGGTACAAAAGCTTTATTATTACCTGTATACAAGGTGGCAGGGCCATCTACACGCATCTTGTTACCATGGATTTTCAGTACATGATTCTGAAACCCCTGCGTTTAAAATTGATGGCCGGTTATAAAAAAAAAAATCGATTCCATACATTTTGACCGCGAAGTTGTTGCACTTTTGTAGGAAACGCTGATTTTTGTAGGAAATGGTATGATTCTTTTGTAGGAACCGACGAATAAATTGCGCAGGGTGGTACAGAATCATATACTGAACCCATGGTAGCAGGTTGTGCGTCGGTGACCCTGCCACCTTGTATACCCACGTAGCTACTGGTGTTGGTATGCATTTGATTACTAGTTATTACATTTATCATAATTTATGCTCGTTGTGCAAACTTTTTGTATTGTCTGATTCATAATTGAATATTGACTTATTTATAATTGTTGTCTATAAATGAATCGCTTATTGTATTGGAAAGTGGTCCATAACTGCCTACATACTACAATCGAGTATAATAATAAGTTTAATTTATTTTCTCTCACAATGGTTGGTTTGTAGCATCTATACTATAAATTCACATTGTGAGAGCTGGTGCCTGATGTAGGTTTAAAAACCTGTGTTACAGGTCACCAGGCCCCCCTTAGTGGGCTCTTACAAATTAACAGGCAGGTAACATGTATTTCTACTAAACAAATCAAACAAAAAAATAATTCATAAAAAGAATTGATATAAAAAATAAAAAAAGTACGCACCTACGTACGTAGGTGTTGTTGATGTTTATATTGAAACTTCAATGTTTTTGTTATTATTTTTTACGATTAGATATATTTGCAGTTTTAACTGGGACATGATAAATTGAAATACAATGCGGTTAAACTAGATTGAGGTTTTGAAATGATTGGAAACTTGCACAATTGACAGCAAAAACAACATTATTTATTTTTATGAGACTGGAAAAAAACTTCAAGTACACAAGAAAATGTAGGTGCAATAGTTTGGGTCGCTACCATTTAAAATTCCCTTCAGTATGCGGGATATTTAACAATGAATGACGTGAAGGTCGTAAACATGTTTACAAAATATTTTACTTTAGGAAAGAGAAATACCTACCTACACGCATTTCCGTAGATAATGTTTGCAAATTCTTTTGACAGGCACTGCAGATAATAATAAGCGTTGGGTGGTTTTAGTTTACATACATTTTAAGGTTGAATGCATTTTGTTTACTATTAGTGAATAATTAAGATTTGTGAGATGCCAAACCAAAACAAGTCTGAAATCTAAGAAGCATATTAGGTAGGTAGGTTATACAGGGGCATGTGGCTAAGAAATAACAGCAGCACGGTTCGATCGAATAGGTTAAGTTATGCTTGCCGCGGTTGGTCCGTGGATGGGTGACCATCTTTACATACCAAGACCCCTCCGTGGCTCGGAAAGCACGTTAAGCCGTTGGTCCCGGCTGTCATTCATAGATCTTTGACAATCGTTACGGGTCGTCAGAAGCCCGAAAGTCGTGACAACCAGTCTCACCAAGGGGTATCGTATTACCCAATAAATGGGTTGTGGAGGTCAGATAGGCAGTCGCTCCATGTAAAATACTGGTATTCAGCTGCATCCGGTTAGACTGGAAGCCGACCCCAACATAGTTGGGAAAAGCCTAGGCAGATGATGATGAGGTTAGGTATACAGGATGGCAGGGACCTCGACGCGCAAACTGTAACCATGGATTTTTTTTTTCGTCGGTTATGTAATAAAAAATTAACGCCATACATTTTGACCACGTAGGAACAGCTACCTTTTTTAGGGTTCCGTACCTCAAAAAGAAAAACGGAACCCTTATAAGATCACTTCGTTGTCCGTCTGTCAAGACCCTTTTTCTCAGGAACGTGTGTACTCCACACGTTCCTGAGAAAAAGGGTCCAAAGACCAAGGCTGCAATCCCTTGAAGCAGTGAAAACATCAATCTTCCAAGTAAACGCAATTAAAAGATATGGGCGTTTATGTTTCACTTGCAAGGAAATCAAAACCTATAGGGTGCTTCCCGTTGACCTAGAACTTGGCAAGACGCAATGTCATGTAGCACAAGTAAGGGCGCGTTTCCACTATGTCGTGACGATTAATTTATCGTTGGACACAAGTTGTACATAAACATTGATCGCTTAGTAATGATGAGGATTACCAGTACTTACATATAAACAAACAAAAGCCCTAATCACGAACATATACCTAAAGAAATGTATTCGTAATTTTCCTGTATTCAAACATGAGTTATGTAAATTCCGGCCACGCGCGCGCACCACAGAGGTCGTTTGCTCGCTGATACCAACTCCAATTTTGTTTACTTACAACGATATCTGAATGGGTCATAATTACAAATTATGGCTATCTATATACTTGGCTCTTGACTGTTTAATCAGTTACTCCAATTATAATTAATCATACCTATGATCAGTACAGTACCTTTTTACCTAATTAGGTAGTGACAATTATTGGTAATTTCTTTCCGGACATGACTCAAATTGGTGTAGACTTGTAGACATTGCTTCCGTATAGCCATTCACTAACGTTAAAAAACGAAGGGTTCCGTACCACAAGGCGAAAACGCCGAAAAAAACAAGTTTGCTGTATGCCCCCCCCCCTTAAATATTTATTTTATTCTGTTTTTAGTATTTGTTGTTATAGCAGCAACAGAAATACATCATCTGTGAACATTTCAACTGTCTAGCTATCACGGTTCATGAGATACAGCCTGGTGACAGACAGGACAGTGGAGTCTTAGTAATAGCACTAGGGTCCCGTTTTTACCCTTTGGATACGGAACCCTAAAAAAACAAAAGTATGTCAGGGTGTTACATAAAATTGGCGGGCAGCCGAATGTTACATTCATTTATAACTTCCTCAATCGTTGATTGTGCCTAATAGATTTATTTAACACATTCCAGTTATATCAAGAGAGAAATGGGAAGCGATGCTGTCTACCAACAACTGGAACTGTGTGGAGCTGCGAGACAACCGGTATAATCACATCGTGCACATGCTCTCTGCGGCCAACGGCGCTGAAGACTTTTACTCCACAGAGGTTGGCATTAACTAGTAACCTTTATCTTACACTACAGGCGCCGGCGCCGCTATGTGACACGTACTCGGGAAATGCAGGCCAAACTACCCGAAACTAGAGCACGTTTAAAATACTCGTTAGATAAAAGTCACTCGATAATATTATGCTCGTTCTATTTTCAGTTTTGCTTTTCTTCTTTGTAGATTAGTGTTTCGTAACCTATATATCTAATCTCTTTGCTCATACATAAGTCTTCATTTGTAATCTAATTGATGCTGTTTGTACGCCAATATTCAAAAGAAAATCAGCTTATAGATTTCCTGTAAATCTTATCAGTACTAGCTATAGATTTTAACATAGGTTTATTCCACAATACAAATACTGATAGCTAAAATAACATCTATAAAACATGCACATTTTAATGCAACAAATTGATGTTTTTAAAATACCTATGTACAAAAAGTATTGAAAACGATAACAGAGGTAATAAGATAACATAAATATCATATTATCTTAAACTACGTGAAACTTAAGATTGTCCAAAGTCTGTTAATTAAGAAATTCGACGTAATATTTTAATAATAAAAGCATTATTATTAAAATATTACGTCGAATTTCTTATCTGAAAAGCCACTAAACTCAAATGTCAGTTGTACCTAGTCTATTCAAATTTGTTTCACATTGATGTTATTTCAAGTTAAACAAGTATCAACTTTATTTTAATAGTAATTAAGTTGATTTCAGAGTGACTAGCACCATTGAAAATTTTACAAAAATGTTTGAATTTGTAACGTAAATTGAACTTTATATTGTAGGATTTAAAGTTATTTTTCCAGAAACTCATATTTGTTTACATTTTATGCAGATTACGTAAAAACTTAACATCACGCCTTAATTGCTCGAAGGGGTAGGCAGTGTACGCACAGGTGCTCAGACATAAATTTTTCCAATTATATTTTAGGTAACATAGCGAGAATGAGAATTTATATTTATATAACATCACGCATATACATATAGGTACCCCGAAGAGTTAGGCTGAGGTACTATTTAAATAGTAAGAATAGATATATACTTTGCATCCTCTTATTTATCTAACATTGTTATTTATCTAATATTATTATATTATTGATTAAGTCTTAAGGATCATGACCCCGTCTGTGGGTGTGGGTGTTATCGTCTGTAACGTCAGTTTTAAAGATAAATCGATTGATCCGATGGAAACGATCTATTGAGGAAACATTCACAACGTCTATTATTATTTGAGTTCATTTGTATGAATCTACGCGTTATCTTCAAACCGGCTAATTTCAATGTCACTAAATTCTTTAGGTATCATCTAACGCGTGATAAGTCTTATGTGTATGTTTACACGTTATCTAGATACCGAATGTTTTGGTACGATAACATACCTCATCATCATAGTAAATAATTAACGCGAGATAAGTTACATGACTAATAAATATATGTCAACAAATATAATGTGTGGGGAAATAAGTATTCAATGTATGTTACATACAAACTAGTTAAGTAATTACATAAGCATTTGATTTCAGTAACTTGACTATTGATGACTAGCTTCTGTACGCGACTTCGTCCGCGTGGAATTTCTTGTTTTATTATAAGTAGGTACCTAATATATTTTATGTTAAACAAGACAAGAAATTCTATGACACTTGAATTTTCAGAACCGGTTCAGTATAGTTCCGAACATTACCCAATACATACTAACTCAAAAAAATTACCTTATAAAATTAGTATAGATAATTACTAACGAGTTTATATATTTAATAAGGCTTACCAACTAAACACATACACAGAGTCGCTGACACAATATTGATCTCACATGTATCTAAATTATAGGAAAGCACGGCACTATCAATTAACGTACTAGTACATCATACAATAAATAGAAAATTAAACACACTAAAACAAATTATAACAATTAGAAAAGAATTTATTTGAATACTACGTTAAAGCTTAAAAATGCTATTTTTTTATGACACAAAAATTACCTCTCACTTCTTTTACCCGACTGCGCGACAGCAAAGGCAGGTTACTTACATAGCGTACAAAATTAAAGTGAGATCAAGAAATAACTACTTAGTTCAACTAATCGAATAACCCATTTACGTCATACCACATACCTCTAAAATAAGCATTAAGCATGTACCTAATGTGTAACTGACAAGTCGTAGTACCCAC
The DNA here is from genome assembly GCA_963082905.1 of Oligia fasciuncula. Taxonomy (NCBI): domain Eukaryota; kingdom Metazoa; phylum Arthropoda; class Insecta; order Lepidoptera; family Noctuidae; genus Oligia; species Oligia fasciuncula. Next base: position 18,194,938 of record OY720393.1, on the reverse strand, counting down.
CTACGTCGAAGCAAATCCAGAAACCCATCAAAATTCTCATACCCTCCTGTTATAACAATGGAACAGTCCATTACACCTCGTTGAAAAGCATTTTGACACCCATCTTTCGATCAATCAGTTTGAGAGACATTAGACATCACATACTGTTGTCAGACTCGATTGCACAATAAGGGCCTGTGCACACCACGTTTTTTAAACGCGCCGTTTGACACGCGTTTGTAGCGATACAGACGCGATACGCACGCGAGTCAGATACTAGCAGGCACTGCTCTGTAGGATAAAAGCGCGCCGTCGACGCACGTTTCTGAAACGCGCATCAACGGCGCGTTTAAAAAACGTGGTGTGCACAGGCCCTAAAGTGGTAGGTAGTCTTTGGTACGTTATTTGAGCAACTCGTTACCTAGTCCAGACAATGGATAGTAAGTTTTAACTATATGGGGCCCTATTACGTCTAACACGTACGACAGGTTATCATATTTGCATAAGCACATGCTTTAAAAACGAGACTAATAATTACTTAATTATCATACTATTTCGCATCTCATTCATAATAATTCCTGTTATTATATTTTTTATGAGCATATCTGTCTGCCTACTACGCGATTACGTATCTACACATGATGGGAAACGTGACTTAAATAATAAAACGCTTTAGTGTGCAATTTCATTGTAACGCTACTGGCATTAAATTTCCTTGCCGTGGCTCGGTACCTCCCATTCACGTGAGCCGAGAGCACATGTTGAAACACCGCATGACGATGTGTTTAATTTGAAATTTCATATTACTGTTAAGGACGCGTTTACGAATCTGACAAAAATAAGTAGTTTTACGGTACACTTTGCAGCAAAATGAGACTAAACCAAATGTAACTAATAATTACCACAGATAGTTTACTCCTTCATCTTCAAATGGTAGCTATTTTTTATAAAAAAAAATTGGTTTTTAATATAGTAAAAAATAATTTCCGTTGCCTCTTCACACAAAATCGACGATATCGTGCTGACTTTGGGGATATTTTTCTTCTATTTAATAACATAAATTTATTTATTTAAAAATATTTTATGTAAGCAGACATGTTCAACTCAAAAAGGTACTAAAAAGAACTATCAAAATGTTACAAATAGGCTCAGAAAATAAAAATAAAATAAAAATCGGAGTCTATTTTTTCACATATTTAGCTGTAACGCGTGAATCTTATTGGATTGAAATAAGGGTTATTTTACTGGTCACTGTCTTGGTTTATTGCACAAAAATTTGTAATGAAATATTAGTCTGCGCTCGGCCGCCGTCGTGAGTGGACTCTGTGTCGCTTGTAAGCAGCAGCTTGTGCTGAAAAAGATCGCTGTACGGATACAAAATATTTGACATACCAAACATGATACTTCACGCATTCTATAATGTACCTACTACCCAAGGAGAGATTTTATTCACAGTCTTATAATTTTTCTAGAAGTAAGTAGGGATTATAAATTCATAATATTATTATTTCGTTTCGGACTTGATGGAGTGACCTGCAGGTGTACTTCGAAGACTGCTACTGGAACTAATAGCCGAGCTGAGCTAGATGTGCCGAGTTTGGGCTCATTTCGTTAGTTATGTTGAGACCTTACCTCCGGACTTGATGGAGTGACCTGCAGGTGTACTTCGAAGACTGCTACTGGAACTAATAGCCGAGCTGAGCTAGGTGTGCCGAGTTTGGGCTCATTTCGTTAGTTATGATGAGACCTTACCTCCGGACTTGATGGAGTGACCTGCAGGTGTACTTCGAAGACTGCTACTGGAACTAATAGCCGAGCTGAGCTAGGTGTGCCGAGTTTGGGCTCATTTCGTTAGTTATGTTGAGACCTTACCTCCGGACTTGATGGAGTGACCTGCAGGTGTAATTCGAAGACTGCTACTGGAACTAATAGCCGAGCTGAGCTAGGTGTGCCGAGTTTGGGCTCATTTCGTTGGTTATGTTGAGACCTTACCTCCGGACCTGATGGAGTGACCTGCAGGTGTACTTCGAAGACTGCTACTGGAACTAATAGCCGAGCTGAGCTAGGTGTGCCGAGTTTCGGCCCTTTTTGGTAGTTATGTTGAGACCTTACCTCCGGACTAGATCGCGTGACCTGCAGGTGTACTTCGAAGACTGCTACTGGAACTAATAGCCGAGCTGAGCTAGACGTGCCGAGTTTGGGCTCATTTCGTTAGTTATGTTGAGACCTTACCTCCGGACTTGATGGAGTGACCTGCAGGTGTAATTCAAAGACTACTACTGGAACTAATAGCCGAGCTGAGCCTGGTGTGCCGAGTTTCTGCTCATTTCGTTGGTTATGTTGAGACCTTACCTCCGGACTTGATGGAGTGATCTGCAGGTGTACTTCGAAGACTGCTACTGGAACTAATAGCCGAGCTGAGCTAGGTGTGCCGAGTTTGGGCTCATTTCGTTAGTTATGTTGAGACCTTACCTCCGGACTTGATGGAGTGACCTGCAGGTGTAATTCGAAGACTGCTACTGGAACTAATAGCCGAGCTGAGCTAGGTGTGCCGAGTTTGGGCTCATTTCGTTGGTTATGTTGAGACCTTACCTCCGGACCTGATGGAGTGACCTGCAGGTGTACTTCGAAGACTGCTACTGGAACTAATAGCCGAGCTGAGCTAGGTGTGCCGAGTTTGGGCTCATTTCGTTAGTTATGTTGAGACCTTACCTCCGGACTTGATGGAGTGACCTGCAGGTGTAATTCGAAGACTGCTACTGGAACTAATAGCCGAGCTGAGCTAGGTGTGCCGAGTTTGGGCTCATTTCGTTGGTTATGTTGAGACCTTACCTCCGGACTTGATGGAGTGATCTGCAGGTGTACTTCGAAGACTGCTACTGGAACTAATAGCCGAGCTGAGCTAGGTGTGCCGAGTTTGGGCTCATTACGTTAGTTATGTTGAGACCTTACCTCCGGACTTGATGAAGTACACCTTCAGGTCACTCCATCCAGTCCGGAGGTAAGGTCTCAACATAACTACCAAAAAGGGCCGAAACTCGGCACACCTAGCTCAGCTCGGCTATTAGTTCCAGTAGCAGTCTTTCAAGTACACCTGCAGATCACTCCATCAAGTCCGGAGGTAAGGTCTCAACATAACTAACGAAATGAGCCCAAACTCGGCACACCTAGCTCAGCTCGGCTATTAGTTCCAGTAGCAGTCTTCGAAATACACCTGCAGGTCACGCGATCTAGTCCGGAGGTAAGGTCTCAACATAACTACCAAAAAGGGCCGAAACTCGGCACACCTAGCTCAGCTCGGCTATTAGTTCCAGTAGCAGTCTTCGAAGTACACCTGCAGGTCACTCCATCAGGTCCGGAGGTAAGGTCTCAACATAACCAACGAAATGAGCCCAAACTCGGCACACCTAGCTCAGCTCGGCTATTAGTTCCAGTAGCAGTCTTCGAAGTACACCTGCAGGTCACTCCATCAAGTCCGGAGGTAAGGTCTCAACATAACCAACGAAATGAGCCCAAACTCGGCACACCTAGCTCAGCTCGGCTATTAGTTCCAGTAGCAGTCTTCGAAGTACACCTGCAGGTCACGCGATCTAGTCCGGAGGTAAGGTCTCAACATAACTACCAAAAAGGGCCGAAACTCGGCACACCTAGCTCAGCTCGGCTATTAGTTCCAGTAGCAGTCTTCGAAGTACACCTGCAGATCACTCCATCAAGTCCGGAGGTAAGGTCTCAACTAGGGCATGCAAAACCGGAAAGTCATCAAAACCGGTTTTGAACATCGTTTTTTTGGGACCAAAACCGAAAACCGGAGCTAGGTCCGGTTTTAGCAAAAAAAATCGAATGTAGTATAATTTAAAAAGAAACACCATTTTTTTTAAATACCCACTAAGTCTACAAATAAAACAAATTGTATGATACATTTCTTTTTAATCCAAACCATAATAATTGTACAGATAACAATGAACTTATAATAGTATAAAGATTAATTAACTGAGATCAAACCAACAACATGTAAGTTTTTGGTATCTTTGGTAGGTACCTATTAAGTCTGCTATCAAAAATAATATATTTTAAACATAGAAAACACAATCAGCATCTTCAAATATTAAACACAGCCACCCACAATTACCAAAAAAATCAAAATTTTTGTAACTTTGAAGACGAACTACAAAATAACATTATTATAATATGAATTCGCAACTCGCAGGCGAGGGCGGCGGACACGCACTTGCACTCCCGGTAAGGGTATTACTGCAACAACGCAGGCGCAGGCTGGCGGGTTACGGGTGCGGGGTGCGGGGGTAGTGGAGGGAGGCGTGTAAATGGGTGGATGCAGGCTGTGTTCGGTTCGGATACATTTGATGCCTCAAAATTAATTATTTTTTGAGAGTGTTCGAAAAAAATGTTGATAAAAATCAAAATGTTAATTGTTACTCAATAATGGGAAAACCGGAGCTGAGCTCCGGTTTTGGCTCTCAAAACCGGTTTTCAAAAATCGTTAAATTTTGGCCGATTTCCGGTTTTGCGCAAAACCGGAAAACCGGTTTTGCATGCCCTAGTCTCAACATAACCAACGAAATGAGCCCAAACTCGGCACACCTAGCTCAGCTCGGCTATTAGTTCCAGTAGTAGTCTTTGAATTACACCTGCAGGTCACTCCATCAAGTCCGGAGGTAAGGTCTCAACATAACTAACGAAATGAGCCCAAACTCGGCACACCTAGCTCAGCTCGGCTATTAGTTCCAGTAGCAGTCTTCGAAGTACACCTGCAGATCATTCCATCAAGTCCGGAGGTAAGGTCTCAACATAACCAACGAAATGAGCCCAAACTCGGCACACCTAGCTCAGCTCGGCTATTAGTTCCAGTAGTAGTCTTTAAATTACACCTGCAGGTCACTCCATCAAGTCCGGAGGTAAGGTCTCAACATAACTAACGAAATGAGCCCAAACTCGGCACATCTAGCTCAGCTCGGCTATTAGTTCCAATTAATACATAGGTACGTACTTTGGCAAGTACTTGATTAATCACTGTCCAGTGAAATTAAGTAAATATTAAAAAAAAATACATGGCAAAAATTAAATAAAATTAGGCTCAAGTATCAAGTCGTGTCAGTTTACTCATAATTTCACCGCTTCGCACATGTCGCTGTGTGTGTGAGCCGTGCACGTGTAGTAGTGAGACTCAATACCTAAAATTGAAGCGCGTCAATTCGTAAACGCGTCCTTAAGGGGCTTACATGACCTAAAGCGTCGGTCACTGTCGGACTGCATAGAAAAGAAAGAGAAGCGCGATGACACAACGCTGGTAATTTATTGCAAAATATGAAGCAATTATTTAATTACAAAAAAGCTATTGTTTTAGTATGTTTCTTGTAGAATAATCTGACATAAAATCAGAATGATTGTATGTATATTACCTAGTAAGGTTTTTATTGTAAAAAGAAAGAAAGTTTTTAGACGTATCTTCATATTTTTTTTCTATCGTATCAAATTAGTTGTATTATGTTTTCAACACACTATCTACCTACCTAGCATATATCCTGAAGAATATCATATATTTTTCTGATTTTGTTTACTGTAGTCGATCATATACTTTTATTGTTTTTTGTGTTTAGGTTCTGTAAGCCCCTTAAGTCGACGTAAAAATGTCGCGGCGGGATTTATCGCGTACTGGATTTTGAACTTTCGGTGTTAAGCCAAGCATTGAGAATCCAACATAGCGCATCCAAGAAATCATCGCGTCAAAAAAATCACACTGTTGGATTTTCAACCCTCAGCGTTAACCAGTGCGTCGAAAATCCAGTGCGCGAAGAATAAATCCTTACGAACATCGGCTAATACTTGTTGCAAAATGGTCATTGACTTCACTAGACAACAAACTATTTTGTGTATAAATCATTAAGTATAGTTTTGTCTGGCTGACTGATAAAAGCTGTTACAAAAGAAAAAGATAAGGGGTTTTCACAATTGTAGTTGGTATTTAATTAGCACTTGATAACAGTAAGTAGGTACTTCATTTAGCGTGTGTATCACCACGCCGTACTATCTGTAGGTCGTCGTCGTGTGTCGTCGTTATACCAATTTATTTAAGGTTGGCGCAACATCTCTTTTTCTTCCACACTTCTCTATTAGTCGTCATGTCGGTAGTCACCCCCTTTCTAACCATCATCATTCACACACTCCATCCATCGTTTCTTTGGTCTTCCCCAACCTTTAGGCGATTTTTATTGAATTTGTATGTAAAAAAATCACGCGCGTGAGTGCGTTATCCGCGTCCCGCTGCGTGATGCGGTGCAGTGTGCGAATCGCCTTATAGTCATCGACGTTCAAACTCAAAACTCTCCTCACGACATTTTTCTTCATATATTTTTTGCCGTGCTATCTGTGCACAAGTGGAAAATGTATCAGTCGACGATAAAAGGATATAAATAAACAGTAAAGGTACCTACAAATAACATAACATCACGCCTCTATTCTATTCTCCGAAGGGTTAGGCAGAGGAGTACCTATAGTACACCCACATTACGCCAGTGCAATACGTACGATCGACGTAAATTGGCGGGCCTGAGTAGTGAGTATAGCCTTTGCGAACTTTCGCGCATGTTCTCTCACTCACACTCGCCTCAGCCACCATTTGGTTCCTAAAAAACGTTCGTGCGCAGCCTTTTGCGCGAAGTTCAGGCCCGCCAAGTTACGTCGGTCGTATTGTATGTTTAAGTCCTATGTAATAGGAGGCGAGCTTATTGCCATCAACAGGGCACGTCACCTTACTAACAATTAAGTAGTAAGTAGGCATGTTTTAAAATGGGTAGTATTTAGTCTTGTGCCTGCTCGGTCATTTTAAAGATCGCTCCGTACTAGTTCATTTCGGACAGTGAACTAGTTCATTCTATTAGTTCTAATAGCTCTATTCGGTCTTCGCTCTCGGTAAGCATTCCCATAGAGCATAGATAGCGCGCTAGCGCGGATCCGGATCACTCACAGAGCAAATACGCACTCCAGACATTATTATACATAAACCACTACGTATAAATAAAAAAAAATATAAATGCAACATCCATAATTATTTATTTATTATTACCACAGAGTACACAGCTGATATATTAAGAGAATTTTAACTGAATTATTTTGTACCATTCAAACAGCTCGTCTCCCGTGTTTGGGCGATAAGCTAAAATAGACACTAAGGCATTGAAATAACGCGCATCTCATCTCATTCTTGCGAATTCGGTCGGTCGGGTTCGGATAGCATCGTCATTCGTCGGCTATTCTTTCTCGTTCTCATTCATTCAGACATCGAATGAAAACGTATAACGTTTCTGTCAAACAATCAGCTCAGACTGTATTTCATTTTCTCGTTCGGGCGATGTACGAGTACGAAAAGAGCTATTAGACCTATTAGACCGGTTACAAGCCAGCGTTCGGAAACGTTTCTTTTAGTACAGTGCGAAGATACGGTTCCTATTCGTTCATCGTTCATGAACTACACAAGACTAGTAGTATTTAAACGAGTGACTGTAAATTACAATTTTAAGTGTCAAAATTAATTAATTTGGGTTATATAATTACTAAGTGAGCGACTGACTGTAAGTGACGAAAAATCAACAGAATAGTATCTTACAAACATTAATTTGAGTTACTTAAAATACAAAATGAGCAGCTTCATAATATTTGAGCGACTTAATATTTGTTTGAGTGTCAACGTTACGTCCTGCATTTTTTTCAATATTTGGCATTATTTCTGTGTAAAGGGTTTAAAGTAACCTAACACAACCGAACCTCGGGGTGCCCTTGGCTCGCTCTTGCATCCTATGTCGACGGAGCCCCGCTTCGCGGGGCCCCTATTTCTGTGTAAAGGGTTTAAAGTAACCTAACACAACCGAACCTCGGGGTGCCCTTCGCTCGCTCTTGCATCCTATGTCGTGTGTGTTGGAAAAATCGTCTCTATCTTAATATTGAAGTTGCCCTCTCTGTATTTCTAGTCGCTCACTTAGTAATGTAGTCGCTCGGATAAAATTTTAATATATGAAATGGATTTATCACAATCCACTTTTTGTAAGCTTGTTCTGGATTTTATTATTAATCAATATTCGTCGTTAGTTTAGATAATAATAATAATATTCCACAACTATCACACAACGCCGTCTAGTCTCAAGCTAAGCAGAGCTTGTGTTATGAGTACTAGTACTAGACAACTGATAAACATACTTATATATTTCTAAATACATACATATATAGATAAATTACACCCAGACACAGAACAAATGATCATGCTCATCACACAAACATTTGTCCTGGGTGGGAATCGAACCCACGACCTCCGGCATAGCAGTCATAGTCGCTTACTCAAATTCATACCGCTCAAGTTATTAATACAGTATGTCATCATCAGTCGCAAAGCTTTTTTTTAATCGCTCGTTTTATAATTCCCCTTTTAAAATTAGTAAAATAATATAATATACCTAATATGACTACATACAATATTCTACTTAGTATATAGAAATTCATTCTTAAACCACAAGTTTTGTACCTACGTTCAAAACAAGCAAAACCTATTAAATTCTAAATTAGTTTGCGTTTGTTTATTTCGCTAAACGATTGCTCCGAGCTATAAAATCAATATTATTCAAATGTCTAACTTTATGAATGACCGCAGCTCATGCAACCTATCGACTCTCTGGTTCGCAATAACATTGGCAATGTGCCATTTCAAGACTATGGTGATAAAGCGTGTGCTATCACTATCAATCATACCCGCAATAATTATTGAATGACGTCATCGTAAGATAGGATTACCGTTTTGTTATGAATTTACAAGATTAAGGTTAGACTGATTATAAAATGGAAATATTATTGTGTCATGTGATCAGTGATAGACGTAATCGTCTTACCACGTTATCATTCGGAATTCGACAATTCAACGTACGACCTACATTATTTTATTACTTATTTTTGCATCCCAACCTTGACAGACTCTTGATAAATCTATACTAATATTATAAATCTGAAGAGTTTGTTTGTTTGAATGCGCTTGTCTCTGGAACTACCAGTCGGATTTGAAAAATTATTTCTTTTTGCATTTGATAGCCCATTTCTTGATGAAGGCTATAGGCTATTTAACATTACGCTAGGACTCTTAGGAGCCGAGCAATAAAAGTATGTAAGACACCTAAGCGAAAATGAAGTAATAACGCAGGCAGGCTATGCGATGCGACGGAGTGGGTCGGGGGAACAAGAAATTTCACGCGTACGAAGTCGTGGGCAGTAGCTAGTGAATAATAAATAATGAAGGTGTTGTTTTTTTGTTAACAGGATCATGCATCTCGGTCCGAAGGGGTAGAGTTGGCCAGGGAGCTTGACTACAACGCGGCGGCCGCCTGGATCGGCCACCCGTACTTCGACGTGATCGACAACTCCACTGACTTCGATCTGAAGATGAACCGGCTCCTCGACTGCGTGTGCCAGAGGATCGGCATCGACACCGGCGACCGGCTCAACGTCAACTCGAAGAAGCGCAAGTTCCTCGTCAAGTCACCGATTGCTCTCGACTCGGAGTTCCCGTCCTTCCAGGACTTCGATGTCGTTCACAACTACTTGCAGAGCGATGTCCGTAAGGCGCAAGTCAGACTGCGCAAGCGCGGTCAGAAGGGCCACTGGTCGTACATTCACACGCTACGGAAGGTCCATCCCATCAATGGGCAATCTGTAGAAGTGAGGACGCAGCTTACACACAGGGACTACTTGAACCTACTCCCGCAGCGTGATGAAGCTCACTTCACGATCTTCAAGAAGCGTCGCTGCTTCATCTACAACAATCAGTACTATCAGTTGGACATTTATAGACAGCCCTCGCATCCCAGGTGACTAGATATTAGAATTATATTACTATTATATCTATTTATTTATATTATTGCTTTCTTTATTGTGATAAATAAATTAAATGGCTGTTTTTTCTTTCATTATTTTTATTTTGTCCTCTATCTAGAGATACAAATTTCGTGATAATAATAATAATAATAATAATTAATTTCTATACTTAAGTTATATGAAATGAAATGTTTCAGGTGTCGGGGATTAGTTTTGTTGGAGACGTACAGTGCTGTGTATGACAAGGACAAGTTGTTAGCTGGGCTGCCCAAGTTCCTCGTTATTGAGCGGGAGGTGACCGGAGATCCTGCCTTCTCTATGTACAACTTGTCCTTGAAGGAGGATTGGAAGACTACGAAAAAGTACTACACGGGTGGTGAAGCCAAGGCGAGCGCGAACGGTAAGACGGAGAATGTTTGCTTCGCTATTTCAAATATTGATGGAGTAAACCAACATGGGGATGTTCTCGTCTCTCATTCCATACAAATGAAAAATCAAAAAATCGCAATAACTTTTTAGAAATAAAGCAATTTTATTCATTTTCCAAACCCTTTGCGCTCGCTGTCTAAATTCTTCTAACTTAGTCTTCTATCATTTCAGTTTTACAAGTTTGCTGCAACTATTAATTTATAAAAAATATGACTTAGTAGTTACAACAAATAGTACACTATTTAATATTGAATTAAATTGCTTTCGATATAATTATTAAGTAAGACTTGAGATTTTAAAAAGTATTGAATGCATGAATGAAATTAATTGAATTTTTAGAGATGAAGCACATCAGCTAAAACTCCTTACTATCTGTCAAGCTAAAATGTCTACAAACGCTATTAAAACCAAAATGATTAAGTTTAAAAAATATTTGGCGACTGATAAAAATATTTGGAGCAGGTTACAAAGTTCTAATAGCTTTTGGGTCAGACAAGTCAATGTATTTATCTCTCGTCGGTAATTTTTTTGCATGTGATATTGTGATGTGAACACTGGCGTAATTGTGTCCTAGTCTAGATTAGTCACCCTTATTAGTTCCGGTAGACCTCTTTTTACTAGTTTATTTAGGTTAACTTTTAAAATCTGTCTTAGTTTTACACCTTGGATGTTTTGCACTAACACGTCAATATCTCCCCCGTCGCATCGTTTACTATTCTTGGAAACTTCCTCTCCGGACTGCTTTGAAAACCCTCGATTAACAAAGCTCCGCGATTCGGCACAACCTGGCTAGAGTACCTACTTACCTACATTTAAAATTACGGACATCAGAAATTAAAGAAGTATATTTGTGTCAAATAAAATGAATAGGCGCGGGAGGTATCGATACAAATCATGTCATTTTCACAGTGTGAATAATGTTAGCTTTCCCCCGCGTACCCGCGAGTATATTAAAGTTACACGTAACTTTCCAGATACGAGAGCTGTTGCTAATTTGGGACGATTCGAACATTTGGATTCATCCGATGAATCTCCTCAATCGCCGATCTAACATTAACATTCAAGAGTTTAGAATTTTATTTAGCTTAGAAAACGTGACTAACACATTTGCGCCAGTGTCACTATGAAACACTTAGTTTGGGGGTTAAAAGGAAATTTTCTTTTGGTTTATCAGGGCATTCTAAAAGGTTGACCAACGGCCACAGTGATGACAAACACAATGGCCAGAATGGAGTCGCGAAAATGAATGGGCACGCAGGTGAGAAAATAAATGGTCACGCCGTTGGGAAAATGAATGGTCACGCTGGTGACAAAGTTAACGGGTACAGCGATAAGGCAGACGCGCGCGCAGGCAAGGCGGCGGCGGGAGCTCCCAAACTCAACGGCGCTGCTGTCAACGGTGACGCGCACGACACTGAACTAGACGAATTCAAAAAAAGCCACAGAATGGATCTCGGATCACCAAAGATTACAAAGGTCGCTGTAAAGATTTAAAAACGTTAACTTATCTACTTTAGATTTTGAAATTTTATGAAATTCCACTTTGTAACACTTCAATATACACCAAATTATGAAATACCAATAATTTTAAGATCTATTTAAATGTAATAATTATTTAATTATCTCCAACCATCATTAAATGGATCATGTATGCTCGTATAAATATTGTATTTATTCATACTAATTGTATAAATTGCCAAAAGATAACTATTTTTGTAGTATTCCTTAAATATTGCAATATTTTACAAACGTAACGCATCCGAAAACACCACAGCATATGATATAATATTGAGCATTCTGAATAAAATAATTCAGATCAAAATGAAATGTTTTGTATTGTTTGTGCCTTTACACAGTATAATATATTTAAATACTTTTTCATAAAATAATAAATGTATTAAGAAATAATGTCATTCATATTAATAGCATGTACTTAAAATGTTGCAATAATATCAATTTAAGTATTGTTGCAGTATGTTTAACACTATGATTAGTGTTTTAGGTTTTAACGTACCTAACGCGATAGCATTTTATTTATAGACTTAATTTAATTATGTAATGACGACGAATCAATGTCATAATTAGGACATTGCAGTAAGTAAATCGTTTTAGTTTGTAGATTGAATCGTGAAATTTTAATGTCTCGATGTTGTGTGTTCACGTACTTAGATTGTTCACACTTTTTTCTTTACAGGGGTCCAAAATGTTCACGGTAATCAACACCACTCGTAAACAATATTCATTAGAGCGGTCCCCCTAAGCTTTTAGCGTTGAATTTGTCTTAAATTAAATATATTTTTATCAATAAAGAAATATATATATGTGACATAGACTCAATTTAGAAATTGATGTCGTTGCAATGTCACTATTTTTTTTGTCGGTGGAGAATAGTACTTATTGCAAAATCATAAAAATAATTTTACAGAAGTATTTTAAGCCACCTTTTTATTAATATAACTTCAATGTGTTGAAGACAACATCTACTGTATAGCGGATTGCTAAATAGCTGTAAAGCTATTCAATCGTTTGGCAAAGATCCACGGTAGCATTGTTAATGGCTGTGCTATTATAATTGAGCAATTGAGGGCTCTAATTCTGCAGCAACTGTTGGCGGCGAGCGTGCCAACTGAAATTTATCTTACGAGCCGCTTGCACCAAAAGGATAAATGAAAAGCTAGCTTTATTGCTGTGTACAATTAAAATCAGGGACTTGAAACGTTACTTAAAATAACGTTATGCGTAGTTCCGGTACCGATAATTTGTACCGTTTCCACCAGGATCGTACTTAACAAAACAATTACAAGCGGATAAGCTTATTGTTACTGATACCTATAACGTTACTTATAATATTGTTCTACGAAAATGATATTCTATAACGTTTTTTTTTGTAATGTTATTGATATTTTTAGGTTTTAGTATCGTTACAAATTTTGGAAGGTTATATGATAACATAGTGGTAACGGAACGAAATTCATTTCGTTTTCAAGTCCCTGATTAAAATGCCAGAATTATTTGACATAATCTTGTAGACTTGGCTTTGAATATTGTATTTGAATGAAACCTTACATTTTGATGATGTAATTTGTTTTGGTGCATCGTGCTGATAGCTTTTGGGCGCAAAAATCTCAAAATTGCATATTATGTAAAAACTTTCGCATCCCTTCTTAATAAAGAAAATGCGTCATTGGATTACGTTTTGGTTTTATTTATTACCTACCTGAACACAAGAGTTGGTAAAAGTTGGCGGATGTTGAAGTGATCTATGTTGACTTTGCTGTTTACCGAACGCAGTCACCAAATCGTAACTTATCTGAAGAAGGCGTATTAACTCCACGCCTTCTAATCCCTCGCGGGATGAGCAATGGAATTCGCTCGCGTCGATTGTGTCAACTAACTTGCGTGGAAACTAAACTAGAGATTTTCAAACTGGCGCGAATAGTCGCGCGACTTCCTAATCATTTGAAAATATCGACGCGCGCTGTCGCGGGCGGGCGGGCTAGGCGGGCGAACATCGTTTCACCTCTACATACTTCGGTTCATACCGCGAGCTACCGACTAACCTAACGAGCTAAGCTAACGAAATATCCGACGATTCCAGCGAAGCTACTCGTTCACCTCGTTGGCGCGCCCGCGCTTAGCTCGCCCGCCAGCCCGCTCGCCCGGTTCGTTCCGCTTTAAACCGTCCGTAGTTTTCGGTGTGAACCCCATAGTTTAGCTCGCCAATATTTCGCGTAGTTTGTATAGTTTCCTTCGTTCGCTTCGCCCGCCCGCTAGCTGGGTGTGGCCTGCGCTTTAGTGTGGTCAAACTCAAACTATTTATTTCAATTAAACCATTTACAGGCACTTTTGAATTGTCAAGAAGTCGGTCAGTCAGAAAATATGAAGCTAGTTGCCCATTCCAAAGCGTAGGTACCTATGGAGAACGGGCAAGAAACCCCATGGACACTCTTTTAATAAATTAAATTTTTACAAAAATATTAGTTGCATTATTAATGTTAAATTTATAATTTTAAGTGAGAACGATGTACAAAAGACGTACACGTTAAAGGCGTCCAGAGTACTTGCACTAATAGGTCCCTATTTCTAGTACTATAATTATGTCTTTCTCTAAAATCCTCTTTTACTAAAATGATTTAAGATTTTTCTTACATACATGATGTTTTCGTATTCACAAGGCAGCGTCATAACAGTTAGTTCCCTTAGAGAATCGCGCCTGCGGAGATTATATAATAATATGGCTCTGATGGCTCTTTTCTGCAGAATAAAAATAGAATCGATGTCTACAGCCCGTCCCCAAAGTATAATACCGTAAGACATACTATGAAAGTAACTAAAATAGACTAGTCTCGCGGTATCTACATCAGTAAATTGACGAATTTTACTGACAGCATAAGCTGCTGAACTTAGCCGTCCTCCAAGAGATGTTAAATGAGGACCCCATTGTAGCCAAGTCGAGTGTGATCCCTAGGAAAACAGTTTTATCGACGAATTCTAGTTTCTCTTGATTTAATATTATCTCACAATCACTACCCTTGACATTTGGTAAAGAAAAGCTTATGCACTTAGTTTACTAAATTATTAGCAGTGAACCAATTTTGGACCTGCTGCTGTAGGGCGTTATTTACGTCGTCAAAATTTGTAGTACGTCTATTTTCCTTAAAAATTAAGGAAGTGTCATCAGCAAATAACACCATTTGTGGTCAAAGTTTAATCTGGAGAAATGTGATAGTGGAACAAAATATAATTGAGTGGATGGGAACAGACTTAGGCTGGAAATAGTGTTACGCTAACGATTAATGGACGTGTACGTGTATAGTTTAAGCACTGACAGTCGGCAAGCGCGAGTCCCATGCAATCAGTACGTGACTGACATCCGCGAACGACGTTTGCGTAATATCTAGTGTTGGTTGATTTCTCGAATGCCTTCAATACCCTCAGTCACGACATCCTGTTAGCCATTCTGTCCTATAGCCTATATTATGGTCTCCCCGAAGCACTGGAATGGTTCTCTTACCTTCAGAAAAGTCAGCGCGCAGTCCGTTCATGTTGGGGATTCTTCTTCTAGCTGGTGTGATTTGGAAACTGGCGTTCCCCAAGGCGGTATACTTTCTCCTCTTCCGTTTTGTTCTTATAACTTCCGAACTTCAGTGTGCGTAGGTATCATCCTTTCATATATCTATGGTATCATCTGTATGCGGATGACTTGCAGTTGTACTGTCAAGGGAAGGTTGATGAATTACCTGACGCTATTAAATAAGAACTTGATGTCCATAAAAACCTGGGTTGATACATTTGGCTTAGCTGTAAACCTTACGAAGTGTCAGGCGATCATCTTTGGCAGTTCTCGTAGTATATTATAGCAAGGTAGATGGTACAACCTTGCCGCCAGTTCTCTTCAATGATACGATCGCTCCTTTTAGTACTGACGTGAAAGACCTAGGCTTGCACATTAATTATTATACCCTAAACTGGCGGACTCAAGTCGCTAGGGTGAGCCAGAAGGTTACTGGAACGCTGCGGGCTTTGTATCGTTTGAGAAATTTATTACCATCAAGTAGGTACGAAGACAATGCTTGTGCAGTCCCTTATTTTCCCTATCATCAATTATGGTGATGTAGTATTAGTAAAAATTGATATTAGAGGATTTACAACATCTTCATCTCATTCATTCTCACCTTACATTAAATAGAGCAAATTTTATTATTTTCTGCGATCATTTTTATTATCTTCAACATTACTGAAACATTTTCTATTTAAAAATACTATACATGAATATGGAATGCAGTAGAGCAAGCTTAAAATACGTGGAATTAAAAATAAAGATTGCTGCATATGCCCCATGGTTAAATGATAGTGGCAATCAAAACTGAAAATTGACTATCAAAAGGATAGTTTCTTATCACAGGGCGTGTCTATAAACAGACATGTCGCTGATGAAACTGGTGTAGTGCTGTTGGCTAGTACCCATAGCATACAAACAAATGGATCTTTGTAATTTGATAACAACCACAACATGTGCGTATGTGCGTGTGCGTATGTGTGTATAAGGCACTGCTAAAATTTCAGATACAAAATTGGACGATTTCAACACGATAACGGACACTATTATTTTCCTTGTACTAGATAGAGGACTATATTGCTGTTGTGCTGAATTCTCAAACGTAAGTTATAAATAACTCCACGACACTTCAATCAAGGTATATATTGCGCTAGATATATTGGCTTTAGGACCTGGCGAAGCGCAGCGCGATTGTCACTGCCAAACAAATGTGGACCTTGCATTGGTTAAAATAAAGTTGAAAATAATAAACTTATCCCCCGCCCGAGAGCTTATCAAACCGAGATAGGGGTGTGTGTTTCAGGTTAGGGTCGGGTTAATTAATTTCGACTTAATTTAAGGGGGAAGCGCTAAGGTAACCCGCGAAGTTCAAATTTTCTTACGTTTTTTGCAATTTGCTGGTCATTAAGTTATACGTTGACTAAAATACAATTCGCGACCGTAACAAATATGTATTTACAGAATTATAATCATTAGAATCAGTGAAGTTAGAATAATCCTAAAATGTTAAGATTTCATGAAATATTCATTCAGTAGGATTACTTGGTCTTAGAGAGTTGTGTTGAAACTAATATAATTATAATTAAGTAAATACATATTTGTTACGGTCGCGAATCATATTTTACACCTACATATTAATCATTCTATAAGCGAAACATAATAAAGTTGCCCAATTTCAACCATGCCGCAAATACAGCAACCTTAACAGGATTAGTTATTTAGTTTTTATTATTTGTATCTTTCATTTTTTGTTCTTTATACATTTTGATAACTTTCTTGCCGGGTACTAGTGTCTGGCTAAGTCCTGGTCGTTTTAGTTTTTTCTTGTCTGTCGCACCCTCCCAGACGGCGTCATCTGTAGGCAACACGGTGTCAAGGACGGCGAGGGGTGGCGGTACTGCCGTCATAGTGCCAGCACCCTCACATACCACAGACTTCAGTTTCTGGAAATTAAAGATTTTTTGCTGCTGATGAGGGTGTAAAATTTTGCCATTTACCTGCTTTAAAATAAATAAAATCAATTTTTTTTATTGGCAGGCATCGTAGGCCCATAGTGTGTTATTATTACAAGTAAGTACCTACTTAATTTTTTTATATTTCTAAGCACATTTTTTTGTAATTTTTTTAAAGATGAAAAGAATATATTCCTGACAGTTTCATAGATGCATAACTACATTACATTATTGAATCAATGCTATTGAAACTAAATAATTATACAGATAACTTTGGTGTTACGTAAGGATAACCCTATGTTATCATAATATTGACAAGCAGTACAGACAGTATTACTATGACCATAAAGTACCTGTTTATCTGCTTCCATTTCATCATTAGACTTCTGTATATCTGTGTCATGTGCATACTTGCAGTTGTGTCCAAAGCGGCAGCGCCCCTTCCGGTAGTTCCAGCATATCCTTTTGCCATTTATCATCTGTGTGTTGTCTTTACCTGGAACCTTACAGTTTTGCCTATGTACTTGACGATTGTATGCACCACTTGATACTAAACTTTTATTTTCTTTAGATACCATGAAATATAAGCAAGGATTAGCATATACCTTTAATTATTAAATAATTATTTATTAGTTTCTTGACAGGATAATCAGAAGTTGGTTTTGTTGCTAATAGATTGTTGATTTGTTTTTTATAATATGTATAACTGAGTATAATTTGTCTTTGGCTGGTATATACACAATAACTACCAATAGATAGTAGGTTTAACCAACATGTTGTTATACAGAAACTTTTTTAATCAAAACTCTGTCATGGACTTGTAAATTATAATTGTCTGATAGAAAGTCAACATATACCATTTTAACATGCTTCTCAAGTATCGCGGCCTTTGCTAGTTCAGCTTCCACGAACGGATTGGAAAAAACAGAAGTTTGTAGGCTACTTTCCCCGATCGTCGGCTTTGGCAGTTTAGGCTTTGTGCTCTCTGTCTGAGATCTGGAAATCGAACACAATCAAGTGTTATACAACAAGTTATAATGATCAATTGCGTTAAAGTTTACGAACTGTAGTTTTTACTTACTTTTCATGCTCCGTGATATCTTCCTCAGATTCACTAGAGGATGACCCGTAATTTAGTAAAGCGTTCATTATTGTGATGCGGTGAAACTATTTTAGAATAAACTACTGGAATAGTAATTACAATTACATACAATCACTAATAAAAACCATGCTTCGTATTGACTGCAGCGAAACAATAACAAATTGTCAAATTCAAGTCAAGTCAATCAATGATTGCGAAAGAAGAAGATAGCGACAGTTTTGCCTGCTCTCGCATTAATGAGTGAAAACACCAAGGCGATTACCTATCAAACCAAGCAAGATGATCTCTTTAATTATTTTATGTTTTTAACAGGTACCCACAGTGCAAATAATTATTATTTTACTTGCAAAATAGTATTTTCCATTACAACTAGAGTAATTTGTGGTAGAATGAATATTTAGTTTTAGTTTTTTATTCACTTGCAACATTTTAGTTTTGTAAAAATTATTACCACTCAATAATTACTGCTTGAAATGGTAGATTTTAAAATTCTAATTAAAATTTCGCATATTACAAATTACAATGTCTGAAGTCTTTAAACAAGGAAAACCTGGCCGAAGCAAGGAAAATCTGTTCAGGGTGTCTAAAAAGGCCACTTTGGCAGAATCATAATACGATAACATTGTGAATCATAATTGTTAACTCGTATCAAATCCCATTGGTAAAGGATTTTTCAGTTATTTAATCCAATCCCATCTCTTTGATTATACCTACGTATTGCAGCGAAAAAAAGAAAAACACGGACTGTCTTGCCATATTATGATTCATAATGTTAACCTTTTATGATTCTGCCAAAGTGGCCTTTTTAGTCCCCCAGGTGGAGATTCATAGACGACTCCGCCTTGGAGTGTAAATGTGGTGCTGTTCCACAAACGATGGGACATTTAATATCGTGTCCTGTCAGCTGTACGTTACAGGAACTGGTGGACGCTGGTGATGGCGCCAAACAAGTAGCCAAATTATGGGCCAAGTCCATTTAAATTGCTATCGACACGCTAAGAAGAAGAACAATGTCAATCTTTAAACTGTACCCCACTGAGGTAAACGCATTAATTTATTATGTTATATTTGCCCGTATGGGTCAACCCGACGAGACACATTACCCGTGCATTTTAACTGAAAGAATTGTGCTTACGCGGCGGACAGTCAGTTTGAGGGGAATGCGCTAGGTAGCCCGCGAAATTCTTTTCTTACGTTTATTGCAATTTGTCAGGTTTGGTTTGGTCAGTAAAGTATTACTTGCTCTGTATGGTCAGTGTCAGGTTGCATGTTGAGCAAAATATGATTCGCTAGAGCGTAGAAATTACTAGAATTAAATTAATTAAAATCATCAATACAACCCTTTAGAATTAAATGAATTAAAATCATCAATACCCACACAGCACATAATATCTAGTAGATATTCAATATTAGTCTACTGAAATCTAAGATATCTAAGATCATAATGGAACGTTTAGTAGATATCTACAACTGGTCTTGAAATCATCTCTTAGTTAAGATATTACATAATATCTAGAAGACATCTACAGCTGATGATCTCTTAGAGAAGATATTGCATAACGTCTAGTAGATATCTACTGTTGGACTTAAAAATGACTCTGAAAGTTCAGAAGAAACAAAGAAAATCAGCAATTTTTTTCGCTGTACTGAACCTTGCAATGCAAATTTATACTTACAAAATAATGAGTTGGACCCAGTTTTTCTATTTTTATTATTTAAAATAGACATACAATTTAACGAAATGGTTATAAACGTGGACGTTACATTTTACAATTCAACTCAGCAGATCGTAATAATCATCGCTTACGGCAAAAACACTTTGTACTTACAATAAATCGAGTTTATTGATTGGTACTTATTATTTATTTTATGAAACATTTAATTACAAAAAACATTTTAGTGTTTTTTGTAATGTTTGAAAGCTTTGTTTTCGAATTTTGCAACGCAGCGAGACGACGCGTTATGATTACTTGTATAGGAACGCAACGGAGTAATAGTGTTCTGTGGCCCCTATAAACAATATAACCTAAAAAAAAGGCACGCCGTTCGGCTCTGTAATTCTTTTAAAAACGTGTTTTCTTTGCATAAATACCTAATTGGTAAAATCACGATGTGGTAATTTGATGTAAAAGTGCAAAAAAAAAGAAGAAGAAAGTGTAAAAGTGCTCCAATCCTCTGGAGAAAACAAAGTCGATTTTTGGCGCTTGCTTGCTATTTCATTGACTTATATTATATGATGTAAATTAGAGGATGTGATGTGTAAAGAACTTGTTGTTTTCAGATCAGTTATTTGAAGAAATACGGTGGAAGCAATGTATAGGCAGCAACATTTACTCTTTTGCGGATGATGTTTTATGATTGCACTGGCTCCAAGTACTCTTGGGTTGGGGCTAAAAAGAAAAAAGTTTTCTCGTGTAGATAATCTAGAAGATATCTTCTAAAGTTTTCTAGTAGACATCTAGAAGACATGTCTAGTAGATGTGCATTTAAAATGTCTAGAAGACATTTAGGAGGCGGACATAGAGTCATCTTCTAGATATCTACTATAGTACTTGTAAATATCAGCAGAGGTCTCCTAGATGTTTGTATGAATATTTAAAAGATATTTACTAGATATTCTTTAGACATTGTGTGCTGTGTAGGTACAACCCTTTAGGTAACATAATCCTTTATGAATGAATTACTATTTAATTAAATATCAATCAATAGGATTATATGAACTTGACATTGACCTGCACATAGCAAAAGAACGTAACAAAATTTAAATTTCGCTGGCTACTCATCTCCTCACCCCTAAATGGAAGTTATATGTGTGGGTGCCCGGACTCAAAAAACGCTGTAACGAAATCGAACCTGTCTTAAAAACCTGATATATGCAGCCGGCCGGGCTAAGATGACACACCTAACCCCAATCCCCATCCATTTGCGTGAGAGATTACAATCGTATGAAGTTTCATCCCGTAACCAACCCAGTTTTAGCCCTATTAGCGTTGATATCGGGTTGTGTTTGTGTGTCCCAACCTTTTAATAAGACAATCGGCCTTTACTTTTGAAATGTTCATGCTTTGCAGGCTCATTAAATTTACACACACACACACACATTACGGTCACAGCTGATATCACGCTGGAACGGTGTTCAGTAATTCTATTAGTTCTACCGGTTAAGTATCTAAAGAGAGTGGTAACAAACTGAAGTTTGTCCTATTTGTCTAGCATTGATATTTGACATAGTATTAATCACTTCCGTGTGGTTCCAAATAAGCTTCTGCTTGAGACGAAGAGTACATCTATCCTCTTTTCTCATCATTTTCATTATTTAGTATTGGCATTCTTTTTTTTCTGGAACAAATACAACTTCACGGAGTTCTAAACAAAACTGCATATCCTCTGAAAGTCTTGTTCTTATTTCTAGTACTTATTCAACTTATTTTACACCTACAGCCAGGGCCGTAACTTCGGCCATATCAGTCGTGGCAATGATACAGACCCCCCCCCCCAGGTACAGCTACTTTTGCAAGAAAAATTAAAATGTAATCCAAATTCCCAAATTCAAGAAGTTAATTTTCATAATCACACTAATATTATAAAGGCGAAAGTTTGTGAGTGTGTAGGTGTGTGTGTGTGTGTGTTTATATGTTTGTTACTTCTTCACGCTTAAACGGCTGTACCAATTTTGATAAAACTTTGTATGGAGTTAGCTGACACCCTGGATTAACATATAGGCTACTTTTTATCCCGATATTCCCACGGGATCGACATTTACGCGGGTGAAACCGCGGGGCGCAGCTAGTAAATAATATAATGAAAATTAACGTAACTTGTTGCTTACAAAGGCTCCAAGATACAGGTCTGGTCCAATTCTCAAGTTCTTGCATTCCTTGAGTAAAATCGCATAGAAAATCTAACCTATCCGTCAGGATGCTAATGATGATAATGATAGTAATAAAGGCACCACCGCCGTATCTCTACGTTGACGTCGTGGCTTGCGCGCTCCGAACTCTAGGCCTGTGCCGGAAGAGTTTACTTTGCCGGAACAGGTCTAAGGTGAGGAGCCAGACCAAGAGGGATACAGAAACCAGCAGGGCAGCAGGTGGCGAGCTGTTAGGCAGTAGCGACCCCACGGACCCTATCTCCCGGGAGAAGTCTTGTTCCTCACCTCTGGCTTGCCTTTATTGGCCGGCAGGAGTGAACAATGACGAGGAACAGAGCTCCCACCTCATTCTTGCCTTTAGTGGCCGGCTTGAGTGGAGAGCAAACGTGCTCGGAGGAAGGAAGTATTCCAGTAAGATGCTGGTAGGTATCTTGACCGTACTTCCGAGATTGTCCTGATAGCCGTGGAATACCTCTCCACTCTTCATAAGCGCCTCAGGACCTACGCCGCCTGCCTGCTTGTCGCTACGTCACTATGTGCTAGCGACCGTTTCCGGGGCTCATTATTGAGTGTGCAAGTCACTCCCTGCTATTTTATCCGTGTATATATATTATGTATAAAACATTGATCAGGCAGGGGGTCATGGTTCTTTCATAGTTCTTGGTAACCAGTTCATTTTAGCCACCCAAACCCATAGTCCAACTTTTTATTTTTCCATATCCTGCAATTTGTTTTTTGTAAAAAAACAATTTTCCTCGATAAAACCGAGGAATCCGCAATATTTGATTGTTGTAAGATAAAAAATCTCACGATGAAAATAAGTGAGTTTTTTTTTTGCTCCTGGAGCTGGAAAGTTGCAGCCTGCAGTCTTTGTTCCAAACATAGAATTTTTCCATTCCTCCTACATGCAAATTTAGTAGATATATTTTTGGCTTTCCAGATGCTTACCTAGTATTTTGGTTTGAATTTTTAGCAGCGGAATGATATTCACATTTATTGGTCATCATCATCTACCTAGCCTTTTCCCAACTATGTTGGGGTCGGCTTCCAGTCTAACCGGATGCAGTCAGCTGCATCAGTCGCTCCATGTCAAATACTGGTATTCAGATACCAGTATTTTACATGGAGCGACTGCCTATCTGACCTCCACAACCCAGTTTTTGAGTAATACGATACCCCTTGTTAAGACTGGTTGTCAGACTTTCGGGCTTCTGACAACCCGTAACGACTGTCAAAGATCCACGAATGACTGCCTTCCGAGGCACGGAGGGGTCTCGGTATGTAAAGATGGTCACCCATCCACAGACCAACCGCGGCAAGCATAGCTTAACCTGATCGATCGACCTGTGCGGCTATTATTACTTAGCCACGGGCCCCTCATATTGACATTTATTGATATAAACTATAAATCGAAAAGCGTGAGTGAAGCAGGCGTCTTAGAACATAATTTTGCCACTATTCGTATTAACTGAGTATTTTTATAACAGTCATCCTTAATTTTGTTCCTAAAATAACCCTAAGAAACACGTGTCACGAAATAACCAAGTGTCAGTCATACTTTTTATGCATTGGTAGATTTCATTTCGGTATAGTAGAATTTTTCAATAAAGTATGATCACCCTATAATTTCTTTTTTCCCATATTTTTGAATGTGTGCGAGCGAGACAAGAACTCTCGCTAGTTTGCCGTGTAGTGACGGCGGCATCAATTTCTGAATTAATTACCATTTGTCGCAAAAACTGCGCGTCCTTTATCTTTTCTAGACCAAAATCTTTAATCTTATTGCAGGTTGTGTTGATTAGTGATCTAAATGGCATCGGATGATGAAGTAGACGGTTCTTTCGCAGGTAAACGTTGAATTTAGCTAGCATGTCATAGGTAAGCCGCGAATAGCGGTATCATGTGTTTACTTGCGGTATAAGCAATTAAAAATTTAGAAAATTTTGGGTTCCGTGTCTTAGTTTTTGCCACTTATTTAGTCAAAACAGAGTGATGTGTTATTAAAGAATTGGTTTTTCAGTGAGTTAAGGTTGTATTTGTTATTTTGTGGTTGTAAATATTTTTAAGTGGCAGTTTGTGACAGAAAAGAACATGCGATATCCCCTCATTACTACTTAACAAAATGGACGCCGCCAAACAAAGGGATTAGTGACCTTAGCGAGAGGAGTGTGCTCATGTGGCGAAATGCAGTATCGGAGAGGTTTAGCTAGAGTGTTGGTAAGAGGGTAGAGTGGTGGACTGGTTTGACCAGTTTATTGTGAACTTGCAGGCGACGAGGACGTGGAGGAAGGTGAGGGTCAGAACGAGAACTCAGGAGAGAGTGATGAAGCACCTCCAAAGGTAATTGTAAAATATTATATTCATTCATGTTTTTAGTATTATTCCACTGTGAATGATTGTATTTGTAAACATTTGAGGTACTGCTATTTGTGTTATGGTTGTCTTGTTGAAGTAAAAAATTCATTAGCTGTGAATGATATTGTTAGGAGGACGAAGACTACTCACCTGAAGATGGTAGAAAGAAGAAAAAGGGGAAGAAAAGGAAAGCCCGTGGAGAAGAGAAGAAGGGTAGAAAGAAAAAGAAGAAGCGTAAGAATGAGAGTGAAGAGGTAAGTTTAGAGACATTCTTTTCGTTTTATTGACATGGGATATGCATATACCTTAGATCGTCATCTGCCTAGCCTTTTCCCAACTATGTTAGGGTTGGCTTCCAGTCTAACCGGATGCAGCTGAATACCAGTATTTTACATGGAGCGATTGCCTATCTGACCTCCACAACCCAGTTACTGGGTAACACAATACCCCTTGTTAAGACTGGTTGTCAGACTTTCAGGCTTCTGATGACCCGTAATGACTGTGAAAGATCCAAGAATGACAGCCAGGACCTATGGCTTAAGTGCTTTCCGAGGCATGGAGGGGTCTTGGTATGTAAAGATCCCATCCATGGACCAACCGCGGCAAGCGTAGCTTAACCTGATCGATAGAACCGCGCGGCTGTTATTTCTTAGCCACAAGTCATACCTTAGATTTAGATAGCCAATCTAAAAAGCATGGTGCATTGAGTGATTTAAACAGAAAAATGCAAAGTCTTCCGTACATGATATGCCTTTCCATCTTGACTAAACCTGTGCTTGAATAACCTCCTTTTTTTGAAGTTGGTAAAAATAGAAAGTTGAAATCGTTAATAAAAGAATCTCTTTCACTTATAAAATCTTTTCTATCTATTACATCACTAAGATTGTTATTGAAACATGTGAACTTTTCTGAATAGGTATGTGATGTCACCAATGATCTAATTACTGAAATCTTACTTGGCACTTTATAAACTGACTTTACAATAAAATCAATTAAGTATTAAATTTGTCATCCTTTAACATAATGATTGAACCAAGTATTCAATTACTTCATGTAGATTGAGTTTTATTGTATTTACGTTGTAATCAGTGCCACTACTATAAATGTGATAAGGTTTTTCATTAACTGTTTCATTCAGCTGCATCCAGTTAAACTGGAAGCCGACTCCGACATAGTTCAGAAAAGGCTAGGCAAACTAATTGATTTGAGTCAAGTATGAAATAATAACAAATTTGTAATATTCCGTCATAAGTTTATTTTATACTATATACTGGGTGTGCTATGTTTTTTGTTTTAACAAAAAACATAGCACACCCAGGAATAAAGTAGCGTCTCATTAGTGAAAGAAATTTCGTGTTCGAATCAGTAGTTCCGAAAATTACCCCCTACAACCTCACAAACTTTACCTCTTTATAATATTATAGTATAGGTGTAATCCTTTATTAAAAAAATCAAGTCACTTGAGTTTATAAACAGAACATTCACACAGTACTTTGACCTTACCAAAACAAACAAAACCTCTTTTATTTCAATGTTATCTTAAAGTTAATTACTACCTCTAACCACACAACCATGTAAATCTAAATAAACAAATCAACAATAGTTTGCATGTAAAAGGCAATTATTTCTAGGGAAGCACCAGGAAGTGGTGTGAGGTCATTTTGGGGGCTGACTTTTATAATTCTTGATGTTCACATAACATAACGTCTATAATCCCCGAAGGGTTAGGCAGAGACCTGCAGTACATCCACATTTCGCTATTTATGTTTAAGTCCCATGTAACAGGAGGTGAGCCTATTACCACCAGTCTCCAGGCTGCGTGATGTTCAGAGAATGCTAATTTTCGCCTATTTTGAATTGAATAAGTATCAACTGTTTTGGCTTTCAACATAATATAAAAGCTCTGTATCTCTAACAGTTCTAAATTAATGTTTTCTTACTTAGGAGGAAGAATTTGGCGGTGGTGGAGGAGTCGAGATTGAGGCAGAAGGTGATAGTGACTATGCACTCAGTGCTATGTCATCCACAAAGAAATCTAGAAAAGGCAGAGGAAGTAAGCACAACACACCTGTGACACCGGCAGCCTCTGATTCAGGGTCTAGTAAGTATTACTTGTTATTTCTATTACTTGTAGTTTCTTTTATGTGTAGAACATCTCTACTCGTCATACAACTGAATAGTATGACACTGTGACAAAATATTATGACACTGTGTGTGATGATGAGGCTGTGAGTGTGCTTGGGTGAAGTCTGCTCAGTAGAAATAAATAGTAAACATTTCTAAGACCTCTCAAGAAACTTGTAACTCGATCTTGGCTCTGGTATAGGATTAAAAATGTTAAATACATCGTTTTTCTGAAAGACCCTTTGCTCAGCAATCATGTCTCACTGCATTAGGTTGTTTTTTTTTCTTTTTAGTCAGTGTTGAAAAATGTTAAGTCATACTTTGTTACTGTCCATCCATTTAACTGATGGGAATATAGTCCTGTTATTATGTCATGACATGCATAATATTTTGAACAGGAAAATAATGTTTATGGTAAAACCCTAATTTCAGTTCTCTTATTTAAATAAATAAATACTTTTTAAAATTATTCAGAAAATGACATAATTGTCATTAACAGACATTTGTGAAGGTAACACTGAAGGGCTTATGACCAATACTGGACAACAGCATTGCAATATGAATAGCGCCATTCATTTATTGATCATGTTTTTACGCATTCGTATTTCAAGTACTTTATTAGTTACGTAACAAGAAACGCGTCACATATATTAATCACGCGAGTCTTTGCAAGAAAAATAACAAACATTTACACTTTAAAATACAGATATTTAGGAATTGTTTATTACTTTAGGATGCAGGACATGCGGTACATACAAATAATGGAATGAATAATTATTTCCTAGATATTCTAATCGAAGTCTAGCGACGCGCAGTGCAATGACCTCTTCAAGTTTATAATGACCTTGCTCAGTTCTCTATCATGTATCAAGATCGTGTTAAATTTGCGTTTGTGTCTATAATTTGTGCATATTTTGTTATCATATTGGTAGTAGTATCCTGATTGGGTTTATTGTTTTTTTTTATTTCCTCAATATGGAGTGTTTGGATTGGATTGGACGTTTATTTCGATCGATTTGTCGGGGACATAGGCTTACTGAATATTCGACTCAAAATGTTTGGTGGGATATCAAAGCACTTACAAAGCCCTAGGTCTTGCAGAAGATTCACAGTGAAGCGAAATCTTTCGTCAACACACAAAAATAATATCGATCCCTAACATTAAATTGCGTGTTAATATTTCAAGTTTATTTGTATGCAAAGTTCTAATGCAAAATCCAAATTAATACTGTCATATATATGTATGCATGGCCATTTTCAAATTCTAAGGCGAAATTACAAGCCTGTCTTTAAGAGCCTATACTACCTCAAATGGCTTAGCATGATCCTCCGTTATGTCGAAAATACCGCAGCATTAGTTTTGAAATAAATATATGCTAAAGTTGAGGATTAATGTAAGGTACT
Source organism: Oligia fasciuncula (assembly GCA_963082905.1). NCBI lineage: Eukaryota > Metazoa > Arthropoda > Insecta > Lepidoptera > Noctuidae > Oligia > Oligia fasciuncula. The sequence goes on along the minus strand of OY720393.1, from coordinate 18,166,796 downwards.
ATGTTAGACGAAAACACAATTCCATAAAATTTTCTCGATAGAAAAAATTTTTCATGATCTAATTTGAAGTATTTTTTTAATCCCAGCGGTTTATTGTTCAGTTTGGATTTTTTTAATCCCAGCGGTTTATTGTTCAGTTTGGAGGTATCCAAACTGAACAATAAACCGCTGGGATTAAAAAAATACTTCAAATTAGATCATGAAACTTTGTATACTAACTGAACTAACTATAAAGCAGGTCTTATGTCATAAAGTGAAAAATAACTTTAATTTCGGAAGTCGGTGGCAAAAAACAAAAATACAAATCCAAAGACACCGACTTCCGAAATTAAACTTATTTTTCACTTTATAGTGTTTTTTGGAAGTCGGTTGTTTTTTTTGTAAAAAAGTTTTTTTTAAACACGCCGTTGACGCGCGTTTGTAGCGATACAGACGCGATACGCACGCGAGTTATACGCAGCCTGTAGACCTTCTATAGGATAAAAGCGCGCCGTCGACGCGTTTCTAAAACGCGCGTCAACGGCGCGTTTAAAAAACGTGGTGTGCACAGGCCCTTAGGTTGACTGGTAGAAAATACTTCAGGCATTAAGTCCGCCTTTGTACAGCAGTATTTTTTACATGTGGATAAAGTTTTAATAAGTAAAAACTTACCCACTAGATGCATTCTTGAACTAGTGATTAATTTTTATTTATCTTTGACGTTATTTCAGCCGAAATCTTTAGGCCGGTTAAACCGCTCTTCGCCTATTGCGAGCCGATCCTAAATGTGCAATGTTTCCACAGTAGGCATGCCGACAGTAGAAGAAGTGTGCTCGTCATTCGGGCTCACTGACGTGGACATACAGTATTCAGAAGCAGACTTAGAAAACTTGACCTCGTACAAGCTGTTCCAGCAACATGTGCGGCCATTGCTCGTCAAAGAGAACCCTAAGGTAAGTTCAGTTTTATGCAAGTGTCTGGAATATTGAGGAATGGAAGATGTTTCTCCCAAGAACTAACGATGGTTAAAACATTTAGACATAGAAATTGCCTGTTGAATGTCGAGAGTTCGGGGTTTTTTTAACCCTAGCATATTTCTTTTTTCATTTACTGAAATTTACTTGCAAGAATTGTAGTACCTACATTACAGATGACGGTAGACTATGCGTATGACCACTATGTCACCTTTAGGGGTAGGTATTGATGTGATTGACGATGGAGCATGCTTGTCTAAAAGTAAACTACTCACTCTGTAAAAATCTTTGATATAAATATATAGGGTACTTGCAATTCTGAAAATGGGAGACATCAATATTTATGCAGTAATTAACTCATATCAGTTAAATCACTATTGGCTGTTTGTTTTCCTCCTAATGAAATAACTAGGTTTTACTTCACCTACCCAGTAATAGATGAAATAACTAGGAACTTCCTCATTCTATTGTTGGACTATGATTGGCCCTACCAATTCGATAAGAATGATATGGTGATTCATTTGTGAAGAATTCAAGAATATGCAACGCACATGTGCCTTGCCTAACACAAGAACATAAGAGTCATAGTTCTAGGTTTCTATATATTATGTATCTCATGATTATGGACTCTGTTTCAATACAAAAATCAGACATTATTCTTGATAAATAAACTCAAATTGTTGGTCTTACTTACTAAACACGAGCTTTTGCATTTACAAATTTTAAAACTGGCCAAGTGCGAGTCGGACTCGCACACGAAGGGTTCCGTACTACAAGGCAAAAGCACCGAAAAAAAACACTGTTGTATGGTAAATAAAATAAATATTTAAGGGGGGCTCCCTTAAATATTTATTTTATTTTTAGTATTTGTTGTTATAGCGGCATCAGAAATACATAATTTGTGAAAATTTCAACTGTCTAGCTATCGCGGTTCTTGAGATACAGCCTGGTGACAGACAGACGGACGGACAGACAGCGAAGTCTTAGTAATGGGATCCCGTTTTTACCCTTTGGGTACGGAACCCTAAAAATGAATCAATTTCGGCGACTCTACTACTCGACTCTAAATGAATCGTTCATTCAACCAGGTTCCAGTATCAAAGCTGATGATGTTAGTAGCAGCAAAATGGCGGCTGTTCTGCGAAACAAACCCGCACCTTAGCAGCGGGACCCCGGCTATGGGCTCCGAAGAGAACACAAACACGTCTACAACTTCGGACTACGTGCCTAAACCCGGCCGGCCTGGACGCACCCCTAAAGAGGTTAAGGTAATTATACTTTTAGACCTTTGTTTCGAAGCGGTAGAAATCGATTCTATTTCGATTTTCGCTATCCATTCGTTATGGTTATATCATACGTGGTACCTGCGACAATTTTCAGCAGTTACACTCCCCCTTATCACAAGGTCGAGAAACAGCACCCTCATTGGGAACACACTTCTGCTCAACAACGTAAATAACGCATTGAATGTTGTTGCACTATCAAAATCAAAGCCAGGTCTAGTTTGTTTGCAGTGTGATGGAACTTTTCTATATCTAATATGTCCGACTACGAACCAAGAACCAGCCTACAACGGGACTTGTCGTGCCACAACTCTCATACATTGCAGTCTTGCCTGCGAGGGTCACCTTTATTTTATAGTTTTCTCTAAAAATGTTAATGCTTCGACTAACCTCATGTACCATTGACGATGGTTACCGATAACATTTAGTTTGGCTTTCTAAGCTATGAAAACTGACTGTCTTAATTTCGCACAGAACGAAGAAGTAATAGAAGAGCCGGAAGAGGAAGAAGAAGAGGAACAGAGTGATGAGGGCGCCGCCGCACCACGTAAGCGAGGCCGTAAGCCTAAGCATGGCGGCACGCCCGCCGCGCCACGCGGCAAGCCCGGTCGCAAACCCAAAGTACCCACCTTGAAGATCAAGTTTAGTAAGAGGAAGAGGACTAGCAGTGTAAGTTTTGTGATGACAGCCATATTTTTTTAAATTCCCAAATAATTAATATCTTTTATACTCCATTTGAAATAAGATTAACCTTTTTTACAGTCCGTTCAACCGATTTTGAAATCTGTTGCGTTGGTGGCATGACATATGGCAGCTGCAGTAAACAGTTGGTGTTGTAACCACTTTTTTGGTTTTAATACCATCCTTATGCCTCTATGGTATAGAAGTCAAAATCGGTTGAACGGGCTGTAAAAAGGTTTGTTTAAATGTCTAATCTTGTTTCAAATGCAGTATAGGTAAGCTAGATTAAGACAGGATATAGGTCAACAGCATGTTAAATGATAAAATGGATAAAAAGAACACTTTATAAACATCTTTAAAAAAAAAAAAAAAATGGTTGCCTGTAAAGTCGGTTTTACGGGCGAAGATTTTACGTGACAACGTCTTTTTCTCGGTAGAATATTTATTGATATGAATATAATTAAATTGCACAATAGGAACAAGGAATTAAATGAAAATAAGAACGTAACGTTACCGAGCGTTACACTTTTTCATAAATGACTCCCAGCCGCAACCTAATTTAAAATAAGAACGTAACGTTACCGAGCGTTACACTTTTTCATAAGTGACTCCCAGCCGCAACCTAATTTAAGACGTTGTCACGTCAAAAAAAATGGTTGCCTGTAAAGTCGGTTTTACGGGCGAAGATTTTACGTGACAACGTCTTTTTCTCGGTAGAATATTTATTGATATGAATATAATTAAATTGCACAATAGGAACAAGGAATTAAATGAAAATAAGAACGTAACGTTACCGAGCGTTACACTTTTTCATAAGTGACTCCCAGCCGCAACCTAATTTAAAATAAGAACGTAACGTTACCGAGCGTTACACTTTTTCATAAGTGACTCCCAGCCGCAACCTAATTTAAGACGTTGTCACGTCAAAAAATGGTTGCCTGTAAAGTCGGTTTTACGGGCGAAGATTTTACGTGACAACGTCTTTTTCTCGGTAGAATATTTATTGATATGAATATAATTAAATTGCACAATAGGAACAAGGAATTAAATGAAAAAAATGGTTGCCTGTAAAGTCGGTTTTACGGGCGAAGATTTTACGTGACAACGACCGATCATCCGATCATAGTTGAGTGGGAGAGAGACGCAAGGCATTCGGCGGGCCTCTCTCTCGTTCGGTGACTCATCGTAACGTTACCGAGCGTTACACTTTTGACGTGACAACGTCTTAAATTAGGTTGCGACTGGGAGTCACTTATGAAAAAGTGTAACGCTCGGTAACGTTACGATGAGTCACCGAACGAGAGAGAGGCCCGCCGAATGCCTTGCGTCTCTCTCCCACTCAACTATGATCGGATGATCGGTGGTTGTCACGTAAAATCTTCGCCCGTAAAACCGACTTTACAGGCAACCATTTTTTTTTTTCATAAGTGACTCCCAGTCGCAACCTAATTTAAGACGTTGTCACGTCAATAAGAACGTAACGTTACCGAGCGTTACACTTTTTCATAAGTGACTCCCAGCCGCAACCTAATTTAAAATAAGAACGTAACGTTACCGAGCGTTACACTTTTTCATAAGTGACTCCCAGCCGCAACCTAATTTAAGACGTTGTCACGTCAAAAAAACTAGTTGAGGTTGGTGTTTCCCAGCAGACTACTCTGAGAAAAAAGACGTAACAAACTCGAGAGCTTTTAAAGTCCAAACAATTAAATTGCAATGGCCAGGTCATATGAGGACCATGTACAATAAAATTATTGTACATAGGGCGATGTCCAAGGTGGTCTTATAAGGAAAGCAACAGACAGGTTTGATTGGATCTGTCCGGAACTCCAGACAGTGCATGCATGTGTCAGTGGATGTTACGGGAAAGTACCAATGTAACTTTTCAATTAATATTTACTTTCTGAGTTAATCTTGGATATTATTCTTCTTCTTCTTCGTGTCGCTGGCACAACTGTATTTTAAATCTTGTTTTCCCAAAACTTTGCCACTTCCACGGCGTTGTCGGTGGCAGCGCAGAGGTCACTTTGACTGCATGTTTTGGGACACAGAGGGCAGGATAGGAGGTGGAGCATGGTTTGTGACATAGGTCCGCATTCATACCCTTCTGCCGTTGCGTCAAGGTAGCCCCATTTTACCAGGTTGGACTTACATCTTCCCAATTGTGTCCGGAGACGGTTCAGAGATTGGATATTATTGACATTGATGAAGGAAGATATTGTGAGAAAACCTAGACAAGTCTGAAATCGCTAATCTTTTAGAAGAGTTTTTTGATCTACAGTGGGACAAACATAGGCTACTATTATTTCCAGTGTATTATTTGTACAGACTTCTATAGGAATTTGTGTTTTTCTCACTAGGAGGAAGATCAAGAAGGCAGTGCCGTGAACTCGGACTCAGATGCAGAGTTTGAACAAATGTTGGCCGAGGCTGAAGAGCCGAAGCCAGTAGCAGCGGCCGCCGCCGAGGAAGGAGTACCGTTGAAGGAAGATGACCCTGCTGTACCTGTGAGTGGCAACATTTTATATTTAAACATTTTGTTTATTTACTTATGGGGACTACATGACCTGAAGCACGGTCACTGTCGTACTGCATAGAAAAGTAAGAGAAGCGCAATGATACAACGCTGGTAATTTATTGCAATATATGAAGCAATTATCTATTTACAAAAAATCTATTGTTTGGACTAAAAAATTAACAACATCCTAAAGCACTAGGCTTTAGGATGTTGTCAAAAAATCATAATATACATACAATACATATACATATGATTGTATGTATATTGGTATGGTTTTTATTGTGAAATGTAAGTTTTTTGAGGTATCTTCATGATTTTTTTCTATCGCACCAAATTTTTTTTTTGGAAACTTTTTTACTAATTAAGCAAATTGACGACTATTGAATTCCCCAGGGTATTTTATAAGCCATGTTTCTCCCTTTATAGCAACCCAAAAAGAAGGCAAAGACCAAGATTGGAAACAAGAGCAAAAAGAAGAAGAAACTGAAGACTACGAATAAGTTCCCCGATGGCGCCGAGGGAGAACATGAACACCAGGACTATTGTGAGGTTTGTAACCTGTTTTAATTTAAATCTTGATTTATCGAAACTTTTGCACATTGTATAAAGTCAAACTCGAAGTTTTCAAACTTGATTATGAGGCAAAACAAAGAGCTTTGAAGCTGAATAAGGCCCTTTCTACACGAACGTTTTTCTTGCCGTGAAAATTGCGGTTTTGCCGTGAAAAACTACGGTTGATTCGCCAGGCGCGGTCGTCAGTATGTATCAGATCAGATCACTATGGAAGCTGGTTAACGACATGGTGGCGGTGACTGTAAAGTAATCGTGTCAGTTTGTATTATGTAAGGGACTCAGGCTCAATATTCTTTGCGTCCCGAAAAGTAGCAGATGTCTAGTAGTATCGACCTCGTAAATTCTTTACCACCTTAAGGTTGACCCTCACTTGTACGTTATAAAACGGACCTTTTTGTTTTTTTTTTTTGTCTCTGTGACAGTTACTTAAATTCAACCGTAGTGAAGTTATTGAAGACAAAATAAAGCTTATTTCTCGTTACTACCAGGTTTGTCAACAAGGTGGCGAGATAATCCTTTGCGACACATGCCCACGTGCCTACCATTTGGTGTGTCTCGAGCCTGAGCTAGAGGAGACACCCGAGGGTCGCTGGTCCTGTCCACATTGCGAGGCCGAGGGCAACCAGGAACAGGAAGATGATGACGAGCATCAGGAGTTCTGCAGGTAAGAGTGCAGCTGACCAAAATAACTTAGAAATGCTCGTCCCCCTGCTGCCTCATTTGCCTAAAATTATACAAACATTGATTGAACAAAATCTATATAAATATAAAACAAAGTCGGGTTAGTTACGCCATTTATAACTCAAGAACGGCTGGACCGATATTATGATCTTGGATTTGTGTCTGCCCCGAATATGAAGAAGTATTAAAACATGGGAAAAATTCACAAAAAACTTTTATAATAAGATTTTCATTTTCTAATACATTCGTTCTTATTGATTCCGAGGCGGTACGATGTTCGCTGGGTCAGCTAGTACAGAATATAATTCAGATTTTGGTACTTGAAGTGAATCTTTGAATAATGCTAAGACAAAGGTAGCCCATGTCTTGGCTCGAAACTATCACTGACTTATTATTGTAATAATTTATTAGAATGGACAATCGTCCCACCTCCTTTTGGATCCAGACAGAAAACCTACGTATTTTCAGGTCTTTTACTGTTTTTTGTTTGGCATCAATAGTGTCCGACCGAAGGTGCAATTCTGGCCGAAGCCGAAGACGATTAATCGGTATTCACCAAAACCTTCGGCCGAAGCCGAAGCCGAAGCCGAAGGTGTCATTGACCTTGAGAATTACGATAGTTACTTTGATCTCAGAATATACTAGATACATATTGTGAGAGCTTTAGAGATTTGACCCAATAACGAGCCGAGTGAAACACTTATTAGAATTTTAAGACGCGCTCTCAAACTTGTTTTGACTCGTTTAGTTTACTAACTGCGATTCGTTTGCTCCGGTGCGGCGGCGCGGCGAAACTCTGCTGCTCTGCACACTCTCCGTCTCGCTCTAGCATCGTTCAGTAAATTTCAAATTTTGACAACTAGCAAACCTTCGGCTTCGGCCAAACCTTCGGCAAATTTTTGGCCGAAGCCGAAGATTTGGCCGAAGGTGCTTTTTTGGCCGAAGGTGGCCGAAGCCGAAGCCGAAGCTTCGGTCGGACACTAGGCATCAATCATCATTCTCCTGCCCCCATCCCAATTTATCTGGGGTCGGCGCAACATATCTTTTTCTTCCATACTTCTCTATTAGTCGTCATCACGGTAGTTACCCCCCCTTTCAAACTTGTTTGTCATCAATATGTAACAAATTCTTCACAAAGTTTATACAACTTACGATTACATTACACCACATTCCTTTACCTCCACAGAGTTTGTAAGGACGGCGGTGAACTTTTATGCTGTGACTCTTGTCCGTCAGCATACCATCGGTTCTGCCTCAATCCGCCACTGGAAGAGGTGCCAGACGGAGACTGGAAGTGTCCTAGATGTAGTGTAAGTATTCACATTACTTTACCTATATTTAGGGAACTGAAAATCAAAGAGCAACAATGAATAGCTAATCTTTGAGACCACTTGCTCTCGAGATTACACTGTAATTTTTTATACATACATGCAGTTTTACAAGTTAACGTTCTTTTAGAAATCACATATTTATCAGCAGTTTAAACAAAACGAGGAGCAAGTAAAATTTGTAAGTTCACGCTAGTTATAGAGAGAAACAAGTAACAAAGCTATTTGAGACAAAAATATCAACTTTCAAGTGTCGGACATTGACCTCTTAGATCCGGAAAAAAAAACATGCTATTCATAGTGCTACTGAGTTTGATGTAATAGATTGTATTTTTTCATCTTTTTTTTTGTGTTGCTAACCAATAGAACTTAATGGAGTTGCAAAAATAGTTAACAAGTCAAGCTTATTTAATTAATGGTTAAATACCTTTGGTCTCATAACGTTCAAGTTGCAAAATAACATGGTAGCAAAAAGTTCAAATCTCATAAGACCCCAAGTCTCGAAACCTCCAAGTTGCAAAATATCTACATCTCAAAACGTTCAAGTTGCAAAATAGTCAAGTCTCTTACAAAAACAAAGTTATTTAAGAAAAAATTATCCTTTTAGTGTCCACCGTTGGATGGCAAAGTGGCGAAGATATTGACGTGGAGATGGAAGGAGCAATCGGCGAAGTCGAAGGCGCCGCGCTCGCGGGAGTTCTTCGTCAAATGGCACGACCGGTCCTATTGGCACTGCAGCTGGATATCTGAACTACAGGTGAGTTTTAAAACAAGTGCGAGTTGGACTCGCACACGAAGGGTTCCGTACCACAAGGAAAAACGCCGAAAAAACACGTTTGTTGTATGGGAGCTCCCCTTAAATATTTATTTTATTTTGTTTTTAGTATTTGTTGTTATAGCGGCAAGAGAAATACATAATTTGTGAAAATTTCAACTGTCTAGCTATCGCGGTTCTTGAGATACAGCCTGGTGACAGACAGACGGACGGACAGACCGCGAAGTATTAGTAATAGGGTCCCGTTTTTACCCTTTGGGTATGGAACCCTAAAAACGAAAATGTAAATGACGATAAAAAAAACATCGTGATGAAAAAAAGCGAAGATTACCTAGCCATCCAATTTTATAGTCTAAGGACATGTTTGGCAGTATTCAGTGTCTGTCTGGATCTACCTAGATAAAAAGAGAGAAATAACTTTGAACTAGTATGATTATAGGTGCCGCCGGTACTTTTTCGGAGATGGTGAAACAAGCCACTTACTAATCTTTGATTGGTGGTTTAATGTTTCGATTTTCTTGCGTAAATACAGATCCAATTCTTCTTTTTTAAAACCAGCCATGAACTAAGATAAACAAAACTATTGATGACCTACAACATCACAAACAATTCTACATCTCGTGTTATTATTTACATTTCAGTTGGACGTCTTCCACCCGCTAATGTACCGATACTACATGCGCAAATCAGACGTCGAGGAGCCTCCTAAACTAGAGGAACCTTTGGACGAGCGCGACGGACGCGTCAAGAGGCTGCGGGATAAGCAGGATCATGACACTGACGAGAAGATTCTTGAAGAGAAATATTATAGGTGAGATGAATTTTAAGGAATTTTCTGACTGCCCTTTGATGAAGGTGACGTGGTCATGATCGTGTGTGATCGTGCGGTATTCGGTATTATTTAGGCGATAGTCAGCCAGCCGCACAGGTCGATCGATCGGGTTAAGCTACGCTTGCTGCGGTTGGTCTGTGGATGGGTGACCATATCGTTACATACCGTGACCGTTCCGTGCCTCAGAAAGCACGTTAAGCCGTTGTTCCCGGCTGTCATTCGTGGATCTTTGACAGTCGTTACGGGTAGTCGGAAGCCCGAAACTCTGACAACCAGTCTTACCAAGGGGTATCGTATTACCCAGTAACTGGGTTGTGGAGGTCAGATAGGCAGTCGCTCCATGTAAAATACTGGTATTCAGCTGCATCCGGTTAGACTGGAAGCTGACCCCAACATAGTTGGGAAAAGGCTAGACAGATGATGAGTGAGCTGGTCTTAAAAAGTCATCAAGGGATTATTTTAAACGGATTTGTAATCAATTCATTTGTCTCTTACCCCATGTCGTATTCGCGTGGCGATCGTTTTATACTAAGATAGTTCAGCAGCCACTGCTGTAAATATTCAGGCTGTCATCATGAATATTTTATTTCCTCAATAAAAAACTTACCAAATAGCCCAACTAACATCAGTATATTTATAATCCTCTCAGAAAACAACAGCATTCACTATTGTTCCCAACTCTAACAAACAACCCATGACCTCAGATACGGCGTGAAACCCGAATGGCTGGTCGTGCACCGAGTGATCAACCACCGCACCTCCCGTGACGGCACCACGTACTTCCTCGTCAAGTGGAGGGACCTGTCGTACGACCAGGCCACGTGGGAGTCGGAGAATGCCGATATAGCTGGGTTGAAGAATGCTATGGAATATTATCAGGTAAATCAAAAAAACTTTTTCAAATTATATATTTTTGAAGTGCATGAAGGGCATTACACATGTTTAGGCGCGTTGGGTGTTCTTTTAGATGGGAAAAAACCATTGAACTCGCGACACTGTTACCGTAACCGACACCGCGCTATATTCGGATGTGTTCGGCTGTCCTCGGGATGTACTCTGTTTTAATGTCCCGTTATGTCAGTGAGTGATGGCAAAGTATTCTGTTTGTGTTTTGTTTAAAAGACGATTCAAAAACTACATGTAATTGTTCAAGTGTTCACTTCTGTTGGCGCTCCCGGAGTGCCACTGTTTTTCTTTTTTGAGTTTATCTTTGACATTACTGACACCGGTGAAGGAAATCATCGTGAGGAAATGTGGACTTATCTTTACTAATATTATAAAGCTGCAGAGTTTGTTTGTTTGTTTGAACGCGCTAATCTCTGGAACTACTGGTCCGATTTGAATGATTATTTTAGTGTTGGGTAGTCCATTTATCGAGGAAGGCTATAGGCTATATAACATCACGCTACGACCCTTAAGAGCCGCGCAGCGTGTGACACCGCGGGGAACAGCTAGTAGTTTATATAAGTCTAATCGCCAACCCGTCTTGAAACATTTACGAAACATCCTCATATACAGCGTGTTACGTAAAGGGTATGGACATATCAAACACACTGATTCTTTTGGTGATAATGAACTACATGACAACATTTTTTAATACCTATACCTACATAATTATAAAGTTAAGAAACATTTAACTAAAAATCAATTATGCTTCCAATTGAATTCTACACATCACTAGACCAAGTCAGCTGATCGGTGTCAATAAACTACACACAAAAGAACAACTCGGTAAAAGATTTGTTTCCCGCCGCCGTTGCAGCGCCGTGATGTGCGTGTGTGCTAGGCGCACAGACACGTAATGGATAATGTTAATGACCCTCGTAGTGCTGTGACACGTTTGTTATGATTTTAATTTAATAAACTATCGAAATAAAAAAAATATTAAGCATTTTCAAAGTTATTGCTTTTGAGCTGAAACTTTGTACAGAGATTCTGGACCAGATACACTCTTCAACCCGTTTTTATGGATATACCCTTTCCGTAACACGCTGTATAGAACCATCGATTGAAACTTGTAACATAAAGTAAAATAATGGAACTCTTTATATTTACAGGACATGCGCGGCTACATCACATCTGAAGGCAAGACAAAAGGCACCAAAGGCAAGAAAGCAGGACGCAAGAGCAAGAACAAAGACATTATAGACGAAGATGACAGCAGCGGCGCCTTACAGATGAAGCCTAAGAAATACAACCCACCGCCTGATCGTCCCACCACTAACTTGAACAAGAAATACGAAGACCAGCCACCCTACGTGTACGAGACCGGCATGCAGCTTCATCCATACCAACTTGAAGGTCTTAACTGGCTGCGATATTCCTGGGGACAAGGCATCGATACTATACTCGCTGACGAAATGGGTCTCGGAAAAACTATTCAGACAGTCACATTCCTTAACTCGCTGTTCAAGGAGGGACATTGCAAGGGGCCTTTCTTAGTCTCTGTGCCTCTGTCAACTATCATCAATTGGGAGAGAGAGTTTGAACTGTGGGCTCCTGACCTATACTGCATTACCTACGTCGGTGATAAAGATTCGAGAGCTGTTATAAGAGAGAATGAACTCACGTTCGATGATGGCGCTAACAGAGGTGGACGACCTTCCAAGATCAAGTCACAAGTCAAGTTCAACGTACTTCTCACGTCTTACGAGTTAGTTTCTATCGATGCCACTTGCCTCGGCTCCATTGAGTGGTCCGTTTTAGTAGTAGACGAAGCCCACAGACTCAAGAGCAACCAGTCCAAGTTCTTCAGGCTACTAGCAGGTTACCACATCAACTACAAGCTACTACTCACCGGTACCCCCCTACAGAACAATCTAGAAGAATTGTTCCATCTCTTGAATTTCTTAAATAAGGATAAGTTCAATGATCTCGCCGCATTCCAGAATGAATTTGCCGATGTGTCGAAGGAAGAGCAGGTGAAGAGGCTTCACGAGATGTTGGGACCTCACATGCTGCGGCGACTGAAGGCTGATGTGCTCAAGAACATGCCCACCAAATCAGAGTTCATTGTACGAGTAGAGTTGTCACCCATGCAGAAGAAGTACTACAAGTACATTCTGACGAGGAACTACGAGGCTCTGAACCCCAAGAGTGGTGGACAAACTGTGTCTCTGCTCAACGTCATGATGGACTTGAAGAAGTGCTGTAACCACCCCTATCTCTTCCCCGTCGCGGCCGAGGAAGCTCCCCTAGGACCTCACGGAAACTACGACACACAAGCCTTAGTCAAAGCGTCAGGCAAACTAGTTCTTATGTCCAAAATGTTGAGGCTACTCAAAGAACAAGGTCACAGGGTATTGATCTTCTCTCAGATGACGAAAATGTTGGACATCCTCGAAGATTTCTTGGAGGGAGAAGGTTACAAATATGAGAGAATTGACGGCGGTATTACCGGTACGATTCGTCAGGAAGCTATCGATAGATTTAATGCTCCCGGCGCACAACAGTTTGTGTTCTTACTCTCGACTAGGGCTGGTGGTCTGGGTATTAATTTGGCCACAGCCGACACAGTAATCATTTACGATTCTGACTGGAATCCTCACAACGATATTCAGGCGTTCTCTCGTGCGCATCGTATCGGTCAGGCCAACAAGGTCATGATATACCGATTCGTAACCCGCAACAGTGTTGAGGAGAGGGTCACACAAGTAGCTAAGAGGAAAATGATGTTGACTCACTTGGTCGTACGACCCGGTATGGGCGGTAAGGGCGCGAACTTTACCAAGCAAGAATTGGACGATATTCTAAGGTTTGGAACAGAGGAACTGTTCAAAGAAGAGGATGGGAAAGAGGAAGCTATTCATTACGACGACAGGGCTGTCGGGGAACTGCTTGATCGTTCAAAGGAGGGTATCGAATCCAAGGAATCCTGGGCCAACGAATACCTTAGTTCATTCAAAGTCGCCAGCTATTCTACAAAGGAAGGCGACGGCGAGGAAGAAGTTGACACAGAAATTATCAAGCAGGAAGCAGAGAATACCGACCCGGCCTACTGGATCAAACTGCTCAGGCATCACTACGAGCAACATCAAGAGGACCAGGCCAGGACTCTTGGTAAAGGCAAGCGAGTGCGCAAACAGGTCAACTATAATGACGGTATTGTCGCACAAACTGAAAACAGAGAAGACTCCACATGGCAGGAGAATGGCTCTGACTATAATTCGGACTTTTCACAAGGCAGCGAGGATGATAAGGAAGACGACGATTTCGATGAGAAGAATGATAATGGTGACTTACTGAGCAGGCGCAGCAAGCGTCGCTTGGAGAGGCGTGAAGAACGCGACCGGCCGTTACCGCCGTTGTTAGCGAGAGTCGGAGGTAACATGGAAGTACTCGGCTTCAACGCACGCCAGAGGAAGTCCTTCCTCAACGCCATCATGCGCTACGGCATGCCGCCACAAGACGCCTTCAACTCCCAGTGGTTAGTACGCGACCTCAGAGGAAAGTCCGAACGCAACTTCAAAGCATACGTCTCTTTATTTATGCGACATCTTTGCGAACCCGGTGCGGATAACGCAGAAAACTTCGCTGACGGCGTCCCCAGAGAAGGCCTATCTAGACAGCATGTTTTAACTCGAATCGGAGTCATGAGCCTTATCAGGAAGAAAGTGCAAGAGTTCGAGCATATTAACGGGTATTATAGCATGCCGGAGATGATTCGCAAACCTATAGAGCCTGTGAAATCAGCTGCGGGAGAGAGTGCCGCGCCGTCGCCAGCGCCATCTACAGCGACACCTATCACTTCAGCCGCACCTTCGCCCGCACCCACACAAGTCACACAGACATCAGGACAGGCTCCCACACCCGGGGGCTCAGAGAAAGACGACAAAGAAGAAATCAAAGAAGAGAAATCTGAAAAGGACATCAAAGAAAAAGAGGAGCCAATGGACACAAGTGAAATTAAAGAAGAGACTGTTGACGAAAAAGAATCAACTAAAGACAAAACAGAAGACTCTAAGGAAGTTGAAAGACGTATGTCGGTGGATGAGGAGCCCAAAGAAGAAGAGAAACCGGAGGAGAAGAAAGAAGAGAAGGAAGTTAAGGTGAAGGATGAGAAAGAGGAAGTAGATAAGAAAGAGGACGCTAAGAGTGAGAAGGCCGAGTCGGAAGCTTCTGAGAAGCCTAAGGATGAGAAGAAGGTAAATGTGAGTTTTTTTTTATATCAGAAATATTTATTGCTTGTCCTTAATAATCTTTATGAGCTCAACTGTCACTAATGAGACACACTAGGAATTTCTCCTGTATTGTATGCGTTTACAAACATTTAAACTCACTTACACAAGTAGCCAGACCCGGAACAACTACTTGTAGGTCATACAAATATTTGTTTTGTGCGGGAATCAAACCCGCGACACGCAGCGCAGCAGTCAATCGCTTAACCACTGCGCCAACCGTGCTGTCCAAATAATACTTCGTAAGTTTGGGAACACAAAAGTGAAATACGTAAAGTCGCGGACAACAGCTAGTAATTAATAAATCACGTTACAAAATTACACGAAATAAGTCGGCTTATTTAAAACCTACAAAAACCTCTTTCCAGGACGATGAGGACGATGACGTGGTGTTAGTAAAAGAGGAAGACGATCTCAAAGTGGAACGTCGCAAGTTCATGTTCAACATCGCAGACGGAGGCTTCACAGAGCTGCACACGCTATGGCTCAACGAGGAGCGAGCTGCGGCCCCCGGGCGCGAGTACGAGATATGGCACAGGAGACACGACTACTGGCTGTTGGCCGGTATTGTGACCCACGGGTATGGGCGCTGGCAGGACATACAGAATGACCTGCGCTTCGCTATCATCAATGAGCCCTTCAAGATGGATGTCGGTAAAGGAAACTTTTTGGAGATCAAGAATAAGTTTCTGGCGAGGCGTTTTAAGGTAAGGCTATAATAATTCTTCTTATAAAGGTTACACAGTAGTTTTATTTCACACTGATCATCAAAACTTTGTTACTGTACTACTAGCTCCAACTTTGTCGCAATATTTTATACTTGCACGTAAAGGAAATACCTGCATCGGTAGTTAACATGTCGTCAGACATCAAATGCAAATGTTGTCGAGTTTAAAAAAAAACGTCAAAACCTTTGACGTGTAAAAGTGTCGTAATCGTAAAGTTCAAAAAAAAAAAAACATTTCAACAATACAACACTGACTTCAGCTAAAATTAACTTGAAACCTGTATTTTCTTTCCAGCTCCTAGAACAAGCGTTAGTAATCGAAGAACAACTTCGTCGCGCGGCGTACCTGAACTTGACTCAAGATCCGAACCATCCCGCCATGTCGCTGAACGCGCGCTTCGCAGAGGTTGAGTGTCTCGCAGAGTCACACCAGCATCTTAGCAAGGAGTCGCTGGCTGGCAACAAGCCGGCTAACGCTGTGTTGCACAAGGTATGAAGGCTTCATCTTTGTATTACCTCTTCAATTTTTACCATGGCTGCGGTACATGTAGACTTGAATGAAGACCTATTCACACACTTATTAAACCAGTGAGATAAATAACCCTTCTAATCTGCTGTAGTCTGGTATAAATAAGAGAACCAACATTTTACCAGCACCATGTTTTACCCTGGCAAGTGAAGTACTTTAGCCAATATGTCAGCAGCGCGTGCAGTTAAATGGTGCATTGGTTTTTGTGATCATCTTCAGTCTTAATTTACCATCCAACAGTAGTCCATTGCTGGTCGTAAGCCATACCACGTAACTCCTATCCTCAGCCACTGTAAAAATATCTTAATGAGAACATTAAAACATATTATGTAAATTCATTACCCTAACTAATTATCTTATTTGTTTTCTCCAGGTGCTGAATCAACTGGAAGAGCTGCTATCGGACATGAAGTCAGACGTGTCCCGGCTGCCGGCGACGCTCGCGCGTATCCCGCCGGTCGCGCAACGGCTACAGATGTCCGAGAGGTCCATACTCTCCAGACTAGCGGCTACTGCAGGCAACCCAGTGCCAGCTGGTAAGATAATATTTTGATATTATTAGATCATCATCAAGCTATCTGATATTTCATTATCATCTGCTTAGCCTTTAGGGTTTGCTTCTCCAGATACAGTTGAATCAGTATTTTACATAGAGCCTGATATGTCATTAGACTGTATAAAATAAAGAGTTTCTTATCTATAATCAAAAAGCGAATTGTTATCTCGAGCTAGCTCTAGTGAGGATGTTATTTGCCACCAGCCTGTTTGGCTTCTCATCTTCATGAACTGAAATTGGCTTTACATTTGCGTACATTTTATGCAGCGTGTGTTTCCGGCACACTAAATTGGCCAATTTAGGTTTGACACTACTTGCGATATCATTTCCGTACATTTAGTGGGATCATGGAGAATAACTGTTTTTAAATTCACATACTAATGAGCGACTATCCGCAGCGCAAATGGCGCAGTTCCCCGCGGGCTTCCAGTCGAGCGGCTCGCTGCCGGGCTTCTCCCCGGCGGCGGCGGCGGCCGCGAACTTCTCCAACTTCCGCCCGCAGTACTCCGTACCCGGACAACCCGCTTCCAGTGGATCCTCTAATGTAAGTAGCATAAACAACACTTGTCTTAATGACCCCGGCGATTTGGCGATAGATTGAGGCAACAATTATTATGGAAGCTCAATAATCTATTACCAAAGTTGTTAATTTTTTTCAATCTTTGCAAAAGAAAATACTATTGCTATTGTATTGTAAATTATTTTTATTTTAATGATAGTAATTTGATCTTTCTTTCTTTTACAGAAATCATAAGCTCCGTAACTTATACAACATATTTCAACTTGAAAATTTGCAGGTATTATATTTCTCTCTATTCTCATAAATAGACAATTCATAGTTTATAATTTACTATAATTAACATACACTTGCGAGTAGTAAATTCTACATTAAAGTTGTGAATGAACTAGAATGTTTGATGTAATATTAAAATATAAATTATTTGTTTTAGTGAGCGGCTAATTGGTCACATAGATGAATATTTTAGATGTAATCTTTCCAAGATTCGTGTTCCACCTTGGGTTTGAAGTGATAATTATAGCGAATTAGTGCAGTTATGTTAGGTAACATACAAATACTTCGTCATTCTGATGCAGAACTCACAATATTATTTATTTCATCCTGATCTGTATGAATCTTGTTTATTGTGTAAGTGATTGTGGACTATTAAGAAACCTATTTTTAATTTACCAAAAATGAAAATTGAATAAATCGTATCATATAAGTGATTTCGTTCGTATTATTTTCACAACCTTTATTAAACCCTGAAACCCGTCATAGCGAGGGCTGAATCTCTGTACCTGCATACGAAAACAAGCAACAAACGTACGTGGCACCACCCGTCTACTGAACATTGATCCGAAAACCGACTCACTCATGATTTGGCTAGATTGGCTACCGATTGCATAGTATTTTTGAGCACATAATACTAATGACGAGTACAATGACCTCTTAAGAGGTTGTTGGTGTTTTTCCAATAACCCTGTGTAACTGTTTCTAACTTTAATCCAATATCGCAGTTGTACTGGCTACGAGCCAATACAATGATCGCATAGTTGTTGCATTTTAGGAGCAGGAGTCAATCATTGCAATATAAACCTTATATCATTGACATAAAAGTCACGAGACGCGCGTTCGTGATTTGCGATATGAAATAATACAACACATGTACAAAAACACCATTTAATTCATGATCACACTATGAATACGATTCAAAAACAGTCAAATAATAAAATTCTTAAAAATATCACCACACGTAAGTATCATCGTCTGTGTTGTACTTGACACAATCTAAAGGTTTGATCACATTGGGGTCTGAAGAACAGAAATGTTGAAGCATTTCCTCACTGATCCCGCAATCTGATAGATTCTCTTTGTTGAATGCTTTGGCAAAGTGGTTTGGCTCGTTTTCTTTTGAGGATTCATCTGTAATAGATAATAATGTTTATATGACTAAAGTAGATCAAAATTTCTAAAAATATATTAGGATCGACTTGTCATTGGTCTAGTACTCGCAAGCACGAGTGTGTCGAGTATGGATGGGGTCCTGGGGTCGACCCACAGGTCGAGCAAAGTTTTATTGGGTGTCTCATAAGAGTTTTTACGTAGCAGCCCGGAGTAAGGATTTGGATATTGTCACACCATGAAACTAAAACATAACTGGTAAAATGTGTGTCTTCTATACAAGTCTACTCTGCTTGTCTCTTCGGGAATTACAAGCGAAATGTTATGTTATAAAAACTGGCCAAGTGCGACTCGGACTCGCACACGAAGGGTTCCGTACCACAAGGCAAAAACGCCAAAGAAACACGTTTGTTGTATGGGAGCCCCCCTTAAACATTTTATTCTGTTTTTAGTATTTCTTGTTATAGCGGCAACAGAAATACATCACCTGTGAGAATTTCAATTGTCTAGCTATCACGGTTCATGTGATACAGCTGGTGACAGACGGACAGTGGAGTCTTAGTAATAGGGTCCCGTTTTTACCCTTTGGGTACGGAACCCTAAAAACTACATACCTTTGGCGATATTACTAGCGGCCCAGGAGAACGCCAGCGTAGGCTGATGATGTGCGAAAGTGGCGCTGAACTGAGCTGACGAGCTGGTCTTCAAAACGTTGAACAACGTGTGCAGGGTAGTTGGTAGGATTGGACCTTTCAGCTCTATCGAGTAGTACTTATTGCTATCGGAATGTATTGTGTTCTCACGGACCTGAAAAAAAAAATCATGTTGTCATTATGCTTATAAAGGTAAAACTCTCCTAAATAATTAAAAAAAAATCTAGCTGTCTCATGTCAACATGTAAAGTTGTTGCGAGTCTATTTAGTTTCATCAGTAGACATGAAGTTATTAAATAAATGCCAGGTGAAAGGAAGGTCAGTACGAGCGGTCTTTTTCGGCGAATAGACCTGTCGAGCAATAATTGTGTAGATACATATTAAAACTCACTTTCAACGACTGTAGCGTCCCTCCATGGAAGGCCGTCGGAGAAAGTAACGTAGGCGGCACGCCGGCGAACGGTCCGGTGGGACTGACGATGGACTTGCAGTTGAGGAGGAAGTTGAACAGCGCCTGCGCATCCGCCCCTCGCACAAACACTAGGGATTCTGCTGCGCTGTCTACGCTGCTTTCTGCACTGTGGGTTATGCGAGCCTGTAGGATAAAATATTAAATTAGAGAAGGGAAATATTTTGTTGATCCTCTAAAAACTTATTGACCGACCTTTTAACCCTTTGAACGCGTGACAAGCAAGCGCGTGCCCTACGAGCGACATAAATATGTGACAAAAAATGCGGTGCACTTTATCACGAACTATACAATTAAATCATTACTTTTGTGTGTTTTTATTTGTATAACTTAAATATTTAAAACTTGTGGCTTGGCGTGGAGGGCACGCGCGTGCGTTTATGCTCTGGCGTTCAAAAGGTTAATGATCTACGTAATGAAGCGAGCAGTTCTGCGGCAGAGGTCGGCTAGCGCTACATACAAGTTGTTCGCAATTACTTGGCTATTTAGTATTTTTATGACATCAAAATAACTATCGAGTTATTTGAGGTTCACAAAAAGATGCGCAATCATTATATTAGATGGTCAATTATATTTTTAGGAAAGCAAAATGGGAAGTGTTTGAGAGTGGGTCAATGGTTTCATAACAGAAAAGTCGTAAAAAGCGAACCGAGTGTCAACTCAAGAAACGCGTGATATGTGCCCGACCTAAGTTCACATGTGGAAGCAATAAATATATTGAGTATGTTGTTGCTGTAGTAAATTCATTTGTAAGCAAAAGTGCTAAAGTTGAATTTCGTCTGTAATAGAACTACGTTACTTCACTAGTAAGTTATGTTGCGCAAGTTGACCATTTGACAGTTTTAATTGGTCTGCTCATTCACAGAAATGCCATGAAGTGATAATACACAGAAATGCCATGAAGTGATAATACACAGAAATGCCATGAAGTGATACACAGAATTGGTATGGTATGCGCAAGCTAGTGGCTATAGTGCACAGGCCGCTTTATTATGCGGCAATTGTTATTACCGTATCCGGTAATAACAATTTACTGGCACCAAATTCCCAAAAGCCAAGTTCATGATGCGATACAAGGAAGGTCAAGGTTGTTATACAAGGTCATGATCTGCCTAGCCTTTCCCTAACTATGTTTGGGTCGGCTTCCAGTCTAACCGGATACAGCTGAATACCAGTACATATTTTACATGGAGCGGCTGCCTATCTGACATCCACAACCCAGTTATTGGCTAATACGATACCCCTTGGTAAGACTGGTTGTCAAACTTTCGGGCTTCTGACTACCCGTATCGGTTGCCAAAGATCTACAAATGACAGCCAGGACCAAAAGTTTAGCGTGCTTTCCAAAACCACGGAGATGCAGGGTTCTCGGTATGTAATGGATGGTCACCCATCCACAGACCGACCTCGGCAAGCTTAGCTTAACCTTGGATCGACCCTTGCGGCTGTTATTATTTTCACATAGAGAAGCTCTAGAAAAAAAATACCTGTGTGATATTAATCTTCTTAATAACTTCAGTTTCGAACCCCATCTGTGAGAGGAACTGGTCAGGGTCCTCTTCGTCCTCATCCTCCTTCCTATCCAGCTCATCCTGCGTGCACTTTTCATCCATGGTGTCGTAGCAACTGTCGAAGGATGCATTCTTTGGTTTGTCCTCGTCAGAGGTGTTTAGCTTCTTCTTACTGTCCGGCCGCAGTGGCATTGTGTATTCTACGTCTGTTGTTAAAAATACGATCATTTCTTTTAAAACGCTTGAGATTTGAGTTAAAAGAAATGGTGGATTATTATACACCATTCTTCCGGATACATTCAAATCTAACGCGACAAAACTGATACTTTTATAATAGATGTTGTTCACTGCTTGTTTTGCGCACCTTTTTCATACAAGGTTCCGGTTTCAACAAGCAATGAATAACAAATGGTTGTAAGTCACAATTTAATCGTAACTCACTCGTCTTTTATATACTTCATAAGCACCTATGGCCCTTGACTTCATTAGTGTTCAAAGGTTGGGCCCGCAACTTTCCAAAGGTTGCCCATCCCTGCTTTAGCTAAAGGATACTTTACATGGAGAAGCAGAAACATGCTCTTTTAATAAGTGGCAAATCCAGCTTTCAGCTCAAGATACGGTCTAAAAACTAGCCTCCTATAGGAGGAACCTGCATTATTAGGGGCAGCTGAAAGTTTGGTGTTTCGAGCGAGATATTCGATTCTCCGCTGACCTGAATTGATTACATAATTGATTTCATGCTTTGCTCCTCCAGCGGGGTGATTTCGTAACACATTATCAGTAGCAATGCCTTTCATTTTGACAGGTCAACAACATTCATTGCGCTATTTACGTTGTTGAGCAGACAACGTTATTCAAACATATGGAGCAATGGATTAGCAATATTCTTCAAAATGATTCAGATCGAGATAGATAGTGTGATTATTAGAGAAAATTAATGGTAATAATTTACCTTCCTGCCGCAAAATCTGCCTGAAGCCTCTGGTTGTGGGCGCGATCAACGCACACGGCTCCGACACCCCGCACAGGCCAGCTGCGCGAAATAGGCAAGTAAATGTGTTCGCACACACGTAGAAGTATGGACAGTGTAGCGCGCGTAGCAACTGAAATTGTACATTACGATACGTGTGACATAAGTAAATAATAAACGCGAAAGTTTGTGAGGATGGATGGATGTTTGTTACTCTTTCACGTAAAAACTACTGAACAGAATTGGATGTGGCACACATACTTTTATCCCGGTAGTACGTTCCCTCCCGTGGTATAATTTCCGACCATCAGGCGAAGCCGCTGGCAAAAGCTAATTTTAATACTTAATTTATTTATTTTTCACTATAAGAGCGTTTACGCCATACGGCATTTCATACAAACTTTCAAGCCCTTTGTTTTTCGAAATGGATGAACCGATTTTAATGAAACTTCATACGCAAAAGCAGGATACAAAGGTCTAAAAATTTATTAGAGAACATTTTCGAAAAGTAGTGTTACAGCCAAATTAGACCGATTTTAAAATTTCCATAGAAACAGAGATTTCCACTTATCTTTTTTTAAATAAAAATTTCGAAAACGTTCTATACTAACTTTTGCATTAGCCGCGGTCGCTACCATAAAGACTAACCAGACAAAGCTTGGCTTAACAGGCTGTTGTTTGAATTTCATTCAAAGTGGTTGAAAAGTAAGTAGGTCAAGTTCTATTTACGCTGAAAATAATCTAATAATCCTTTAAAATCCAGCCTACATTTTCTTTGTGTTCTATTTATTATTCTCACCTGAAACAATGACCTAAAGCTCTCCGTCCACTCTCTATGCAAGGCCTGCTTGACATCCTCATTGGTTGCCATGAAGCTGGTGGCTGCGACCTTCCCTGAAGATCGGGGGTACAGATCCAACCATGGTAGGTGTGGGTGTTGCCAGTATAGGCACGCTTGGTGAAACCGCGCGCGTGGAGATGTGTCGAGGGTTGGTGATGCGGTCGTGTCGAGGCAGCGGACGAATCTAGTAGAAGTAGAACAATGATTAAAATTAGGCTGAGTAATTTTTTCAAGGACAAATTTTCTAAGGACAGTCCCAAAATGGACCACCCTTCATCTGGGCTTCCTCGAGTTGGGAATAAGTGATGCAAAAAAACTCCCAAGCAACACACATCCATTAGTTTAATGATAAAATTAGATGGTTATAATGTGTATTGTTTTAAAAAGCTACGTAAATAAGTTAGATAAAGGTGTTGCATTATATAATGCAATAGCATGTTTTGTGCAGCAGTTTGATAAAAAATTATAAGCCACTTATAATCTGTCTGTATTCTGATAAAACATTTGTTATCACCATGTCTTTTGTGTTCATGTTCGATGCAGTTTTTGGAAATGGTGTAATATCTGAATTGTGTAAAATGATTATGATGGTCGATTAATGAGTATGACTGTTTTGATTATATTGGAGTTCAGGTGATTCTTTCATATAAATAAAAAATATTTTTATCCCAGAAACAGTTTGTCTTTGCAAATCAATTAACTTGTAATGTCTTACCCAGTAATTCCTGATGCTTCTTCACTAGCCTTTAGTTTAGCAGTCCATGCAAAAGGCTTTGGTGACATTAATCTTACCTTCGTTTTTAGAGCCCAGTCAATGGGTAAATGTTTGTATTTCTTTTCTGGAATCTGAAAAGTGTTGTATTCTTGTCATTATTAATACTTATTTCTATAATTTATTGAAACATAAATGCAGTTGTTACCTATTTCCATGAAAGACCTGTTAGATCAAGGATATCTATTGCAGTTTTATTTCAAGAGGATAACAAAAGGATTAATTTAGAGAAAACTATATTCAGAATCATTGGAAAATTGGAGGATGCATCAGAATCAATTCAAGAGGGGCCCGTGGCTAAATAATAACAGCCGCACAGGTCGATCGATCAGGTTAAGCTACGCTTGTCGCGGTTGGTCTGTGGATGGGTGACCATCTTTACATACCGTGACCCCTCCGTGGTCAGATACGCAGTCGCTCCATGTAAAATACTGGTATTCAGCTGCATCCGGTTAGACTGGAAGCCGACCCCAACATATTTGGGAAAAGGCTAGGCAGATGATGATGATCAGAATCAATTCATATGAATTTGAAATGTTCAACTCAACATATAATAAAATATGAGTGCCTCTTCCAAATATTAGTTTTCAAGATCCTGGTACTATAAAATCTATTATAGTATTCATTACTATTCATACTTACAGGTTCCACAGAGTGTTCAGCAGTGAATTTCTGTAAGAGATTGGAGAATGTGGACAGTTTCTCAGTGTCCAACTCCTTCGCCGGCTTCTCAACAACCTTTGATGCCATATTGAGTAAGGCATCCAGAGTCTTGTCATTAGACTCATCTAGGTGCTCTTCTAGTTTTGACTTTTTATTTTGTTGTGGTTTGTTTCTACAATGAGCATAGGTAAATGATTTATTTCTGTAAGTAGTTTTGTACAAACACTTTTACACATCAATCATATTTTTAAAAACTAGACGAGGTTGGTGTTTACTCTGAGAAGAAAGGCTAATACAAACTCAGAGGTCATAGTCTCTTTTAAAGTCCTGACATAATCTTGGAAAGAGCTTAGTGACATACAGGACCCACAATAACATTTCTTTATGGTTATGAAGTTTACACAAGATGAGCAGAAAACATCAACAAGTTCTTTTATAAAGAAAATGAAGGGGAAAGGCAATGAGTTAAAATAGATTTTATGTAAAATCATATTTCTTGTGGAAACAACAAATTACCTCTTAATCTATCTCAATCAGAATGTCTAAGTTTTATAGAGGAAGTTACAAATAGTTTTAATATATCTTAGTTTCTAAATAAAAGGGCTGTAGATGGTAACTGGACAAACTCACTTTGAAAATGGATTTTTCCTTTTTTCACGTTCTAGGATTCTTGAGAAATCTAAATCAACATGTTTCTGGCTACTTGATGCTTCTACAATTGGTTGGGAAGGTTGTTTCATGCGTTCCTGAAGACAAAAAAGGTTTATCATCTAAGCCTCTGATATTTATAAAACCTATGACGACCCAGTGACCAAATCTCGCAACAGGTGGTCCCTATCCGTAAAAAATTGGGACTAAACCCATCACAGGAGTATATCCTGTGACAGTTTTATACAAAGAGAAGACCTGTCCTGCATATTTTCTATGCTATTTAGGTTAGTACCCAATGCATAAATTATTGGGTCAGTGGCATTGTCTATTAGTGCTGTTTTATTTAATTAAGCTACTCTCTAAGAAAGCTACCTCTTTCTAATTATTTTCAAAATAAGATTAAGCTTCGTTTGTGTTTTGTTTTTATTAAATCAAATGCCTAATGTGTTTGGTGTTACTATGGTGTTACAGTTCCAAGTAAATAATTATTTTTAATTATTATTCTATATTTCTAGTTTAATTCAATTAATTTTGAACGTTTACAAACCTGTAACGCTTTTTTTCGCTTTTTTAATTTGTGCAGCTGCATTACTTCGTTTGGCCGCTTCCATGGCGAGGGAGGTTCCATGATCTCAGAAATAAATAATATATAACTCGAACTGTAGCTTAATTTTCACTTCACTGAGCTTACATATAACTTTTCAATTACCGAATAATTTTTTGTTTATAAACTAAAAAACACCTGGCAAAACGCGCCGCCTATTACATCAATCAAAAGTAATCAAAACCAAACATTGCGTAGACCAATGCTGCCAACATTAAAAAAATCACGTTGTTGACAACAATGAGTTGCATTCCAGAGATTTTAGTGGAAATTATCCGTATTTTTAACAATAATAAATTACCTTGTTACACGAAATTAAACTGTTTCAGAAACGGTTTCAGAACTGACAACCTAACGATAAATTAAATTCGGTCAAGTGTGAACCTAGGCTAACAATTAGATTTATTCAGGAATCGGAAGCTGTCAGCTAAAATAGGTTACACACATCGTCGACCGTAGGTTCAATTGAGGTAAGAGGGACATAATACGATTTTTCAGGAGAGGCCGACAAAGTTTTTTTTCGGACTAAATCGCCTATAACTTTTTTCTTATTAACCTTTTTCGTATCTGATTTCATACATAATCTTGTATTTTAGTGCTCTATCTACCTGTGTAACATTTATTTAAATAAGTTAGCTATTTAAGAAAATAGACGTCCCTTACACCAACGTATTTTGTTAGTAATGTCCCTTACATTAAATTGATCTCTACGTTGGATCCAATCTATAATGAAAAAATAGTGTAAAGGTCTTGTTGAAAAAATGTGTGAAGAATAATTCGTTGATTGGGAAGACCCTTACCTTATTTGAAGTGGATTGGCGGCGGTAATTACACCATTTCAAGTTGCTATATTGCATAGTTTTTCAGATACATTGTTATTATGGGGCTGATTCGAAATTCGAATCCAAAAATCAGTAGGGTAAGGGACATTTTTTTTAAGCTAGAATTTTTTCTTATACACCATTCGAAAGAGCGCAAAATTCTGAACAAAACTGTATACTCAACTCATTTTGGGTATTTTGTCCCTTACCTTAATTGAACCTACGGTCGACGACATGCTCCGTGGCTAAAACATAGAGTATTTAGAGCAAGAGTGTAATGATTGAATTGAAGTGTAATGAGAATAAAATTGGAAATTTATAGCGTACAGTCCGTTCCAAAGAGTATAATAATATAGTGGTCCGTTCACAGTAGACATGGGCGAAATAGCTCACTGAAAAGATAAAGAGCGATTAGCTCTTTTACTCTAAAGATCTATATCACTCTTCTAGCTGACTAGCTCTTATAGCTCAGTGACTCAGAACTTCACAGTTATTTTACCTCTGACAGCAGCAACCTTAGAGAGATGAAATTAGAGATCACTGTGATGTGGTCAGTGATGCAAAATCAGAGATAAAATAACTGTGAAAGGACTGAAGATGTTGTATGTACAGACGCCAGCACATCAAGCTACTACAATCTGTCAAATTTCTTTAATAGATTTTCAGCTTCATCGCTAAAGCATAAGGTTCAATGTTGATTGGGAAAATTTGACAGTTTCGGGTAGCTTGATGTGCTGGCGTCTGTACATAAAACGCAATGAGAATAATTTATTCTCAAGAATATGAAAAATAAATAATATAAATAAATAATATCTTTATTTCCCAAATATACAGATGGAGAACAAAAAAAAGAAACAATGTAATGTGAACATCGAACTGATAGAAGTAGGTATATTTTCGGCTGCCCTCATAGATGGTACAGTTAACCGCACATTAGTAGTACTTAACCCTTGTGATAACGAAAATCACCCTTACTCATCATCATCATTTCAGCCGAAAGACGTCCACTGCTGGACATAGGCCATAGCCACCCTTACGGCTACGACATAAAGGCGCTGTCAATGTCAAATTGTTACCACTGATTTTCCGTTGAGCGTACTACGTATTGACTACTCACTAGCGATTCAACCGGTCAACTGTTCAGTCGATGCTCTACTGTGGTTCAGTCAGTCACCCACAGACTACTTAGAGATACTACGTATCAGTCACTTTGTGAGCCTGTACAGTTATTGTTGCTGATGAATTATGATGATCCTTTATAGAAGACCTTTAGTTATCGGACTACTAGGGTGACCAGGGCCGTCTTTACCTATTGTGCAGGGTGTGCGTAGCACACGGGCGCAGCGGTCCTTGGGGGCGCCGAGCGCCGCTCGCTTCGGAGCCCCACTCGGCGCGCGAGATGGCCGGCCGCGGAACTTTCAATGACCAACGTAAAAAAAGCTCCGCTTTCCGTACATTTTGTATAGCATCTGGAGCTCTTCTTATATAAAATGTGTCGAATTACACAAAAGCAAGTCGCGACACGAGCGCGCGAGCGGCTTTTACAATATTAACTTTTTTTTCAACATGAAATAAACCATAATACAGATCTATACAGGGTTATTTGTAAAACACCAGCAACCTCTTAAGAGGTCATTGTCCTCATCATTATGAACAACTTTTACTATGGGACCAAACCTGAAATCGCGAAAAAAAAATCAGCTGTTCTCTACATTTTGACGAGTTATAAGAACATAAATGTAGGGAACAGCAGATTTTTTTTTCGCGATTTCAGGTTTGGTCCCGTAGTAAAAGTTGTTCATAATGATGAGTACAATGACCTCTTAAGAGGTTGCTGGTGTTTTACAAATAACCCTGTATATTATTAAATATTATATTTTGAGTGTAGTAGTAGTAGTGAGTGTCGCATCGCTTGGCGGCACCTGTTTCAATGATTCGTTTGACAACACGCCGACAATCATATTGCGAATAATGCGAATTCAACTGTTTGGAATAGACAATAAAGTTCAAATTGCTATGCCATGGACGAACGTCAAGCGCGCGGCATTTCTGAAAAGCGTGAGTACGCATGGCGCGTGCCGCACTGTTTTACCGCTCGCTACACGTAATTTTGCGAAATAAGCCTTGGCGCCATGGATTAAGTTTTATATTTGAGTAAACATGTAAATATGAAATTTACTTCATATTTGCGGCTTTTCTTTTGATTGAAATTTACCTATTAAGTAAGATTTAATTCTAGCTGAATTAGTCTGCCACAAGCACAACTGTTGCGAATTTCGACGGGGTCGGAGCACTCGTCAAAAATTATTTAGCTACCTACGCTACCAAATTTCAGTCTGAAAACTGAAAAACAAATCATTTTTTGAAAAAAAAAAACCATAAACTTGTGCTTTGTTTTTTCTTGTCACTCTTTCCTTCCTAAAAATACTTTTTACCCGGGTGTACAGTGGCCCTCGCTCGCAGTGAGCTTCCCAAAGTCAAATGTTCCCAATTGATATTGAACTTTGTTTGGTCGTAATTAGAATGAAGAAATTTCAAAATTTGGACATTGATATGATGTAACATAACATCTTTCTGCTGAGCGTGCCCGCCTGCTGGCTGTGGGTGAGTGGGAGTCGGGGCTCTGGCTTCAAGCACTCCCGTCACCCAACATAGGCACTATGCTGGGTGACACCACCTTCCGGCTCGCTACCTGTCTGCGTTTGGGCGCTCCTTGCGGGGCTCCGCATCGCTGTCAGTGCGGTGAAGCTGTCGACTGCCTCGGGCATCATGGCCTATCTTGTAGTAGGAGCGCAGGCCGGATAGCACGGCACGCCAGCATTAATGACATCATCCATCGTGGTCTTTTTACCGCCGGGGTGCCAGCTGTTTTAGAACCCAACGGCCTGGCACGCGACAATGGGAAGAGACCAGACGGAATGACCATAATGCCCTGGAAGTTAGGCAGACCTTTGGTGTGGGATGCAACATGTGTCGACACCCTTGCGCCATCCCATCTTCCTAGCACGGTGGGCTGTGCTGGGGCGGCTGCTGCAGGTGCAGAAAACCTCAAACGGCGAAAATATTCCAACCTGATTGCCATTGGGAGTTATATGGTCGAGCCGTTTGGGGTTGAAACACTAGGGCCATGGGGTCCGAGTGCCCACTTGGTTTTTCGAGATATCGCCAAGCGGTTAGTCGACTCTTCACGTGACCAGAGGGCTGGCCTATTTCTTGGCCAAAGAATTAGCATAGCATTGCCATACAACGTGGCAATGCTGCCAGCCTTTTGGGCACTGTTCCTGTTGACAGCGATGCGGACGAATTTTTTGATGCCCTATGATCATTTTGCTTATTTTTTTCATATAAATGTACGGACGCCAGCACATCAAGTTACTACAATCTGTCAGATTTCTTTAATAGATTTTCGACTTTATTGCTAAAGCATAAGGTTCAAGGTTGATTGGGAAAATCTGACAGTTTCGGGTAGGTTGACCTGCTGGCGTCTGTACATATTATTTTTATTTTAAATAGGATTAGCATAAATTATGTAAATATTATAGTTACCAAATAACATCTTTATAGACATGTTAACATGGGTACGTTTTGGCTTGTTAGGGTAAACACCAGAACACCCTGTATAATTCTAAATATATAGGCAACAGCACACCATGGTATCCAAAACCGACGAATTTCTTCTTCATCTCCAAACAATAGTTTATTATCCATTGGGGAAATTTGACAATTTGTGGTAACTTGAACTTTGTACCCATTCCATTTTGACCGCGCGCTTACTAGGGGACGCTTTTTTTTTTTACTAGGGGGCGCTAGGGTAATGTTTGCACACGGGCGCTACATGGGCTAGAGACGCCTCTGAGGGTGACTACGGTAGAAAACGTAAGAAGTACTGAAACGCCACTAAAACTCACAAGCATTTAATCGGAACTGCCTGGCTCCGTACCCCTCGGTCAAGCAGCAATACCTCAGGCATAGCATAGCTTCCCAACCACTTACATGAACATATTTTTTTCAGCCTATTACGGTCCACTGTTGGACGTAGGCCTCTCCTAGGCTGCGCCACAATACCCAGTCCTGTCCTTCGCTTTCCGCACCCAGTCTGTCCCAGCCACCTTCTTTAGGTCGTCCGTCCATCTAGCTGGGGGGCATCCCACACTACGCTTGCCGATATGCGGGCTCCACTCCAGGGGCTCGTCTGCTCCACCGGCCAGCGGTCCTTCGACAAGCATGGCCAGCCCACTGCCACTTCAGTTTGCTTACTCTGCAAGCTATGTCGATAACTCCGGTTCTTTTCCGGATAATTTCATTACACATATTTTTAAATGTTATCAAGAAGCTAAATTAACTCTTCAGTTATCTATCGATTTATTCCTTTCGCCTATACTTAAGTCTAATTAGAATTACGTGTAAACTCCTACACCTAGGTATCTAACGAGCGTTCGTGGGGATTAAAATGCGTTGACCTATGAAATCTCAGCGCGGGTTTTGGTGACACGTTCCCGCGTCGGCCGGCCGGTTTGCCGCACGTATCGGCAGTCGGCAACTCGGCAGTCACATGCTGCACGCTACGGCTATAACAGCGCGACCACTGGCATCATGGCATTCCCAACGAACCAGTGAATTAAAAAAAAAACAAGAAGAGCGCGAAAATGTTTTTCCTATTCGATACGAATTTAAATTTCGAAACTTTGAAGTTTATAATAAAAATTGTTTTTAACACGCTTTTGTTTTTGTAAATGAAGTTTCTTTGAAATAATTATTTTAAAATGAACATAACATCATTTATTACCGACAGTTTTGATTGTGTGAAGAGGCGTATTTATTTGGTAAGTAACAAAACTTTTTATCTTACTTTAGAAACCCTCAAAGAATCCTTTGATCAACAATGTTGAATGTTTTCAATCGAAGACATTATCTAACTTAACATAATTCTTATTCTTGTACCACTAGGAAGCATTATTGTTTTTAAAATTTTAATCATCCAGCATTTTTTCTGCGTGCGTTTGTCTCGGGAGCACAAGGTGCGAGTGGGTCAGAGTGGGTTATAACGCAAAATTCCGAGAATTATGATGATCTCAACTTCACGGTCAATACCGCACAGCTATTTATATTTACTACAGATTACCGCATTTGTTTGTCCTCCAACGACACACACACATTGTAAGAAAGCAATGTAAAGGATGCAATTATAAAAATACGAAATTGAGGTGCTGCATTTAATATATGGTGGCAGCCAGATGTAGTTAGTGAAGGTTGAATCTTTCGTAACTTTTTGTTTTGAGAAATAACTTTTAGTCCGAACGTTCGAAAAGTATATTAGGTGTTTGTTTATGGGGACAGGGTTAGGTAGGTGCCTATTCAATAGATAATACTCACACCTATACCTACCTACCTAAAGCTTTGGTTTTCTAAGAAAGCGGTGATCGGTCACACTTGAAAAGACTCACTCACAAAACTTTTAAAATAAGATTGTTTTGTGAAACATGGTGGTAGGCCCCCAGAGCGTTTTTTGACACCAAAATGTCAAATACTGGTGAAAATGACAGATTTTCATGACGACTATTAAAATAGGACGAAACCACCCTTCTATTAAAATAGTCCTTTCTATTAAAAAAACCAATAAAATACCTAGGTGCCTCCCTAAAGATTTTTTTTTTAACTATTTCTTTCCAGAAGTATCCTACCTTAACACAAACTTCCTTTTACTACGCTACGCTAATTATTTCAAGAATCCGCGACAAAAGCGTGCAGGACAAATAAAAGTATTTGGGTCAGGCGGTAAACTACAAACTCTTGCAGTCTGCTTCGCCTCGCGTGGCGGTAAAGTTGCTGAAAAAAAAAATCTAAAAAGCGCTCGATTTAATGCAAATCCTTCTCCTATCACTTGGGGAATACTTTTGCGAAATATCTTAAAGGAAAAATAGTTATGTAGGTATCTTATAGTAATTATTAAAATTACGATAAGTATATTTTTACCACGGAAATATATTTAAAGAACAGCAGCTCAGAATCATTTTAACCCGAAGAGGAAAGCTATCCAGCAAGTTCAAAAAATCAATTGTCATTTATTCAAAC
Organism: Oligia fasciuncula; assembly: GCA_963082905.1. Lineage (NCBI taxonomy): Eukaryota > Metazoa > Arthropoda > Insecta > Lepidoptera > Noctuidae > Oligia > Oligia fasciuncula. Next base: position 18,134,253 of record OY720393.1, on the reverse strand, counting down.
TAGGCTGAGAATCAGCACTTTTCGAGCGACAAAATTACAAAAGACAGAGTCCCCCAAAACGCCCGCCCTTCACCACTTCTTAGTGCTTTCGCTGGGGAGAAGAAGTGGCGCAACAAACTCCCCAGCAGCACAGGGGGCCTAAAAGGCCACTTTGGCAGAATCATAAAAGGATAACATTATGAATCATAATGGACAGTTAACTGTTAAGTTAATCGTATCAAATCCCATTGGTGAAGGGTTTTTTAGTTATTTTTTTTTGTCTGTGCTAAAATACCAATCAATCCAATCCCAATCTCTTTGACACCTATGCTCTGTGCAAGTCTGTCCATCTATCACTAAGCATAGTATAGGTAGTACCTATAGGTACAAAGAACAGAAAGCTTTTTTCAAAATTGTGCTTTAACGACACATACCGTGCCTGCAAATAATTTTTGTAAAACATGGGTTAAGTTTTGAGGCCGTCGAGCTATCGTCGTGGATGGGCCCTACAATATCTATGCTCGTCTTGCTATGCGCACGCGTCGACAGCTAACTCGATTACACCCAACTAGCAAAAACGTCGTATAATTCCAGTCTTATAAGACTTCATGTTATGTAACAGTTATAAAGTGGTATGCAGCTAACTATTATGATATATAGACGTTTATCTTGCGACGGTTCAGTCGCGTGACTGTAATGTCTTAATATAAAGTTGAGTAAACGTTGTCAGGACTAACTTATACGACGTCGTACAAAGGTGTCGGTGCATATGATGAGTAAACGTTTTCAGGACTAACTTATATGACGTCATATAACGGTGTGAGTGCATATGTTGAGTAAACGTTTTCAAGACTAACTTATATAACGTCTTATAATTGTGTGAGTTCGTATCTCGAGTAAACGTTTTCAAGACTAACTTATATGACGTCATTTAATGGTGTGAGTGCATATATTGAGTAAACGTTTTCAGGATTAACTTATACGACGTCGGATAATGATGCCAGTCATGACGTTTATTGGACACTGTATTGGTCGTTAAAACGTTTCGGTTAAATAAAAGGTTTTTGTAAAACAAACGTCGTCGTGTGCGAATCTTAACATAACTTTTATATAATTAAAACGCCGCTTAAACGTTTGTGAATGACCTTTATATAACAAAACTATTTAATAAATGAATCTGGGCTAAACGTACTATTTGATTAGATAGCCATCGATACGAAAAGGAGATGAATATATTATAAAGGGCCGCGTTAGATCTCTGTTCAAGATAAGCAATGTTTATTAGATTTTATGTAAGTAATGATTAGGGAACCCTAAAGTCGGCTGAACATGGCTGCGGCGTCATGGTTTCAAGGAAAAGTCTACGCGACCTTTTTGTTATATTAGTGTAATGAAGAGGTCGCTATATAACGTAAACAAGATGGTTGGAGCTTTACTATGAAAACATTTTTTGGATAATTAACTAAAACCATTGAAATCCAAAGAAATAGGGGAGGGCGTTATAAACTTCACATAAACACATATATACATTGTCATAAAACTAAACTTCCCTGAAAGATTAACCCCTATTATTATATCAAACTCGCTTAAATAATGTACAGTGTAGATATTTTGTAATCAAGAAAATTAACTTCATTTACATTTTTCTGTTATTTTTTATACACACAATATTTAACACGAGAATCAATTGTATCTGTGAGTCGTATTGTTGGATACTAGTACAACGTTTCAGTCATTTGAAAACGACATTATAACTGCTATGTGACATAAGCGGTCACATAAGGGTCTCATCACAACCAGTATTTTACCGAAAAGTCGGTCTTTGTACTTTTACTTAACTTGTATATAACATTCAACGGTCATTGACTGACTTCTACATAACTACTAAACGATAATATTGTCCTGTAATTTGGGCCTAATTCGCGTTTTATAAACGTTATTATTTACGTTTATGCGACCAATCTTCAAAAACTAATTGAAAATGTAAAACGTCAACTTAACTATTATAAAACATTAATTTGTTAGTTGGGCAGACGCTGGACACATACTTAGATGACTCACTAAAAAGGGATACAGTTCCGTCTCCAAATGTCACACTCTATCAAATGGACAGTTTCATGTGATGTAATGATATGGTATGACCATGGGCAATAAATAGGCAATATTACGCATAGAATAAAAATGTATATTGTAGGTACAGTTTGACACACATCTAGGTATTACACATCGGTATTCACATTTTTACTGATCAGCTTGTCCCGAATCACGTAGACCTCTTCCAGCTGCTTACATTTATTGCCGTACTTCGAAAATACCTAAGTTTATCACAGAATGCATTTCCCATTGATTTCTCTCTGTGGACTTTCTTATTCACCCCTGTAGACAATGAAAGCTAAGTCGATGGGAGTCCAGTAAAAAGCTCTTTTTATGAGGACGGGGTAATTGCGTAACACACTATCAGTACTTTTCATTTGACAGTTCAACAATATTCATTCCGTTATTTACGTTGTTGAGCCGATAATTTTTTCGATCTTATGAAGCAATGGATTAGCAATCTTCAAAATTATTCAGATTATTATTGAAAGTGTATACGCAATTCGGAGGCTGGATTTATTCCGAAAATTAACAGCAAGCGGTTTACTGAAACATTTTGTAAATATAAATGATTTAATTTAAGCTTACACAATGCAAGTAACGTTCCATGAGAGCTATAAAGCGTGAGGGCTTATCCAATAAAAATGATTTATTCGCTCTAGTTATCAGCTGTAACCACCCGGGTACGATCAATTATGCAGTTATGATCATTGCAGCATTTGCATTTATGTGTTGAAAATTTTATTAAATTAAATCTGATTCCAATTAATTCAGCTTCATGAACTTGGTCTGTAGCTTTTGCTGAAGAAGTGATCTTCATTAATTCTCATTAGCTCATTAAGTCATTACCTATAGTTAATTTAACTAACTAACAAGGCTTTAATTAGTTTATACTCGGGAACAATCAGCAGTCTTCAATCAAGAAATCTCCTTGCCACATGAGGAACATTTTGAATTTATGAGCTTTTATGGTGTCATGTCATGAATCATGATATGACACCACATAATGCAGTGTTTTAGTCGGATTGGTGGTAAAAATCAGGGACTAGTATGAATTATTTGAAGGGCCCTGAGCTTTCCCCATAATTAACGCAATAAGAGGGGCTCGTGGCTATAACAGCCGCACGGGGTCAGTTCGTGGATGGGTTTGTGATCATCTACATATCGAGTCCCTCGTAGCTTGGAAAGCAAGGGGTATCGTGTTACCAAGTAACTGGGTGGTCGATGTCAGATAGGCAGTCGCTCCATGTAAAATACTGGTATTGAGCTGCATCCGGTTAGACTGGAAGCTGATCCCAACATAGTGGGAAAACGCTAGGCAGATTGATGTCGATAATGAAGGCACCTATAGTTTTTAAGTCAGTTATTTTTTTTCCTCTGTAATATACTTATTATCTTTTTTCAGCATTATCAGTAGGCTCTACTAAAAATAACGTTACATTGACCTATCGTTATAATTAGGTAACGTTTATTAACACCACAAACACCTGTGGATACAAATGCTTTGTCATCTAGTTGACAAAATTGCTGACATCGTCTGCCTACTTCAGCAAATTGTTCATAATGAATTAGGTGCTTAGACTTGGTGTTTGTTTTACCTGAATTTGTTATCTAGATAAAAAAAACTGTAGAGCAAGTGATTGATTGATAATAAATAATTTGTGGACGTGTAATTGTTGGTTGGGCTTGAAAGTAAAACCGTAAAGCATAATTATCATTTTAAAGTAGCAGAATGAGAAGTATGAGGTCCTGGGTTCGATTCCCAAGTGTTGGGTTTTCCATCTGGAATTTCTCAGTATAGTAGCCTGGACTCTGGATTTATACTCGGTTGATGGCAATAGGCTAGAATGGCCCCCTATTACATGGGACTTACGAAATGTGGGTGGTACTGCCGTGCTATTCTGTAAAAATATCACCGTGAAAACTTAGGTGAAGTGGGCTGAAAGGGAACTGTCAGTCTGTCCATCCCTAGCTATCCCTAGCGTCAGGTGGAATCACTCACTTCACCGACATTTTCACTGTGATTGCACCGTGAAAACTTAGGTGGAGTGAGCTGTCAACATTGTGAATTCCTAGCAAAAACAAACTCACTTCACCTAAATTTCACGGTGAGATTTTTACAGAATTGCACTGTTGATACATCATACACCTCTGAATACAGGAGTGATGTTATGTTTATGTTATCATTATAAAGTAGGTATAGCTACTTATTAATTACGTAAATATACGTTACCAAGTGCCGCGTATTATCAGACTTTCCAAGGCAAAGATCAACTTATGCCTAAGTGTCTACTTTGTGCCATACCTACCTCATTGAAAATTGAAGTGATTGGAAATTAGAACGATGCTTCCGTGTTATATTATAGTTATAAGTATCTTAGAGGCAGTAAGTAGATATGAATTATCTTAGTGGTTTCCCCAATAATAAATTCGAGGGTATCTGCATCTTTAAATAACCAGAATTTAAACCAATTCAGTGAACACAGACAGAAAACTCAATGACTAAATTGACAGCCAATTTCATGTCGTGGATTTAAAAATGTTAACAAACTTTTATTATCTGCATTATCTACAGGGTTAAATTACAATAGCTAGCGAAACTGCTGACGTGATAGTAATATACACGATAAAAAAAATTGGTGTTTTTTGGGGGTCAACGACCGCAGTTGGTGTGCGTGTACTTGAAGTATGACTTGAAAAATCTTTTTATTTTGTTTGATCATGTTTAGATATCGAATTATCAGCCTATCACGTCTGCGGAGTTTTGCTAGATAATTTAATTTTGACCCTGGATACCTAGACAGAATGGATACAATGAAAAGAAAAATCGGGCACAAATTTTTTTTTAGGAAAAACCTCATGGTTTTCGTTTTCAGTTTGAAGTTTTCCACTTTACCACGACTTAGCACAAGTTTGGTCCGTCCAAAAAGAAAATAAGTTCGTCTTTTTACAACCTATAAAGCTGAGGCAATCTCAGAACAGTCTCATTTCCTTCTCACAAGATAAAATATGAATAACATTTGCTCTCAAAGAAGCCGGATATTAGTCGGCGTGCAATACTTGTAGGAAACGCTACGCAGATTCGATTGAGGGCACGATTCTCATTTCCCTTAATACCTGCAGCCCTTTCACTTCTTCAAACCCTTCACTTGCCAGAAAACGCTCTGATGATTGGATTTAGATATTCCATACTATGGATGGGTGACCATCTTTACATACCGAGACTCCTCCGTGCCTCGGAAAGCCGTTGGTCCCGGCTGTCATTCGTGGATCTTTGACAGTCATTACGGGTAGTCAGAAGTCCGAAAGTCTGACAACCAGTCTTACCAAGGGGTATCGTATTACCCAGTAACTGGGTTGTGGAGGTCAGATAGGCAGTCGCTCCATGTAAAATACTGGTATTCAGCTGCATCCGGTTAGACTGGAAGCCGACCCCAACATAGTTATAGAAAAGGCTAGCCGTAGGCAGATGATGATTATTATAAAGAGGTAACATTTGTGAGTTTGAATGTAGGTCTTAGGAACTACTGATTCGATTTCGAAAATTCTTCACTAATGTGAAGCTACGGTGGGTTTGAGTGTCATATTATTAGGATATATGTATTTTATGTTGAAACAAGAAAATTCACGCGGACGAAGTCGCAGGCAGAAGCTAATTATATCATAAAAGTACCAAAGAAAAATTTCTGTTGCTATCGTCAAGATGGCTAGACTTATCAAGGATTGATTTGTTTAGCTATACTTCTTAATAGATGATCTAGTATCTGCTGACGATATAGTGTCAACGCCTTTCTTGAAAATAGCTCTATAAAAACAAAATCAAACGTCATTCAAACTAGGCTGAAAATCAGCACTATTTGAACGTCAAAATGACAAAAGTCAGTCCCCAAAACGCCTGCCCTTCACCACTTCCTAGTGCATTAGCTGGGAAGAAGTTTCGCAACAAACTCCCCAGCCGTCTGTTAAGTTAGACGCACTTGATTCTATTTGATATCTAACTAGCTGTTGCCCGCGACTTCGTCTGCGATCCAGGATGAAAAGTAGCCTTCTCCAGGTCATGGTCTACCCATGTGCCAAATTGAATCCAAATCCGTTTAGCCGTTTTAGCGTGAATGCGTAACAAACAAACAAACTTACTTTCGCATTTATAATATTAAAATATAAATAATCCATACTAATATTATAAATTCAAAAGTAACTCTGTCTGTCTGTCTGCATGTTACCTTTTCACGCCTAAACCACTGAACGGATTTCGATAAAGTTTGGCAAAGAGATAGATTGCATTCCGGGGAAGGACATAGGATAATTTTTATCAACATATCACGCGGGCGAAGCCGCAGGCGGAAGTTGTAATAATATATGTATAGTTAGGATGGGTTTTAGTTCTACTTCATTGGACACAGCATAGCGTAGTCAGTTATGTATGTAAATATATTATTTATGAACGATTATGGTGTCTATTTATGTGGAGGTATCGATATCATGCTATCATGTGTATGGTTCTTATGAGAATAACCATTGTTATAGCGACCTAGACCTTGATTCTTGACAGACGTAGTATGATTGATGATCTAAATTAGCTGACCCGACAGAAGTGGTCCTCTTTTTGATTCGAAAGACGTTGTTGTTTCCCTCGTGAACAGCACTTTTTTTCGGGATGAAAGGTACCCTATGTCCGTTTCTGTACACCTGACAACGTATATGCAAAATTTCAGGGTGATCGGTTCAATGGTTTAGGCGTGAAAAAGTAACAAAAAAACAAACAAACTTACTTTCGCATTTATAATATTATTACTAGCAGCGCCCCGCGGTTTCACCCGCGTAAGTTTAGATCCCGTGGGAATATCGGGATAAAAACTATCCTGTCCTTTCCCGGGACTAAAACTATCTCTATACCAAATTTCGTCTTTTTAAATCGGTTCAGCGGTTTAAGTGTGAAGAGGTAACATACAGACAGACAGATACACTTTCGCATCTGTATCTAGATAGTTAGGATTTTGATAAGACGAAGTTCCATGGAATTCTTATGTTCACATTTCGATACCGGTCAGCGTCTTTACAGGTAGAAATACGTGTAAAGACTGTATCGAAATGTGTGACGGGCAAAAGTTCACTGCTATAAGGCCTGCCTGTCTATATCTCCCATAAAGGTAAAATAATATATTATAAACATCATCGTCATCATCATCTGCCTAGCCTATTCCTAACTATGTTGGGGTCGGCTTCCAGTCTGACCGGATGCAGCTGAATACCAGTATTATCCATGGAGCGACTGCCTATCTGACCTCCACAACTCAGTTACTGGGTAATAGGTATACGATACCCCTTGGTAAGACTGGTTGTCAGACTTTCGGGCTTGTGAGTGTGACTACCCGTAACGAATGTCAGAGATCCACGAATGACAGCCGGGACCAACGGCGAGACACGGAGGAGTCTCGGTATGTAAAGATGGTTACCCATCCACAGACCACCCGCGGCAAGCGTAGCTTAACTTGATCGATCGACCTGTGCGGCTGTTATTATTTAAACACATAAATATGATATCATCAATAAATAATGATTATCATTTGGTGAAGATCCATCGGCATTCAGATATTTTTCTAGAATCTTGGAATAAAAAAAAAGTTTTATTGAAATCCAACTTTGAACACTTTATGCAGACTGTTTATTTTCTGCGTCTGGTGTCCGTGAATTAATCAGATTCATGCTTATTATGAATCATTAAACTGTAATAATTCATAGTTGGATTTCTTGAACATTGTTCTGAACAGCTTCTGCACCGGCTGAAAATAAAAGAAAATGTATCGTGAATTAAGTTGCTTGCGTCATGCTTATATTAAGAAGTTTACTCATAAGTTGAATGGTTGCAACTGGTCAGTATTTCTGATATCTTTTCCTAAGAATCTCTGTCGAGTCTGTCAAATCACGTCTTTTGACAGAAGATAATTATGGCCTTAATAGTCCCAATGGAGCAGTGGGGGCCCAGTGAGCAGTGGTGGCCCAGTGGTGAAGGCTCCGACCTACGAGTTGTAGGTCGTGGGTTCGAACTCAGGCAGGTGCTTTACTTTGTATAGACAATATCGTGAGTAAACCGACATGTCCGAGAATAAAAAAATAGAAGACATGTGATATACACCATCCCGCACTGGGCCCACGTAGTGGATTACGGCCCACTCCCTCTCACAGAGAGGCCCCAGTCCCAGCAGTGGGAACATTGTAGGCTGATTATGCTAGTCACATTGACTAGACATTATGTCAAATCTTGCGCAGACATATTAAGTACTGGGGGCCTAAAGACGCCACTTTGGCAGAATCATTAAAGGATTTCAAATATAGCGAAGACACTCCGTGTTTCTCTTTTTTTCGCTGCACTACGTAGGTTTAATCAAAGAGTTTGGGATTGGATTTGGATTGGATTGATTAGTATTTTAGCACTGACTAAAAAAAAACTGAATATCCTTCACCAATGGGATTTGAAACGATTAACTTAACAGTTAACTGTCCATTATAATTCATAATGTTGTCCTTTTATGATTCTGCCAAAGTGGCCTTTTTAGGCCCCCTGAACACTTGTTTCCTATTCATAACATTTCCTGCTAATAGCTAACGTTCGTACTTCATCAAATCGATAATGAAAGTCCTCTCTTTCGGCACAAGCACCATCTGCTACGAATAAATCAAAATAAACATTATTCTAAATATTCCACATTCCTGAACCATTTTGCTTGACGAGAATACTCTAAAACATATATTTAAATCCATAGGGACGGGATGATTGATAGCCATCAATTCACGTTTCCCCCTTATAAGATGGATTAATGCACTCGGGAGGAAAAACTCTTCATACGTGTAATATAGCTATAGTGTACCCTCTATGGGGTTTTGCGTTCAAAGGTGAAGGGAATGTGTACATTATCTGGTTAGCAAATGTTTCAATTAATTAATTTGATTGAGGACATGTTCTCAAGTTTCAATGAACTAACTATCATTTCGAATTTAAAAAGTATTAGGGTGGTCCTCGGTTTTTTTATCTTGAACTATATTTTTTTACGTCCGTAACTAGATACTTACTTAGTTTTTAATAAACAATGTCTCCCGCTTGAACACCTAACGTTGATAAAGAAGTAAGAGAAATGTTTTCCAAACCTTAAAACAAGAGTAAAGCAGATGCTATTTTAAATTTTAATCAGGCATATCCTAGCATGTTTTAACACTCAACCGTGAATGAAGGATTACATTATGCCCTTAGTGCAGATTAGCAATGGCTAGTAACAAAGTGTATTTTATTGCATGTATTTATGTCATCTTCAAACGCCGCTAAAAGTTTACGTTCATCTGGTTTATTTCAGCACAACGTACATACCTATTTATTACTTTGTTTGTTAATTTCATATCTCTAAACATTTTTATCGGTTAAAAATTATACTGGCTAATTAGTAATTAGTTAGTTCTAATATATCTAAACTACTAGATACTAGGAGTTTATGGTCAGCTTTAGTTTTGTCGTCATAGCCTGCATTATATATACCAAGTGGAAATGAGCTAAAGCTTTTACTGCACTGCATTTGCGAGTCCAATGTCTAAAGCTGACATTTTGCATATGAAGTACTGTATGCAATTCTAATTCTGCAGCTTCAGCTACTGCCATAGTTCCATCCACGATGTCGGTTCTGAGTACAGGTAAAGCCACGCTACCTCATCATTGTATAAATTAATTTGAATTTGAATTGTCTTGCTCTTATCCCAATTCATTTGGGCGCAACAGGTTTTCTTCTGCCGATTTTTGCTATAGTCGTCATCTCACTAGTCACCCCCTTTCTAGCTAGCTATATCATCTTTCACACAGTTCATCCATCGTTTCTTTGGTCTTACTATCTGCATTCATACTCAAAAGTTTCCTCACGAAATTTTCCTCATTCCTCCGCAGCACATGTCCATATAATGAAAGCCGATTTGCACACAACGTTTCAGTCACCGGTGCCACTTTCAGACTTCCTCTTATATGTATAATCATTTTTTATTCTATCTATGTCACCGGCTGCGATTTAATCAATCATCTAATTGTACAAATTCTATCACTACTACTACGATCAAGACACTGAATTAATGTTATAGCCATTAGCCCAATATCGAATCAATCACCTTATCCTACAAATCCTATCATTTAACATAATACATGCAACATCTCAATGGCATTCAGTTTGGACGTTCGACATCGTTAATTAATGCAGGCCCACACTCGCTTCACGCGCTGTCATCGGCTCCATTCACTCGTTCAATGGAGGTAGGCACAACACGGCTGTCAAAGGCGGTGTATAGAAAGCCGTCTACGCACCGACGCTGAATAGAGTCTGAAGTGGCTATGTATACGTCCGTTTACACTTCCGACGCACGACCGACGTAAGCTGATGCAACGTATTTATGCTCTTTTGCATTGGCTGAAACGTGTCGTTTTACTCGAGATGCTCAATTAAAGAGGAACCTTATCTGAAAATTGCCAGACATCAAGTCTACAATGTGGTCTGAGAGGCTTCATGACTTGGCACTTATTACGGCTGATCTCAGAATTTGAATTGAAAAATTACACATACCCATATTGCTTGACTCATAAAACATTTAAAATTACTATAGAGATTAGGATTCTTCAAAGATTTTCTTCAAAGATTTGTCTTAAATGCATATTTTTTTGTTTCAGATATTATGGATCTCATTAGTGCTGTATCTTTTTTACGATACGTTTATTTATTATAATATTGGACATCAGTTTTATTATTTAAGAAGGATATTAGGGGTAAGTTTTTTAATTAATAAAAAAAAACATAAATTTTACAAAATAATAGGATGACATACCTATTATTTTGTAAAATTTATGTTTTTTTTTATGTGTATTTTTTTATTTTGTATGTGCCAAGGGACAACCCTACTCTCAACTCTGTAAAAAAATGAAGCAAGGTTTTGAAAAAAAAAAGGAACATGTTATTTCATAAAACGCAGTTTTTTCTCACCTGCCAGCATTCAGCACACGGGCTGAAAAAAGGTTGAATAAACCTCGTCGGCGCTATTTTTTATTTATTTTTTCATTTTCAGTTAGGACTATGCATCTCCCGTGGCACGGCGACTGTTATAAACTTATGTTGCGCCCTGGTGTTACTTCCTCTGTGCAAGAAGTTGAATCAATTGCTTTATAGAGTATTATCAAGATTATGGCCCGGATTATTCTTTTTCTGGCTAGAAAAAGCGAAGAGTTTTCACATGACTGTTGCAATAACGCTATTGGTTTTTGCCGGTAAGTGTGCTTGATAAGCTTCCTACGTATTAGATTTATAGCTTTGGTAGACGGATGCTTCTGGTCTTTGGGTTCATTACAAAACAGAAACAGTCACGTTTTTTCCAATGAAAAAATGAAATAGTAGTAAAATAGTGCCATGCTTTCCTAGAAACCTGGAATTTCAATTAACTGAGTAGGATTTTTTTGTCTCTAAATTGTGCGTGTTTACGTAACAAGTTAACAAGGAATGTAATTAAAAACAGTTTGCGTTGCAAAGAGGAGTTTTATAAATGTATAGTCTGGAAATATGTTGAGTAAAAGTAGGCAAGTATTATAAGAATTACAGAACCGTTATTGTATACTAAGAAATGTTTAAACGGTTCCAGGTAGCTCTGTCATTTAAAAATTGAACGTTCGATATACAAACTTCAAGGAAACAGTTTGGCTTCTTTTTCATATTTTGGGAGCTATTTCCAGTCAGTCTCTACCCAGGAACTGAAAAAAGGAGGTTTTCAATGGATTCTATTTTTAAAATATTCACAAAGCGAATTGGAAATGGTGGAAGACTCGTTAAAGCCCTCTGCGTATGTAGAGCACCATTAAGTTGTTGAGACGAAGGCTAATGGCTGCCAACACCACCGTTAGGTTTTCTAGCTTTTGTTCGTGAACTATATAGGACGTGGGTTTTAGTTTTACCTGTACTTACTTAAATAAAACTGAAAGAATTTTGACATTTTAATATTTTGTCGAGCTTTTTTAAAGACACTTTTTCTGGGAAGCCATCATTTTAATTTTTTTTAAACTACTGATTGGGCCCGCTCTTCACCTCGATCACGCCTGGTGGAAAGCGATGGATGAGGTCTATGATGGAACGAGCGTGCCCAGAAGATAATTTTGTCCTGTTAAATTGTAAATGAATTTTTTTTGCGCTGGCAACACTGGTAGCCGGTCGTCAAAAACTGATCTCTAGGTTAATTATTTTAAATAAATTAATAAAAGTGTTTTAAATGTATTAAATTAGTGTAATATAGTCAAACCTAGATATTAAGTATTCTAAACAGTGATTACAAAGTGTTTTTTGTCGCGAAAACTTCGTAAAAACAAGGATTCAAAACCGGCTGTCAACTCAACGTACCAACGGTGACGGATTTCAAATTATCATCGATCCCGGGGAGTATTTTGTTTTATTTATGTGCTTGTAGTTAATATTTACAGAACACAGAACATCACAGAGTACTGCTCAGGTCTCTGAGCTACGTCCATCACACACTGGCACGGTTTATGTCTCCTTTTGCTTGACAACTAGTGGAAGCAAAATCGACGACGAAAACATTCGCCCAGACAATAAACACTACATAATTTACTACACAAAAATAGGCTCTTTTTATGTACCCTATTGATTAAATGATTCATACTTACTATAAAACCTGTCATGTGTTATAAACTTGTTATTGTCAATTAAGTTTCTTTTTGTTTTTTACAATAATAGCAGTATTCCTTGTAACTTCACTTCTATTTAACATTCCCATCTAATTTCTTAATAGCTTGACCTAACTTTAAAATCTATTTGTTAACATTTAATTACTTATTTTTAACTTAATTTTATTTTATTTTTCCCTTCTACCTCCTACTAATCTAAATATTGGAACATCTTTTTTCTCACACTGTTATTTAGCTGCATAACTTCACACATTCCAGGTGACTGATACTTCAAAGAAAATGATGACCCGCAGTGCTACAATCAAGGAGATGGAAGCTAAACTAAGAGCCACCTTGAAGGAGCTACAGAATTCTGAAGCGATGTGTAAACAACTGCTCCGCGAAAGGGAAGACAGCGAAGTAGAAGTGGAAAACATTATTTTAAAGAACACCTCCCTCAAGAATGAACTGTCTCAGCTACACATCCAACACATGGACTTAACTGACCAGCACAGTCAATTACAACACGCAGTGTCAACATTTCAAGAGTGCAGTGATACCCACGAATTGGCACTGAATCGCATCACAGAGCTTGAACAGAGATTGTCTGAAGCCCAAGAAGCACTATCCATCTCCGAGTGTATCAAGGTCAATAACCAGGTTGTGCGCACTAGTAATCTTTTTGATGAGTTGGTAGGTAGTAAACCAAAATCAGTGTGTGAGCCAGCTGAAACTATAGATTTGACTGGTGATGATACCATACCATTGTGTCCTATTGTTATGAGTCACAACAAATTAAAGAAATATATTAAAATCAAGAAATTAATTAAACGGTCACAGAGAGTAATAAAAAAACATAAACTCTTAAAATTAAATCTTTCGCTTAGAAAGGAACGTGTTGTCTTATCGAAAAGTTTAATTACTTGTACTATTGAGTTAGATAAATGTAGGGAAAAGTATGACACTGATATCCAGCTCCTCTATAATGATATACTACACAAGGAGCATTTGCTGAAGGATATTTTTGAAAAATATGAAAGTTCACAACGACAACTAAGTGACCGCTTGTTTGAGGCTGGAGAACTCCTGGATTTGGTGAAGTACAATGCTGAGAGGTATGAGTCTCTGACAAATGATCTTTCATGCAGCGGTGCCAACCAACCACCACCTCTTCAACCTCAGTCTGACTTACCCCTTCCGGTGTTAGCTCTTCCAGCAGAGACCACACAGATAAGCAAATCAATATTTTTTTGTGACGAGTTAGGTTCTGGCTTTGGAAAAATTCTACTCAATTACCTAAGCCATAGTTTTACCAATCATAGTTACCATAACATAAGTTTTAAACAAATGATAAAAAGAATTGCCAATGCAAACCTTGATAATTATTGTACTATGGTTTTGCTATTAGGTAATAGCACTGGTATTACCAGAAAGGACATAGTGGATGGTGTAAACACCTTATTAAAGTTAAACATAGGTAAGCTAATGTTGTGTGCTTTTCCTTACTCAGATACTTTATCATACAATGAAAATAATTATATTTATAAGTTGAATAATACTATTCACAATCTGACATGTTGTCATAGAGACAAATTATTGTTTTTTGACACTAACAAGTTTGTTAGTGGTATTAAGTTAACTCAGAGAACTATATCTCTGTCTGGGGAATGTAGACATATGATTGCTATGTTGATAGCATATAATATTAACGAGGTTATAGCTAATATAACGAGTTCTAGTATTAGTGACGAGTCCGTGTTGCCTAGTTATACTAACAACATGGTGATTAATTATGGATCGATATGTTGTACGAAGGAGGATCCACCACCACCACCACCACCACCACCACCACCTATAATACCAACATCCTTGGAGACTACTACCAGTCAGATAGGATATTCTCCTCCCGCTGGAACATACTCGGGCAATCCAGACTCTCCAGTTGCAGTTGTGGAGGTCACTCCGGATAACTATTTAAACTAGTCAGTGAGACAACAGAAGTTACCCCTTCAAATAACATATTATTATTACAGAATAATAAAAAGGTATCTTCTGGCAATATAATTAATAATAATAAAAAACCAAAGGGAGTGCAACATATTTTAAAATTATTTAATCAGAATATCCAAGGTTGCGCTTCCAAATTATTGGAAATAGAATTGTTTTTGGAAAACACCAAGTTTGATGTCATTTGTTTAACAGAGCATTGGTTGAAAGATCATCAAGTAAAGTCAATTAATTATGAAAATTATTGTGTAGTTAGCCATTTCAGCCGAAAACGTATGATACATGGCGGATCATTAATATTACTTAAAAATTCTATTAAATCAAAAGAACGAAAAGACATAATCGGACTGTCTGTTGAACACACCATTGAATTGTCCTGTGTTGAGCTTGATAAGCATGTTATAGTATGTGTATACAGACCTCCAAGTTACCAGAATCTATCGGTGTTTGATTCTGTAATGGAAGATGTGTTAAAGAAACTTAGTACTAGTAGTAAGTCAATAATAGTATGTGGAGATTTTAATATTAATTTATTGGAAAATAACTCGAATACTGTCAGATTGTTAAGCCTTTTTAGGTCATTTGATTTGTCAAATGTTTTTATTGAACCAACCCGAGTGACAGCTTCTTCTGCCACTTGTATTGATAATGTTTTTTGTAATTGTGATTACTTACACAAAGAAATTGTAAATAAGTTGCCATCTGATCACAGTGGACAAAAAATAACATTTAGCTCCTACATGCCTTTACAAAAAATTCAAATAAGGTTTAGGACAATTACATGTAAAAAGTTAGAGAAATTAAATAATTCTTTGGCCAGTAAGTTATGTGATCAGAATTTTAATAATATAGGTGACCCAAATGAATTCTACGCCGAGTTCTTTTCAATATTAAACGCGCAGTTTAATGACACTTTTCCACTAAAAACTAAAAATATTCACACAAAGTTTTTATTTAGTGACTGGGCGACTCCAGGTATTCGTAAAAGCAGGGAAAAACTTTTTGAACTCTATGGCTTAAAGCAACATATGAATAATACAAACTTTCATCAGTATGTTGCAAAATATTCAAAAACTTTTAAAAGTGTGTGCCAAAAAGCTAAAGCTCTTTATATTAGCAATAAAATAAAATCAGCTGATGATAAAATAAAAACTACCTGGCAAATAATAAATAATGAAACAGGTAGGAAAAAACAGCCTAACACTGAATTTAATTTAGAGACTGCACATGGCCCCATCAACTCAGATGTAGAAATAGCTCAGGAATTTGAAAACTTTTTTTCTAATATTCCCCTTAAAACTACTGAAGCTTTAAATTCATCCCCCACGCTTTCTGCTGCCTTACTTAAAAAGAATGTACAGGCATGCCCTTTGGAGTTTAGGTTTCAGCATACAAGCCCCCAGGCTGTTATAAAAGCTTTTAGAGATCTTAACATTAAATCAACAGAAGATCTCTGGGGAATGTCTGTAAAAGTATGTAGATCTTTCATCGAAACTATTGCGCCCTATTTAGCTTTCATATTTAACACCAGTGTTGACCAAGGAGTCTTTCCGGATCTTATGAAACATAGTAAAGTAGTACCATTGTTCAAATCCGGTGATAGTAAAGATCCTAACAATTATAGACCTGTGTCAATTCTACCAGTTCTCAGTAAGGTGTTTGAAAAGTTGATGCTCAATCAAATGTTACGTCACTTTAATAAAAATTCCATCTTTCATGAACACCAGTACGGTTTCACCAAAGGGCGTTGCACTACTGACGCCGGTGTTACCCTTATAAAGAACATTTTTAACGCCTGGGAAGAAGCACAAGATGCCATTGGAATCTTTTGCGACCTCTCTAAGGCGTTCGATTGCGTAAACCACGAGACACTTCTGATGAAACTGGAGCACTATGGAATTAGAAAAGCAGCACTTGACTTGCTAAGATCATACCTGAAAGATAGAAAGGTTAAAGTTCAAGTAAACGGCGTAAACTCATTAGGGTCTGAAATGACAATGGGTGTTCCTCAAGGTTCGATATTGGGTCCATTCCTCTTTTTAGTTTACATCAATGATTTACCCCAATTACTTCAAAATCAACCGAAGATGGTGTTATTTGCAGATGACACATCATTAATCTTTAAAATAGACCGACGGTCACAAAATCTTGACGACGTGAATAACTCTATTCTTCAGGTCCAAGATTGGTTTACGGTAAATAATTTAGTACTTAATGAAAAAAAAACCAAATGCATTAGATTTAAATTACCGAATGTTAGAAGTAGCGAATGTGAAATCATATTGAATGGCCAAAAACTAGAATTTATTGATCAGACAGTTTTCCTAGGAATCACGCTAGACGAGAAATTACAATGGGGACCTCATATAACATCTATTGCGGGGCGGCTAAGCTCCGCCGCTTATGCTGTTAGAAAGATAAGACAGTTAACAGATGTAGAAACCGCGCGTTTGGTCTATTTTAGTTACTTCCACAGTATTATGTCATATGGCATTTTACTATGGGGTCGGGCTGCTGACATTGAATCCATTTTTATTTTACAAAAGAGAGCTGTCAGAGCCATTTACAATCTACGTCGTCGCGAATCTCTTAGGGAACTATTTAAAAAGGTTAATATCATGACGGTACCTTGCCAATTCATTTATGAAAATATTATGTATGTAAGAAAAAATCAACATCTTTTTAATAAAATAAGTGATAGGCATAATTTTAATACTAGAAATAAAGATAAATTAGATCAACCTTTTTTCAGATTATCGAAAGTACATACATCTTTTATGGGGTACTGTGTTAAATGCTACAACAAAATACCTTGTGACATATTGCAATTAAATGAAAGAAAATTTAAAACTCATATTAAAAGTACACTTTGTAAACAAGGATATTACAAATTAGAGGATTATATCCAAGATAAGAATGTTTGGAAACATGCTGGTACTGCTCCATAGGACAATCTAAAAGTCTAGACAAAATCAAACTTGTTCCTAATTTAATTTATATGTATATTTTTAATTATGACATCTTATTCTAATTCAATTTTACAATCTGCGACTACAGTGGCTCACACACTTGTTAAAGTTCAACTACTTTTGCATTTTTTCATTTTTCTTTTTTTTTTAAATAACTTGTAAATATGTGAGCACCATGTATCTATCACTTATTTGATTTACCTGTCATTGCTTAATTTTTAATTCTTTTTACCTTTTGTGGTAGACTAATTTTATTATGGGTGCATCGTGTTCACATATAAATTTTATTATGTATACAAGACCTTGTAAAACATTTTTAAAAGAGTAACGGTGGAGTTTCTTGCCCATTCTTCTCCATACGAAAACTACCTTTTCGAATGGGCGACTAGAATCATTTCTATTTAGTTTTTTTTTGACGTTCAAAAGTGCCTTTAATGTGCCTATTTGAAATAAATGATTTGACTTTTGACTTTGACTTTGAATTTAGGTTCCTACCCCTACAGCTCCCAATCCAATTCAACAACTCATACTAATAAAAATACTTTACTCCCATACCGCAAACACTGCCCATTATTTACTTCAAAACTTCCATAACAATTTCCGTACCAGGATTTACAGCTAGCTTCGTAGCACTGCTATACCTTACCTACCAACAAACAGTATAATACAGGTACATTATTTGTTTCCAGTTGTACATTCCATTTCCCACCTGGTAAACTTGTGGAATTTCTCCAGAGGGTACGACCAACAACACGTTGAGATTAACTTCGCGAGGCACAGAAACGAGGTTAGTTTGACAAACTTTAGGCTATCCGCGTTTTAGACTTACGTAACCAGTGTTCAGGTGGTTTAGAGGGGAATGGTTCTGGTGTTGATGGCATTAATGTAAGCGTTGTTATGTGGGGTTAGGAAGTATGTGGAATTGTCGTGAGTGAGTAGATAAGGAAACTGTGGAGCTTGATTCTAGCAGTTTTATCTGCAAGAACTTCTGTGAGACTATGTTTAGTGCGCGGATTGAAGAAGACTCAGTCAGATTTGGGATTCAAGACATGAATACAGTTAAAATAATCAATAAAACACTGAACAAACAGACCGTCCTTCCGTCTCAGTGTATCTGATTCCTAAGTACATACATAATTAGGAATGAGAATGATTAAAGTCACAGTAGTAATTTAGATAGTAAACGCAACGATGAAGGGTAAAGAAAGAAAAAAAAAATTGACCCAGGATAAGGCCCGCAATATTGGATGAGGGAGAGAGCCTCCGTCCCAGCCGCCGCGGGAGACGCTCCCGGGCGTCGCGTCGGGAGCCGCGAGACGACTCCCGGCCACTGTAGGCGCGGGCCTGCGGACGGAGAGTAATGGGTAGCTCACCGTCCGATCAGGACCAGGCCCGTGTCGGACGGCGCGTACGTGTTCGACACGCGCCTCAAAGAGATGTCAGCATCATAGAAGGGGCCCCTTAGGGCCGAAGCTTGCCGGGTCAGCGGGCTTGTCCGAAAGGGTTACCGCTGGCCCGGAACATAAAAGGGCTAAGGAAGGAACACGGGTGGGTTTTAGTCAGTAAGAGTCTTACACTCCCTTCCGCTCCACCCAGAGCGGGAGTCATTCGATGATATCCCATCCGGAAAAAAAAGGCACGCAATATAAACTTTCCAAAATTATAAAGATTTTGCTGACTTGTATCATACATAGTTCCTTGTTGCCACGTTACCAATAGATGCGTATAATACAGTAAATAATAGGAGTAGATGATTGTATTCACCTAAGGAAGACTACAGGTGACGATGCAAATGCAGAAATTCTTTAGACCTTTGCTGCATAGGTAAGTCTTACGTAAGTCTATTGAGAATTTAGTTTTTCATTTTACTCATTTATCATTCATAGCATTAGAATTTAGTTAAACAAATGAATCTATTATTCTTGATAGTATTGCAGATAAATTAGATTGCATACTGCCATTAATTTACATTCTACTCTCTATCGGTAATATCCGTGCAATTTGCGATGAATAGTTTATATAGCAAGCTAATTGCAGCAAGTTATCTAATTGTATGAGGTAAATAGATGTGTATAATACAGTAAGTAATAGGAGTATAGATGATTGTATTCAGTTATGGAAGAACAGGTTTAAGCTTTTGGTATTGTTATAGGAGAGATTGCGATCCCTGCTGTAGGTAAAAATGTTTCTTAAGTTTAAAGGAGGTAAGGTGGTAATAACTTTGCGAAAAACAGAAATACTGCTTTGGCCATAGCATGAATGGGTAGGTATACAATATCCTGAAACACAAAAATCATCAAAATAAAGTCTCTACATTAGCTTCTTTTAAATTCCTGCGTCTCTGCGATCTCTTTATATAAAAAATAAAATAAATTAGGTTCGTAGGTATTCTAGATTGCTATCATTTTGATTAGCAACCATAGTTATTACGTCATCTACATCCTGTAGGCCATAATAATAGTGACCCTAGGTTGCCTCTTGCTTAGAAGATGATAAAATAATGACTTGACGGCCTTGTATCTTACTGAGTTACAAAGACTTCTAAATCTTTTATGAGGGCTTGACGTCTGTCCTTATCTAAATGCTTAGTATTTTGTGTAGTCGTTGCCTCTAGCGTGAATCATATGAATTTTAGACTCCTCTATTCTGAATGACTGACAGAGACCGTGGTTTGGTGTTTGTACTTATAATTTGTGTTTTATTGTTACCTATACCACAGAATAACTAATAGTACTTAGCCTACACTGTCGAGGGGCTTGTGGCTAAGTATTATCAGCCGCACGGGTCGATCGATCAGGTTAAGCTATGCTTGCCGCGGTTGGTCCGTGTCTCGGAAAGCGCGTTAAGCCGTTCATCACGGCTTTTTTTTTTGGAATTCGTGGATCTTTGGCAGTCGTTACGGGTCGTCAGAAGCTCGAAACTCTGACAACCAGTCTTATCAAGGTAATACTGGTTGTCAGTCGGTCGGTGAGTTTGTGTAACTGGGTTGTGGAGGTCAGATTGGCAGTCGCTTCATGTAAAATATTGGTATTAAACTGCATCCGGTGAGACTGGAAGCCGACCCCAACATAGTCGGAAAAAGGCTAGGCAGATGATGATGTTACCTATTTATACACTGTACCTATCTTTGAATTTTGAACGTATTCCACATTGGGCACCCGCTTAAATGGCACCTGAGTGAATGCACCTCGCACGCTGTGCACCATTCACTCAGGTGCCATTTAAGCGGGTGCCCAATGTAGAATACGTCGAATTTTGGCGTTAATAATTTGTTTAATTTCAGAATCCTCTATGCCTGCTAGTAAGCACTGCAGGTCTTACGGGCGTGTCTATGCTTATCATAACTGTTTGCATGGGCCTTACGTCTACGAGGGTCGTCCGAAGAAGGGTCTATAACGCTTTCTGGTATACCCACCAGCTGTATCTACTATTCATCGTGCTACTTATTATACATCCATTGAGGTAAGTCAATTATTTTATCTATAAGTAGTTTTCTTTCGTCATTTAATTTTGCCTCAGGTGAAGCTTATTTTAGAAGGATAATTTTGTCTTTTCCGGGTTTCGTCTTTAGTTTACTATCAAATTCTTCGGTTAAACAAACATGAAAATAAACTTTTAAGTATACTTCTTTGTGTATCCCATAATAAATTATGAGTTTGTGTTTTACAACCTAACGGTTATAAGTTATAACAAACAAAAGAAAGCTGCCATTTTATGGCTATCCTAAAGTTAACGCATCAGCTGCACAAATGCAAGAAACACCGTTCTGCATTTGCAACAAAGTGTAGGCTTTAAAATATGATTTAAACAAGCTATGTCGCGCCTAGAGCGTTGAAATGGATAACAGTTAAAAATATGAAGTGAATATCGGTCATAATATCATTGAGGTCATAATTGACGAAAAATTCTGGCAAAAAAGATTAAAAATTATGGGCAAAAACTAGAGATTGAACGTTTACAGTCGGATCTCAGTCTCAATCTGTCAAAAATACCCCTAATTTCCCTACATTTTTGACAAGTTTATGTCATTGATTATCGTTTTATGAGATTGTGACTAGATTTTGAACGTTTTTAATTACGGGAGTTGACCTCATTCTGATTGGATACTATTTACTGACGGTTATTCTATCTTGTGTATATATATACATGTATCATTCTGTTCATTCATCAATTCTCATTCATTCGTCTTCAGTATATATGTTACTGACAATAGTGTTTTAAGTGCAAACCTGTTACTAACAATTTATGGATCTTTTTAGTTGTTCGAAATAAAATTATTTTATTTTATTTGTTCATTCATCGTATTTTCTACTGCCTACCAAAATAAAGCTTTACCTTGTTTTATTAAAACTGTAAGGTCCAAACCATAGATATAGATATATATCTGTGGTCCAAACCATGTCCAAATGCCTGAATTTTAATGATGGCTTAAAGTTAAAGTTTCAAAAGCGAACACAATGGTATGAGCTGCAAGTCAGCGGTGCGTGTGAGTCAGATAAATATAATGAATCACGTCGAACTGTATTCAAAGCTAGCTTTTACCATATTTAGTTGCGAACCTACAGATTATTTATTGCAAAAACGTGTCAAGGTTCGATCTTAATGAATGGAACGTGGAACTTATAAATTAAGACAAGGAAAAGGTTTAAGTAATATTTGTGTGGTAATTGTAAGAAAGTTTTCGTCGTTTAGAGCTCTCCGTCCAAACGACCAAAACTTTCTTACCTTCCTACCTTTACCTGCCTGAAACATTTCCTGTACTTTCTTTTTACGTACAATTTTGCCGGCCTTATATACAGGGTGTCCCGTAAGTCGACGTCATAGGCCAAGTCATAATAGTTATCAGAAAAATATTTAAAAAAATCTTTGGTATAAAAATAAATAAAAAAAAAACATTATGCTTATTATTATATTAGAACTAAGTAAAGAATTTCATTTCAGCGGTGTCCTGAAAGAAGAAGTCATAGAAACAGAAACTAGTCCAAATTTTAGTCAAAACGAGAATACTCGGAAATTCGTCGCCATCAAATCAAAGGTGAGTCGCATCTACCCACATTTTTAAAACATAAAAATGGAAGCGTATTCAATGATGATATAAAACCATCATAAACGGAAGTAGTCTTTAGAGTAGTAACTCTAAAGAATAGTAGATATATACCTACAGAGGCAAATTAAATTAGCTAGCGAAACTCCGTAGACGTGATAGGTATCGATGATTTTTTTGAAGTGAAAACTTCTTTAGGCGCGTTGGGCATTTTTTGAGACGGGAAAAAACCATTGAACTCGCTCGCCACTGTTACCGTAAGCGGCACCGCGCGTGTTTTATTTATAAGACGATTAAAAAAAATACACGCTTCGGATGTGTTCGGCTGTCCTCGGGCTCTACACGGTTTTAATGTACTATGTCCGATATGTCAGTGAGTGATGGCAAAGTATTATGTTTGTTTTGTTTTCACTTCTGTCGGCACTCCCGGAGTGCCACTGTTTTTTTATGGACTCATAGACTGACATGCTTTTAGTACTTGAAATATCAGTTTTGTGTAAAATCCTCAGCCGTTATTGGTATCGATATCGAAACACGATAGAACATATTTTCTCAACTCATACTCTAAGTATGAGTACAACAACACCACCAACAACAACAACAACTACAACAAAACTACCAGCGGTCGTTGAACCCTAAAAAATAAACATTAAAAATCTTTTATTTTTATTCTATAGATATCGATACCCATCATGTCTGCAAAGTTTAGCTACCTAATCTAATTTTACCCTGTAAAAAAAATAAACAACTGATTCAGTTAAAACTCAAAAATAAGTTAGGTGTTTGATTGATATATGTAGATAGATAAACTGCATTTATGAAAGCATTTTTCAGTAGACATTTTCGTCTTGACAAGAAATGTCTTGCTGAACATTGATTTATATGTACACCATACAGCTCCCTAATTGCGTAACACACTATTACCACAGTATAAAGATCATAATACTGATCATGATCATGATCTTTATACTGTGCTATTACGCTCAATTTGAATCATTTTGAAGCCTAGTTCTAATCCACTGCTCCATATATTATGTTCGAAAAATGTGTCTGCTCAACACCGCAAATAACGCAATGAATGTTGTTGAAATGTCAAAATGAAACCCATTGCTACTGATAGTGTGTTACGCAATTACCCTGCTGGCCTTTACTGCAGCGTCTGTGTCTGACGCTAACCCTTTTCATACGCCACTCTCGTGGGAAGATACCTATTATAATGTACACACAGTTCCATTAAGTAGTTACCCCACCAAAAGACATGTGCGTTCAAATCCGTGATAGGCCCAAGTTGGTTTTTGTATTTTGCAAAAACATTTTATTTTAAATAAGGTATTGTTTTAGTGAATAAATAAGTTTAAGTAAGTATTTTTTTTTTAAATTCTGTTTTTATTATTGTTTTTTTCAATAAAACAATACTTTTGCGACGACAAGCAACAATAATAGGGTTAACATTTACGACAACTTAATCATCGTCTAAATAGACTGGAGGTTTCAAGACCGCTTACCGTGCATAAGATTGGAAGTTCAAATCCTATATAGGCACGAAATGTGCTTTTTGTTCATTATATTATTTTGATATATTTTTCTATTTTGTTTTAAGTAGTAATTATTTATAAAGAATTAAAAAATCAAGAAAAATAAAATACTTTGTTAATCATTTAATAATATTTATTATTGCTATTATTTAACAAAACTATGATCTTATTTTACAACAAACAGAACAACTATTTTAGTTCTCATAAAATCAGAAATCATTTAAATAAATAATTGATAAATAGTAGTCGTTTACTCTTTGCCATTTTAAGTGAACGTATACAAAGTTCTAACTTGAAGGTATGGATTAATTTTATAAAGACAACGTAAGTAAGTAAAATTAATGGATACCCTCAAATTATACCATCTTTCGATTAGACAGGGACCTAAAGATATAATGACTCAGCCGATAGTAGATAACAATTTCATCGCAATTCATATGGGCTCGCTGGCTAGTTCGTCAAAGTGCCGGTATGAGTATGACGACGTTCGGTGATGCGATGGTTCGAATCCGAGTCAACACAACGGACTCGTTTTGAAGTATTCTTTAGATTATTCGTAAGGAATTCAATGTTGTAGCAGTGTAACATTTTAAAACTTGAGGGGTTAGGACATAGTGACGCTTTCTGTACCTTAAGTAAACTCTCATTCGGACGGGTACTGAAAGCGTCTGCGAGGGTAATCTAATAAGTATATTAATGTCCCTAATTGATGGTCCCCCACTCCGTCTAATGTGTTCTGGAGTAGTGGTCCTTGTGATATTAAGTTTCGGGTAGTTCGACAATATTACTTACCTCTGAACTAGACACGAACAAGAATTTGTTACTAGTGTTAAATAATTCATCATCATCATCATCATATCAGCCGAAAGACGTCCATTGCTGGACATAGGCCTCCCCCAAGCACCTCCACTTCGACCGGTTATGCGCTTCTCGCATCCAACGGGTTCCTGCGGCCTTCACTAGGTCGTAGGACCACCTTGTGGGAGGCCTTGTGGGAAATAATTATATATTGTCAATTAACTATTTACAGACAGACGACAGCACGCAACCTGAAATTGTCAAATTTTCCCAATCAAAATTGAACCTTAGAATTTAGCGATAAAGTTGAAAATCGACAGATTGTAGAAGAAATTTGACAGGTTGTAGTAGCTTGATGTGCTGGCGTCTGTATATGTAAACAGTTAATTTTACATAAATATCGCCGGTATTTAAAAGAATATCTATTCTAATATTATAAAGACGTTTAAACGTCTGTAGGGGGTAATCTTCGGAATTACTTATCCGATTCCAAAAATTATTTCATTAATGGTATGCTACAGTACCTACCTATTGCCAAGTGTCATAAGTTAAAACAAGAAATTTCACGCGAACGAAGTCGCGGGCAGAAGCTAGTAATCTATATTTTGGGCTGCTTCCAAACGACATTTTTGTTTACATTGTTTACTAATTTATCATGCTCTTAATTATATATCTACCGTGTATATCGGACTACCGTAACAATATCTTAGGTGTGACCTGACGTATGTGTTCTGATTCAATTATTTGATTAATTCTCTTCGAATTAACATTAGCTACAATCGACACGCCCGCATTCCCTAAATGGTTAGCCAATTATATACAATACTAACTGCGCCCTGCGGCTTCACCCGCGTAAATATCGATCCCGTGGGAATATCGGGATAAAAATGCCTATATGTTAATCCAGGGTGTCAGCTACCTCCATACAAAATTTTATCAAAATTGGCCCAGCCGTTTGAGCGTGAAGAGGTAACAAACAACACCCCCACACACACTCACACACTCACAAACTTTCGCCTTTACCTATAATATTATTGTGATATAACCCTCTAAAGCCTCGTTCGCACTAGACCAACCCTTTTTCCATCAGGAATTTCTCAGTAGCAACTCGTAGTCTGGATTTGTGCCCGGTTGATGGCAATAGGCTCTTCCCCTATAGCATGGGATTTTATGGGTGTACCTACTGGTATACCTCTGCCAAACCCTTCGAGAATTACAAGCGTGATGTTATGATTTTAAGCTACCTCTAAAGACGATTTGATAAAGCAAAACAAAAAAGTTACTGCGAGAGCTGTATCTACAAATATTTCTATCTTGGGTTTCACAACCACATACTCAAAATAGTTTGGATATTTACAAAACTATTCTGAACATTGTTTAGCTTGCTGCGGGTCTTGGTAGAAATATTTAGTAAAATAACCTCCAAGCTAGCAACTAGATTAGATTAGTCAGACGTGTTTCTAGGTAGGAACAGAAATTGTTACCCATCGAAACATATTGTGGTCTTTTTGTGCGCGTTTTGCCCTTGCAGTCGCATGGATGGAACTAAATTCAATACAACGTTTTCTACGAGAATCGTTCTTGTTTAAGACTAAGGCCCGGCGCCCACTATCGGCATCGGCACGGCATCGGGTATCCGACATACCGTGTCATTGAAATTTAAATTTTATTGTCATACTACTCGTATTAAGTTATATTTCTATTTGTCGCTTAAAAATCCTCAGCCGTGCCGATGCCGATAGTGGGCGCCGGGCCTAACAGTACGTCAACATCATTTGGTTACCAGCGGCGCTATTCTGTAAAAATTTCACCGTGAAAACTTAGGTGAAGTGAGCGTGAAGTGAGCTGTCAATAGTGTCAATTCCTAGCAAAAACAAACTCACTTCACCTAAGTTTTCACGGTGAGATTTTTACAGAATCGACCGGAAGGACCGATATCCAATAGGTACTTTGAGTCAAACCCCCACTGAATTTCATCAGTCACAATCACTCACCTATTTCTGAGCAACAAATGAAGTTCATTGATTTTACGTTTCTTAATTTAGGTACCTGACCATTTTATATTTTAATTATTGCTATTTCATTTATCACCTCCAGAATGTAGTTTCATAGAGGTAATAGCTTAATTTTTAAAATATTTATAGCTATTAAGACTCAAACTGCATAGCTATTCAGAACCATTCGACAGGATATCATAATTATCAAAAATGACACATTTCGGTAACTTGATTTTCCGCGCCCCCCCGACAGCATACAGCTGTCAGAAGAATAAGAAGAATAGCGGTCGTCTATTTGATTAAGGGCTGATTTTTCATTCGCCAGATAAATTTTATTCGAGTAATAAAATTGACGTTTGACAGTTTTTGTATGAAACAACTGTCAAAATTTCAAAATTGTTCCTCGAATAAAGTTATCAGGTGATTGAAAAATCAGCCCTTAAACTGACAATTATGACAGGAGAACCAAGGTAAACGACATAGCCCGAAGAATTGCCAAAGTTAAGTGGCAGTGGGAGACATTGCTCGCAGAACAGATGGCCGATGGGGCCGAAAGGTTCTGGAGTGGCGACCGCGTACCGGAAAACGTAGCGTTGGAAGGCCTCGCCTCCCACAAGGTGGACCGACGACCTTGTGAAGGCCGCAGGAACCCGTTGGATGCGAGAAGCACAGAACCGGTCGAAGTGGAGGTGCTTGGGGGAGGCCTATGTCCAGCAGCGGACGTCTTTCGGCTGAAATGATGATGATGATGATACTGACAATATTTTCGGGTTTTGGATTTCTGAACAGCGTTTAGAGAACTCGTACGGTACCTAACATTGATTGATGATGTTCGATTTGGTACGGAAGCGTATCGAGTAGTTGTGAATAGCTAAGCTGATGTCATTGAACTTAGTCTATTGAAAAATCATGAACCCTGGAAACCTATGTATGGCTTCAATCTATTACGAAACGTATGTGTTCACCTAGTTCCTGAATTACCAATAGCTGAAGCTCTATTTTGAGACTTAATATCCCACAATAGTAGGTACTGTGCACATAATGTTCATTGTAGGGACTCAAATTGATATCGCAGGCGCGGCTAATTTTCGTTGACCAGCTGTGGCCGGTCAAATAGGTGCATTTATAATGGATTTACGACCTAAAACGTTTTGGTTAAGCCTCATTAAACATGGTATATGTAATATGTATCTGTCCTTCTGTATTGTAATTTGATTTAAGACTTGTCTGGGATCATTCTAATTAAATTGTTTAATTATATACTAACTGGCTTCCGCCCGCGGCGTCGCCCGCGAGGTATGTCGGTAAAAACTATACTATGGCGTTCCCTGGGATGCAATCTATCTCTCTGCCAAATTTTATCGAAGTCCGTTCAGTGGTTTAGGCGTGAAAAGGTAACATACAGACAGACAGACAGAGTTACTTCCGAATTTATAATATTAGTATGGATTATTTATATTTTATATACTAGCTTCTACCCGCGACTTCGTCCGTGTTGATACGACACAAGAAAGAACACTTAATTATTCAGAGATTTTTGGCACTATTACTAAATTCAGTTTGTTTATTTAATAAATTGATCCCACACCACGGTGAAACTCGGTGTTTTGTTTTAGCTTTTTATAATAATTTGAAACAAAGTAAATATGACGTGCAAGGAAGTTTACTTTCAACCAAGTGCGTGAGTCAATCTCGAAAAATCGGTTTAGTTTTCAGTCGTAGGTGCAGGTTAGCAACCCAGTAGAAGAAATTAGCGTTTCTTTAGTCACAATGTGTTTGCAAAATACGGTTGCAGTTGTTTTCGCATGTGGCCATATTGTTTTTGGGGTTGGAAAATATTGACGAATGGTCCCGCTCTTGACCTTGATCACGCCTGAAAAGCTGATATACCTAATAAAAAGGGTCCATCAAAGGTTTCGATCAACAATAGTACTAGATTACCGATGTCATCAAAAATGGCCGGAGAAATAACACCACAAGTTTAGTAATGTTGTTGTCTTATTCTACAACATAATTTTTTCAACCATTGCTTACAATTTATGTTTAATTTCTCCATAAATATTTGTGTTCTTATTTTAAAAATACAGTTAAGTACTTTTCAATCAAAGTCGTAAATATATTGCAAACGATCATAAACTTATTCAAGTTATATGCAATCGCGGTCACTTGAGCTTTGTTTTTGTTCTTAATCTAGTGTTATTGTTGATCGCAGTTCAAAGGTTTGTTTCTTACGTTCCTCTTTTTTCCAAATTGAAAGACTCTACCAGTGTTTTTCTTATTGTTTTATCACAATATACCTCTTGGCAGTCTACCATATACTATATACCTCTAGGCAAACTCAAACTCAAAGCATTTATTTCAATTAAACCTTGTACAGGCACTTTTGAGTTGTCAAAATTAAATAGTCTGTCAGTTAGTCAGAATGTTGAAGCTAGTTGCCCATTCCAAAACGTAGATCTCTATGGAGAAGAACGGGCCAGAAACTCCACGTACCCTCTTTTAAATCAAGATATTACAAAATCCTGGGTACATTATTCAGTTCCAGGAGATCTAGTTTTCTCAACGTTTTATTGAACTGTTATCCATCATCATCACATTATTATGGTTTAACACAACATTTGATCGTAAACATTAACGTCAGCTTTCTGAGCAATATTGTTGTAAAAGTTTTAAATGTGACTCATGTGATCTAATTTTGATGTGACATCATCAACCTGTCTGCACAATGAACAATATTAATTTAAATACATGACCAACAGTTTAGTCACCGCTTTTGAATAGGCCGATTTATTTCTTTTCGTGGGAAGATACTTAACCACGATACTTTAATTTTGTAATTGGTATCATTGTGATTACTTAAACGTAGGTTATTAAGAAGCAAGCAAGTTTTAGTTAACTGCGAATCCTGTACCTTCTTTTAAGTAGTTGTAAATAAACCGTTTTAACTCGACCTCGTGGGCCGTACACTGATTACAATACGTAATCAATGTATACCTGTACCTACCTATTCCTATTTAATTTATCTAATTTGGTCATAAATGTTTGTGGGTATCCTTCGTAACTCTTTCCACACCACGAGTCTTTTATTGATGTTGAAAATGTGGACAATGGACTTATTTTTATCTCCTTTTTCGTATGATTGTTAGATATTTTATCTTGGTGTATTCCATCAACAGTCATTCAAGTCAGCCTATTGCAGTCCACTGCTGGACATAGGCCACTCCCAGGCTGCGCCACAACACCCTGTCCTCCGCATTCCGCATCTAGCATCTTGGTGCATTGCTTGACCTATGTCATCGCCATATGCATTGATCTGTTTGTGCATTTAACCGGTAAAGCTCCGCGCTAGACCGATGGGTCACGAAACAATAGAAAATCAATTGTGTCTCATCAGCGCGGCAGCGGAGCTTAAAGGGTTAAAACTCTCAATTTAATTTATTTAATTTTTTTCTCATTAATTTAATTTTATATTAGAACGAGAGCTCTATTTTACTAGGTTAATGATTCTATTATTTCTATTTGTGTGCAGGCTAAAATAGTCTTTTGCTTCGAAGCTATGCTTCGTACGTAAAGATCATTATTTTTTTTGCGGGATTGGGACGAAAATTGGCAGTTCAATTATCTATCTACCGTCTTCTCCGTTTTTTGTGTTCTTTTTCCGTGACGAGCAACTAATTTCAAGGTATTTAATGCGGTGTTTTATTTTCAGACTTGGCTGTGGATGTCCTTGCCATTGACTTGCTACGTCTTGGATCTTTTGTGGCGGATCTGTACTAGGAATAGAGCCAGAGTTAATATACTGGACGTAAGTTTAGTCATTTTAACATAGCCTTGTTTATATCATAACATAATGTATTTTTTTTAGTGATGTCTAATTCTAGAGCATAATTTTCAATAGTATATACATACGTTCCTCAATGTTTTAGTGTTTCAAAATTTTCGCTGCACGCATCCATTTCAGAAATAATACCATTTGTCTATTTGGAGATAGACGATGAATGTTGTCCTACGATTTTTTAAATAGCTTAAAAACTATTTTAGAAAATTAATTGGGGATTGTTTGTTCAATCGAGACCATAAACAATGTTCATTAAAGTAAATAAACCTCAAACATACGAGGTTAATACGGTTTTATGTTCAAATTTAACTGAAGATTTTCGCGAAAATAGTTACGTGGGCAGTTTTAATCCAATAACCGATCAAGCTTTGCATAAGCCTCTTATTGGGTAACGGTCTATTGGATTCTATAGAATTCATTGCATATTTTAGATCAGGGATCCCCAAACTATTTTGGACAAGTGACCCCTTTTCCAAAATGAACTGTTACCTCAGACCCCCATGGCCAAATTACCTACGCTCGAACTCATTATCTTGCACAAACTTGTCCACACTGACTTGCCGAGTTTTTCATCTTGTACGAACTTGAGACTTTACATTACTACAACAATGCTATTTCCTACAAAAATATTAATTATTCTTAGTACACGTAACACAACATAAACAATACAGTACCTAACTACCTACCTATCTTAAAAGTTTTAAATAAGAACTTGTATTAATTTAATAGGGGTCGATTTACAGACCTCGTCGACCCCCAAAATCAGTTTTCGTTTATGTCGACCCCTAGGAAACCGATATACCGACCACTTTGGGAATCCCTGTTTTAGATGTTACGTAGGTATCATGTTTTAATAGCAGTAGATATCTCTTTTATTTTGCTTTTAGTGGCTATTGCTATTATATCGTCGTTTGACCATCTAGGATCTCTAATTAAATTTTCTTCTTCATGTTTTTTAATTTTGTTTGTACAGAAGATTGCATTTTATATTTTATGACAACCCTCCTGGAGCTCTTGTCCTTATTCGAATTGATTTGGGGTCAAAGCATCAAGCGTCTTTATCGTCCGTACCTATTTAAATTTTTAATTTTTATTTTCCTAAATTGGCCCGCTCTTGACCTCGATCACGCCTGATAGAAAGCGATGGATGAGGTCTATGGTGGAACGAGCGTGCCCAGAAGATGCTTATGGCACTTTTAGCTGTCATCTTTGAATTCACTTAGCTTCCTTTCTAGTCTTATCATCTTTCGTACAATCCAACTTATCTTTGGTCTGCCACTTTTCTTATACTTAGTCACCTCATATTCATAACCAGCTTCTGCCTGCGGCTTCGCTCGCGTGGATGTCGGAAATTATCCCATGGGATGTACCGAGACAAAAATTTGCCTCTACGTTACTCCATAATATCAACTATCTACCAGTAAAAGTCCCGTCAAAATAGATCTAGCCCCTTCGGAGATTAGCCGGAACAAACGGAAAGACAGGCAAAACATTTAAAATTGTTTTTTGTGTGTTATAAGTGTATATTATGTACAGATGCCAGCACATTAAGCTACCCGAAACTGTCAAATTTTCCCAACCAACTTTGAACCATATATGCTTTAGTGATAAAATTGAAAATCTATTAAAGAAAGACAGATAGTAGCTTGATGAGTTGATGTGCCGTCTGTACTTTCATAATTAGGTATGCATTTAGTAAAAAGCTGTTATTTTGATTTTATAAACAGACACTTCAATTTTATTTATTTGTATAGATCTACTTATCTAATAGTTTCTAGTAACATGCTCCTCCTTTTTTACACTTTAATATTTTTATTAAAATTCCTCTTGTTATAAATTGAATACGCCAACCCCATTATTTCTTGCTCAACAGCCTGCTAACAGGTTATGGTCCCATGGGTAATTCCGCATTGATGGGATTAGCAGTTTGGGGTGAATGAGTTAACCGCTTCCCCTTGGCTTGTATCATTTTCGATGGTATGTTGTAATATTGTATGAGGTGGTAATGGGATTATGAGCTAAGAAGTGTAATTTTCATTAATAAAGAAACACTGTTCCTTGCTGTACCTACTTGGTGCCCTAATATTATCATTATAACATTTATGAATGATTAGGATGATAACGTAATGTTCGGTAATGTTGCTTTTATTCAAAGACTGAAATCTGTAAGTATTAATTTTGTTTAAATCCAAAAACTACAAAGTTAATCCTACAACTTTTTGCTGTCTTCATTAATACAACATTTACGAACAACTTTATTTAAAGAGTTTACGTAATTTAAAAAGCTAACAGTCTTAAAATAATAATAATAATTAATAGGTACAAGTATATAAAAAGGATGGCAATTTATAATCAAAGGGCATCAAAAAATTCGTCCGATTTCAGTCTTGATTAGTCTCTTCAAATAATGTTCCCCACGCCACTATCATCAATCGCTAAAACTGTAGATAACTGCACACAACTAAAACGGCGAAACCATTAACATTATAGGTGCATCACATGGCGGGGCGCACCATAAGCTTGACAATGAGCTGCCCACACGAGCTGCAGTGCCGAATGGGGCAGTATGTGCTGCTGCAGTGTTTGGACGTCTCTCTCATTGAGTGGCACCCCTTCACTGTCGTCAAGGTAATGCTTACAAATACAAGGATAGGTACAGACATCAAGCTACCCAAAACTGTCAAATTTTCTCAATCAACTTTGAACGTTATACTTTAGCGATAAAGTTGAAAATCTATTAAAGAAATTTGACAGATTGTAGTAGCTTGATGTGCTGGCGTCTGTACATAGATTTATTTTAATGACTACTCTAACGGCAACAACTCAGTAGCCTAGCCTAAATTGTAATCTTGCAGCTGCGCCGATGATAGTCGTAATTATTTTTGGACTCCCTAAAGGCACTCCTTCAGGTCCATGTCCCTGTCTGACTTTTATTTGTTTTCTTTTACGACTTGCCAGCTTCTGAGGTGCCTCATTGGTTATATCTATGTATCTATACCCCATGACTTCAATACTTATAAATTAACTGTTTACCGACAGTTTCTGTTTAGTAGTTATTTAATAGGTGTATATGTTAGAGTCGAATTTCGAATAAATAATGTGTGTAATGATTACTTATTTATCAATATAATAATCACAATCTTATCAATAAAATAACAAAATTAAATTCTTACATAACTAAAACTATACAGAAACTAGAAAATAGCGTCGAAAAACTCATCCGCATCGCTGTCGACTGGTAATGTACTCAAGAGACTGGCGGCATTACCACGTTGTATGGCGAATGTGTAATGATTGATTTCAAGTTCTCTTGACATAACATCAAAGAAACTAAAAAAAATCTACAATAAATAAAACAACAAACACAATAATAAAACCTACAAGTCGTTCACATTCAGTACATAAACTACCAAACTACTATAGACAATGGAGAATTTATTTTATTTTTAAATATAATGACGGTTCCATGTACTTCCCACTTATCCTGTCATGAATTATTTATGCTCTAACAAGAAAAACGATATTCGGTTACGTAAGTTCTAAGTTCTAACTATAGTTAAAAATAAGTATATTCTGCCATATGCGCTATAAACCTCGTGGGTGGGAGACTGCATATAAGGTAGTTGACCCATTAGCAATTACGCTAAGCGTATTTGCTTATTGACAATGGCTTTTGTAGCATCTCAAAATGGTACATTGTAATGTTACTTTATATGACATAACGGCTTCTAAGGAAGATCTTGTCTCGTTAAATTATATCATCGCTCTAAAGCTGTCTACCTGTAGTTTTCTCCTATATTTTTGGTATCTACGTAACTTAAATTGAATGCCATCTCAAGTGGTTTAAGTACCTACCGTCAGATGCTTTTACCAAACCATCTAAACATAAAGTATGACTACCCTTGGCATAGCCTCGTGGTAAAACGAGAAAAAATATAATAATATCTTCCTACCCTGATAAATATATATATTTGTAACCTTAATAGTACTATACGGTACCTAAGCATTATTTAATTCCATATTTTAGGTTCCTACGTCATACCAAAGAAGCTTCGTCGTTTGGATAAGAGTAAAGGGAGATTGGACTGAATCCTTAGAGAAATTGTTATTAGAAAGAAGGCCCACTGAACTAAGGTAATCTTCAAAATCATTTCAAAAGTATTCATCTTGTTTATGAGCTTAAATTTTGTCTTTTTTAAATAAGTACCTACCATTCTTTTTCACCGTCGCTCTCCTATCTCTATCAAAATCTAATCAACTTTAAAGCCATTATACTGTTCGATTTCAGTTCTCAGCTCTCTCATTGTTTATACTGTTATTGAACTTTATTTTGCTCCTGTTATTAAATTGCATTTTCTTTCTTTATTTTCAGTGTACTCGTAGACGGACCGTTCTCAAGTCCTATGGAGGGCGTCTGTCGGAGTGATGTGGCGATCTGCGTAGCTGCAGGAGTCGGGATTACGCCATTTGTCGCCGTGTTGCATAACATGTTGCTGTAAGTCTTCCTCTATCTTCTTAAGAAGATATCTGTTAGATAGTTGTGTAAGTTACCCAGCAACTGGGTTGTGGAGGTCAGATAGGCGACTGCCTATTATTTTACATGGAGCGAAGTCGCTCCATGTAAAATACTGGTATTCAGCTGCATTCCGTTAGACTGGAAGCCGACCCCAACATAGTAAGGAGAAGGCTAGGCAGATGATTAGGTAAGTTGTGTTAGTTGGACCCCACTCGAGCCAAAAGAGCTCGTTGATTCGTCCCACAAGCAACAATTATTTGTTCATCTTTAAGCAACTTTTTTTGCCTTGTCTAATATGGGACTTACTTAATATTTTCCAAGATATATAAGATAGATTCGAAATGAGTATTCTGTTTGAATTTTGTCATAGAATATATTTGCTATGTAAAATATAAAGTTAACACTAGCAAGTCTATGTTATTTTCCAATTATCTATGTTTCAGAAACCCTCGCAACCGCCTGCCTGGCAGAATTCACCTTCTCTGGATAGTAAGACATGAAAGAGAGCTAACATGGCTTGCAGACCTAGCGAACAAAACTATACTACAATTACGAAACGCAAACCGCCCAGACAGACTGCACATAGAATTTTACGTCACTAACACACAAAATGAACTTAATAATGATAACAATAAAGCACATAATCCTGTAGCACACGTGGTTGTGATTAACGAAAAAGGACTCAGTCATGTTTTGAGTAGAGATAGAGATGATGAGAGAGTCACTTTGTTGACTCCAAATCTTAACAGGAATACTAATGAAGTGAAGTCAGTTGGAGATGAAGACAATAATTATAATATAGCTAAACAGTATCCCTTGATTGGATGTAGAGTTCGACGTGGGAGGCCGCATTGGGATCGAGTTTTTGGATATTGGGTGCATTTATATCCCGAGTAAGTTGACTGTCTTTCATTATAATATAGTTTTAGATTACTACGTTATCTCAAGTTCCACAGACATTCTGCAAAAAAAAAAAAAGAAAAAAAAAAAGGTTTTTTGAGACCGCACCAAAGCGTTTGAATGTATTTATGATGGCCCATTTACTGATAAACTTCGATAAAGTTTCAAGAGATGACAATTCAATGTCTTTCGAGAAGTTTAGAGTAGGTAAACCTGACTTACGGATGCAATTGGCTCAATTTATATACTGCATAAGTACGGACGCCAGCAGGTCAAGCTACCCGAAACTGTCACATTTTCGCAATCAACCTTGAACCTTAAGATGTAGCAATAAAGTTGAAAATCTATTAAAGAAATCTGACAGATTGTAGTAGATTGATGTGCTGGCGTCTGTACAAGAAAGCCTAGAAGTGCCACAAGGTTCAATATTAGGTACCTTTTTAAATGTATTAATAGATTTTCTTAAAAATAGATGACACTCAACACAATTTTAAATAATTGCAACATTTTCCGCAAAACTTACGTAATTACAATGACTGGGTATTAAAGAAAGAAAGAAAAATGTTTATTTGGACACAGTATTAACATGTTTTTTGGTTTATCTTTCAGGGCCCATCTGAACCTATATTGCTGTGGACCAAAGAAATTAGTGAAATTATTGAGAGGCAACTGTAAAAATGCCTCAAAGACTAGTAAAACTAAGTTTACGTTTGTACACGAAGGTTTCTCTTGATCGGTGATATTGTAACACTCATTATTATAAACATACAATACATTTATTACGAGGGTGTTGTTCTTTTATTTTTACAGACTTCAAAAAAAAGGAGGTTATCAATTCGATACGTAGGTATGTAATATTATTGGAATTGCATTATATTCACATATGACAATCTATTAGGGCTTCCAAACAAATATACAAAATTTTATAGACGTATGTATGTATGTATGTTTGTCCACGCATATCTCCGTAACTATTAATCGGATCGTGACCATTCTTTTTTTATTGGCTTACATTTACTTCAACTTAGGGAACAGTGCAAGTTTCATCAAAATCGATTCAGTAATTTTCAAGATATGGACTAAGACTTGAAAGTGTGACGGCCTGGCTTATTGATACGAGCTACGGGTGTAGTGTCAAAGCGAAAACATCTCAAAACCTTGGTCAAATTCTAGTGCAACAACTAAAAATTACCAAATAAAAAGTAATTTAAAAAAATTAAACCGACTTCAAAAAGAAATGAACTCAAAATTATGAAATAACTTTAATTTCGGAAGTCGGTGGCAAAAAACTAAAACTAAAATACAGATCCCATGACACCGACTTCCGAAATTAAAGTTATTTCATAATTTTGAGTTCATTTCTTTTTGAAGTCGGTTAAATTTTTTTAATTACTTTTTATCATATATAAATTTTTTATCGTTATTTATGTAGGGAAGATATTTCGGCCATTGCATAAAGGTACAATACAGCTATGGTGTCAAGTGGGAACTTTTAAACTGATGAGGATTTTGGTCTATTTATTCTCAAAACCTATATTGGTTATTCTTCCTTCTGGGGACTACGTCTTTAGAATAAAAAACAGCGTGACTGGGTTTTCGTTTACTGCTGGGATAGTCATCATCATACAAAAGCCCAGAGCTGGGCATAGGCTTCTCCAATTCCGCATTGCCCGCTTGGCCGCGAATAACCGCATTCACCTCGATTCTCGATAGCTGCTACGAGCCACTCTGCGAAGAACGTCGCTCCATCCAAGGAAACGGACTCTCCGTCGCTGGGACACTACATACCTACACATAAATAAACCTTTTTTTTGGGAAGCTTTCATTCTACAGGAGTCGGACCTGGACTAAGGCTTCTCCTTTCTCTCTTTTCATTTTAAAATAAAGGAATTAAGAAACCAATTGTTGCCGATCTCCTTTTCTATATAGCAGAAGAAATAGACAAGAGATTTTTTTGTTTTAACATGAGAGAATGTCAGATGTTATGTCAAAATAATGTCTGACAATTCAAATTATTTGTAAAATGATTTTACAATATCAATGAAAATATATATTACATTTAAGGCAACACAATATCAGTACGAAGGAATGACGCCTGGAATACTTGAAGCAAAGGAGAAAACAGTTAAAGAGAAAAAAACAAAGAAACAAAAGACCAAAGTAAGTTAGTCTTAAAATCTTGGATATCAACTCTGCCTATCACAATCCATGGTTGGACCAATGCATCGCCTCACAAATCCATATTGAAGAAATTTCAATACAATATTGATACCTATAGTACCTATAGCTTCTACTTGGATTGGTATTTATTGACATTTGAATACTGTTATTTGCAGGTAAAATCAAAACGTAAACAACTTCTGCGAATCCGTTGCCCTATATGTTTTAACAATTTGGGCAAAGAATCGGTTGTTTCGACGAGGTGCGGCCACGTATTTTGCAGAAATTGTCTGCAGAAGGCGTTGTTACTAAAACCTATATGTCCTACATGTCGGAGAAAGTTGACAGGATGTCAGGGCTATCATACTTTGTACCTAGATGACAATGTTTATGACGACAATATGGACGATATCACTATCGGTCAATAATATTAATTCAAACAGCTTGTACTTTTGAGTGTGGTGTGACTATTTAAAGCAAGATAAACAAATTATTTTGTGGCTCATTTTAGGATTGTTAATATTTTTTGTATAAATATGTTTTGTTTTTGTATTTAATAATGAATGTCCCTACAGTTTTTAATGCCTGCAAATAAACGAATTTAAAAAGGTCTACATTTTTACTGCAATCCTGCTGCTATGTAGAATTTAAGTCATGATGAACGAACAAAGACGGTCGTTGTGGCGATGCTTGGGAGAGGCTTATGCACTTTACTTTACTCTTTGGCTTATGCCCAGGATTGGACGCCTTAGTCGAATATGATGATGAGACACAAATGATTACTAGATTAAAACGAAAAGCTAAAATAAAAAGAACCACGAAACATAATAAAGGGTTTTTCAACAAGAACAGTTTGTTTTAAAAAACAAAATAAAACAAAGAATTTAGATGGGTATGATTCAAATTTTTATTGTATTAAGAAGAGTAAGGTTTGGCAATTATGAATGAAAAATAACGAGTGTACGACTATACGCCGACAGACTGAACACCGACAAGACTTTACTTCGACGGGACTCTTCGCCGACAGGACACTTTGCCGACAGGACTCTTCGCCGACAGGGTCATCAGCGACGCAACTTATCTCCGATAATCAGATACTTTTTATTTTTCTTTTTGCGGATGGGAAATCATCAAATGACCCCTCCCGCTCTGGGTGGAACGAAGGGAATGTCAGACTCTTACTGACTAAAACCCACCCGTATTCCTTCCTTAGCCCTTTATGTTCCGGGCCAGCGGTAACCCTTTCGGACAATCCCGCTGACCCGGCAGGCTTCGGCCCTAAGGGGCCCCTTCCTTGATGCTGACATCTCTTTGAGGCGCGCGTGGAACACGTACGCGCCATCCAGTATGGGCCTGGTCCTGATCGGACGTTGAGCTACCCAGTACTCCCCGCCCGCAGGCCCGCGCCTACGGTGGCCGGGAGTCGTCACGTGGCTCCCGAAGCCCGGAGCGTCTCCCGCGCCTCCTTGCCGGACTGCCGCCATGGGATCTGGAGGCGATAGTCCTCGCGCGCTTGTGTGAGTGGCGCGCGGAGGTACTACACGGGGGGGAAAATCCGCTTCTTCGGGAAAATTTCCGGCGCGATCTCATGGTGGCATGGAAAGAGCGACTGTCGCGACCCAGCGCAGAGAACGCCGCGATAGCGGCGATAAGACCCCTCTTTTTTTTAAATTGATATCGTCGATTTTTTCCCAGCGTATCGTCCTGCTGTCGGTTTTCTCAAAAAAACTGCAACGCACTCCAATAAATGGAAGATTTATTCTGTAAGATTTTTTGTGGGGCTATGTTAAAGACAGTAGAGCATAATATTATACGGAGCCACTCGAATCGATTGCAGGCTCAAAATTTTGCCAAAAAGTGATTGAAAATTTTGATGAAAGAATCGACAACAGATCAAAATGTTCAATCACTATCGGACAAATGTCCATCACGAGCGTGGTTGTGGCGGACATTTTGTTCGATGTTATTTTTCATTCATAATTGCCAAATCTCACTCTTCTTATTACAATAAAAATTTGAATCATACCCATCTAAATTCTTTGTTTTATTTTGTTTTTTAAAACAAAGTTCTTGTTGAAAAACCCTTTACAATCAAAATTAAAAGTATCAAGCTTTGTAGAAATTGCAGTGGGAAACGACTTGTTTCTGACAATTTTCATATTTTAGTAAGTGTTATCCAGTCGGCGAAGTGGTATTGGGTTTGACTGCCCTATATCCCAGTAACCACGGTGCGTGGTGTATTCCCGTTCGTCCCACCGACTTCGTCCCCCGTGGGACGAACGGGGTGCGTTCACTGTAAGTAGATGTAAGTGCTACTGCTGCCACTCGAGGATTCCATTATTATGAGGTCTTGCATTGATCGTCGATCGTGTATAAGAGTCATATCTTATGTCATTAAAAAAGTCAATAATAAACGTCACCCATCCGTCAACGTCACACGGTCACAGACAGATGAGTGAACAGATGACACGGTCAGTCACAAAAGTTTTCAAAATAAAAAATCTTATTGCTTTATTTATTAATCTATCTAAACTGCAAATAACGCCATGAATATGAGAGCAGAGAGAGAATTGAGTACTAACGCTTACAGCAAACTATTTCTCCAGAAATTAGACAGCCCGGATGAAATATTCCAGAATTATGTGAAAGTTCTAGCCAAGCATTATTTTACTGTGAAAAACATAATTCAGGTAATTATGAATGATATATAAAAATAAAACTATTTATTGATATATCAATGTTTAGTCCAGTGTTATTTCAATTGTCTTGTACATCAGAGGCAACACAACAGTTGCAAATTCACTGGTATTTAAAAAAACATATTTCAGATTCCTTTTGGATATTTAATGACGTGATTTTTAGACTAGTTCCGTTTGTTGTAAACTTCTAGAGTCTCCCACATCATTGCAAACAACTTACGTGGAAGGAACACAAATCATCAATAAAAAACGATGTGTGCCAATATCACTGCATTTTATGATTTTGTGTAATGTTGTCATAACTAAATTACAGGAAATATTAGCATGCCGAGACTCAATGGAAAGTCTAAACAAGCTCAACGAAAAAGGAAGGGCAGCCATATCAGTATTGAGAGATGAGATGGAAAATTTTGAACTTTATGGAAAAGATACGGGAGACTTAAAATATTCTAGCGAGGTGGACTCGCAGAGGCATCAGCTAGCTTGGTAAGCGGTATATTAATTTACCTTCCAATGGTCTTCATTCTGGGCTATCAAGAAGCATTTATCATTCATTCATATTTCCTAATGCACATAATTTTATTAATTATTATTATTTTAAAGTGTTGACTACTACTTTATTCCCTTTAACAGACCCTTTTCTCTGCTGGGTTTCCGAGCAATAGGAACTCAATCAATGTTATGTTATTTTGTTGAATTCTATGAAACACTAGCTACTGCCGGTGACTTCTCCTGCTTCAAAATTCTTGTTCCCCCGACCCAACCCGTCGCATCGTATCACCTGCCCGTGCTGCTGCTTCGGTTTAGCTTAGAGTCCTTCTGAATTTTTTCTTTTTGCTCTGGCTTTTAAAGGTCCTAGCGTGATGTTAAATAGCCTATAGCAGTGCTTCATTTTCATACTGCTCCTTCTTCGTGACCAACTTAATAATTTAACATTAAGTAAAATAATACACATTTATTGTTATTAGAAATATGTTTAAATAATGATTATTTGTATTACAATTAAAAATATTTGTACATAATAGGTATAACTTTTCCAACTATATTTCGGTATTGACTATTTAGTGCGTAAGTATGGAACTGCTTATTTTTTTACCAAAGAATCCAAGTTCGCCACAAATGATGAAAGATTTATCCTGAGGCCTGGTTCCACTTCAAGTCGGCTTCTATATTTATTTTTAATGTAAACTAGTGTTGAAAACCCAGCTTCACATAGGTTGTGACAAAAGGCATTAAAAAAGTTACTACTTGATTAGCTACTTTTGTGTATTCTTGACAATAAGACAATAAGATAACTAAAAATCTATCAGTCGCCTTGTTTCGAATCTATCTTTGAGTGTTGTGTCACATGAGTATTATTTGACAACAAGGCAGGAATGCTGCGATCCGGTATTTGTTCTTTGATGACCCGGTTCCAGGTTGCGACCCTCCAAATGGGAAAAGCTGGCCTAAAGTGTTCCTCGAGCATTGGGCTACCACGCTAAAAGAATTTCTCAAATCTGACTGGTAGTTTTAGAGATTATATACATACAAACTTACTAATTTTACCTCTTTATAATATTATAGTATAGAAGTTCTACCTTCTAGATAAAGATTATATATATATATAGATATTTTCAGTCTTCTAAAGGAATTCAAGGATGCCAACATAACAAGCATGTTTGCCATAGAGAAGGCTCAAAGAGATGAATTGTTAAAATCTGGGGAAGGAGATGATTCTGGCATCAGGAACAGAAAGACTAAAGTCGAAAGAGATGGACTGCTCAAAATGTCTTCAGGTACTGTTTTGACTTATTTTCATTCAATTTAGTTAATTTTATTCATTTACCAGGCTGTATCTCATGAACCGTGATAGCTAGATAGTTGAAATTTTCACAGAGGATGTATATCTGTTGCCGCTATAACAACGCTATAAAAAGAAAATAAAATAAATATTTAAGGGGGGCTCCCATACA
The DNA here is from genome assembly GCA_963082905.1 of Oligia fasciuncula. Taxonomy (NCBI): domain Eukaryota; kingdom Metazoa; phylum Arthropoda; class Insecta; order Lepidoptera; family Noctuidae; genus Oligia; species Oligia fasciuncula. Next base: position 18,091,075 of record OY720393.1, on the reverse strand, counting down.
ACAAACGTGTTTTTTTCGGCGTTTTGCTTTGTGGTACGGAAACCTTCGAGGAATTCAAGTATCACTTGCCACTTACATTGCAACTATTGTGACTATTAACATTTGACATTAATTAGTATCTTTAAATAAGCAGCATCTGTACTGGCAGTATGCCATAAATAAGTAGAACAAAGAACATGAATTGTTATAGGCTATTCGCAGTAGGACAGTTATGTTTTTATGCTTTATTATATTCAGGGGTAGGTTATGTTTTAAGCTTAAACCAAAGACGGGCAAAAGCTAGGATAAAACTGCGTACTTATAGCAATGAGCATTTACTGATTGGATTTAACCTTCTGACTGCCACACGTCAAAAAATCAAAAACGTGCCCTCGGTGTCAGTCTGTCATGTAGTCGAACTGTGGCGTGCTGGGCACATTATGGTTTGTCATCTATACATGACTGTGGCGGTCAAAAGGTTAATAGGCTTCACAAATAATATGGAACCTTTGGTATCATATACAATGGAATAGCAGGGACAGCCTCTTGGTTAAGGGGCTCCGGTCTTGATTAAAATGTTTTCGAAAAACTAGTTTTGACTGAACTAAATTACGAGCGCAATAATACAACCATCTCATTTGTTGTCATTTATTATTTATTACAATGTTTCTGTTCAAACGTTTTATTTTACATTTAATACAGGTGTGACTGAACAATTGCTATCCATAAGCAGACAGTTAGCAGACACAGCACAGAGGAGTCAAGACACGCTGGACAGCTTGGTGTCATCCAGTTCTACTGTGCATGTGAGTGGTTGTTGTGCAACTATGTATTTCTTGTTTACTAACTGATGCCTCTGACTTCATCTGGGTATTTCATAATACCCAGGATGAAAAGTAGCTTATTCGACCTGGATATTTATGAGAAAGACATATATCTTTCTTCAGTCCCAGGCTGCCTATCTGTCAAATTTCATAACAATTGGTTCAGTGGTTTAGGCGTGAAGAGGTAACAGACAGAAAAACAGAGTTACTTTTGCATTTACAATATTAGCATGGATTTCATCATAATTACATATTTATTCAATAATAATGACACCCTATGAATGAGAATAGTTGTGCCTGGATTGATTGGTATTCAGATTCAATTGCTGATTCAAATGCAATAAAATTGTTCATTGTTGAAAATCTAAACAAACTTGTGTCGTTGCTGCTTATCTTGTATACCTACGTATTTGATAGGATTTTAAAATAATTGTCCATTTTGTGTTTCAGGGTACTAAATCAGAGCTACAGAACACAGCCAGTACAATATCAGAATCTGGCAAACTTTTAAAGAAATATGGCCGACGGGAATTCACCGACAAAGTTATCATGTTCTTCGCATTCCTATTCTTTTTAGCCGTTTGCTTGTACATTGTACAAAAAAGATTTTAACTATTGTAATGACCATTTAATCATTTTATGTATAGGACAATATTTATAATGGATTATGATGATATTGAATTGTAAGTAATATATAATAAAATTATGTACTTCGAATTGCATTGTTTGGTATTTATTTTTTTAAACCGCGTTAAAAAAATGTAAACAACGCCATCTTTTGGCAGTGTTGAGTATTGACAAGCCAAAGTCAGTTTAATTAGTTGTGACTTTGTTGCCATAGATGTCGTTACTATCGTCACTGAACGCTACGCCTCTTATTCCTCAAAGGGTTGGCAGAGATATGCATAGATACATCGTCACTGCAGCTTCTCGATGCTATTGGTGGATTGTATTTAGTACTATTATTTAAGGGGTGAAACTTTAGGCTGTCTGAGAATTTCCTAACAGAAAGTTGGAAAATACAGTGTGATGTGAGAGAAATTGGGGATATGGTTTCAAAGTTTATTCATATTTATGTTACTTCAAGTTGAACAAATATCTACTTTATTTTAAAGTCAATTATCCGGTTGAATGTCGTAATTACAGAAATAATTAAAAAGCCTTTGTGTCTCGCGTGGATCTACGTTCCGACATACTACGGGTTTGATTTCAGAGTGACTAGCACTATTGATAAAGTTATAAAAACTTTATTGTGTAGGAATTTACAGTTATATTTCCATAAACTCATGTTTGTTTACATTTTTGGCCAATAAATCGCGAATGCAGATTACTAAGGATCACAAGTTTGGCTGTCGCGGCTGGTAGGTAATTGAATAAAAAAGACAAGTGGGAACGTTACAATCTATCCCTATATTATTTTAATTGGGAGAGTATCAGATATAATAATTAATTTGGTACGTTTTCCTTACTCGTAACTATTTTGGAAACAAAACAGTAGGTAACTATGAATAAGAACTAACTATGACTAAGAAGGTCAAGTCAGGTTCGAGGTCAGTTTTCTGTCCACAACCTAACCTTAGCATCCAGTTAGTTTTCAGGGTTTCGATCTCACTTAGCATCGTTTGTTCTATTGTTTGTTCCTGTTCCCTTCGCCTGGGAATACTGTGGACATATAGAAACATATTAATATTGATTGTGAAGTGACGTGTTGGGAAGGCCGTCAGATGGCCATGGACGGCGACCCGTAGCGTACTACTGGAGTACTAACATGTATACCTATGTACAGTCACGAGCATGAAATTATGCTTATTCGTTGGAGACTTGAAAACGCCTGGACCGATTTGGCTATTATTTGTTTTAAAATGTTCGTAATAGTCCGAATAGGGTTTTTAGGGAAAGATAAATTGGAAAAGTTGCTGTTTGGACAGGATCTGTCCAAAGAGCAACTGTCTGTCTGTCTCAGGATAACGTCTGTCTGGTCAGGTAGTACGCGAGGTAAAATTCGTGAGTTTGTATGTAGGAAGTATCTTCAGAACTACTATACTACTAACGATCGGATTCCGAAAATTCTTGCACTATTGGGAAGCTACAGTCTTGCCGAGTGTCTTATGATAAAGTAATAGGTAGGTACTTAGCAAGTTTTCACAGTGCTTTTCTGCAACTATTTTGGAACCCATAGGTACGTAGGTAGGTAGGAAAATGTTCATAGGTAACTTTTTTGACTTTTGTATCCTGAAGTTTGATTAAAATCGGTAAATTAATTTCGAAAAACAGGTTTGAAACTTGGTATGAAATGCCGTACGGCGTAAACGCTCATAATTATGAACAGCGAATTTTCTCAGTAAAAATGAAGTCATTTCCTATCAATTATTTTTGCACAAAGTTTTACTTGGTTTGATGTACAGAACATGTAGATGACGGTTTCCTTTCCTGATGGGTCTTTTTACATCCTGTGTTAGTGGTCGTGACTGCGTGTGTGTTGGTATTACGGTATGAGTATTTACATCGGGGATTTTGGGGGGCTTGTGGCTAAGTAATAACAGCCGCACAGATCGATTGATCAGGTTAAGCGATGCTTAGCGCGGTTGGTCCGTGGATGGGTGACCATCTTTACATATCTCCAGACCCCTCCTTACATAGTTGGGAAAAGGCTATAGGCAGATGATGATGATGAGGAGTATTTGTATTGGGAGAGTTCTATCAGACACCCGATGCGATCTTTATACAGGCTAGATCACGCATGGACCACAGTATTCTATAACAATCTGTACCCACAAGTATCTACCTAACACTAAGGTGTAGTTTTCATATTTACCTCAGTATTTTGTGATTGTAGTTGAGGGGCCCGTTAATAAATAGTAACAGCCGCACAGGTCGATCGATCAGGTTAAGCTACGCTTGCCGCGGTTGGTCTGTGGATGGGTGACCATCTTTACATACCGAGACCCCTCCGTGCTTCGGAAAGCACGTTAAGCCGTTGGTCCCGGCTGTCATTCGTGGATCTTTGACAGTCGTTACATAGTCAGAAAGTCTGACAACCAGTCTTACCAACGGGTATCGTGTTACCCAGTAACTGGGTTGTGGAGGTCAGATAGGCAGTCGCTCCATGTAAAATACTGGGATTCAGCTGCACCCGGTTATACTGGAAGCCAACCCCAACATAGTTGGGAAAAGGCTAGGCAGATGGTGATTATATATGTGATTGTAGTTCCAGTTACTTATACAGGATGTTTGGTAGAAGGACCGACACAATTATTTGAGGGATTGGGGATGTCATTAGCTAGCACAAAATAGTTTTTTATTATTGTGAATGTGTGGACTATGTCTGGGTCATTTCTTTTTTTTCTGTTTCCTTCTCAGTTAGTTTTAATCATGATCTGGCAGTTTGAGTAATTTACGCGGCCTACCCAAATGTCCTTTTTTTGGTATTGTTGGTCGAATCGTTGAGCTCCTCAAGTTCGGAGTTGAGCTGCACGATTTTTGACAAATGCGTGCACTGATTGGACAGGTCCGCTCAATCTGTGTGGTTTTCCTCAAAAAACCATTTCGGACACCAATCTACATGGTCTTCACACGATCTGACCAAGATTTTGTCTGGACTTTAAAAGAGACTGCGTGACCTCTGAGTCTGTTTCGGCCTTACTTCTCAGAGTAGTCAGATAGGAAACGCCGACCTCATCTAGTTTACAAAATATAATTGACGTGTAAAAGTGTTTGTACACCTACTTACAGAAAATAAATCATTTATCATTTACCTGTACTCTATTGGTACCCATTAAACTTATTGCCTAAGTAGTACCTACTTATTGATAAAGTTGGGGTCGTTAGGTGGTTAATGATCTTAGAACATAGGTAGGTAGGTACTCTCAGAACATTGACGACTGCATAATTTTCCTTATTCGGTAATAAGCCAGGTGCAAAGGTGCCAATAGTGCACGGGTCGGTTTCCTTGCACGTACATTTTCGATAACCTATCTACCTATAGGAGGGATGCATATACTTACGTATCTATCTACATTATAATCGTGATAGGTCATCTCATCACTGCATCTATACAAACCTACAATACTATCTATATATATAAAAGAAAGTCTGTTAGTTACACCACTTATAACTCGAGAACGGCTGAACCGATTTGGCTGAAAATTGGTGGGGAGGTAGCTTAGAGCCAGGAGACGGACATAGGATACTTTTTTTTTATAGTAGGAGGAGTAGGAGTAGTGTAGGAGTAGTGTAGGAGTAGTGTAGGAGTAGGGTAGGAGTAGTGTAGGAGTAGGGTAGGAGTAGGGTAGGGTAGGGGTAGGGTAGAAGTAGGGTAGGAGCAGTGTAGGGGTAGTGTAGGAGTAGGGTAGGAGTAGTGTAGGAGTAGGAGTAGGGTAGGAGTAGTGTAGGAGTAGGGTAGGAGTAGGGTAGGAGTAGGGTAGAAGTAGGGTAGGAGTAGTGTTAGGAGTAGGGTAGGAGTAGTGTGGGAGTAGGGTAGGAGTTGGGTAGGAGTAGTGTAGGAGCAAAACAACGTTTGCCGGGTCAGCTAGTAATAATATAAATTCGACAGTAACTCTGTGTGTCTGTATGTTACCTTTTCACGCCTAAATTACTGAACGGATTTCGATAAAATTTGGCAGAGAGATAGATTGCATTCCGGGGAAGGACATAGGATAGTTTTTTTATCGATATACCTCGCGGGCGAAGCCGCGGGCGGAAGCTAGTATATAATAAAATTGTAACGAAGTCCAATCTGTACATTGAATATTTTTGAGAAAAAGTAATTGCTACGAGTGGGAACGAGTCTGATGCTGAAAATGTAGTTTTTAGATTTTTTGTCTGTTTGTCTGGATGTATGTTCAGCACCCCAATTGCGCATTTTAAAAGATATTGCTAATCCATTGCTTCATATGTTCGAAAAGTTGTCTGCTCAATAAAGTAAATAACGCAATTAATGTTGTTGAAGTGTCAAAATGAAAGCAAAATTGCTACTAATAGTGTGTGACGCAATTACCTCGCTGGATTGGCGCAAAAGCGGCTAAACGCATTTGGATGAAATTTGTCACACAGATAGTTTATGACGGATTAACCGTGGGATATTTTGAGACATCCGCGCGGGCAAAGCCAACGGGCAAAAGCCAGTTGCCTATAAAGCATTGGAAATCGCACTTAGAGCTTGCGAGTTTCGTAAGATGATAGAACCTAAGATCTGCACGCAATCGAAGATAGGTATATTTTATCTAACTGATAATATAATGAGGAAGCGATCTTTCTTAACTTATGTAAATGTACGAGTGATTTCTATCGAGAAGTCTTAGTGAGAATGGTAGCATGGAGCAATATTTTGGGATGTTTTTATTTGTAAATCTGGAGTATGTATTTTCATAGATCCCTTGAGTAACGTATAGTAGGTTGGCCGTTACTCTAGTAACTATACCATGTTCCCGATTTAGTTTCCAAACATGTAAACGAAGACAGGTAGGTACTCATTAAGTTCACTTGGAGCTATAATACATAAAACTAGTCATTCGGAAATCTACTTCATTGATACCACAGCATATTCATTTATTTATATTGGAAATAATATCAATTGGAAATGGACTTGAATATGACGTATTGTAGGTATCTACCAATTTAGTTAACTGTGTCTTGACTATAAGTTTAATTTAAGTTCAAAGTTTTATTTTTAACATAGGACGCTCGGTTAAATATTCTTGGAATTAACTATGAATATAAATATTATGACACAATTTTGTAACGAGAAAAACGAACTACCTATTAGATTTATTTAATTGACTTAGGAGGAAACAGGGAGCAAAATTAAAATACAACTCAGTTATTTCAATAATAATAAATATATTAAGTATATTGAAGCTCCGATAGCAATATATTTACATCATCTTTCTGCGTATTTCAATACATAATCCTTCAGTCATATCATTGTGTTCCAATTGGAATGCAATGATAACTCGAACAGTTCAAGGGTAATTAAAGGCATTGATAAAATTTTACTGCATAATGTAAGCCATACACGCTACGGTCTACCGGAGAGTTTACCTGTGCAGGTTTGCCTGCGCAGGTCACCCACATGTCGGTAGCGTGTATGCCAAGTTCCGGTGTAACGAAGCGGTCTTCAGTTCTTTTACAGGTACACCGTACGGTGTCACTCGAAAGAATTGATTTTCGATTTTGCGCCGGTCGCCTGCGCAGGTTCAAAAAACTGCACAGGTCTCACACATGCTCCGGTTCACCTGTGCAGGCATACCTGCACAGGAAGACCTCTCCGGTGGACCGTAGTGTGTATGGCCGGCTTAAGAGTCGTCTTATGCAGTAAAATTTTATCAATTCCTCCTTTAGCGATTCAGAATCGCTTGCAGCAGCGTGAAGGCTACAGTCTTTCTGATTGCCGCGAAGCCTTAGGCAGCAAACATACCTGCGTATTAGAGATGCACCGAGTACTCGTTTATTACTCAGTACTCGGCATCAACATCATCGGATCCCCATCAGCTTTCAGCAGTCCACTGCTTCTTCAATTGCACGCCATTAAGCTCGATTCACGGCGACTCTCATCCAGCCGCTGCAGCCACCCTGCGAAGATCGTCGCTTCACCTAGCTTGACGGCGGCGTATGTTTACTGATTCGCGATCTCCACTCAAGATACGTCTACCCCAACGGTCATCGGTTCTACGGCTAATATGGCCGGCCCATTGCCACTTCAGCTTGTTTATTCTGGTACTCGGCATACTCGGCCATTATGGTAGTACTCGTTATCGGCCGAATAACTCGGTTTGACTGCCGCGATACTCGAAAAGAACTCATATTCTTATAACCTGCCGGTCGATTCTGTAAAAATCTCACCGTGAAAACTTAGGTGAAGTGAGTTTGTTTTTGCTAGGAATTGACACTATTGACAGCTCACTCCACGCTCACTTCACCTAAGTTTTCACGGTGAGATTTTTACAAAATCGACCGGCTGACCTCTTTACGATTTGACTTGATTGATTGACTTGAGTCAGGAGTCGAAGCTGAAGTTTTTTCGTGAGGATTATCTTCCTTATTTTATTGATAGATAAAGTTGCTGATGAAGATCAAATAAACGCAACAAGAAGAATGCTACTTCTAAAATAAACACGGTAGTGTCATAGTACCGGCCTATCTATCATATCTATCAAACGCGGTAGTGCTCCGGATCAGAGACTAACCAGCTTGAATGGGTCTGTTGATAATGAATCTGCATGACGATTGAGTCAATGAGTCATTGAGTCAGTGTTACGAGACTATCGGCTTCCACCTCCGCCAGGGTTGCCAGCTTTCTTTCTTTTATTTGAATATTTAGGAACTTATTCATGTCTCGCGGTCAATGTCAATTGCCCGAGAATTTATTTCGTAATATCTACCTTTTTAATTATTTGTTGATTTGTTTGGAGATTATGAAGTAAGACTTACAGACCTATGTGAGTACACTGTGGAATGTTACAAAGCAGACTTTTGAGAAAAATTTTGAGAGTTGTTACATAATAAGTATGAGTAGTGTTTCTTTTTGACTATTTCTAAATTAACAGAATGATGTCAACCATTGGAAATAATACCGAACAAGCACGAAGTATTTTCCTGATATTATCTTTTAATAATTAAATATAAAAGCTTTTATTAATTCCTTACAGTTACAACTATGAGGTTTTTACGTTTAGAGTGAGAAAAATATTTGTTAGTAGGTGTTGTTTCTTTTTAATAGTGTTTATGTTCAATATGTTTATGTTTTCTCTATGTAAGGGCCGCCTGAGGGATAATGGGGGATGAATGTTTCTATTCGTCCCGTAGTCTGGCTGTTCTTGCCCAAAACTTGCCAGTTATTTTCTCGATTCCGTCCTCCTTTTGAAAGGTGCCTCTCTGAGTTTTTTATTCTAAAGTTCCGGCAACCCGTACAAACTTATTAAAGTTTGCAGCAATGATTCGTGCAGTAAGAATACTGAGTAGTGTCTCTCGGCGTTTGGACATATTTTCTTGCTCTTTGGCGGAATTCCAGAGGGTGACACTTGATATGTTGTCCACTGTGTAATTTGTACTTTTATCCAGACCAGTTCTTGGGACTGGACAATTAGCAATCCATGACTACTTTTGTTAGCTTGGGTATCACCTGTTAAAACAATTGTAGATAAGTGTGATAATGAATAAATAAATAAATAAATTCTGGGGTCCAGTTTGTCTTTGTTTAATGTTTAAAGTACCTACACATCAAATAAAAAATGGATAAGTATAGGTAAATATAAATATCCAAACACTAAACCTGACAAGAAACTAAGTGGCGTTGAAAAATTGTTGTCAAGTTAACTGATATTGTCCCCAAGAGACCGACTTTCAAAGACCGAAAAGTCACATTGAAAATGGTTACATAATTCACTTGCCAGCCTGTCGAAACCACGTCAACTCCTTAGCTAATCCCGACATCTCCAATAACGTTTCTCTATGACATAATAATATGAACGAAACCGCGCGAAAAAACGCAAAGATGGCGTGGTTTGAACTGTCAAAATCCCACGCTTGACAACCGAACGTGGTTTGCACATGGTAAGATTACGCGGCGAATAATAATTACATTACCATGTAACAGAATTGGGGCCCAGCCTCGTTTTACGAAGCAAGTCCCCAAACAAGAAAAAAGGTTTCCCAGACTGGTCCAGTCTAGGCAACCTTTTTTCCTGTTCAGTAACCCAGACACAGACAGCCAGCCCTACCCGTTAGACGACATTGAGCTGCATTAACAAATAATTTGTCAGCGGCTCGGAGGTCGCCCCATTAGCTCTGAATTCGGCACATGATAGTTCTAAGGCCATTTCGCGAAATGATTGATGCCACAATAACTTTGGCAATGATTGGGCCCCGTTGCGTTGACTTACGTAAGAGGTTTGTAAACTTGTAGTGCCTCACAGATTTATTGAATTGGTCGCTGCACTTCCTTTTGGAACTTTTCGTTCTTTGTAGCGTATAAAGTGTAATTTTTGTAGGAAAAATAATAATTATAATATTTAGGCCTCAGACCAAATAAAAGTCAAGACATGCGCTGCGAACAATATCTACAGTGAAGCATGCAAAAACTATACCTCCGCTTTGTGCACGCTCACACGTGGGTACGCATTTACAACCATTTACAATCAAACTACACCTCATTATGTGCACACATGTTTACGAAACCGGCTTCACTTTACTGTTGATAGCCCTCTGTCTTGGTTTTTAGGGTTCCGTACCAAAATGGTAAAACGGAACCCTTATGGTGAGACTAAGTCTGTCGGTCTGTCTGTCACAGCTGGATATCTCAAAAACTACTAATGCTATCAACTTGAACTGTGGAATTGTTTTAGATGACGTTTGCCCAATTATTTTGCAAATAAGAAAGAAATAAAAATATATGTACCTATATGTAGTATGTTTTGCAACAGGGTCTGAAAAATTCGAAGTAGGTGCTACTACTCAAAAATTTTTTGTTTTATTTTTAGGCCGCATTGTTTTCGACTATTGATGAAAAATGTAAAAAAAAAAAACCGTTCCCCCCTTATCTCCTTAGCCCTTATGTTCTGGGCCAGCGGTAACCCTTTCGGACAATCTCGCTGACCAGACAATCCCGCTGACAAGCAATCACGGTTTGATAACTGTAATTTGGTAAGAGCAAACCATAGCAACCACAGAGATCTAATCATCTAAATGACTTCCTATCAGAGACATTCTCGGAGAAATTGAAGAAAAATGAATCTAACTCAAACCATTTATTTCAAATAATAAATTGCAGGCACTTATGAATTGTCAATGGGTCGGTCAGTCAGAAAGATGAAGCTAGTTGCCCATTACAAAGCGTAGTAGGTAACCTTGGAGAAGAACGGGCAAGAATCTTCACGGATACTCTTTTAAATCAAAATAATCATAATCAGCCTACAATGTTCCAACTGCTGGGACACAGGCCTCCTCTCTGTGACAGGGAGTGGGACATAATCCACCACGCGCGCCCAGTGCGTGTTGGTGGATATCACATGTCTTCGAATTTTTGGATCTTGGTTTCCTCACAATATTTTCCTCAAAATAATATAAGTAGTTACAAAAATAATAATAGGATTCCCTCCATGACTTGCTTTCATAGAAATCTAAACAGGTTTCTTCAATGTCTCCCGACAAAAGAATAATCCAATCGATTTTCATCGTCGGCTTACAGTTCATATACAAAAGTGAACCCATAACTCTCAAGAAAGCCTGCCAGTTGGCCCTGTACATTTGAACACACGTGGCCTCAACCTTACACGTTAAACACAGTCTGGCAGCCGGCTCTCCGGCAGGATGGCCCGTCGCGTCTACACGCACTGGCAATGAACTTGACTAAGGTCAGTTCAATCGCGTTGTTGTGTGAGATCGCTTTCTGAACCATTATGGAGGTGTTTCAGGGAATATTAGGACCTGTGAACAACTATAAGTTCCCGAAATAATCTATTGTTCTATGGAACGACTGATTTTTTTCGCGATTTTACAACGTTGTGGTCACATAAATCGGCAAAATGTAGGGAGGGAACAGTAGATTTTTCGGGATTCCTGTGTTGGTCCCAAAGTAAAAAATTATTCAACAAAACTAAGCTTGTTTACCTATGTCACTTTCCAAGTTCCCAAGGGCTTTCTAGAGTCATCAGCACCCTAATTGCGTAACACTATCAATGTCAATTTGAATCTTTTTGAAATATATTGCTAATCCATTGCTTCTTATGTTCGAAAATAAAGCAATGAATGTTGTTGAACTGTCAAAACGAAACCCATTGCTACTGATAGTATGTTAAGAAATTACCCCGCTGATAACCCACATTATATTGTGTCTTCACTGTATCATTAACCTTGGTAATCTGTGGAAACGTTGTGGATTACTTGTACATTTACCCACTTCCAATGTAATCTTAGGTGTAATATATATTGTACAATTGTTTGTTTTCCCTAACAAAATAAATAAATAAATAAATAAAATACATGGGGCTTTTAACATAACCAGCAAAATGTGAATGTATCATAGACCTCTGCTTGCCCCTTTGGGAAAAAGGATATTCGTGATATGATGATAAATTATATAAAGAAAAACATTCATTTTTCTTTCTTTGTCCAGGCGGTTTTTCTTTGGTGTGCGCTCCCTCTGAACATCAGGATGGCCCGCAACCAGTCGGTTATCGTTTAAATTGAAGGCACGTGAACATATCCGTCAGAAGTTGGCCGTAACATCCCAGTGCTGATTTGCTGGATTCGTTTACTACTTTTTCTTTTATATGTATGTATTAGTATTTATTCTTGTATTTTATTTATAGTCATTTCCTAGCTATTTATCCCCTGTGTTGCACCTGTCATGTTTTTGTCTCTGCATCACCCTAAGGTTGACTGGTAGAAAATGGTCCGCCTTTGTACAGTGGAAGGTTTAATATTAGGTTTAACGGCCCGTTGTATCTATGCTAGTTGCGCGGTAAACTCTGTTTGCGTGATGCAGGATTTTGCGTAACGTCAGTATGACGCGTTTTCTGCATGTGGCGTGGTAGATACCGCCAAACGGTGTGAATAGGGATAGGCATGCAGGGGTGAATCGGGACGAAACTTTAAAAGCGATTTTAACATTGAAATAATATAGTTTGTTGCCAAAAAGGTGTCTAATGTGTTTATTGTATTATAATTAACGATTAAGTGTCCTTTTCGGCAACGAACTGCATTATTTCAACACTAAAATCCATTTTAAAGTTTTGTCCCGATTCACCCCTGCATCCCTATTCACCCCGTTTGGTGGTACCGCTACAGCCTCAATAAGTATATTTGTCAAAATTAAAGCTTTTAAACCTACATTTTAAGCTTTACACAAGAGCCCTGTCGTTAAATAAAAGCCACAAATTGGCAGCTCACTGTTTTAACTGTAAAATATTGTGGTATCTAATCTAAAATGGAAATTTCGGGAAGCAATCGAGTCGACATCAGCATCACTATAGTATAGAATTCTCAATATTTGAATGAAATAAGTTACACAGATTGATCAAAATCATTATTTGAACCACAGAGCAGTAAAAATTATCTATGGTTTAGATTTCTCATATCATCAATACATCGACGAAAGGGTTCATCGAAGCACACAATGTTGATTTGAGAAAGCTCATTTATAATTCCACTAGCTTTTGCCCGCGACTTCGTCCGTATAATATTTCTTGTGGTCTGGCCCCACCGTGTCGCCCCGCATCACCTGCCCGCGCTAGCCAGAGAGAACGCTAAGCGATAACGTAGTAAACGTTATCGTTCTGGCTTTTTTAGGGTTCCGTACCCAAAAGGTAAAAACGGGACCCTATTACTAAGACTTCGCTGTTTGCCCGTCCGTCCGTCTGTCTGTCACCAGGCTGTATCTCAAGAACCGCGATAGCTAGACAGTTAAAATTTTCACAAATTATGTATTTCTGTTGCCGCTATACAAATACTAAAAACAAAATAAAATAAATATTTAAGGGGGGCTCCCAGTCCCATACAACAAACGCGATTTTTTTGTCCTTTTTTGCTTCGATATCAATAATGGCAACAGGTAGGCACTTGAAATATTCACAAAATACTCAGTTGTATTTTTACTTTAATAATAAATAATAAAATTAAAATAAAATAAATATTTAAGGGGGGTTCCCATACAAAAAACGTGTTTTTTTTGGCGTTTTTGCCTTGTGGTACGGAACCCTTCGTGTGCGAGTCCGACTCGCACTTGGCCAGTTTTTATCTTTTTGCTCGGCTCCTTACGAGCATAGCGTGATGTTAAATAGCCTTCCTCAAGAATTGGGCTATCAAATGCAAAAAGAATTTATCAAATCCGTCCGGCAGTTCCAGAGATTGGTAAATGATAAATGATAAATGATAAATGATTTTTATTTCTGTAAGTAGGTTTGTACAAACACTTTTACACGTCAATCATATTTTTTTTTTAAACTAGATGAGGTCGGCGTTTCCTAACTGACTATTCTGAGAAGAAAGGCCGAAACAAACTCAGAAGTCACAGTCTCTTTTAAAGTCCAGACAAAATCTTGGTCAGATCGTGTGAAGACCATGTAGATTGGTGTCTGAAATGGTCTTTTGAGGAAAGAACCACACAGATTGAGCGGACCTGTCCAATCAGTGCACGCATTTGTCAAAAATCGTGCAGCTCAACTCAGAACTTGAGGAGCTCAACGATTCGACGAACAATACCAAAGACAGGACATTTGGGTAGGCCGCATAAACTACTCAAACTGCCAGATCATGATTAAAACTAAGAAGGAAAAAAAGAAATGACCCACATAGTCCTCACATTCACAATAATTAAATAAAAAATAATAATAAAAATTACTTACAAAGTAAATATTCATGTCATTGTCTAAATAAAATTCATCAATGTCAATGTGTATATAAAAAATCCGCCATAATCTTTGAGGACCATGTAGATTAGTGTCTGAAATGGTCTTTTGAGGAAAGAACCACACAGATTGAGCGGACCTGTCCAGTCAGTGCACGCATTTGTCAGTAACCGTGCAGCTCAACTCAGAACTCAAGGAGCTCAACGATTCGACGAACAATACCAAAGACAGGACATTTGGGTAGGCCGCATTAACTACTCAAACTGCCAGATCATGATTAAAACGAAGAGAGAAAAAACAAAAAAAATTACCCACATAGTCCTCACATTCACAATAATTAAAATCATATAATACTTTATACAGTAAATGTACATGTCATTATTTAAGTAAAAAGATACTTAAAAAAAAAAAAAAAAAAATTATTAAAGTGTAAAATAGCAAAAATAAAACAACATTCTAAACCTATTGGAGCAGCTCAATCCCAAGCCTTTTTGTCCTCAATATAGTCTTTTACAGTATAATAGGCTTTCTGACATAGTTTTCGCTTTATAAAAGATTTGAATTTATTAAGGCTTAGTTCTTGAATTTGGCTAGGAAGTTTATTATAAAAACGTATACATTGGCATCTAAACGAGCCACCTATTTTTTTGAGCCTTGTTGTAGGAACAACAAATTTGTGTTTGTTCCTAGTATTTATGTTATGGATATCACTGTATTTTTTAAACAGATTAATATTTTTATGTGCATACAAAAGATTATCATAAATGTACTGAGAAGGCACAGTCATTATATTAATCTCTTTAAATTTGTCTCTGAGGGAGTGTCTGGGACTTAATTTATAAATGGAACGAATTGCCCTTTTTTGTAAAATAAAAATTGTCTGAATATCGGCGGCATTTCCCCACAACAGAATACCGTACGACATCACACTATGAAAATAACTAAAGTATACTAAACGGGCTGTCTCTAAATCAGTTAAATCACGAATTTTCCTAACGGCATATGCTGCAGAGCTAAGCTTTTTTGACAATTTATCTATATGGGGGCCCCATTGAAGCTTGGCATCCAACGTTATGCCTAGGAATACTGTGGTATCTTCAGGTTTCAACTCTTCATCCTTAATGAGAACACTAGTTTCTACTTGTCTAACGTGGGGTATGGTAAACTTAATACATTTCGTTTTTTTTCCGTTAAGAAGTAGGTTATTGACATTAAACCAGTTAACTACTTTTGCAAGGGCGTTATTTACATTGTCAGTAACCAGCTGCTGACGTTTGAGTTTAAATAAAAGTGAAGTGTCATCTGCAAACAACACTATATCATGTTCATCCCTTATGAGGTAAGGCAAGTCATTTATATAAATAATAAATAAAAATGGGCCGAGAATTGAGCCCTGGGGGACCCCCATTCTTACTACAGATCCGGGTGACCTTTTTCCGTTAACATCAACTCTCTGAATCCTATCACTTAAGTAAGAAGTAAGAAGATCCAGAGAGGAGTTCCGGATTCCGTAGTGGTGCAGTTTCCTGATTAATGTTTCATGAAGAACACAATCGAATGCCTTGGACAAATCGCAAAAGATGCCCAAGGCATCGCATTTGTCCTCCCATGCATTATAAATATGTCCTAAAAGTTCAACTCCTGCATCGGTAGTCGAACGACCCCTTGTAAATCCGAACTGTTTGTTATGTAGTAATTTATTTTTATTAAAAAATCTTTGCAATTGATTTAAAATAAGTTTTTCAAAAATTTTACTAAAGGTAGGTAGTACTGAAATAGGTCTATAATTAGTAGGGTCTGATGTACTACCCGATTTAAACAACGGTATTATTTTACTGTTTTTCATAAGATCAGGAAACTCACCACGGTCAATACAATTATTAAATATAACAGCTAAAGTAGGTGCTACAATGTCTATAATCGACTTAGCAACATCCACAGAATTACCCCATAGATCTGCGGTCTTTTTAACATTTAACGTGTGAAAAGTTTTAATTATATCTTTACAAGTTACATATTGGAAGTGAAATTCTGAATCGCAAACTGGAACGTTTTCTTTAAGTAAAGACTCTGCAGCAATGGGTGATGAGTTAAGAGATTTAGTAGTTGATACGGGAATCTCTGCAAAGAAATTTTCAAAGGCCGCGGCGACTTGACAATCTGATTTAATTATATTGTCATCAATAACAAGGCTGTAGTCACTACTTCGGGTGCATGACCTTCCCGTTTCGCTATTAATGACATTCCAAGTCGTTTTAATAATGTTACTACTATTTTTAATTTTTGAACTCAAATAACGTGACTTGGCAATACTACAAACTTTTTTAAATATTTTAGAATAATTCTTAACATATAAATTAAATTCAGCAGTGTTTATACAAATCCGTTCTTCATATAATTCATAAAGTCGTTTTCTACTTTTATGTATACCAATGGTGGCCCAGTCACTGAAGGAAGCAATACTATTAACCGATAATGTTTTTGGAATAAATGTGTTATCAAATTGTGTGCAATACATATTAAAAAAATCATTATATTGTTGATTAGGGTCATCATTAGTGAACAAAAGTGGTAATTTACCCATGAGTTTAGTTTTAAATGTTTCCAAGCGATTAGTTGTTTTTGGATTAACAGTGATATCTTTTTTAGTAACTTTTTTGTTTTTATTTGGAATAGTGATTAATTGTCCACAATGATCTGAGTCTATTAGGTTAATAATGTCTTTGTGGGTTGGTATAACATCTGTATAAATGTTATCTAGGCATGTGGCACTAGTAGGAGTTATTCTAGTGGGCTCCAAAAATTGGTTTGCAAGATTGTATGACTGAAACAAACTTATAATTTTAGTACTTAACCCAGAATTTTCTAACAAATTAACATTAAAATCACCACAAATGATGATGGACTTGTTTGTATTACAGATTTTGTTCAACACTTCATCCATAACTTTTTCAAAACAATCATACAATCCTGAAGGAGGTCTGTACACACTTAATATAATGAACTGCTCCAATTCTATACAGGCTATTTCAATTGTCCGTTCAACAGAGAGGCTCACAATATCCTTTCGGTCTTTAAACTTAAGCTGGTTATTTATTAAAATTAATGAGCCACCATGTATAGCATTTACTCTGCTGAATGAACTACCAACCTGGTGATTACTAAAATTGAACATGAACTGGTGACTTTTAAGCCAATGTTCTGTCATACAAAGAATATCTATATTGTAACAATTCAGGAATAATTCTACTTCTAAGTCTTTGTTTGAAAAACCTTGAATATTTTGATGCACCAGATTGATACTATTTAATTTTTTTACACTTTCATTTGACTTATTTACATTTTTGCAAGAGGTTGCCTCTATTGTCTTAATTTTGGTGCGTTCAAACAAACAAACAAATTCTTCAGCTTTATTACTAAATCATATTTATAGTTTTGTGGTATGGTATGAATATTGCTGTATTTTAAAATATTTGAACTCATTGTCTTCATGAATCTATTGTATCCAGCTCAATCAACTTTATCTTTAGATCTTGCAAACTCTGTTGCAATACAATGCCCGGTTGTAACATAATATTGTTTTGAAAGTCGACACGAAAATTCCAGAAAGAACCTGAACATTCGTAGGTATTCGCTACAAGAATAGAAAGAATAGAATAGAATAGAAACAAGCTACAAGAAAGATAATTGATTCTAGATTGTGCTCGGTTAAAATAATTTGGGCACTCGCACTGACCGCTACTGATAGACATAGGACACCGCGGAGGTACCCGGTGCACCGGGTACCTGTTTGGTAGCCTCAATTGAAGCACATAGGGAATACCTAGGTACGATTATACGATTTACGCAAGATTCAAAAGCGATTAGAATTAAGTATGGTGTAACAAAATGGTCCTGGGAGGGCCCAAATCTTGAGCAGAAATCTTGAGTTGGATTCCCCAACAAGCTGTAGTTTTCATTCTTTCATGCTTCAAACTTTTTTGCATAAACAAGTTGAAAAACATTTATTTAAGTAACGAAATATAAAAACTGGCCAAGTGCGAGTCGGACTCGCACACGTAGGGTTCCGTACCACAAGGCAAAAATGGCGAAAAAAACACATTTGTTGGATGGGAGCCCCCCTTAAATATTTATTTTATTCTGTTTTTAGAATTTGGTGTTATAGCGGCAACAGAAATACATCATCTGTGAAAATTTCAACTGTCTAGCTGTCACGGTTTATGAGATACAGCCTGGTGACAGACGGACAGTGCAGTCTTGGTAATAGGGTCCTGTTTTTACCCTTTGGGTACGGAACCTGAAAAACGAACTCAAACAACAGTTCGACTACTCAAAACTAAATGAACTCACCGTCTCTATTCCATTTCTGTCTGATATTATTAGGTAGGTACCTCTCTCCATGTAATTTGTCACCGTCCGTTCGGTTTTGTTAGCATAAATACGTATCAGTAGACGAGCGACGTTTTCATTGCGAATAACAAGATAAAATAATTGGTATCAGCTGTTGATTGGGAACTAATTACTTTACCTACAAGTTCTTTAAGTCTGGCTGTATTTATATAGGTATGTGTCTATGTCATCTGCCTACCTTTTGCCAATTATGTTGGGGTCGGCTTCCAGTCTAACCGGATGCATCTGAATGCCAGTATTTTACATGGAGCGACTGCCTATCTGACCTCCACAACTCTGTTACTGGGTAATACGATACCCCTTGGTAAGACTGGTTGTCAGACTTTCGGGCTTCTGACTACCCGTAACGACTGTCAAAGATCCACGAATGACAGCCGGGACCAATGGCTTAACGGGCTTTCCGAGGCACGGTGGGGTCACGGTATGTGAAGACGGTCACCCATCCACAGACCAACCGCGGCAAGCGTAGCTTAACCTGATCAATCGACCTGTGCGGCTGTTATTGTTTATCCACGCGCCCCTCAGTAGGTATGTCTATGTATACTAATAATATTAAGAAGAGGTGTAAAAAAAATGTAAAGTGTGAGTTTGTATGTAAGGGGTAATCTTCCTGGTTGCCGGGGTCAGCGGGATTGTCCGAAAGGGTTACCACTACCCCGGAACATAAAGGGCTAAGGAAGGAACATGGATGGGTTTTAGTCAGTAAGAGTCTGACACTCCCTTCTCCCTTCCGCTCCACCCAGAGCGGGAGGAGTCATTTGATGATTTCACAACCTCAAAAAAAAAGGGGTAATCTTCGTAATTACTGAACTGGGAGCCTAACTACCTGAGCATCGAAATCCGTAGTTTCTCCCGTAGTTACGCCTGTTTCCTACTACGTATCACCTACGGATAGAAGGTAAGTTCGGAGCCCATACTAAGAATGAATGACAACACGATTTGACAGTTGTCCCTACTCGCGATGTGATTTTGCTCGTTTAAATAATTGAATTTGTCCCTTGTTTTGACGGATCATCTAATTTCGGACGGGCTCGTATCTTCGTAGACGGACAATGAGTAGATCCTCCGATTCCGTAAATTCTTTCACTAAACTTCTGCAGTATTGCTGAGTGTCATAAGATATTTTTTATGTCAAGGAATTTCACGTAGCCGAAGTGGCAGGCAGAAGCTAGAAGGTGTGAATATCAAGTCACTAGCAGCGCCCCGCGGTTTCACCCGCATACTTAAGTGTTGATCCCGTGGGAATATCGGGTTATAAACTAAGTATCCTATGTCCTTTCCCGGGACTCAAACTATCTTTATAACAAATTTCATCTTAATCGGACAGACAAACTTTCGCATTTATAATATTAGTATGGATTGAGTGGGATATCACACTAATATTATAAAGGCGAAATATGTTTGTATGTTTGTTACTTCTACACGCAAAAACTACTGAACAAATTTTGATTTTTTTTTTGTTTATCCGTATAAGGGTTCCGTTTTTACCCTTTGGGTACGGAACCCTAAAAACTAATCTTACCACGCCAATTCTTTCTGCATCGATACAGCAAAATTGTTCCTAAAATCTCGCTTCCCGTTTCAGTCTCTCAACATTAAATACATAAGCTTGAGACCAGATAGCAATAGAGTGGACATCAAATGGCCAGTTAACGTCCAAGTGCACATTATGACGTATAAAACGATAATGCATCCCTGCAGGTAAACTTTATGGCTTTTAACTTCATAGCCTTCTTCAGGGGAAGTTAGTTTATTGGCTCATCCTATGTAGCGTGTAGTATTTATTTGTTTTTCTATCTAGGCTGTCTATCAAGAGATTTTATCGTTTGTGTTTGTTTTTGAAGTTCTACTTACGTCCTTGTTTCTAGATCATCCGCAACCTAATTGCGTATCACACTATCAATAACAATCTGAATCGTTTTGAAGGGTATTGCTAATCCATTGCTTTATATGTTCGAAAAATTTGTCTGCTCAACAATGTAAATAACGCAATGAATGTTGTTGAACTGTCAAACCGGTCTGATCATTTAATTTCGATACTTACTTACTTAAACTTATTGAACGTCATAATCAGCCTATAATGTTCTCACTGCTGGGACACAGGCCTCGTCTCGAAGAGAGGGAGTGGGCCGTAATCCACCACGTAGGCCCTGTGTGGGTCGGTAGATCTCACGTCTTCGATTATTTATTCTATTTCGATTTTATTGAACGCAGTAGCCATGAACGTGCGCAAGTAGTTTTTAATTTTTGGGGACGAAAAGTCGCCTTTGTCTTCTTCATGAATATTCACCTCTTCATCTTTATGAAACCTGATAGAAGTCATGCATGGTCATGACCGGTCATGACTTATAACTGTCCAAATCTGGGCCGAGTCCATTTAGATTGCTATCGACACGCTAAGAAGAAGATGATGACTTCTAACAGAGTTGAATTTATGGAAACTTTTCTTTTTCTTAATATTTTTTTTTCAACACGTGTGCCACTTTTTCTATGATTTATGTTTCTTTATTACTAAGAGAAACTTGTTGGTGGAGCCAGACATGCTTGCTTGTTGGAGATTTATAAGTTACGAGTATATTGGTTACGCCAGATGTAAGTAAGTATCGTGTTAACATCTCAAATACAAGTTGCCGCTGAGTTGTCCACTATTATAATTCAGTTGGCGTAAGTTTATAAACTAAACACAAATATCCTCCTCTTCCAGGTAACGCAGAATATCGCAGAGTTCGTTCAACCGTTTGCGGTTTAGTTAGATAGTCAACTCGCGCACGAGGAAAAAAATGGCAAACAAAATACTTACTTGCTATAAAAAGAAATGTTTAGGCATAATTATGCAATTTGAGAAGTGTTGGTAAAGATTTAGGGTCAGTTCACACCGAGACGCGACGCGACGCGCAGTTTTCAAGATAGAAATACAATTACAGACCTTATCTACTACACTAAAAGGTACACAATTCAGTGTCTACCTACTACGTCGAGCAACGCAGCGCGGCGCCGCCCCGCGCCGCGCGGCGTACCTCACTGAATCGTGTACCTTTTAGTGTAGTAGATAAGGTCTGTAATTGTATTTCTATCTTGAAAACTGCGCGTCGCGTCGCGTCTCGGTGTGAACTGACCCTTATGTAAATGTAAAGCGTGCATTGTTTACACGTCATTCTACGTGTGTCCCGGCCGGAGGTGCAAAATTGTAGGACTGGTAAAAAATACCTAGAACAGGTAAAAAATACCTAACAGTAGTTTTATTACTTAATCACATTTCTTTGATAGCAGTCAGTAGTGAGATAGGTAGAAAGCGAATTCATTCATTCATTTCAGCTGAAAGACGTCGACCGTTGGACACCGCCACTTCGACCGGTTCTGTGCTTTCCGCATCCAGCGGATTCCTGCGGCCTTCACAAGGTCCCTTGCGCCCTCCTCCTCTCCTCTCTTGGTTCTTGGCTTGGTTGCAAGGCGCCTTGTGGGAGGCATTTCAACGCTACGTCTTCCGGTACGCACTCCAGAACCTTTCAGCCCCATCGGCAATCTGTTCTGCGAACAATGTGCCCTGCCCACTGCCACTTAAGTTTGGCAATTCTTTGAAAGCGGATTAGTTCCATGATATTCAGCAGCTCTTGAATAAATTTACTCATTGAATCAGACACACAGAATCAGGGTTGGTCACACAGACGTGTAAATTTTTGTGGGAAGTAAACCTCATCCATAACTCCACAAAATAAAAGTAATTTAAAAAAATTAAACCGACTTCAAAAAGAAATTAATTCAAAATTATGAAATAACTTGAATTTCGGAAGTCGGTATCTTGGGATCTGTATTTTAGTTTTAGTTTAATGCCACCGACTTCCGAAATTAAAGTTATTTCATAATTTTGAGTTAATTTCTTTTTGAAGATTACTTTTTTGTTTCGTAATTTTTAGTTTTAATTAAAAACTGGGATATTATTTGTTTGTAAATAGGTACTTAGTAATAGTTTTGTTGTAAATATTGCACTAAATTTGACCAAGGTTTCGGGATGTTTTCCCTTTGACACTACACCCGTAGCTCGTATCAATAAGCCAGGCCGTCACACTTACACGTATTAGTCCATATCTAGAAATTTACTGAATCGATTTTGATGAAACTTGCACTGTTCCCTAAGTTGAAGTAAATGTAAGCCAATAAAAAAAATGGTCACGATCCGATTAACAGTTGCGGAGATATGCGTGGACAAACATACATACATACGTCTATAAAATTTTGTATATTTGTTTGGAGGCTTCCAAACAAATATACAAAATTTAATAGATTGTTATACATATAGCACACCTAGATCTAAAGAGAGCTAACACTAAAATCTCAATTTTTGAGGTATGCATACCATCGAATTCCATAACTCACTACCTAGCGACCAACAAAACAGATTCAAAAATAGTTCCATTACTCAACGCTAGATGACGCCGGAAGCCCTTATGGTTGGACGAGCGAGCCGCGCTCCTCCCCGACCAAAACAGGGACAAAAACTACTAAATAACTAAAAAAAAACAATTTTCAGCCCCATTATACGATTAAACCACAAGACTCATAAAACATCATTGTTCTATCTGCACTTAAAAAGTATTGATCAATACAGCAAACTCCTGCAGTTCACAGGGACATAATATAGTAATCATTTTTTCAACTTTTCTGAAAAAAGTGTTTTTGACGTGACAACGTCTTAAATTAGGTTGCGACTGGGAGTCACTTATGAAAAAGTGTAACGCTCGGTAACGTTACGATGAGTCACCGAACGAGAGAGAGGCCCGCCGAATGCCTTGCGTCTCTCTCCCACTCAACTATGATCGGATGATCGGTCGTTGTCACGTAAAATCTTCGCCCGTAAAACCGACTTTACAGGCAACCATTTTTTTTGAGTTAATCGCTGTTTAGATCTAGGTGTGCGATATGTGAATATAATGCAATTCCAATAATATTACATACATACTATCGAATTGATAACCTCCTTTTTTTTGAAGTCGGTAAAAACGCAAGGCAAAACTGGTCTAGGTTGCCAGTAATTACATAGCCGACATTACCCTGTTACACGATGAGGTAACTAAGTATGCACATATTCTCAGTACACGCACGAACGTACCGGTTTACGACTTCAATGTTACCAGACGTAAATATTGTATCATTGATGATACGATTACGCTGATATCTATCAAATAGCGTGCAATATGCATATGAATGAAGTCGCTGCACTTTTTAGGGTTCCGTATCCAAAGGCTGCCCTGAGGGGATGGGCCCCTCACCTTAATTGAGTAATGCAGTTTTAATCACAATCCGCGTGTTTTGCAGGATATTTTCAATCCATTGTTTCATAGGTTTAATAAATTCGTCTGCAGCAACGTAAATAACGCACTCAACGTAGCTGAGCAGTTACAATGAAAGAAAATGCGATCAATTGTCGTTCTAAGGGCCATGTGTATCAATTACTCCGTCTA
Organism: Oligia fasciuncula; assembly: GCA_963082905.1. NCBI lineage: Eukaryota > Metazoa > Arthropoda > Insecta > Lepidoptera > Noctuidae > Oligia > Oligia fasciuncula. The sequence goes on along the minus strand of OY720393.1, from coordinate 18,067,060 downwards.
TTACTAAGTCTCCACTGTCCGTCCGTCCGTCTGTCACAGGGCTGTATCTTTTGAACCGCAATAGTTAGACACTTGAAACTATGGCTGCTATAATAACGAATAATACAAACAGCATGTTTTTGTAACTAATGTATTAAAAAATAATAATTTATGTAGTCTTAAATATTGTACGGTGGTACGGAACCCTTTGTGTGCGAGTCCGACTCGCTCTTGGCCGCTTTTATGACTGCATTATGACCGTATTATGACTTCTGGATGTGTAATAACTTTATGAATAGCAAACAGGTGGACAAAGAAGTCGAGGGATTAAATCTATGTATCATCGTGTAATTGGCAATTCATGATAATTCTAATAAAGCACAAAGAATTGCATAGATAATGAAAATGGAAATTTTCTGCGATGGTACCTAATGAATAAATTAATGATGTAAAAAGATGCGTTCTTTGTTTATGCAACTTTGTATTTTACGATAAACTAACTTTTAACTTTAACTTAGGTATAATCTACTACCGATAGTTAGTAGTTTTTAGTTAGTAGTTTTTAGTTAGTAGTTGCCATTATTGATATCGAGCAAAAAAGGGCAAAAAAATCTCGTTTGTTGTATGGGAGTCCCCCTTAAATATTTATTTTATTTTGGTTTTATTATTTGTTGATATAGCGGCAACAGAAATACATGATTTGTGAAAATTTCAACTGTCTAGCTATCGCGGTTCTTGAGATACAGCCTGGTGACAGACAGACGGACGGACAGACGGACAGACAGCGAAGTCTTAGTAATAGGGTCTCGTTTTTACCCTTTGGGTACGGAACCCTAAAAATCAAGTAAGTAGCTTGACTCAACTTCAGAACTGAGTATAATGTTCGATAAGATGTGTGACATTCAGAAACTGTGGACACGTCATGTGTTATCGGCTGTAGTACAGTCGCGTTCAAAACTACATAAACTTTTGATGTTACTGGACCATGAAGTATTCAAGTTACGAAGCTTATGGACACATCTAGCTTAGGTATAGTATCAGGCCAAGTGTTAGATACTTATTTTACGATGTTAAAGTTAGTTTTGTTAAAGTTAGTTGAATACGGCTAAACATATAAGAAGCAACCGACATTCAGATACACTTTGTTTGTCAGGGTCACAATAAATTAGCTAGCAAAACCCCGCAGACATGATGGGTATCGATATCCATAAAAAATTCAAACATTAGAGGTTTTTTTTGGGGTCAACGACCGCTGGTGGTGTTGAAAATCGGTTTTCTTTGGATTTATCGTGTTCAGTTATCGATACCCGTCCGGTCAGTGAAGTTTACACAAAAAAAACTCATTTTTAAACTGATATTTCAAGTGACTACAGTAACTGCGGTCGATGACCCCACAAAAAATCATCAAATTAATTAATTTTTTGTTCAATCATGTTTACCTACCTCTACAGTCACTCCAGCCGGTTCGATATTCCGTAGGTGGCATAGACAATAGAGCAGCAGCGTTTATATCAATAACACGATGCGGGCGTAAGCTGGTCATATACAAATATTTCAATGCCCCTGGGGGTTTTGAAAGCATATCTATATCTAAGGGCGCGTTCCCAATATGTCGTGACGATTAATTTATCGTTGGACGACTGTCGTCTCTAGCTGTTCCCAATAAAACGACTGTTTATCGTCACTGCGTCGTCGAAATATTTTATCGTTGAACGACTGTCGTATCTAGCTGTTCCCATTGAATCGTGACGACATTTTTACTGTTCACGGCAGTCGCCTTGTTGTTTGTGTGATACGTGCTACGATAGATAGTAGCAACAACGATACATGTTTTGCCGTCACGATAAATCGTGACGTTTTCTTATCGTTTTACGACTGTCGTGCTAGCCGTTCCCATTGATTTAACAATCTGTCGTCACTGCAAAAAAAGTCGTGAACGACAGTTAATCGTGTCGTCTTATATGTGAACACGTCCATTAAAATATATAAGCCACGACACTGAAAACTACATAATTATCTGTCGTCACGACAGTGGGAACGCGCCCTTATTTATAAAAGTCGTGACGTGAAACGGAGCTTGCATTCTGAAAGACGGTTAGCGAAACGGTTTGAGTTCATTTTTAGGGTTCCGTACCCAAAGGGTAAAAACGGAACCCTATTACTAAGACTTCGCTGTCTGTCCGTCCGTCCGTCCGTCCGTCCGTCCGTCTGTCTGTCACCAGGCTGTATCTTAAGAACCGCGGTAGCTAGACAGGGGGCTCCCATACAACAAACGTGTTTTTTTCGGCGTTTTTGCCTTGTGGTACGGAACTCTTCGTGTGCGAGTCCGACTCGCACTTGGCCAGTTTTTGGGTTTGTTTTAACGAATCTCGACTAATAATAAAGCTGAAGAGTTTGTTTGAACGCGATAATCTCTGGAATAACCTCTCTGGATAATCTGGATGATCTCTGGGTCAGATTTGAAAAATTATTTCTGCATATGATAGCCCAATTCTTGAAGAGGGCCTAAAGCTATTTAACATCACGCTGGGACCCTCAGGAGCAGAAGGGTCGGAAGGAACGCTATAAGCGAAAACGAAGTAAAAGCGCGGGTAGGCGACGCGACGCGACGAGGTGGGTTAGAAAAGTACCAATTTGGCAACAGACCAATAATCTCTTTAATTCATTGTAATGCCTCAAAAAAAAAGTAAATTAAATAAGACCCTAAATAATAAAATTAAACACAGTTTATTTATTATGTTATTTTTATTAAATTAATGTAATTATTTCAATAAATCTTTTTTGGTACTCATACTTTACTTCAGTAGATACATATTTTCAGACGATTCTGAAAGCTTGTTTAATTGGCGACATCTATGTATAATTTTTGAAATATTTACCAACAAAATATTGACGTGTAAAATTGTAGATCTACTTACATAAAATAAATATTTCATTTCATTTGAATTAAATAACATAATAATCAAAACATGTTCTATGAGAATTGCCTGAAGATTTACACTTTTCACTTTGATCAATCCTTTAAAAACCAAGTTGTAAACTGCCGCTAAATGTCCTCTACAGTGCGGCTGTACCGTGCACGTCAGTGCGGCAATTCTGGTAGCTAATAAAGATCAAATTCGCAAAACATGTATTTGCGTAGACAAAGTAAACTATAGACTGCTGCATATCTTCTTTTTCATTCGCACAAGAAAAAGAGAAATATAATTATTAACGTCACTAGCAAAGAATAGAGACGAGTAAGAATATTTCTGTCCCTTACTGCGTGTCGGCTAAGCACATCAATGCGCACAACAAGTTCGACCTTTATGAATGAAATAATAAAAACTACAAAAATGAGATCTTTTTCATGCATAATTCAATAATAGTACCTACATTTGCGCAACTGTAAAAATGGTAAGGTGCAGTGTAATAAGCTGTAAAAATAATAGTAATAATATGATGAAGATTGCCGGAATTTTTTGTACCTTTCGGTGACACGGATACCATGAGTCTATAGATTACTCTGTCTACGAGTATTTGTTTGTACGAAACTGTCAGGTGTCAAGAACTCATTCTCTTGACGGCCCGAGTTTACCAATAAGTGATAACAAGCAACAGTTGCACAACGAAAAGCTTCTAGATGATATCGCTCAAAATAAATCGAATCGTGAGTTATGCCCCAAGAATGGTGATTGGTATGTAATCGAATCATATTATATACAAACTCGATGCGTTGCCTGCCATATAATAATGATTGACGATCGATTAATTTATCGACAAGTGGGTCAAATAAGTTACTTTGTTACTCAGTGGAAGCATTCTATTTTAGTTTGACATTTTTATTTATTTTGTGGTTCTTTGACAGTCGTTACGGATCGTCAGAAGTCCGAAAGTCTAACAACCAGTCATACCAAGGGGTATCGTATTACCCAGTCACTGGGTTGTGGAGGTCAGATAGGCAGTCGCTCCATATAAAATACTGGTACTCAGCTGCATCATGTTAGACTGGAAGCCGACCCCAACATAGTTGGGAAAAGGCTAGGCAGATGATGTATCCTAGAATTACCCAATCAAAATAATAATGTGTACAATGCTAATCTCGAGGAAGAGGCTAAAGTATAATATTATAATGTAACCGAGCTGTAAGTAGGTAATATCATCATGTCGTCTCAACTGGCTGGTAACCTGTGAACAGTGTGAACCTGCTTACTGCGTTTCATAATAGAAATAGAAAATATTTTACTACCTGGGGGTCTAAAAAGGCCACTTTGGCAGAATCATAAAAGGATAACATTATGAATTATAATGGACAGTTAACTGTTAAGTTAATCTTATCAAATCCCATTGGTGAAGGATTTTTCAGTTATTTTTTTTGTCTGTGAATACCAATCAATCCAATGCAAATCCAATCCCAATCTCTTTGATTATACCTACGTACTGCAGCGAAAAAAAGATAAAAACGGAGTGTCTTCGCCATATTATAATTCATAATGTTATCCTTTCATGATTCTGCCAAAGTAGCCTTTTTTGCCCCCTGGACAGTAAAATATTTTCAATTTCTATTATGAAACACTATTCTATGAAAGCTCCGAACAATAATGCAGCTAATTAACCTATCATGTCAATTAAACCATAGACAATGCACCAACCTCGTTCGTACATTTCAAATTAAACCATTGACGAAATACCGTGGCTTGTTTACGCCACGTATCGGGTATTAACGCCACATTTCGCGACTAACCGTTGGTTAGTGGACCAAAATTATTAGGTATTCGTTTGCTTTGATACGCGGACGCATTGCATTCGAGCCCATAATTGCAAAACTCGCGTTTGTGAATTCTGTGGTGTAACTGTTCTATTGATTTTACAACGTGTATTAGAAGGGTAAAATACCTTGTTCAGTTGCCTATTGGTTTATAATTAGCATTTAATCAATCGAAATTGCAGTGTTCAGAATAGTAGTTAGCATTATCAGCCTATAATGTTCCCACTGTTGGGATACAGGCCTCCTCTCTACGTAGAGAGTGGGCTGTAATGCACCACGCGGGCCAAGTGTGTTTGTAGATGTCACATGTCTTCGAATTTTTCATTCTAGCGACATGCCGGTTTCCTCGCGATGTTTTCCTTCACCTTTTTGAGAGCAGTGGTGATGAAATAATTTACACAAAGTCACAGTATAAATATGCTTTACTGTGGTAAAGTGCCCGTCTGGTCAGACTGAATAATACGTTCGTTAGGTATATTGGGGCTTCGTGGCTAAATACTAACAGCTGCAAAAGTTAAGCGACGCTTGCCGCGGTCGGTTCGTGGACCATCCATTCCACGAGACCTCCCCTTGTACGAAAGCACGTCACGCCGGTGATCCCGGCTGTCACTCACAGACTTTGAGTCGTTACGGGTAGTCGGAACCCCAAAAAAAGTTGACAACAAGTCTTACCAAGGAGTATCGTGTTTCCCAGTACCTAACTGGGTTGTGGAGGTCATATAGGCAGTCGCTCCTTGTAAAATACTGGTATTCAGCTACATTCGGTTAGACTGGAAGCCAACCCCTATCTAGTTGGGAAAAGGCTGGACAGATTGCAGATTGAGTAAGTTCGTTACCTCTATTGAAAAGTTTCCGGGGAACTAAAAAGATATCCCGCCATTTTTACTCGTGTCAGCGTTATGTCAAATTAATAAGAAAGTCGGTGCAGAACACAGATATTTCTTATTTCTATGTTGCATAATGATGTAAAACCGTAAAAAAGATAGGACGAATCAATTTTGCGGCAAAAGATATAAGTATGCACTTTTAGTTCATCTACAAAAACTGACTGTAAAGTCGAAAAGAAATTGTAAAGCCATACCATTGCAATTCCAAGATGGACCGCAGGCCGCAAACTGCAGCTGCAGGTTCAGGCGACACTATTGGTTTCTATGTATCTCTATGAAAACTGCGGTCAACCGCAGCCGCTAGCCGCTTTTTCGCCTGCGGTTGCAGTCTGCAGCCCATCTCGAAATTGTACCTTTATGTAGAAGCCACTATAAAAGTTGCACCACCTAAACACTGTTTTTATGCAAGGATCCGCCGGCGGCTTCGCACGCGAGGTATGTCTATAAAAACTATCCTATGTCCTTCCCCGTGATGCAATCTATCACTCTGCCAAATTTTATCGAAATCCGTTCAGTGGTTTAGGCGTGAAAAGGTAACATACAGACAGACAGAAAGAGTTACTTTCGAATTTACAATATTATAGTATGGATAAGTATGAATTTGTTGCTTGAATTGTATGTAGATGGAGCTTGAGTATCGTCCAAAGTTAAAAAAAAAAACAAAAGTTTGGCATTGCATTCCGAATTTAAATATCCGATGACCCATTTAGCTTGTCCAAACAGTTGATTGTTTAAATTGTTTTAGCTAAACAAATGTACAAGAATGTAACGATGTTCCAACTTTTTTCGAATCTATTTACTCTTCGTTGATTGGTCGATTTAGTTAGTTGCTACATGGTTTGTGTTGCAACGTTGGGGGACGTTACACGTGGCAGCCAATATTCACCGTTAATTGTAAACGCACCTTCACTAGTTCCATTTGCAAGATTAATCAAGCTTCCGACAGTTTGCATATAATAATATAAGTATTATTATATCATAGTGGGCAGCAGCAGCAGGTATTCAATTTATGTAATAGACTAAGCATTGGGTCAAAGGGCCACTTGATGGAAAGGGGTTATTGCATTTATTGACACCTGTCGGTAATACAAAGAGATTTACCGATGGCTTGCCTTTTACCATCAGTAAGTACCAAGAGCAGTGGTGCCCTAGAAACGGCCGCAACTCACGATTTGTAGGTCGTAGATTCGAACGCAGACAGGTACTTTTTTTATTAGCCTACGCTGTCCCTCTCCTGGGCAAAGGCCTTCCCCATCTATTGCATGTACGAGCGTCCTCCTTTTAGTTTTGACGGGACCTATCCAGCTCGTTCCACCATATCCTATGTGACCGCGCCTCACTGTCTTTTTGGCACTTTAAGGTGCAATTCCAAGATGGACCGCAGGCCGCAAACTGCAGCTGCAGGTTCAGGCGACACTATTGGTTTCTATGTATCTCTATGAAAACTGCGGTCAACCGCAGCCGCTAGCCGCTTTTTTGCCTGCGGTTACAGTCTGCAGCCCATCTCGGAATTGTACCTTTACTTTGTGTAAATTATTTCATCACCACTGCTCTCAAACCGGAGAAGGAAAACATCGTGAGGAATCCTAGAATCAAAAATTCAAAACATTATGACAACTAGCAACCCGCACTGGACCCGCGTGGTGGATTACGGCCCACTTCCTCTCACCGAGAGGAGGCCTGAGTCCCAGCAGTGGGAACATTATAGGCTGATTATGATACCTAGAGTAGAGACAAAGTTGGAATGTCTGTTGCCATCCGTCTGTAATTTTACCTGCACCCATGATGAAATGAAATGAAATGATGATGATGATGATGAAATGATTTTATTTTTTGTAAGTAGGTTTGTACAAACACTTTTACACGTCAATCATGTTTTTTTTTTTAAACTAGATGAAGTCGGCGTTTCCTATCTGACTACTCTGAGAAGAAAGGCCGAAACAAACTCAGAGGTCACAGTCTCTTTTAAAGTCCAGACATAATCTTGGTCAGGTTATATGAAGACCATGTAGATCGATGTCTGAGGTGGTCCATCTCCTTCGAACCGGAATACTGCAGCATTGTTGCATTCCGATCCACTTGGCGAACAGAAATAGTAGTGTACAGTACCTAGTAGTACTACCCCGGAAAAGAGCGTTAACAAAGAGCTCTACATATTTTTTAAATTGTGTTTTACGTAACCTATGTACATTTGTACGTATGTGAGTCACGTTTTAGTTTGTAAAATGCATATAGGAACCTTGAACTTTAGTGTAACAAGTTCTGACTTGAATTACACGATTACTGACAAATGCTTGCACTGACTGAACTGATCCACTCAAATCTGTTTGGTTCTTTCTTCAAAATACCATTTGAGGCACTCATCTACATAATTGTCCTTACATAATCAAGACTATGTCTGGACTTTAAATGAAAGAGACTTTGACCCTTGAGTTTGTTTCGCCAGTTCTTCTCAGGGGTAGGCAGATAGTAAATGTCGATTTTATTTAGCTAATTTTTGTATAATATGCCGTGTAAAAGTGATTCCGTTATCCTATTTACCTACAGAATAGACCATTTCATTTCATAACTTTTTTGGCAAAACGCTGTTGAGTCGCGAGTGTCAGAGGGTTGCTTATAAAAAAAGAATTTCAAGCTAATCGACTTTTCAATGCTACGTAGCAACAAATCATCTTGATGAAAATGGAACCAAAATTAACGAATACGAAAGGAACTTACCTCCACACGGTTATTTTACGTCCAACTACATCTAATTATAGCCTTGCAGTCTATAGATACGAAACTCGATTTTATAGTGCTATCGATGACTTTTATGGCAAGTAATGGAATTAATAGTCTAAGCTAGTTAGGCACAAAACACACATATCCTGGCCACATGTGTTTTCATTATCTGCGAATTAGGCTAGTGAATGGTCGAGTAATTTACTTAGAGACTACGTGGTTAGCATATGTGAGTGGCCAGTACTTGTATGCTACTGAATTTATAATGTCGATTAAACGCAGCACGATGAGAATATTTTTTTTCTCTATTTTTATGGCAGGCTGTTTATTAGTCGAAGTTATTGACCAGAGACAATATACTTTTTTCGATTGCTGTTGTTTCCGTAATTTGTGAATGTTATCTGCGGTTATCTTCGACTCCACATAATGGTAAAATACAATTGTAATAAAGCAGTAAGGAAGCGGTATTTATAACATTACAGTATTGGATCAACAAGTACTTATTTCGTCGATAGGCTTTTTCTAGAACTAAGCTCTAGGTCTGAACTCTTATTTATGGCCAGTTAAGATTTCATAGTTCCATAACAGTTCAACAGCTACACATTCGATCTGATTTCAAAAATCAAAGAGTCCAATAAAACCTCTTCAGACCAGACTACACTTTTGACACCTCAGCCTTAAAAAAACGAACAGGCAGAGACAATGCTTCGGTCAGCCAATGCAGAATACGAGTGGTGAAGCGTCGTGCTGAACCGTAAATTACAGACAGACAGAGGTGAACGCTCGCACCACCCGTTGAACTTGACTCGCGCTACCTTAACATTGCTGCGTACCGTGAAGATATTATATAAGGAAATGATCTAATCATGCGTCCTTTACCATCGTTTTAGTTGCGGTTTCGATGAAAGTTTTTTAATTGCGTTCGTATTTCAAATGTGTATTCTTTTTTTTCGTTTCACACTTTTCTGGTCTGGGGTTTTAGATTCCATTCTACTATTAGGTCTTCATTATGAGGTCATCGATGTGTTTGTAGCACTATTAATTATTTTAAGAGTAAGTCGTTATTTATTTAAGTATTTTCTTAGAATCTTAATAGGTATAAACATGATTGTTTGCAGATATTGAACTCGCGTAGTATCTTTAGAATTTAACGTTTAACTGTGTCATTGAACGTTGACATTAGTTAAAACTACACAAATGTTAAATTACTTACTATGAGCGTTATTAGCAATATAATGTCTATTATTAAATTGTTTATCAATAAGGAAATTGTAACGCTGCACAAAACTATACCGGTATACGAATAGATTACCCCACTTTGATATTTAAGTGCAAAACCCACTTGCAATCCAGCTTAGAGCGAACAAAGTGTCTCGGCAAAACGCTTCCTGTTTACGAAACGTATTACAAAACGTACCCTTCGAATATTCCGCAGCAATCAGTGGTCCAATGCGATTCCAGGGTATGGACCGTGAACCCTGCACGCACGCACCCGTGTTTGTCCGCCGTCGGATGATCCGAGGCCGATATATAAACCGTCGGCATGAACACCCGGCACCATTCGCGATTAAACGCCACCGGAGTGAGCTTCCGCAGACAGAGGCCAGTCTGACCGTCAACTGAATTGATACAATTGCTAGCCACCCTTCCGCGATGTCTGTGCTCCGTGTTCTTCTGATAGCCGTGCTGTGTTTCGCCGTGACCGTCGAGAGCAAGCCCTTCTTCGACGCAATATACGACGCTATCAACGGCAACCCGAGAAGATCTTACGGCTACAGCGGCTATGGAAACAGCGGCTATGGAAACTACGGCTACGACGGCTACGGCTATGGAGGCGGCTACCAGCAACCTAACTACGGATACAAGCCGAGGAATGTAGAGCGTGCGCCAAGACAGGGCAAGACGTACAAGGAGATCTGCAGGGTCCACTTCCCCGACTCCGTAGCGGTGCCGGGCGCGGGGGGCATCGTGTGCCCGTACTGAGGGTCAGATCGCGTGTTCTACGCTGTGGAGCGCCTGCTCCGAAGACGTAACATCATGAGGATGGGTTGAACTGGTTCGAAGCACCAACAATTCACAGATGATCTCTACTAGAAAACTTAGAATCACAGCATTTGTTTCATTACCGTTTTGATGTTATAGAATGTGATGATTTTCTTCAACCGTGTGTGCTCTGATATTTATTTTTGTAGCAGTGATTGTACTGAACGTCTCGATTATCGTAATCTTTGTCAAGTTTACGAAGTGCAAGTGTCAAGTGTCCTATTATCAATCCACGATGTTTATAATGCTAGGTCGACCTGTCCCAAATTGTGATAAGTAACTTTTGTTTTGTAAAATAGCGTGTGATACGAAGTTTATCATTGCCGTGATAACCTTGTGATAATTCTTCTATTATAGTGATTATTATAGCTACTTTAGTTTCTCTGGACACCGGACGCTTAGAACACGCGATTATAGTTTTTAAAATTGATTTGTTATTACGTAATGTGGCAAAATTGTAATTGGCTTTTTGTACTTAGATGAAAAAATTGTCTTTTAGATCCAATTGTCTTTGAACTTCCATACTTTTTCAACCAAAGCGTTTCTTTTAATTTAATGTTTAGTACAAGTTAATTTTAAGTATTGTAAATATACTTTAAGTTTTAAAATAAATGTTATAAACTTATGAGCGTGTTTCAAGTGTGTATTGCGACATGATGTTGTGAATTAGGTCACTTTCGGGAGTGCGTGTCGTTACAATGATTTATCTGGGACACACCTCAATCAACAACCGTCTCTTTAGTTATGTACCAGTTGACAGATTGCTTTTTATTTCCTTAGCCGTGATTATCTGTGCTAATTGCAAAGGTATTTCCTATAAAGCCTTATTTGCTTGGCGCCTGCCCGCACCTTGAGCTTTTTGAGTAAAAATACAAATAATTAAGTTTACCTATGTACAAATCTGTAATTTAAAAATAGAATTAGGTAGGTACTTAGAAATTGATGAAGTGGTGCTGACAAAAATTGCGTGTTTCCCAATAAATAGTTCTCGTAGTAAATGAACAGTATCTGTGAAGAAACTCAGATTTATCATTCATAATAAATAAAAATGAGATTATAGTTTTAATGAAATTATCACCATTGTACTTGGGTAATTATTTCATTAAGCATTCATAACGAAATTAAAAAAGAAAGCAATTAATTAATTAATTAATTTAGGTAAGTAATTATTTAGTTTTTTGGGCGAACCCAATTTTTTTTCAATAAATATTAGTTTTTTTTAAAGATTTTCCGGCTAATATTTTAGAGTCTTCACCTGAGAACCTATGTAGGTAGTACCTACGACCTGGGTACTCAGCTCAGATACCTACTTGTTCAAATATAAGCCACGAACTCGGAAGATGCAAAATAAATTGCAAGTTCTAAAAACATTTTTGCTATAAGTGGGAAAACTGCTTTACAAACATAATATTTACATAATATTTTGCTAATCATTGGTTATGCATTACGATACTAATAAATATAAATAAGGAAGAATACAATTCAACCCTATTTATTAATATAATTATTTATATTTATGTGCAGTCATAAAGTATAGTCGTAACTGTCTATAGTCGTTGGTAAAGTTGCGTTGCGTTCAGTTTCGATCGTTTACGAGCGCAGGCGCAGCTGTAGCGCTGACCTAAAATACGAGGGCACTGATTTATAAGCGTGTTGGTTATTTATAATAGATATATTATAGCTTAATATGTTAGTAATTATCGATTTATTATTTTCTGATATTCTCTACGACATCGACTTGATTAGGCAATTATATAGTTTTCAGAAGACTCGAACTTAGCATGCGAGGTTCGATTCCTGTTAATAACTTTGTAGGAGTGGCGTTTATGTGTATTTTTGACCAAAACTTTCGTAATTCATCATACTTTACTAAACGTTCCTGAGTTTTGTCCTCATCAAAGATTGTTCTGATAAAAATGCTGCCATCCAGTGCCGCAGTGTCCATCTATTTTGTAGACCTCTACAGAATACAATAACAGTCTCATTATATTAATACAAAACTAGTTCTAATTTTACTTCAAGCCCAAACCAAGTCAGTTATTGTATAATAAACTTTATTCCGACAGTTTTAACTTGGGCGTAATTTATCAATAGTCAGATACTTTTAAACTGAAGAATAAATGTTGTGGTTTGACAGCTTTTGTACAGAAAATATGTCAAAGGGCTGATTTTTCCTAAAGATCGGTAACAATAGAAAAAAAGTAAGTAATTCTGTTTCATTAGTGATAGTTGAGCTCATAACTTTTATCTGAAGAATAAATATGACAGTTTGATATGTTATTTTCTATACAAAAGCTCTCGAACAGCAATATTTACTCTTCATATTTATATACTGACAAATCAGCACCTAGAGCCGATTTTTCAATAGTCAGACATTTTTATTTTTCAATAGTTATTGAAAAATCAGAACTAAGGGCTGATTTTTCCAACGCCAGATAGTTTTATCGGCGGAATAATTTTGAATTTTTGACAGTTCTTCCATACAAAATCTGTCAGACTTAAGAGCCTATACTACCTCAAATGGCTTAGCATGATCCTCCGTTATGTCAAAAATTCCGCAGCATTAATTTTGAAATAAATATATGCTAAAGTTGAGGATTAATGTAAGGTCTTATGTTAGATGAAAACACGATTCCATAAAATTTTCTCGATAGAAAAAAATTCCAAAGTTACCTCCAAACCGAACAATAAACCGCTGGTATTCAAAAAGTACTTCAAATTAGATCATGAAACTTTGCATACTAACTGAACTAACTATAAAGCAGGTCTTATGTTAGTTAGTTTTTTTGAATTACCTTTATTTTCACCGTAAAAAGCAAATACCTAAACTATTGGCGCTGCCTCCCACTCTGTCTCGCTTTCACACAGTCCGCGAGCAGTATCGTGCGAGCGAGATAAGGAGTGAATTTTAGCTGAGGTAGTATAGGCTCTTAAATTTTTACACGAATAAAAATTATCTGTCTATTGAAAAATTTGCCCTTAGTTCGAATAAAGTTCAAAATGGTTTAAATCTGGCTCTATAGATCGACATTTCTTTTCAACTTTTGATAAGGCCGTAAATGTGTTACTCCTCCATTCTTTTCGCACTAAGGCGATAGATAGATCAGCTGATGGAAATAGGTCAATAAATGACGATGATAATGGGCCAGTGGTCACACTGGGTACGTAATTGGTCGCACTTTGGACTACATGTGATGTGATCATTTGTTGTGATTTGATTAAATTGTGACTACTGGAGTCTATCTTCTTTACATAGTATTAAACCAAAGTCGCTTCCGCTTTCTGTTAACTTAGATCTTTTAAACTACGCAACGGATTTTAATTCAGTTTTGAGAAATAGATAGAGTGATTCAAGAGGAAGGTTTATATGTATAATACATGCATATTGTAATAGAGAAAAGCCGAGAAATTCAAAGATTTGTAATGTGATGTCGTAACAAACATATTTTTGTGCGCTTACATTGCAAACGCTGCCGCGCTGGATAAACCTTACAAGATAGATCAAATTAATGTACTACAATTACAATTCCGTATATCTTAAAATATCAATAAAAAAGTCCGCGATGGTATACTTGTTTATCTCCTAAGGATAACCCAAAGTAACCATTATTATCTTCTTAATACAAAAAAATTATGGGTTCCAAACCAAGCTATTTTAAACAATACAATAATATTCCTTATCCAATTAAATATTTACATTAAATACATTGTGCATTCCATGGTGTTCTAAATTGCCCTTTACAGCATATCATTAAAATGAATATCTAAAAACTTTCTTTTTACAATAAAAACCTTACTAATATAAGTCCATACAATCATTATGATTTTTAGTCAGATTATTCTCTAAGCAACATACTAAAGCACTAGTGTTTTAATTTTTTGGTCCAAACAATAGATTTTTGTAAATAGATAATTGCTTCATACTTTGCAATAAGTTACCAGAGCGTTGTGTCATCGCGCTTCTCTTTCTTTTCTATGCAGTCCGACAGTGACCTCGTTTTAGGTCATGTAAGCCCCTTAAGTAGCTCAAACGTGTTTCGTCAATTATCACAATTAGGCAGAAGACACTAGTGTGACACGACTGTGGCTAAAGCCGGGACTCATACTCCTGACAAGCCACTTCCTCTTTAGAACTCGATAAACAATTTGATTGATAAATGCCATGCCCAGGATTAGAATTATGTATACAAACTTCATCATCTTCAGCCTACAACAGTCCACTACTGGACATGCTGCTGGATAAAAGCCATTTATTCAGACCATTTGAAACTTACGCTAGTACAGACGCCAGCACATCAAGCTACTACAATCTGTCAAATTTCTTTAATAGATTTTCAACTTTATCGCTAAAGCATAAGGTTCAAAGTTGATTGGGAAAATTTGACAGTTTCGGGTAGCTTGATGTGCTGGCGTCTGTGCAATAAAATTATTAATAAGTTGTAATTAAGTAGATATAGCTAAAAAGTAGGTAAAGACAAAAAATAATTCTATTGTTGACACCGGCTGTCTTCATCTGTGTGCCCATTGCCAAAGGCCTCCTCCATTTCCTTTCACTTTTCCCTATCCACTGCTATTCGAGTCCATAGTTTTCCTGCTGTGGTTTCCAGCTCGTCGGTCCAGCGTTTTCTCTGCCTTCCTCTGTGTCGTTTGCCATTTCTCGGGTACCAGATTGTTACCCTTTTGCTCCATTTGTCTGTGCCCCTGAGGGTGTGACCAGCCCGCTTCCATTTTAGTTTTCTGAGTTTCCGTGTGACGTCAGTCACCTTCGTTACCAGTCCAATGTTTTCGTTTTTAATCCGGTCTGGACATTGGCCTCTCCAATTGCACGCCATTCAGCTCGATTCTGGGAAACTGTCATCCAGCTGCTACCAGCCACCCTGCTTATCGCGAAGATCGTTGCTTCACGTAGCCTGGCGTCCTGCCCTACGTTTAGGTATCATCATTGGCAGCCTTACATAATCATCATCATCATCTTTCTTTTGTTTTAGGTGCAGTTGGGTATAAGAAGTGTCTGTTCTACTCAAAGAGCAGGGCTTCGGGCTCATTGGGGGATTATTCCCATTATAAGGGGCACATCTCTCGGGGATCATAGAACCTGCGCCAGCAGCTTCGACAGACGTCATCACGTTCGTTTACTGATCATTTATTCGAACACGGTACTCCACATCCACCATGATAAATAACATAACAAGGAAGTCGAATAGCAAAACCGTATATATTAATGCGTCCGTCCAAGTTGATTAATGCGCAGGAGTTGATCACCCCCAAATCTTCATAACACCATGTAATAACAACATGGCCGCGCATACAAATTATCCTATAATATATTAAAACCATAGTCACCGCCCTTGAAAGATGCAAAATGTAGTTTATGGTACCTAACCGTCTATTTTGACTTATAAATATTTAACTGGTGTCTATGAGACGATGGTAGAATTCTATATTGTTTAGGGACTTAATTAGTATTATTAGCTGTTAATAATAGGGTTTGATAGTTATGAAGCCGAACTGAACGTTCTTTTTTCTATATGATGTTTGTATAAACTCAAAACTTACGATTCAAACGATGGATATGCGTGATTCTTTTTTAGGGTTCCTTACCTCAAAAGAAAAAAACAGAACCCTTATAGGATCATTTCGTTGTCCGTCCGTCCGTCTGTCTGTCAGACCACAGTGTTAGACCACCTAAGCAGTTGCTAAGTAGTCTAATGGTCGAAAGCGCCACTACTGAGCGTGAGTTGGGTTCGATTCCTGCGGCGATGTGTTTCTAGATTTTTCCATTGGGAAATTCGCAGTAGCATTTCGGAGTCTGGATTTGTGCGATGTGTAAATGTTTTCCCCTAGTTTTATAACATAATTGTTGAAATGTAAATGAATGAAAATACAACCGGTATATGCTGAGAATTTGCAGTCGGCTTCGTGCTCTAAGATAGCGTAGTGTAAATTTTATACAATCAATTTTGCTGACTTTTTCCAACCGGGACCAATGAAATAAGATGTCCTCAAAACACTAATCTTGATGAGTAAAGAATGTGTCATACATTCAGTTAAGACTCCGGCCACGTTGGTGAATAATCTCATAAATCGATTGATACTCGTGGTGGCCTTAGCTTTACTCACTGGGGGTCAAAATAAGTCATTAAACCCCCTGTTTCACGTGGGCATCCTTACGTCCTGGAGAAAGCAAAGGGCTATGTTGGACTCTTTCTGGCTAAAATTACGAAATATGTTGGTTATCTTCACCACACAGTGGTGTGCTTCTGAACCTCTAGTGAAAAGTATCGATATCAAGTTTTTTTAACTTAATATACCCCTATTCTGAATCTGACGTACCTTATTCAATTGAAAACTAGCTGGAAGTTGTTCCCGGATTTGAACATTTTCCGAGAAACTTTTTCAATTTTCCTTTGACTTAAAACCATTATTTACGGACATTTATTTAAAAAAATAACCAAATCAGACCAGCCATTCTCAATTGATGCGCTTACCAGTGAACAGCATTTAATTTTATTAATATACAGGGTTATTGGTATGTCATGTACAACATTAACAACCTCTTAAGAGGTCATTGTACTCATCATTATGAACAACTTTTACTATGGGACCAAATTGTGAAAAAAAATCAGCTGATCCCTACATTTTGACGAGATATACGAACATAAATGTAGGGAACAGTGATTATTTTTTCGCGATTTCATAATGATGAGTACAATGACCTCTTAAGAGGTTGGTAATGTTTTACCAATAACCCTGTATATGTAGAGGTCAGATAGATAGTCGCTCCATGCAAAATACTGGTACCTATTCAGCTGCATCCGGTAAGACTGGATGCTGACACCAAAAGCAGATTGATTGAATATAGATGCCTGTAAGATTTAACATCACCACATTAATCACTAGGTACTTTATTACAGCCCTATTTACGATGACACATAGTGGAGATAATGTTTATTTTGAAGGAAGTAATGCGTTAGTCATACCTACTACTTACTGTATTTAGTAAGGTAAAGAACCGAGTTCTTACTCAGTATACTGACAGGTATTGCGTAGAATAATGATATTTATGCTAAGTTTTCAGTATGATTGTCGATGGCTATAAGGGTAGGGGAAGGCCAAAGAAATGATGGATGGAGTGTGTGAATGATGATATGGTTAGAAAGGGGGTGACTACCGAGATGACGACTAATAGAGAAGTATGGAAGATAAAGACATGTTGCGTCGACACCAAATATATTAGGATAATGGCAGGAGAATGATGATCCTGATGAATAATAATAATTCTTTCAATGTTAATTAAGTAAATGGTGACAGGCATATAGTATTTGCAAATTAATAATTGCACATCATCATTTCAGCCGAAATACGTCCACTGCTGGACATAGGCCTCCCCCAAGCACCTCCACTTCGACCGGTTCTGCGCTTCTCGCATGCAACGGGTTCCTGCGGCCTTCACAAGGTCGTCGGTCCACCTTGTGGGAGCCCATCTATCGCTACGTCTTCCGGTACGCGGTCGCCACTCCTTTCGGCCCCATCGGCTTAATAATCGTAATATAATTTTTAATGACTGAATTGCAGTGTAATTGCACTGCAATTCAGTCATTAAAAATTATATTACATGTTTTTTTTAAATTACTCTAATATTTGAAAGAGGAGTATATTGCAGTAGGTCGCGTTCTGTAGTTTCTGCCTACCCCAATAGCGATAAGGCGTGAGTTTATGTATGTGTATGTTACACTAATTAATTCAAATATAAATCTGTCTTTAAAAGGTTCACTGTTGAATTCTACGAATGAAGGGAATAGCAGGAAACTTGCCAACTATTTTAATTAAATTAATGTTTAATTAAACACTTGTTCTAACGACACATGTTGTGAACTAATAAATGCATTATTTAATTGTTATCTATCCATGCATTTATTCACAAACAAACATTTAATAAGACTTGTATATGATTATAATTAACACGACCCAATCTAGACTAATCACACTAATATTATAAAGGCAAAAGTTTGTGACTGTGTTTGTATGTTTATTACTTCTTCACGCACAAACGGCTGAGCGGATTTGGATGAAATTTAGCACACAAATAGTTTATAACCAGGATTAACACATGGAATACTTATTATCCCGATACTCTGATGCGGGTGAAACCGCGGGGCGCTGCTGGTATACTATAATAAAGAATTTGATTATTTTTATGTTGGTTTGTTACACTTTAACGCTAAAACGGGTGAACAGATTTGGATGCAATTTGGCATATGCGTAGTCCATGACTTGAATCATGACATATAATACTTTTATCCCAATATTCACACGGGATCGAGACTTATACGGGTAAAACAAAGTTATAAAATAAAGACAATATTAAAGAGGTACATTGTTATGTATTAATTATCAGGTATTTAGAGGAGCAGATTACAATATATTACAATTAAATAAAGGAGAACAATGTGTGCACTGATGACCAGTTGTCATTAAGGATAATTTACCTAATGAATATTAATAAAATACATATATATCTTTAATATTAATCAACAATTTACAAGTACATAGGTCTATAGCGCATATTCTTCGAATAAAGTTAGCCATTGTTTTATTTTCAATACAATGGACGAATTATAAATTATTTATATTTAATTCCCAGAGTAACTAAAACTGTAGGTACACTGTCCTCCGTGGGAAGAAGTGATGTTTCGTAAACGAAAGACTTGGTTTCTTTTTACCCGACTGCGCCAGAAGGAGGGTTATGTTTTTGTTACGTATTATTATTCGGTTGTAGAAGTGATACAGGTAAAAGTAGAAGAAAGTCGTAATGATAATTTTTTGCCATCTGAGAGCCAGCCTGGAAAGGCGTTACAGATGGTCGACTTGGAAATCCCTAAATAGACTTCGAACCCAAGTCGGCCGGAGCAAAGACAGTCTCCACAGATGGAGTTTCACGGACGGCTCAGATCTCAAGTGCGTATGCGGCACCTCCAGCCCACCTATTCCACCCTGCGCCGCATGGGCATGCGGCGCAGGGTGGAATAGGTGACAGGGCTGTCACCTGTGCACTTGATGATCTTATGATTGCGCAGACCGGGACGGCATGTCAAGGGATTTACATTTTTACTAATGGACATTCAAACGTATCGATATAGAAATACGACATAAATTGCTATGCTTTAAAATGGTGCCATTGCATTGAAAGGGATTTCATTGCACGGCATTGAAAGACGCGCCACGGGCTCCCGCGGCGGGAGTCCTGCGGTAGGCAACGGCATGCCAAGGACTCCGGCGCTCGTTGTGACATACCGCGGGGTGAGGCGGTGGGGGTAGAGAAGCGGGGAAGCCGCTGGAATGCTGCGGTATCTAAGCGGCTAGTGTGCGCTGACTGACGGCAAAATCTCTTGCCATGCCGTCTCGGTCTGCGTAGGCCTTTATTGAGCGGAGTTCGCGCAGCTGAATATCGGACCAAAAATAATTTTTTTTCCCCCGATGGCAATAAGTTTAAATATTTTTATATACGCTGAGGAGCCCGTGGCTAAATAATAGCAGCTGCAAGGGTCGATCGATCAGGTTAAGCTACGCTTACCGCGTTTGGTCTGTGGATGGGTGACCATCTTTACATATCGAGACCCCTCCGTGCCTCGGAAAGCACGTTGAGCCGTTGGTCCCGGCTGTCATTCGTGGATCTTTGACAGTTGTTTTGACAACCGTATTTTAAGCATTTTGCATGAACTCCACACTAGAATACGATTAATTAGATTTTAAAGTAATGTACCAGACAGTCTATTCACTAGTACAGTCACGAGCACTAATATGTCAACACTTGACAACTTTCAATGTCGACTTTTTCGTGAATTAACAAATGCAACGTTGAAATACGACACTTTACACAAACCTAGGGTTCGAAAATACTTTGTTCGTAATAAAATAAAGTCTTTGAATAAAGCCAAGTGTATACATACCTACTTATGCTCGTGTCTGTACATTACTAACCTCTAGCTAGAATATAGGTACAAATAAACTAATGCGTAGCAGTGGTAACGACCCCGACTTACGAGTCATAGATCGTGCGTTCGAACCCAGGCAGGCCCTTCACTTTGTGAAAATAATTTCATCACCACTGCTCTCGAAACGGTGAAGGAAAACATTGTCAGGAAACCAGCATGTTCTAGAACCAAGAATTCGAGGACATGTGACATCCACAACCCGTACTGGGTCCGCATGGTGGATTATTATAGCCCACTCGTTCTCACAGAGAGAAGGGTTGTGTCCCACGTGGTCCCAGCAGTGGGAACATTATAGGCTTATTATGCTACAGTAGGCACTTACCTAATAAATCGTAATAGGTATATTATAAACAGTCTCAGTAACAGTTTGCAAAGACGTGGGCGTAGTACAGTCACGAGTTTCATCCGTGTAAATGTCAATCCCGTGGGAATATCGGGATGAAAAGTACCTATCATATTGTGGTAATTGCCACGTTGTACTTAAGCCTTTGGCCAAGGTCAAAGCTAGCCCTTGGATCACGGGAAGTGTCGACCAGCCGTTTGTAGATTTCGTTGAACAGTATAAAATATAGATTAAAGCTTGGTTGTGACTCATGTGCTTAACCTGTTCCCAATTATGTTGGGGTCGGCGTCCAGTCTAACCGGTAAATACCAGTATTTTACATGGAGCGACTGCCTATCTGACCTCTACAACCCAGTGACTGGGTAATACGATAGCCCTTGGAAAGACTGGTTGTCAGACTTTCGGGCTTCTGACGACCCATAACGACTGTCAAAGATCCACGAATGACAGCCGGAACCAACGGTTTAACGTCCTTTCCGAGGCATGGAGGGATCTTGGTATGTAAAGATGGTCACCCATCCACAGACCAACCGCGGCAAGCGTAGCTTAACCTGATCGGTCTACTCGTGCTGCTGTTACTACTTAGCCACAAGCCCCTCCTGCCATGTATGATCGTGACTGTACCTAGATATACCTCAGTTTCCTAATAAAAGCAAGTAGGTATCGTCAAACCGATAGGAATGCCCTTTCTAAAAATGTCTATAGGTAGGTATACCTACTTATAATCATATTAAAATATCTTTAAGATTCTAGTTTATTTATAGACAGGACTGTCGATAAATCTATTAATAGATTGTATCATAACTCTCTATCTATGCTATAAATAAAAATCAATGTTTGTATGTTTGTCCTCTATGCGTTCCGAAACCATTGGTCAGATTGTGATGAAACTTTGGTAGGGTGTTCTAGGGACGCCCGTGAGGGTTCCTAATTATTAAAACATGGGATAAAATAACAAAAAAAAACTGAGGCGGTACGAAGTTCGGTAACTACGGTTATATATTTCAAGGGTACGTGTGGTTTAACATAACTTTGCTTGAAGTTGGAAAAGGAGCTTTTGTACGCGAAGTTTATGTTATGAAGTACCTACATAATAATATTCTTCTACTTTTTCTTTTATATAGGTATATATTTTTTTATTCTCTTTATTTACTGCTTCTCTCTCTAATACCTAAGTAAATACATTATAAATTATTAAAGTGATTTTATACAAGACACAAATGAAATCATGTTATGGCTTCTAAATATTTGTATAATATTCCAGGGGTTTGGCACTGATAGCCGAAATACAGGCTCTGCCTAGTTTGGCTATAAAGAAAGAAAAGAAAAAGTATTTGTGTTTGTTTTTAATTTGATAAATGACCTGTTTGTTTTCTATAAATACAATTAAATTATATTCGAGAACATCCATGGGTTTCTTACTAAACTTCAACTATATCCGACGATCCTGCATACTTATCTCTTTTGCTGACTGTACGTCACGGATATCGAGTACCTACATCAGAACTTATGAGAGAATCAAAGCAAAACTTTACGCAAACGCGAACATTCATTCATGGGTGCTTTAACTAACATAACTGACATGTTTATACAAATACGCTTTCGCAACTTTTGACAGCGCATAAAGACGCGTAGTGCGGAAAGACGAGGGTATTTTCAGTGCTAGGTTACATGGCGAAATGTTGACTTTTCTGACTGACCGACTTCTTGACAATTCAAAAGTGCCTGTAAATGGTTTAGTGAGGTGGCGGGACGGCTGAGGGAGAGAGCCTCCCATCCCAGCCGCCGCGGGAGACGCTCCGGGCGTCGGGAGCCACGGGACGACTCCCAGCCACCGTAGGCGCGGGCCTGCGGGCGGAGAGTAATGGGTAGCTCACCATCCGATCAGGACCAGGCCGGCGCGTACGTGTTCCACGCACGCCTCAAAGAGATGTCAGCATCGAGGAGGGGGGGCCCCTCCTCGATGCTGACATCTGATAGGGCCGAAGCCTGCCGGACCAGCGGGATTGTCCGAAAGGGTTACCGCTGGCCCGGAACATAAAGGGCTAAGGAAGGAACACGGGTGGGTTTTAGTCAGTAAGAGTCTGACACTCCCTTCCGCTCCACCCAGAGCGGGAGGGGTCATTTTATGATTTCCCATCCACAAAACAAAAATGGTTTCATTGAAATAAATGCTTTGAGTTTGAGTTTGATGTTAATATACAGCTCTGCCCAACATTTCAGTTCATACAAGCGTGATGTTATGTGTAGGATGATACCGTATCGTATAACGTATTAACAGTACTTCTCAGTCCCCTGGTTACATATGACCAGTTTTCCAAATGCCTGTAGGCCGCGTACAACTAAAATACCGGCCTATAGATGCGGCCCGAGAAAAGTTCGAGCACCACTGTTTTCGAGCAAACAGGCCTGAAACTGGCCTGAAACAGGCTGAAACAGTTACAGAAGATAAGACCGTGTTCGACAGCCGGCTACAGTTCGACGTAGATCTTTGTCGTACTTTGTTGTTTTCATTACTTGCCCACTTTAAACGAAGTGTTTGAGATGGATCTGTATAGAGCTGTTGAATCCCCTGAAAGTATGTGAAATATGTGGAATTATGGACATTTTGAGAGAGCAGTGATAGCCCCGTGGTAACGGCTGCGGCTTACGAGTTGTAGGTCGTAAATTCAAACCCAGACAGGTGCTTTTCTTTGTGTAAATTATTTCATCACCACTGCTCTCGAAACGGCGAAGGAAAATATCGTGAGGAAACCGGCATGTCCTAGAACCAAACATTCGAACTGATGTGGCATCTACCAACCCGCACTGGGGCTGCGTGACCCACTCATTCAGGCCCACTCCCTCTCACTTATAGGAGGCCTGTTTCCCAGAAGTATAGTTAGTTAGACAAAGGCAAAAGCTGTTAGATATATATGTATGTTCCTATATATTATAATCAATATTATGTGTATAGGCTGATTATGCATGTATGGACAGTCATATTCAGGTACTGTTGACTGAAATTTTGTTTATGTTTTTCACGAATTTAGATAAAACTTTTTTGTTTTTTCACAAAAGGAAACGAAACACAAACGGGGATTATTTTGGTTATCATTATCACAAACTTCTTGCAAGTTGACATTGATTATACTTAAATAATTATCAAAGAAAAATAATTAACGTTATTTGACGATGTCAATAAATTGATTCTCATTTGTTATCACTTTAATTTCCACACAATGATGACACATTGAGTAATTACTCATATTTTAATTGGTATTAGTAGCGCTACATACGCAAACACTAACGATAACGTATTTATTGTTTATTCCTGAACACTGAACAAAAATGGCAAAACATGATTATTAAATACGACGAAGCATCGAAGGGTAACCGGATTTAAATAATACCTATATTATTTATTAACTAGCTTCCGGCCGCGACTTCGCCCGCGTGAAATTTTTTGTTTGTGGCCTTCTTCGATCAATAATTATTGATCGAAGGTGGCCTTAATCAACCACGCGGGCCCAGTGCGGGTTGGCAGATGTCACATGTCTTCGAATTTTTGGTTCTAGGACATGTCGGTTTCCTCACAATGTTTTCCTTCACCGTTTTTGAGAGCAGTGGTGATGAAATAATTATATAATAGTGTCATTATTCCCAGCCAAATGAAAAAATATTTTTTCTTCACCGTTTTGAGAGCCCCAGGACCCATTGCGTCGCATCGCATTATAGGTATGCCGTGCTATTACTTCGTTTTCGCGTAGCGTTTTGTCTGACCAATTTTTAGGGTTCCGTACCCAAAGGGTAAAAACGGAACCCTAGATTACTAAGACTTCGCTGTCCGTCCGTCCACCCGTCTGTCTGTCACCAGGCTGTATCTCAAGAACCGCGGTAGCTAGACAATTGAAATTTTCACAAATTATGTATTTCTGTTGCCGCTATAACAACAAATACTAAAAACAAAATAAAATAAATATTTAAGGGGGGCTCCCATACAACAAACGCGATTTTTTTGCCCTTTTTTGCTCGATATCTGTCACCAGGCTGTATCTTAAGAACCGCGGTAGCGAAATTTTCACAAATTATGTATTTCTGTTGCCGCTATAACAACAAATACTAAAAACAAAATAAAATAAATATTTAAGCGGGGCTCCCATACAACAAACGTGTTTTTTTCGGCGTTTTTGCCTTGTGGTACGGAACCCTTCGTTTGCGAGTCCGACTCGCACTTGGCCAGTTTTTTCTTTTTACTCAGCTCTTAAGGGTCGCAGCGTGATTTTAAATAGCCAATAACCTTCCTCAAGAATTGATCTATGAAACACAAAAAAAAAAACAAATCCGTCTAGTAGTTCCACAGATTAGCGCGTTTAAACAAAAAAACAAACACTTCAGCTTATTACGTTAGTATAGATTTATATACTTTTTCTTTCTCTGCGGAAGTAATTACGGTAATATGAGACGAGTCAAAAATGAACCCGTCTGAACCCGGAACAGAATAATGGTCAACGAGGACGACCACTACGCATGTTTTTGGTAAGTTGCACTGACCTCTTGTAACCCCGTATTATCTTGTCAGTATCGTGAAATCCCATCTTTACAGGAATCGAATACATACTTTAGGGGCTTGTTTTTTTTTTTTTTTGTTTTTTTTTGGGTTAGAAATGCGATCTTCGTCGGGAGAGGCATACGTCCAGCAGTGGACAGCGATAGGCATACATAACTTAGTCCGACTTTTAATTAGCTGCAGTAAAATGACACTTCTTACTGTAATTTCGTTAAAAAATGTTGCCACATTATCTCTACTAACAAGTGTCGTGATTAAAACGCAATGAAACATCGTTTTAAATTAGATAGAATTTTTAAATTCGAAATTGACCAATTTTGATTTAACCGTAAACAATCAAATATTCTTTGTATTGATCGGATAAAAATATATGTTGTAGTTTCAAATCAGCGTAAATTCATAGTCTGCTAAAGATAATTTTGTTTAAAATTTTACCCTAAAACTACTAGATAATATCGATCTAAGAAATATTTTTTTAAATAAATTAAAGTTTTCATTAGGAATAACGTTTACTATACAGGATTATTTGCAAAACACCAAAAACCTCTAAAATAAAAATATTTAAAAGATATTTCAGTGATTAGAATTAATAATTAACTCCAATCCGATCACTGATGTGATGACAAAACAGTAATTAGGCATTGCTCAATGTTTTTGTTGTAAACTTATATTATAATGAATTTCATTATAAATCAATTTCACATGGGTCGATTTTCAACTGAATGTTACTTGATTGAATCGATTATTTTGTCACATCACTATTTAAATATCGTTAAAAAGTGGTAACACATAAGCTGTCATTTTACTGCAGCTAATTAGATTTAATTAAAAGTCCGACTGTAGTAGGGGTAAGACCAGAGACACAATTGAATCGATGAAAAATGGAGAACCTATTTGTTACTAACTTCCGTATTTTAGATACTACTTATTATTCCTATGACCTTAAATATACGAAGTTAGAAAGATTTAGCATTATATAAAAAAAAATAGTAGCTTATTCCGAATGCAACCGACTTTAATAATGAATCTCGTCGAAATAGCATGTTTTAACTCGTGACAAGAATATTTAAGTTTCGTTTTATGATATTTAGTTTGAGGTTTATCCCCCACGTTCGTTCAGATAATTTGTTAGTAGGTATTAACACTCATACACAGCATATTAAATGTGGAGGAGAATGAGGCAGGAGAACCAAGGTAACCGACATAGCCCGAAGAATTGCCAAACTGAAGTGGCAGTGGGCAGGGCACATTGCTCGCAGAATAGATGGCCGATGGGGCCGAAAGGTTCTGGAGCGGCGACCGCATACCGGAAGGCGTAGCGTTGGAATCCACCCACGAGGTGGACCGATGACCTGGTGAAGACCGCAGGAATCCGCTGGATACGATATGTGCAAAACCGATCGAGGTGGCGATGTCTGGGGGAGGCCTATGTCCAGCAGTGGACGTCTTTCGGCTGAAATGATGATTATAAAACCTTTACAAAAAATATAAAAAAATACAAATAATTAAAATTATGCCTTATCACTATATTCTTTACTGTGTGTACATAAATAATAAAATAAATAAAAGGTAAATCGACTTAGTGTGCAGTGTGGTATCATCATCTCTATGTAATGGCAAACTGTCAAAGTAACATATCCTATCGATTTATAGAGGGACAGCTTCATCAATCAAAGTACTGGACTTACTTAGCTATCTGTAGGCTCAGCAGCTTGACAGCTCCTCTAACTTAGTTCGGAACAAGGTTTGATGATATTTTTGTATGGTTGAGAGGCTTTTGCTTTTGTATATAAATTTGGTTCTTGGAAACTTACCTTCCTATTAGTAGAAGCTGTATTAATATTGCACATTTAGCTGGGGATTGAAGTGGGGTGACTTTTAAGAATAAGATTTAATTAATTTTGCTAGGTTTACATTCAAGTGGATTGAATTCACACTAGGATTACCTGTGTTGTGAGATCCAGGCTTCTTCGTTCCGTTAACAATTTTATTTTATTCTCAATCTGTAAAAAAATACTTCTAATTTCGCTACATTTTGATAAATTTTTGACATTTGTTTGTCGCCGAGATGAGACTGCGGCTAGATATTGAACGTTTTAAATTACGAGAATTGGCTTTCAGGTTGTTCACTTTGCATTTTTTGTGTTAGATTTAGTATTTTGTGTAGACCAATCACCCAAAGGGCAATGGAGAGGGCTGTGCTTGGAGTTTCCCTGCATGATCGAATCAGGAATGAAGAGATCCGCAGGAGAACCAAGGTAACCGACATAGCCCGAAGAATTGCCAAACTGAAGTGGCAGTGGGCAGTGCACATTGCTCGCAGAACAGATGGCCGATAGGGCCGAAAGGTTCTGGAGTGGCGACCGCGTACCGGAAGACGTAGCGTTGGAAGGCCTCCCACAACCATGTGGGAGGTCCACCTGGACCGACGACCTTGTGAAGGCCGTAGGAACCCGTTGGATGCGAGAAGCACAGAACTGGTCGAAGTGGAGGTGCTTGGGGGAGGCCTACGTCCAACAGTGGACGTCTTTCGGCTGAAATGATGATGATGCTGTATTATAGACCAATGGCTTAGGGACTTTGGGTGTAAAATAGGAATGCCTCAGCCATGGGTGTAAAAGTTTTATTATAAAGATTCCTACAAATCTTTCTTCTCTACTAAAGTTTTATTATGAATTCTACCTCATCAGTTAAAAACGTATACCTCTGAAAGAGAAGAAGTATAACTGAAACAACGAACTCGAACAGGTTGCTCCACATTGTGGAAACTTATCAACTTCTTGGATGTTTCGCAACACAACTTTAGCAGTACTTACCTCAACACTCAGACATGGCTCACACTATGCGACATGCGACTGCGACGTCTGCGACACCTCGACGACTAGACGTAGCGACAGGCAGCAGCCGATAATTTTCATAAAATTGTTCACGACGACATATCAAACTATACATTTCCAGTTTTATCTGACCTCGCATCTTCTACAATGAGAAGTCAGCTTATACTGGAAATGTATAGATTGATATGTCATCGTGCGTACAGGTTAGGCAGTCGGACGCTCTCGCTATACTCGTCGTAGCAACTAGGCGCACGGTGCACGCGCAAACCCGATGATTATCATGCGAAGGCTACTAGAGAAAAAACTCCTATTCAATAAGGGAATTAGAGGCTCCATATTCACTCAAAAGAACACGACCGTCTCGAATACTCAAAGAAAATTATCGCTTCCTGCACGACGTCTGTCGTAACGACTAGTCGCAGACGCAAACGATAGCTCTGATTCTAGGCGTAGCGACAAGACGCAGATGAAAAGGACACCTATGCGTCTGCGCAGCGACAAGACGCACAGTTTGCGCTGGCACTTACATAGCTTGTATTTGTAATTCCAATGCTGCACTTTAAAAAAATATTTCTGCACGTGCAACACTTGGCAATGTCTGTGGCACTTGCAAGACGTGTTTAAAACTAGGTTTTTTGTGTGAGATATAAATAAAACCAGGTGTAATTAAGAACATGGTAGGTATTAATTGCTGGTATAATAAGGATGCAAGTTTTTTTTTTCTAATGTTAAAACATAAGAGGGTTCTGCTGTGGCTAAGTAATAACAGCCACACGGGTCGATCGATCAGGTTAAGCTACGCTTGCCGCGGTTGGTCGTAAGATTCTTCCGTGCCTCGGAAAGCCGTTGGTCCCGGCTGTCATTCGTAGATCTTTGACAGTCGTTACGGGTCGTGAGAAGCCCGAAAGTCTGGCAACCAGTCTTATCAAGGGATATCGTATTATCCAGTAACTGGGTTGTGGAGGTCAGATATGTAAAATACTGGTATTCAGCTGCATCCGGTTAGACTGGACGCCGACCCCAACATAGTTGGGAAAAGGCTAGGCAGATGATGTTTTGTGTTGTGTTGTATTGTTGAATGAGTAATCTTTGTGGTAGCAAAGTTACACCTAAGTACCCATTTAAAAACAGAATTATTTATCTACTTCGTGTTTGTAAGTAGCTCCGGCAAGTTCAGAACCTATCATTATGATTTTCGACTGAATTCTGTGTGAAATCATTAAAAATCTCGTAAAGCACACAAAATTAGAGACACGCATATAGGTGCATAAATTACCCACACGTTTCAGATCAAGGACAAAACAATTCGCTATACCAACCGATTTCTCAAACCTCTGCAGCTAGTTTTCCGAGACCATTATTTCCTTCGAGTGCCAATGAGAATGTGGTACGACAGTAAATTAAATCATATTACCAGTGATTTCATTTACTGTCGAATTGTCGACTCCACATTATTTATTTATTATTTTTAGCCTATACAGGGTTATTGGTAAAACATTAACAAACTCTTAAAAAAAAATCTCTGTTTTTATAATTGTCGAATAAATTCTAACATAGAAAGAAGTAAAGTTATTCTTTAAAATAAACTTAAATGTAGTGATGGGTTGACTAGGTACCTATGGGTTTTGCTGATCTTTGACTAACTATAGTGATTAAACTATTGGATGTATTAGACTAATTTTTGTGTGCAGACTGGGAACGTCATAGGATATACAAAATAGTCGTAATTAATTGTCGTCTCCACCTTGTAGAATGCCAGATTATCGAATATCAATTGATCGACTACTAATAATAAAATTGATTAAGTAATCAGCCTACTTCCAACCGCCTGGCCTGTGTTTGTTGGGACACAGACCATGGCCCACACCCGAGAGAGTAAAGAAAAGGGAAAGAAATTGGTGGATTTGGAGAGCACAGATCCACCAATTTCTTCTCAGATTTACAAAACGACATACGACTAAATAACCAAAGACATGAAATATAACAGTCTATGTGGGACTTAGTAATCTCGCAGCGATGTCCTGATTAGTCCCGGAGTGCGGGATTAGCTCCGAATCCCGTTGCATGAGGCTTTACATCACATTTGTTTATTAGCCGCTTCATACTGCAGCCTCGCTTTAGAGGATTTTGTACTGAAAACTTTGACGTATTTTCAGGATTTTCAGATAGCTTAGCTGTTTTCTTCGTTAAATATCTGGACATTTATAGAGCTTGTGGTTTTGCGAGTTTTAATTAACGTGCAATGGGTGGAAATTTTAGTGGGATTCTGGTTAACATGTCATAAATGCGTCCTGCCTTAAGTACCTCGAGAATCTGTGTATTCATCAAAAAATAAAACACAAATTTGCTTTATAGTAACTTTATCCATTCAGGGAGTCGAACCTCGGACTTTAGACAAGGCCACCTGGGGGCCTAAAAAGGCCACTTTGGAGAATCATAAAAGGAATTATAATATGGCGAAGACAGTCCGTGTTTTTCTCTTTTTCGCTGCACTACGTAGGTACAATCAAAGAGATTGGGATTGGATTTGGATTGGATTGATTGTTATATTAGAACGAACAAACAAAAATAACTGAAAAATGCTTCACCAATGGGATTTAATACGATTAACATCCATTATGTTATCCGTTTATGATTCTGCTAAAGTGGCCTTTTTAGGCACCCTGGACTTGATAATAGTAGGTACTGTAAAGGTTGTCTGCTAAAGTCGACCTTATGTAGTGCAGGCTGGCAATAAAATAACTCTGCAGGGTTATGCGTAACACACTATCAGTAGCAATGGGTTTCATTTTGACAGTTCAACAACATTCATTGCGTTATTTGCGTTGTTGAGCAGACACATTTTTCGAACATATGGAGCAATGGATTAGAAATATGCTTCAAAATGATTCAAATTGAGAGTAATAGTGTGTTACGCAATTAGGGTGCCGGTTGCATTCGAACTTAGAATGAGTTTTAAAATTTTTGTATTAGATTTTTGTTTAGAATAAGACAGTGATAATATATCCGGAGTGAAAAGACTTGTAAAGCTTTGAATTAACGTAGAAAAAATAACGTTGTATAATTTCTACAGTGCCCTCAACCAATATCACTACGTATTTAAATTAGATTCAGGAACGAATAGAAATCCTTTGATAATTCTTTTTGACGTCGAAAATTCCTGTAAACCTTTTCTGATTAGTTTATTTTAGACGCAGTTTCTACTTTCAACTCTATTATTTCTGGGAATATGGTTTGAAAACGTAGAGATGATAAAGCCTGCAGGTACTCAGCAGTGGTTAACATTATAGATAGGTTATGTATGTCGAATTAATTAGTGGTTGGATCAAGTGGGTTAGCTCGTTAAAATTGACCTACACCTAATAACTGTTGTACTCACTTGTATTTATTTGTTGTACCTGACTTGGTTTCCGTACGTCCTTTTCGGGTCATCATCATCTGCCTAGCCTTTTCCCAACTATGTTAGGTTCGGCTTTCAGTCTAACCGGATTCAGCTGAATACCAGTATTTTACATGGAGCGACTGCCTACCTCCACAACCCAGTTACTGGGTAATATGATACCCCTTGGTAAGACTGGTTGTCAGACTTTCGGGCTTCTGACTACCGTAACGGCTTAACGTGCTTTCCGAGGCACGGAGGGGTCCCGGCATGTAAAGATGTCACTCATCCACAGGTAAAAACGGGACCCTATTACTAAGACTCCACTGTCCCTCTGTCCGTCTGTCACCAGGCTGTATCTCATGAATCGTGATAGCTAGACAGTTGAAAATTTCACAGATGATATATATTTCTGTTGCCGCTATAACATCAAATACTGAAAACGGAATAAAATAAATATTTAAGGGGCCTCCCATACAACAAACGTGTTTTTTCGTCGTTTTTGCCTTGTGGTACGGAACCCTTCGTGTACGAGTTCGATTCGCACTTGGCCAGTTTTTTCTATAACCAACGAAAAATTTCTACGCTAAATCATAATTATGCTGAATTCATGGTTTCAGTTTGCGCGTCACCCTGTATGTATGTAAAAATACATTTTATTTGTATTTTTGAGTACAGTCAACAAAAGAGATAAGTATGCAGGATCGTCGGATATAACTAGTTGAAGTTTAGTAAGAATCCGATGGATGTTGTTGACTGAAATTTAATTTGATAAATGAGCTGTTTGTTTTCTAATAATAAAATAAAATTTTATTCGAAAACATCCATCTGGGGGTACGGGAGTGCCCCCGCCAAGACGAGCCAAGCGAAGCGCAAGGGCACTACCTACCTTTTCTCGAAGCACTTCGTCGTATTTTTGAACCTTCTTAACTTGGGTTTGGATTATACCAGATAAACAAAATTTTCGGGATATGATGTCAGTGGTTGACTTATTAAACCTATAAAGTTTCAATTGCATCGCTCTTATAATTTAGATTTTATTGATATCTAAAATACCCCTATTTCGTCACTGACTCACTGATGATCATCAATATTCTTAAGGTTCTTCCTGAAGTCCTAGAAAGCTGAAATTTGGTATGTAAGCTAATAATAGTACACAAACAACAAAAACATTCTAAAACTTTGAACTTTAACCCTCCAACCCCTGAAACTAGGGGATGGAACTTTGTACGAGACTTCCGCAAATTTTGATGCTAGAGTTCTGAAAATTGATATAGGGACTCCTTGTTATAAATAATAAAATACATATTTCAGGATTTTAGGAAAGAACCCCCCAAAACAATATTTTGTTATTTCATAAGCAACTTTCAAGAAGATGTGAAATCCCACCAAAAACATTTTCATGTAAAATGTTGCCAAGACGAGACCACATATGGCTCGCACTGCCAAAAAGTTATGAGATCTCATGTAGAGCCAAGCTTCTAACTCTACACGCCCTAACTTTACAAACTCTACACCTTAGTCAAAATATGTGGCTTGGCCGTTTCGCTACCATCACATGGGCGTAATTCACTGTTCATAACTTTTCGGTTATACAATAGTTCTTGCAGTAACGGAAGTAGTGCTCGGCTCGCACGCGGTTGATCACAGTTCTAACCTAGCCTAACCCATTTGGTCGGGGTGCCCTGGCCGTTAGTTCATCGGCCGCTGTTTAGTCAAAAGGCTAGGCGGTTAACTAAACGGCTAATTAAACCAGTTGGCTGCGACATATCCACCACAAAAGCTACATTATTAATTACCAAATAGGTAACGTTACTGTCTTTGTACCTATCTGGTACCTACGTGCTACTTAACTATTGAAGCCCTCAAAGGAAATTAATGACCCGCTACAGGTATTTGAATGTACTTAGACACACGTGAAATGGGAATACACACGTTTTAATAAATATCTAATATTCACGTAATTACCTTCTTGATAGCGCCTACGCAAACTGTTTGAGCAGTGTGTTGTGAAATGGGGATTTGCTATAATATTTACCTAGTGGTAGTGGATAGTGGGTAACTACAGTTTTTACTGCTGAGCTTTAATTCAAAATCAAAATATTTTATTTCACATAAGCCTACATGGGCACTTATGAAACGTCAGAAGCTAGGTGCACGGTTCCAATTGGTCGTTTCCTATGGAGAAGAACCGGCAAGAAACTCCACGGTTACTCTTTTTAAAAATAATTGGCTTTTACAATATTTTCAAATTAGAGTAGGTATGGGAGGATAGCGTAGGCCTGTCAACAAGTATCAGGTACTTGATAAAATAAAAAATGGCCTACAGATCTAAAGTCTACAAGGCCTACAAAGTCCTCACATTTACAAAATAAGAATCTATCAAAAGGATAAATAAAAAATAAAAACCTAATAAAACCTAGTGATATGATTCCCATTACAACCACTAATAAAGAGATGAAACATTTGAATTGTCTGTATATAATGTCAAATAATACAGAGATTATGTAAAAAAAGTAAATAAAATAAAGTAAATAAAAAATGAACATCGTAATTTGAGAGCAGTTAATAGACATTTAAATAATTAAGCCGTTAATTAGCAAAAATGTAGAAGTACGTGGATACGTCTAACTGGATCCAGCTGAATACCAGTATTTTACATGGAGGATTCTGCCTATCTGACCTCCACAACCCAGTTACTGGGACGTAGGTATCCTTAACAAAACTCAAGAAATCAATGTGTTTTTTTTTGTTAACCATTTTGAAAGTAAGTCACAGGATTTACGTCGTAGCTAAATGTTAGGATTTATATTTGACTAGCTACGCCCCGCGGTTTCACCCGCGCAAATGTCGATCCCGTAGGAATATCGGGATAAAAAGTAACCTATATGTTAATCCAGGGTGTCCGCTACCTTCATACAAAATGTTATCAAAATTGGTCCAGCCGTTTGAGTGTGAAGAAGTAACAAACATATAAACACACACTCACAAACTTTCGCCTTAGTGTGATAGAGCTTTAGATCCTCGTTTTATTGAACCCATTGCTGCCTGGTTACCTGCAGTTTATCAGGTAGGTACCGATAGACTTCCTAAAATGTTTCAGCGGCAATTAATTAACACCAATACATTCTTCAGCAAACATTTGTTTTCGGTTCAAGACGAGGGCATTTTATCACAGACGATGACTATAGGAAACGTGGGCTCCTTGAAATTCTTACCCTTTTTACTGCTTGACATCTTCGAGGCGAAGCGTCTGGAACTTTGACCTAGGTACCCTTAATTATATTTTGTAAACTAATGTAGTCAGTTTAATAGATTTTTTACCAATGTATCTTTAAAATATTTTGCCTCTACTTAAGGGGTTTACAGGACCTAAATGCAAGATTTAGAAATAATAAAAGTAAGTATATGATCGACTACCGTAAACAAAATCAGAAATATATATTATATTCTTCAGGACATATAATATGCTAGGTAGATAGTGTGTTGAAAACATAATACAACTAATTTGATACGATAGAAAAATATCATGAAGATACCTCTAAAAACTTTCTTTTTACAATAAAAACCATACTTTCTTTATACATACAATCATTCTGATTTTTGTCAGATTATTCTACAAGCAACATACTAGAACTCTAGTGTTTTAATTTTTTAGTCCAAACAATATATTTTTTGTAATTAAATAATTGCTTCATAATTTGCAATAAATTACCAGCGTGGTGTCATCGCGCTTCTCTTTCTTTTCTATGCAGTCCGACAGTGCCCGCGCTTTAGGTCATGTAAGCCCCTTTATTTATTTATTTATTTATTCAATTATTTCAGGCATCAAGGCCCATATAAACACATACAATATAATATTAATATAACTTAAAAATACTATAAATACATACAACATTATATTAACACTAAAAACTAACGTACACGAAGTGTCGGCGTCGTGTTTCGCTGACTGGTGTCATGTAGCCGGCCACGAAACCGGCGGTACACGACACCCTTCGGCCAGAACTCTTCCTTGAGGAACTTCTCGAGATGATGTGTCGGAACACGCACCACGAACGACTTGAAGTTCGTGTTGTGACGCGACTCCAACTTCTCGACCCTCAAAGTCCAGTTGGTCTTGACACGCATGTACTCCACAATCTCCTCAACCTTCGTGGAGTGGTGCAGTCTGGACACGTACAGCTGCGTCGACGGGATTGCTGTTGATGAGCTGTGGGCTAATATAACCACTACGTAGAGCCCTGACCCAACTGGAAGGCGTCGCAGCAGACCCCGTAGAAGAAGGCGGGACGAGCTGGAGAACACAAACGACCAGTGGTCCACTTTAGCCCTGGATCTAAAAAGCTGGGAGTCATGGGAGAGGTGTTTGTCCAGCAGTGGGATAATGCAGTAAGTCTAAGTTGAGGTTTGTTTAACTTGAAATAGGGTGGGGGTGTGTAGCACTGCGCACTTTTACTATAGTAACACTGTTTGTGAAGAACAGTGGTGGCACAGTGGTATCGGCCCCAACTTACGAGTTCGTGAGTTTGAACCCAGGCATGCACTTTACTTTGTGTATATTTTTCATCACCACTGCTCTCAAAACGTGAAGGAAAACATTGTGAGGGTTTCCTCACAATGTTTTCCTTCGGCATACTTATCCTAAAATCAAAAATTCAAAGACATGTGACAATCCGCACTGGGCTCGCGTGGTGGAGTATGGCCCATTCCCTCTCACAGAGGGGGTCTGTGTCCCAGCAGTGGGAACATTATAGACTAACTATGCTATGCTTATACTGTTTTTATTCAGTAACTGATAGCTTAGATTTGTACTTGTTAAAAAGGGGGGAAAAACGGACAAAATATAGAAAAACGAGCTTATTTTGTGTAAAAAGAACATTTGTACAGACGCAGGCGCATTTCAGTTTCCTTCCATCAAAAAACGATTTGAAACAGCAAGGGGTTGCCAATTAACACCTATCTATAGGAAACCGTACCTCGATCAGTTCATTAACGACCAACCAATAATACAAAAGATAACATAACGAATAGATAACCAACACAATATACGCAATTTTATTGTTCGATTATATTCGCTTTCCGCATGATAGATTTAATCGGAAACGATAATAATATTATACTCCCAGCGGAACCATTGCTATTTGACATAAATCTTATGATATTATTGAGGGTAAATATTGGTATTCTGAGAATGGAAATCAATGTAAGTGAGTGAGAGTTTCGTAAGCTGGTGTATGTAGTGCCTCAAG
This sequence comes from Oligia fasciuncula, assembly GCA_963082905.1. Lineage (NCBI taxonomy): Eukaryota > Metazoa > Arthropoda > Insecta > Lepidoptera > Noctuidae > Oligia > Oligia fasciuncula. The sequence continues at coordinate 18,030,328 of OY720393.1, read as the reverse complement.
GGCTAGGACTGGAGCGACTGCCTATCTGACCTCCACAATCCAGGTACTGGGTAATACGATACCCCTTGGTAAGACTGGTTGTCAGACTTTCGGGCTTCTGACTACCCGTAACGACTGTCAAAGATCTACGAATGACAGCCGGGACCAACGAAACTTTCCTCACGACATTTCTCCGTATCACAAATAAATAACAGATAATTATTTATTTAAAAGAAAAAGAAAGAAAGCAAAATGCGTTTATTGGCATTACAACAAAATAAATACACCTTAAAACTATAAAAACAGAAAACAAAGATTATAATGCCAAAAGGGCCTCAGCTCAGCATAATGTCAGATGACAACAGAAGGTGTACCAGCTGACGCTGATTTTCAGCTGCAACCCACGAGTGCCATACGCTGGAATAACAAACACAAAAAAAAAAACCTGATATTTTCAAGTAAATCCTGGTAAAAACATCTAGTAATTTCACAAACAAACCCTGTATTTTAAGTATGATACAGCGAATGCTGCAGCGAGGACAATTTTCCACTACGTTCATCAAACCAGACGCCATTTTTCTTTTAGTATCTCTTTGTACAGCTGTAGGGAATGAAGAACTGCTTTTAAGTTTACATTCTAGGAAAAACTTATGACTTCGAGCTGTGTTGATGTAAAGGATACTTTTTGTATCTGTAGCACTAGTCCAGAAGCCACAAAGGACAAAAAGGCCACTTTGGCAGAATCATAAAAGGATAATAATATTATGAATCATAATGGACAGTTAACTGTTAAGTTAATCGTATCAAATCCCATTGGTGAAGGATTTTTCAGTAATTTTTTTTTCTGTGCTAAAATACCAATCAATCCAATCCCAATCTCTTTGATTATACCAACGTAGTGCAGCGACAAAAAGAAAAACAAAGACTGTCTTCGCCATATTATGATTCATAATGTTATCCTTTTATGATTCCGCCAAAGTGGCCGTTTTAGGCCCCCAGTAGTAAGATGTATGTATAATATGTAGTAAAATTATAAAGAAAGAAAAATATGTATATAATAATAAAATGTACGTATACAAGCTTAGCTCTGGATCCTATTTTGTTGGTCCTTGTAATAAAAACTTGTATTAAAATAGTAAAACAAATTAAACTTTTGTTCCATCATCTGACATAGTTGCCTGGAAGAGATCGCAGAAAGCGATAAGGCCGCCCATTGCATATTTTTAATGTTCGTTCAAATACTTTTTATTATGTATTTTTGTGGAGTACATTAAAGTATATATCAATTACAAATAGTCATAGTTATTTATTAACTAACAATAATCTGTATCTGAATTTACACAAAATAAATTTAATTAAAAATAATATAATAACATTCTCTTACCATATTACAATTTATTTGGGATCGGCGTACAAAATTTTATATACTTCCATATTTCTCTATCAGTCGTCATATCAGTACCACCCCCTTTTTATCCATAGATAATAATCATCTTCTCGAAATGCACCTTAAAAAAAATTGGCCAAGTGCGAGTCGGACTCGCACACGAAGGGTTCCGTACCACAAGGCAAAAACGCCAAAAAAACACGTTTGTTGTATGGGAGCCCCCCTTAAATATTTATTTTATTCTGTTTTTAGATTTTTTTTCTTATAGCGGCAACAGAAATACATCATCTGTACAAATTTCAACTGTCTTACTATCACGGTTCATGAGATACAGCCTGGTGGATAATTTTATTTCTTGAAGTGACTATAAACTGAGGTTAATACAATACAGTATGCTTTTTATATTTTGCAATAAATTACCAGCGTTGTGTCATCGCGCTTTTATTTCTTTTCTATGCAGTCCCACAAAGACCTCGCTTTAGGAAAATGATAAACAGCAAATTTTCAATTTTCAAAATCATGTAAGTACTGAATTTGGAATGTTAAGCCGTTGGTCCCGGCTGTCATTCTTGGATCTTTGACAGTCGTTACGGGGAGTCAGAAGCCCAAAAGTCTGACAACCAGTCTTATCAAGGGGTATCGTATTACCCAGTAACTGGGTTGTGGAGGTCAGATAGGCAGTCACTCCATGTAAAATACTGGTATTCAGCTGCATCCGGTTAAACTGGGAGCCGACCCCAACATAGTTGGGAAAAGGCTAGGCATATGATGATGTAAGTACTGAATTTATTGTAAGTTGTAAGAGGTTGCGCTTCGTTGTCCCTGCCATCCTGTATAATATACTTAAACTAAAAAAAATATGGCAAACGAAAATAGACAGGCTGACCCTAGTTTGACAGTTCATTAGGTCCCCTATTTTCAGCCATGTATATTTTTAGAATTTTCCCCTTTATGTAGTGTTTTTTCCAAGGTTATCCATCTGACCATCGCATTTAGACCAACATTTTTCCCGAATTTGCTTTACCCACAACCCACTAAACACAGAATTATTCAAAACAACTTATCGAATCATCCAAACCAAATCTTCACGAAGCAAATCCGTGAATAGAATAAAGTAAACCCGTTTTCTTTTTTTTTACACACTACATAACTCATAGATAAAAAGGGTTGACAGAAGCGCAGAGACAAATTGGACTGTTTTTCTTGACATAGACAATAAGGTGTTTGTTCCCTGGGGCGGTAGGTACCTGCAACGTGCGTGTTTACCGTTTAAGGCTAGAGTAGGTACCTAATCGGGCGGTAAAGGGCTCTGGGAAAGGATTATTGGTACCTTGTGGTAAGTTGTGTGTTAATTGGGCATAGTTTAGATTAGAAGTTTTTTGTATGAAGTATGGCTCGTTGTTAAATTGAAAGTTAGTTTGTGTTTTATAAAGTTTTCGTATCTGTACATTACGGATACAATAAAGATGGAATTGAATTGAATTGTATTTTCATTTAGCGTGATTTTTAACCGACTTCAAAAAAAGGAGGATTTTCTCAATTCGGTTGTATTTTTTTTTATGTTTGTTACCTCAGTACGCCGTCATTTATAAACCGATATGGAAAATTCTTTTTTTTTTAAAAGGATATACTTTCAGATTGGTCCCATTTTTATCAAAATCCAGTTCTGATGATGGGATCCAAAAGGAATTTAGGGAACTCCTCAAATATTATAGGGACACCTATAGCGATTTGGGCATTTTTTACAGTAACTCATGCATTTGCTCTCGGAAACCACCATTTCATGAAGTGGAACTGATGAAGAAGACCACAGATGGTCAACGGAACTACTTAATAATAAGTATTTCACGAGTTGTGATTCGATGACTTTATTAGGGTTGCTAAGCAATTTATGCTCGTCACAATGCGAATGGTGAAATGGAGCTGATGGTGGAACACTAGGAGAAGTCCTCAACAATTAACGTTCCTGCATCGGGAAAAGCAATATTTTGTAAAAGGCGTTGGGCAAGTTAACATTAGGCTATTGTAACTTAGACACATTATAAACAGACCCACTAAAAACCGAGAAATAAAAACTTTTTGACAAAAAAAAACCGACTTCCAAAAAAACACTACAAAGTGAAAAATAACTTTAATTTCGGAAGTCGGTGGCAAAAACTAAAATAGGTACAGTCACGAGCATAAGTATGTATACACTTGGCTTTATTCAATGTCGATTTTCTCCTTTATTTTTTAATGAAATTGTAGTGAAGGGACTTTTTGAAGTAGATAAGGGTACCACCCTTATCTACTTCAAAAAGTCCCTTCACTGCTCCCCTATAGACCCTCCTCCTCTCCTATCTCACCTGGAGGTCTCTATCTGTCGGCTTGGCATGACCGGCCACCAATCCTTATTAATCATCTCGGCTTATATCCCGCCCACGGCTGGTGCAGAGGATCCCATCTCTCTCACCAACGACTTCACTGCCCTCTTCGGTATGAGTGACTCCGTCATCATGGCGGGGGATCTCAATGCCAAACATCCCGCCTGGAACAGTAGCACGACTTCTACCAGAGGTAGAATCCTGTTCAACCTAGGCGCCACCCTTAACTTCGATGTCATCGCTCCGATGCATCCCACTCACTATCCCGGTGATCCCACCCATCTTCCTGACGTGCTCGACGTAGCGCTACTCAAGAATGTAAACCTCCGTTTGCAATCTATCGAGACGCACCAAGAGCTCAATTCCGACCACCGTCCCGTCACTATTCACCTAGCCCCCTATTCGGGCCCCCGTGATCCCAACCAGCCCCCTCCGACCAAGATAGTAACCGACTGGAGGAAAGTAAGCGAAAGACTGAAATCCACCACGTCACCTCACTTAGACTCTATTCCCGAGCAGATTGTCTCAGTCGCGGACACAACGGGAGCGATCGCCTCGTTTACAGATCACGTTCAATCCGTATTGACGGATTGCTCACGGGAAGTTCCTGTGATGGAAGACCATCGCTGGAAATTACCCGCTGACGTACGTGAGCTGATAACCGAGAAGAACGCGTCCATTCGTGCCTACGACTCTTTTCCCTGTGACGCGAACAAAGCCCATATGCGCCATTTACAGCGTGCTGTAAAGAAACGCATAGCGGAGCTGCGTTCCGAGGGATGGGCCAAATTGCTCGGCGAACTAGAGCCCAATCACTTAGCCTTCTGGCAGCTTCAGAGGAAGCTTCGCTCCCCCGAAGAGGCCACTGTACCTCCTCTCATACGCCCCGACAAGTCCGTAGCTTTCGACAACCCCGACAAAGCCGAATGCCTCGCCGCCAGCCTAGAGTCCCAGTGCTCCCCCAGCTCTCAACTAGTAGATCAAGCGCACATCGATAAGGTGAACGCTGAGGTCGAACGTAGAGCCTCCCTACCACCAGTCGAAGACCCTGATGATCCTCTGCCTCCCGTCACTCCTGACGAAGTGCAAGACATCATTAAAGGGCTCGAAACTCGCAAAGCCCCCGGTTCGGACGGTATCACCAATAGGGTGTACAAACTCCTCCCCGCTCCACTCATTTTACTCATGACCGCCATCTTCAATGGCGCTCTGAGCAATAACATCTTCCCCCAAGCGTGGAAAGAAGCCACGGTCATCGGTATCCCAAAGCCAGGCAAGCCCAAGTCTGAGCCCTCCAGTTACCGCCCCATCAGTCTGCTCAATGTCTTTGGCAAAATCTACGAGAGGCTTATTTATAAGCGTCTCAAGGACTACGCCGAAGCAAAGAGCCTTATCCCTAACGAGCAGTTTGGTTTTCGAACTAAACACTCATGCATCCATCAGGTCCACCGCATCGTTGAGCACATTAGCGCTGCCTTTCAGCGCGGTGCGTCAACGGGCGCTCTGTTCTTTGACATAGCGAAAGCATTCGACAAAGTCTGGCACAATGGCTTATTATACAGGGTGATTGGAAGATGGGTGCAAAGCTTTAAGGCGAAGATAGTACAGGCAATTCAGAACCATTTAAGCCATGGTTGTCTTAGACGAAGTCTTACCACTTTTTTTTTACCAATTTCTTAAGATTTTTTTCGAAAATTCCCAAAGTTTTAACTAAACTACTTAATTATGGCCAAATTGAATGATAAACGAATTCATTTTTATTGTATTTAATTAAAGTAATGTGCAAGCAATCTAGCAAAACATGTTTTAGGCCTCTGTGTCGTTAGACATTTTTTTTACAGATATTTAAAGTTCATAACAAATTTTAAAATTCATAAATACTTTTTGTAAACCTTATTTTAAAAATAACGGAGCGTGCTTTTTTTGTTCAAACCTTTTTGAAAACATGCTTGATAATCGCTCTTTCTTTTGAGGTAACATTTACGCAGATATCTTACAAATTATTGAAATTAGAACCTAAAAACCAATTTAAGGGAGAAATTTTAAATTTTAGGCAGTCTAAATAAAACAACATTTGAATTAAATTTATTTATGTTTCATGGTCAAATTGTTGTCCGTGATTCCTAATACAAGCACGGCTCCGTCTTCTCACTTCTGTTGTTGTTATTTTCAACATCATATCTCCAGCTTCATTGTTTCAAACTCTGAATTCATTCTCTCTGTCAGTTCTTCTCTCGTGTTTATTTCAACATTCGTATACACCAGCTCCTTGGCCCGGCCCCACATGAAAAAGTCCAGCAGGGTCAGATCTGGTGAGCGAGCGGGCCAAGGGATGAGTCCATCTCTGCCAATCCAGCTGTCAGGAAAGCAATTATTTAAGTGTTCCCCATGTGTTGTGTGGGTTATGAAAGTTTGTAATGCCCTCCCTAGAAAATTTGCTTTCATCCGTCCACAAGATTGATTTCAAATTCAAATTTTCTAGGGAGGGCATTACAAACTTTCATAACCTTCATGAATGGGCCGCCAAAGACAACAATCCACATTTTAAGAAGCAGGTGTCGTTTCAGAGGAAATTCTCTGTCAATGTTTGGGCTGGAGTGATTTGCAGGACGTTGATTGGGCCCCACTTCTTACCGGAGACTTTCAATGGTGAAAATGATTTGCACTTTCTACAAGTGGATTTACCAGAGCTGATAGAGGAAACCGGTGTCCCGATATTCACAAGAGACAGTACAGTCATCTTTCAGCAAGACGGCTGTCCAACGCATTGGATGTTAAATGTAAGGGAACACTTAAATAATTGTTTTCCTGACAGCTGGATTGGCAGAGATGGACTCATCCCTTGGCCCGCTCGCTCACCAGATCTGACCCTGCTGGACTTTTTCATGTGGGGCCGGGCCAAGGAGCTGGTGTATACGAATGTTGAAATAAACACGAGAGAAGAACTGACAGAGAGAATGAATTCAGAGTTTGAAACAATGAAGCTGGAGATATGATGTTGAAAATAACAACAACAGAAGTGAGAAGACGGAGCCGTGCTTGTATTAGGAATCACGGACAACAATTTGACCATGAAACATAAATAAATTTAATTCAAATGTTGTTTTATTTAGACTGCCTAAAATTTAAAATTTCTCCCTTAAATTGGTTTTTAGGTTCTAATTTCAATAATTTGTAAGATATCTGCGTAAATGTTACCTCAAAAGAAAGAGCGATTATCAAGCATGTTTTCAAAAAGGTTTGAACAAAAAAAGCACGCTCCGTTATTTTTAAAATAAGGTTTACAAAAAGTATTTATGAATTTTAAAATTTGTTATGAACTTTAAATATCTGTAAAAAAAATGTCTAACGACACAGAGGCCTAAAACATATTTTGCTAGATTGCTTACACATTACTTTAATTACATACAATAAAAATGAATTCGTTTATCATTCAATTTGGCCATAAATAAATAGTTTAGTTAAAACTTTAGGAATTTTTGAAAAAAATCTTAATAAATTGGTAAAAAAAAAGTAGTAAGACTTCGTCTAAGACAACCATGGCTTAAATGGTTCTAAATTGTCTGTACTATCTTCGCCTTAAAGCTTTGCACCCATCTTCCAATCACCCTGTATAAGCTCTACCTTCTCGGTGTGCCAGACCGTCTCGTACTCATCCTTCGAGACTTTCTGTCGGATCGCACTTTCCGCTACCGCATCGAGGGTGCTCTCTCCCCCCCCCACCCGATCCGTGCCGGAGTCCCCCAGGGCTCCGTAGTATCCCCCCTCATTTTCACCCTGTTCACCAGTGATATCCCCAAAAGTAATTCGGCACAGTTGGCTCTCTTCGCCGACGACACTGCCGTTTACTGCTCAGGTCCCAATCAGGGCTCTATCGCTCGCAAGCTCCAAACCTCCGCAAACGCCTTAGGCGATTGGTTCCGGAAATGGAGAATCGAGGTCAATCCCGACAAGAGTCAGGCGGTACTTTTCTCAAAGCCGCGAAAATTCACCCCCCTCCCCAGCCCGATCTCTATGTATGGCAAGCCGATCCCTTGGGGTAAGCAAGCCAAGTACCTAGGTGTAATTCTCGATCACCGTCTCAACTTCAAAGAGCACATAAAGACGGCGCGTTCGCGCGCCGCTTTCGCTCTCGGTAGGCTCCACTCCTTATTGACCGCCCGCAGCAAATTGTCCCTCAGGTGCAAATTGCGCCTCTACACCGCGGTCATCCGTCCCATCATGACGTACGCTTGCGTAATCTTCGCGCACGCCAACCCTCGCTTCCTGCATAAAATGCAGACCCTCCAAAACCGTTTCCTTAGAAAGGTCACGGGTGCCCCCTTCTATGTCCGAAACGTGAATCTTCACGTGGATCTTAAACTCCCCACCGTCCAGCAGTTCATGAAGCGCCTCTCCAAGCGCTACTTCGATTCTGCTATTAAGCATCCCAATCCCCTGATTGCGGCGGCCTCCCGTTACACTCCCTCCCGTATAAGTAGGATTCGCCGACCAAGGCATACCCTCACCACCCCCGACGACGCCACTACTCTCCTCCAGGAGAGTAGTAAATCTACCAGTACTCTCAAGAAGTACAAGTCCCGACATCCGTCGTTCCGTCCTCGCCGTCGAGGCCCGTCGCGACACCCCGTACCATGTCCACCCCGACCCTTGCTCGAGCCAGCCCGCGCCGCTGAGCTGCCTGTAGCTTTAAATTCGTCCCCATTAAATAATAATTCCGATCCAGCCTGTCCCTTGCTGTCCTCTCCCAGCGACGCCCTAAGCCGAGGTCCGAACCCCCCGGGGGGGTGCCCTTAGCGTGTAGTCGCTTAGTTTTTAAGTTTTTATGCCCTGGCTGGAGGCCCAATTTATTGTGGCATCCACAGGAAAGTCCGGTTGAGCAGTCGACAACCCCTATGGTTGAACTGCGAGATGCCATTTTCAAAAAAAAAAAAAAAATTCGGTCATGTATCCAAGATATGCGGTATATTGGAGGCCCAACCTTTTCGCTCATACATCGACTCGTATGATTTACAATCGTTAAACCACCAGCTGTACTCAAAAATCTACATGAAAAAAGTTTTAAATGGAAATAAAATTGCTCCAAGCACTTGGAAAGCTCCATTTTCACGATGCACCATACATTTTCACATCGAGCGAATCCAATCGAAGTTCCATTGACGGGAAATTGTTCCCAACTGACCCAATTAATGGGAAATCTGACAAAAGCAAACTTGGAATGTTAAATATATTTCTATTATATTATCAAGAATGAACATAACAAAATAACATCACGCCTGTATACTTTGATTGGTTATTCAGGGGTGTACTTATCCGGGTCAGCGGGATTGTCCGAAAGGGTTACCGCTGGCCCGGAACTTAAAGGGCTAAGGAAGGAACACGGGTGGGTTTTAGTCAGTAAGAGTCTGACACTCCCTTCCGCTCCACCCAGAGCGGGAGGGGTCATTTGATGATTTCCCATCAGCAAAAAAAAAAAAAAAAGGGGTGTACTTATAGTACAATCACATTTCACCAGTTCGCCAAGAATGGTTGGTTATAAATGCATAGGTTTTTTATGGGTTCAATGGGAAGGCAATTACGTCAAGTGCGGAAGCAATCGATGCGTTATTTACCATTTGTTTGCTATGTAGGTCGTGGAGGGGATATTTTCTTTGTGAAGGCACCAGTTGATTATTTTCACAGCTAATGTAAATAATAACGTCGTCGGTATGACAGCCTTAGGATATCGTTTTTTCCCAGTAATTGGGTAGCACGGGTCCGATGGCAGTAGCCACGTGCAATATTGATGTTCTGCCGTATCTGTTTGGATTTCATTAAGGGGATTACAGGACATAAACGCAAAAAACGAAAGTTTTAGAAACAGTAAAAGTAGGTATATGATCGACTACAGTAATCAAAATCAGAAAAATAGATGATATTCATCAGGATATATGCTAGGTAGATTAATTTTCTGAAATCATTGTTATTATTTCTCTATAAGGCAGCGTGTTAGTTGAATTTATTAGCTTTTTAAAATCCGGGTGTTAGGTATTTAGGAATAACCCGAAACGGAACAGTCAAGCTACTGTTTCATGACACTACTTAGTTTTATAATGTAAAGCCTGCTGTAAAGAAAACATTTCTAGCAATAAAGGCGATAGCAAAAGAAATTATATCAAAATTCCCAGGCACTGGAAATTTTGATTCTTTTTCTAAGAAATAACCTTACAATAAACATAAACCCAGGAATAATTGAGCGCATTCAATAAAAACTAACCTAACTGTAATAATAGAGCGCTGTGAGCTCATAAAAATCAAACAAGAATATAATTCCCTGGCGCGCCATTGCAGTATATTGAATAGGAAATATTTTTGCTGGTAAACAGAACCTCTTGCATTGTATTCGAAGTTCTTCTAAATTTTACGATCGTTGGGTCCGATAGAAATCCCGATTTGTATACCTGTGTAATACAAGCCCACTACATGTTTATTCAGAACTAGCTTCTGCTCGCGACTTTGTCCGCGTGAAATTTCACCCTCCCCTCATTCACCCTCTAAGGGGTGGAATTTCGAAAAACCCTTTCTTATTGGATACATACTCTTCACAAATAACACACCCTCCAAATTTCATGTCTCTAGGACCCGCGGTTTAGGCTGTGCGTTGATATATCAGTCAGTCAGTCAGGCCTTTGAATTCTATATATTTAGATACTTTTCCGGGATAAAAAGTACTCAGTGTGGTGCCCAGGATATTAAAGAATAATTATACAAAGTTTCATCGTAATCGAACCGGTAGTTTTTGCGTGATGCCTGAACAAACAGACAGACAGACAAAATTTTTTTTAATCACATTTTTGGGTTCGGTGTCGGTCTAGTAACACCCCCCTGTCATTTATTTTTTTGATATTTTCAATGTACAGAATTTTCACTTCTACAGATTTATTATAAGTATAGATTAAAATGGTATACCTATACATAAATAACAACTTATACTTGCGTAATTAAGTAATAACAATATACCTCTTTATTCATAAACGTTGCTTAAAGTTAAGTAGTGATTAACGCCATACATTTATGACGTTTGGACGTCACCTTTTTATCCTAACACTAACACTATTAGGTAACACTAACACGAAAAATTCGTCGCTTTCACTCTCGACTGGTAATGTACCTACGCCGAGAGACTGACCGCATTGCCAAGTTGTAAGTGTATGGCAATGCCTCGCCTCTGGCCAAGGTACTAGCCAGCCCTAGGGTCACGGAAAGTGTAAACCAGCCGTTTGGAGATTTCATGGAACAAACCATGAGCCAACTACGTCCAAAAAAAATCATGTTTGTCCCTTGTGATATTAAATCAGTAGAGGAAAACTTACCCATATTATTTCAGTGTATTTATTGATGGTGCCATATTTGTATGGATATTGCTACTTTCACGGTGGTTTGAGACTATAACTAATATGTATCCATCAATTCAATATAAGTATATATTCATTGTAAGTGGATATATTAGCTTTTTTACTGCGAAATTTGTGAACCGACGAATATTTCACCCCCCTTGCGACGTCAACCAACCAACTCAGCGTACCCGGGGTCTAGCATATCCCTTTCTTTCTTTTTGGACACATCCAGTGGTACCCACGGAAAGATAGTTAGGAATGAATTCAAAGAGGAAGCTTTATAGTAAACACACAGTTAAATATTAATTCCTCTAGGTGCAGATTACATTGTACTTTTCCTAGCGCTTTTTCATGTAGGATTATTTACATAATCATAACATAACATAATCAGCCTGTAATGTTCCCATACTTCCCATTGAGAGGGAGTGGGCTGTAATCCACCACGAGGGCCCAGTGCGGGTTGGCAGATGTCACGTGTCTTCAAATATTTTTTGGTTCTAGGACATGCCGGTTTCCTCACGATGGTTTCCTTCACCGTTTTGAGAGCAGTGGTGATGAAATAATTTACACAAAGTAAAGTGCCTGTCTGGGTTCGAACCTACGACCTACAACTCGTAGGTCGCGGCCTTTACCACTTGGCCACCACTGCTCTTTCAGGGTTATTTGTCTACAATAAAAAGTGCTACCTAATGATAACCCACAAACTTTCAGTACTGAACTGAAAGTTTGTGGGTTATCAGAGGTAGTTCTTGGTTTTTTCTTTCAACGCACAGTTTGCATAATGTAGAATAGGGATGATGATTTTTTTTTTTTGAAACTCAAAAAGTATTTGTTTGTAGTGCAAACAATACTACAAAAAGCTTAAACAATTGCCAAGTTATAAACGTTAGAATATAACTGCTAGACAAACACGGCGCTACCATAGAAGTGACGTCACGACTATGTAACTTCATACTAGCGCCATACAATGTCAGTACCACGCGACAAGGACGGAAATACTCCTCACCAGAACCTAAACGCAAAAAACGCAAGTTTTATAATGTGTACGCAAGTTGTATAAGATCGACTACAGTAAACAAAAACAGAAAAATATAAGATATTCTTCAGGATATTAAGCTAGTTAGATAGTGTGTTGAAAACATGATACAACCAATAAAAATACGATACCTATACGATAGAAAAAAAAAATCATGCAGATACCTCTAAAAACTTTCTTTTAACAATAAAAACCATACTAATATACATACAATCATTCTGATTTTTCGTCAGATTATTCAACAAGCAACAAACGAAAGCACAGTGTTTTATTTATTTAGTCCAAACAATAGATTTTTTTGTAATTATATAATTGCTTTATATTTTGCAATAAATTACCAGCGTTGCGTCAACGCGCTTCTCTTTCTTTTCTATGCAGTCCGACAGTGACCGCGCTTTAGGTCATAACAAACCGTGTAACTTCTCAAAATTTCCATCGATTTTCAGAATATTTTAGATCATCTCGTTTTACTGTACCTTCCGTGAAATTACATTATTATTCGAATATTTCTAATATAAGTCATCATCCCTATTAAATAATCCATTACTTCACATGTTTAAAAAATTCGTCTGCTCAACAACGTAGGTAACGCAATGAATGTTGTTGAACTGTCAAAATAATGAAAGGCATTATAAAATTGTAAGCGGTAACGGTAATTGGTAGCGGTGTAACGGTATTGTTTGCGGGGTAATCGCGTAACACTCGTTACACGATTACCCCGCTGATTTTCACACTTTTATAAAGGAGCGCAATAATTTAAGAAAAGAACACAAACAATTGAATGATCCAAATTCTAAGTGATTGAATGAATGAAATGAGTTCCCGTAACATGTTCATTGTCGATGTCGTGCGGCGACTATATACCTATCCGTTCGTCAATATTGAATGTAAATAGAACACAAATTGCTCGTATCCGTTTGGAAAGCAATCAAGCACACGCATGCTCGCTATTTTGCGTGGCGTGGGTGATCGTTCATGGTCGCGGTGAGCGATACTTCCAATGGTTAAGTATATTGAGGTATATTTTTGGAACGAAGTTCTTTAACGCAGCTTGCGGTACGAATAAACTGGTAAAGATCGTCACGTAAAGAAAAAGCGTTATGCGGCTTTTTATTATAAATAATATAAAGAGACAGAGAGATATTTTCATGGTTTTCGAGGGTGCTAAAGCCGATAGTATGGTCAAAACGCAAATCAAAAAGGACAGTGCAAAAAAAAAAAAAAATCGCAGCCGCCGTCTTGGATTTCCTTCTTGAAATTCGTTACCCTCCGACCCACACGTTTTTTATACGTTTTACTGTACTGTACCTACATTAGCATGTCTTCCAATGGATTTTAACATCTCATGAAAGGACCTCTCCCGCTTTCACTAAAACGAAAGCTCATGGACATATGCATTCTTCCCACCCTCACCTACGGAGCGCAAACATGGTCTCTTACAAAGCGTCAAAAGTCCGCACTTGGAGTCTGCCAACGGGCTATGGAACGAAGTATACTAGGTGTCAAACTCACAGACCGCATTAAGAACTATCTATACTTCGTTCCAAAACACAAATAGCGGACGCTGGCCGCACAGCTGCTGGACTAAAGTGGAACTGGGCTGGCCATATCTGTCGCATGTCGGAGCAGCAATATGCAAAAGCCACCACTCAGTGGATCCCCAATGGCAGGAAACGACTGCGCGGCAGGCCCAGAAAGAGATGGCGGGATGAGCTGGACTCCTTCTTAAAGGATTGGTGCACAATCGCAGTAGACCGAGAAAAGTGGAAAGAGGGAAGGGAGGCCTTTGCCCTGCAGTGGGACAACACAGGCTCATAATAATAATAATAAATAATTTAACACGCTTTTATTAGGCCGACCCACGGAATAGATAAATAAGGTGCCGTGGGTCGACCAGTATGTAACTAACTATGTAATGGACTCTAAGGTAACTAATTTAACCATCTTCCAAGGGTCGTAGCGTAATGAAAATTGGCAGCTGTATGTAGTTCTGATGACAATACAATAATATGGTACTTTCGAACTGATCTGATGATGGAGCCGGAAGATATGACTAACTATGTAATGGAATCTAAGGTAACTAATTTAACCATCTTCCAAGGGTCGTAGCGTAATGAAAATTGGCAGCTGTATGTAGTTCTGATGACAATACAATAATATGGTACTGTCGAACTGATCTGATGATGGAGCCGGAAGATATGAACTGGAACTTCATGATGGAAAATCGTATTATAGCTGTTTTGGATTTCTTAGAAAAGTCTTGTAATGAACTTTGACCACGATTAGGTTTCAAGGTCTGATGATGAAGCCGCATGGCATTCCATGATAGAATATCGTGTCATAGTCGTGTTTGCACTTGTGAGAAAGGCCACGTAATGGACTTTGAACACGATGATTCTTTTTTTTACGTGCATTTTTAAAAGCGTGTTTTTCTAACGGCGAGGACGCTGGCACCCTAAACACAAGTTAAATCTTACTTTGGGTGCCAGAGTTCATCGAAAACACTATTCCCTTAGTTGTAACGCTGCATAGTGTTTTAGATAAGTGTTTTTGTACAATTGAAGTGAATAAAGATTCTTTTTTTTTTTTTAATGTTTTTTAAACGATTAATTTATTATCTGTTATATGAGACACTAGCTGACCCGGCAAACGTTGTTTTGCCATATAAATTATTTCTAGCTGCCCGGCGCTACTTCGTTCGCGTGGTGTCCTACCCCTTACCCTAAAATACCCCTACCCCTACCCTACTCCTAACCTACTCTACTCCTACCCTACTCCTACCCTACTCCTAACCTACTCCTACCCTACTCCTATATGTAAATAAAAGTATTAAATACTATGTCCCTCTAAAACCGAATAAAAAAATCGGATAAAAATTAAAAATTTGAAAAACCCCCGACAAAAATAAGATTAAGGAATCCCTACAAAAAGCATGAAATAAAAAAATAAAATTTTAAAAATCTTAGGGAAGTCGGGGGACCTCAGAATAGAAGGTGTTCCACAGAACGGTCCCCCGGTTAATTTAATTTTTTAATTCATGCTTTTTGTAGGGACTCCTTAATTTTTGTACCTATTTCATTTCTTTTATTTTCTTCCGTTTTAAGATTCTGGTAATTTGGTGTTTAATCAGGTTTTTTATCCGTCAAAAAAAATTGATTAGTTTATAGTTGAAGAATAATTTTTAAGACTAAACAGATTTTTTTGTTTTATGATATTTTTCAAGTTTTTAGTTTTCATTTTGTTAGGTAGTTAATATTCCTCATTCCCTTTCAATATAGTGTAAATTATTCTACTTGTCAAGCCCTTGCATTTGATACCTATATTGAAGGAGTTGTGAAAAAAAAATGTAATTCGCCATTTTGTGGTGGCGGCCATCTTGGATTTGAAATTGTTAATAGTGTATAGTATTCTACTATTGAAGCCCTTTCATTTGATACCCATATTGAGGGAATTGTGAAAAAATATGTTATCCGCCATTTCGTAGCGGCGGCCATCTTGGACCGATTTTCATCAAACATAACTAAGAACACTCCCGACTAATACACCATTCAAAAAAAAAAAATCAAAATCGGTTCATCCGTTCGGGAGCTACGATGCCACAGACAGACACACACACACACCCCCCCCCCACACACACACACACCCCCACACACCCCCACACCCCCACACACCCCCACAGACACGTGAAACTTATAACACCCCGTCGTTTTTGCGTCGGGGGTTAAAAAGTATTCTATGTCCGTCTCCTGGTTCTAAGCTACCATAGTGTAACTAACACGACTTTCTTCTATATTTATAGATTAATATAATCATTATCATTACTTTTTTAAATAACACAGACTTATGTATCAGAGTTATTTCGTCATAAAGGCAAGCCTTTACGACGTGAATATACACTTATTAATGTTTTAAAGATCACAATTATGTTTTCGTTAGTACTATATCGCGTTAATAGATGTCGTTACGTGTTTCCACTTATTGCAATAAAAAATTGTTATAGAATGCTTTAAATTGATTATATCTTTTGATAGACTGAAGCGATTGCGATGAAACAAAGACTAATCACTACTCCGAGTTCTACACTATATTTGAATATAAATATGAACCATATTGGTTTGGTACTTTTTACGTTGAACCTGTTCAAATATAAAATCTCTCACATCCAAACAGACAAACAGACAAAAATTCCAAAAATTGATGAAATGCCAATCTGTTGGTTATCCTGTAACAGCCTAACAATTTTTTTATTTTATTTTCAATGTACAGAATCGCCTCGTCTACAGATTTATTATATGTATAGATTAGCATGTAAGAATTGCCTATTTAGTTTTCTATAATACTTTTTGTTTGGTAATCTTTATGGCTGCTCATAAACTGCGCTTATTAACGTTGACATGGAGTTTATTTGTACTTAGGTACTTATTTATAAGTAATGGATAAATTTTAGACTATATTAGCAAACTCATTTTAACGGTACGGTTTTCTATAGTTGAAATGATTATTTTTTCCAGTTTTATTATGCCATTAACGTCTATTGTACCTACTAGAACGAAGAATTGCGAAATTAACTTACATAGTTTTTGTTTTCCCTAAACCTCTTAAGGAGTCATTATTATGAATAAGTTTTACAACGGAACCAATCCTGAAACCGCGAAAAAAGTACCTGTCAACAAAAATGTAATACCGGGTTCACACGGTTCGGTTTCAATTGATAAACTGCAAAGTCGAACGCGATGTGAACCATCTGAACAGACTTTCAATCAAATTGTATTTGAAATTCAATGTATTTTTTGTTGAACATCAAAAATTATTCAACTAAAATCGAATCGTGTGAACCCGGTATAAGGGACATGGACTGTTTTTTTTACCTACGTGGTCATCATCTGCCTAGCCTTTTCCCAACTATGTTGGGGTAGGCTTCCAGTCTAACCGGATGCAGCTGAATACTAGCATTTTAATGGGTAATACGATACCTCTTGATAAGCCTGGTTGTCAGACTTTCGGGCTTCTGACTACCCGTGACGACTGTCAAAGATGCGTGAATGACCACCGGGACCAACAGCTGCAGCTTAACGTGATTTCCGCGGCACGGAGAGGTCTCGGTATGTAAAGATCACCTATCCACAGACCAACCTCGGCAAGCGTAGCTTAACCTGATCGATTGACCTGTGCGGCTGTTATTATTTAGCCACGGGCCCCTTTTTTTTCCCCTTCCCACCTACGTGTGTACTATGTTCCTATAATAAAAAAAAGTGCTGACTTACCTTACACGTTACCTAATCTACAGACCGAAACAAGATGGCCTATTTTGTAATGCTACGTTAGTAGGTAAACGTACTTGAGTGACTTGCGTCTCATTAATGCCTCCCGGAGCCATGTTGGATCTTATCTTATCTTTCAAGAACATTCAGATCTTTCGACGAATTTAATAGAGATTGATGATATTAATAAAGATTGATGACAGTTTCATTGATTCTAGATAATTGTCAAATTGTAAGTTTTTGTTTTTACAAATCCTGTCTTCATTACGCTAGCTAGCGTACCAATCGTCTTTTTTTAGATTAATTTGTTTTTTAGGGTTCCGTACCCAAAGGGTACTGTGCAAGCCTTTTCTTACTTTTGATATTTTACCTTTTTATTAATTTTGTCTATGCTTTTTCTACCTTTTTGGTTTCTACTTTTGATTGACATTATACTTTTGTTTTACTACCAAGAACCAGCGCATTTTATTATGTAGTTAATATGTACCTAAATATAACCTCCTCCTTTTTGGAAGTCGGTTAAAAACGGGACCCTATTACTAAGACTCCACTGTCCATCTGTCCGTCTGTCACCAGGCTGTATCTCATGGACCGTGATAGTTAGACAGTTGAAATTTTCACAGATGATGTATTTCTGTTGCCGCTATAACAACAAATACTAAAAACAGAATAAAATAAATATTTAAGAGGGACTCCAATACAACAAACGTGTTTTTTCGACGTTTTTGCCTTGTGGTACGGAACCCTTCGTGTGCGAGTCCGACTCGCACTTGGCCAGTTTTTAATTTTAGGTATACATTGGTTAGCAGCTGACCACCCACTTACTGGATTGACGATAATTATGTTGCTGCCAAGACGCTATGTCTCATGCGCCTCTGACTTTCTTTTCTTTTTTTTCTTTCTTTTAAAAAAAAAAACTTTGCCCCCCACACTAGGACTATTTGCTTTCTTCGAGGCGACATGAGTAAAGGTGGGTTAAATAAACGACTATAAAACCAGGAGCATTCTATTCTTGATAATCTAGTATGGATATCCCAACGAAAGTATCCATATCCATATCTACTAATATTATAAATTCGAAAGTAACTCTGTCTATCTGTCTGTATGTTACCTTTTCACGCCTAAACCACTGAACGGATTTCGATAAAATTTGGTAGAGATAGATTTCATCCTGGGGAAGGACATAGGATAGTTTTGATCGACATACCTCGCGGGCGAAGCCGCGGGCGGAAGCTAGTGCTCTATATTTGTTTACACAACAATAATTTGTTAGTGTGGGGATAGCGTTATAATACAGGCAAGCAAGGAGCTGGGTAGTTCTTCGAGGTCCCTCAAAACGCGGTCACACGGTCTTAATTCGTAACCTATTAAACATTCAGTGTTAGGACCAAATACAGATTAATCTTTATTTATATGTGTACATAATTTAAACATTAAACATCTAAAATTATTTATAATGTTTATAAAAAAAAATATCTAATGTCGAAAACGGGAGCAAAATCGGTGTTCTTCACGCGTCACACTCTGTTCGCGCTCACGGCAAACTTTGATAACTTTTGTATTCAATTCATAAGCATATAATGTAATACATCAAATTAATTGTATTTAACTATGCATCATAATTATCAAAGAACATTAATTTTATCTCTTAAGTTACAATAGTTAATAGGCACTAAGTCTCTGTCACACGATTTTGTTAGTTTCGAGAACGCGCAACAAAACTGCACCTATCTTCCAAAAGCGCCTACTTGTCGCTACACGTTTTAGCTGCGCGGACGCTCAGAGTATCCCGGCGTCAGTGAGGAAGACACGTACGTTCATCGCTTCTAAACAAAAAAAATACGAGGTGGTTTATTCTTTGAATATTTTCAAGTAGCCTTGGTCTAGAAACTTTCATGCGCATATTTTGAAGGATAATGCTTATAATTTTCCAACTCATTTTGTATTAAGGAATAAGATAGATCTTCGAGATTATTCCCAAGTACTTTTTTTGTTTATTTACCTACAAGTTTAATCGTAATTCTCAAAAACTGTGAATTTTTCGTAACTTTCGTGGCACAACTTTCGTGGTTATTTGTCCACGAAAGTTAGCTAGCGCACCACGAAAGTTACATATCTCCATTGAATGATAACTTTAGATTACTTGTGACGCTGCAGATGCATTTACTCGATTATCGCGAAGCTCAAAAAAGCTGTCATGTATTTGTATAAGTGTTTATGCATGTATGTGTTTCAATTTTTTTCTTTTAACGACTCGTAGTAGGTTTGTGTTTCTGTTTATAGGTTTTCTCGTAGCCAATTTAACAAATTTTCCCAACCCAAAACTGGGCTGTTTTGCCAATTGTCTGAACTAACGAAAAACTAATCAGCGGTTTCATTGAAGAGTTATTGAACTCTTCAATGAAACCGAGTAGGTATTGACCTACTCGACCAAAATGTACTACCTACTTACAAAACAGCTGATTTTTTTTCGTGATTTCAGAGTTGGTCCGATAGTGAAAGTTGTTCATATTCATGGGTAGAACAGCCTGTGAAAATTTGCGCACTACTTAATTTTTTTTTTTTTTTTTTATAAAAATTAAGTTCATATTAATATTATTAATTATGTTGGGAAGTGCATGGCTTTCGTGATTTATTGACAACTTAAGACAAACATTTTGTGATTATAGACTTAAAAGAACTTCAAAGAAGAAAGACTGAAAAATAAATGAAAAAAATTGTTTGCAATTATTTTTAATTATATTGATTACATAAGTATCTTAAATATTGTGATTTTTGTTATGTTTAGTGGTAATTCACAAACGAGTGATAGCCATGGAAATGTCTTTTCATAAATTCTAAATGATACGAGACTGAAAATTTATTAAAATAATATGTAGACTACTAATAAAGCAGCTGGCAGAAAATGGTATGTTTTATGATTCCAAGCATTTCAAAGCATACGTTATCTGCCAGCAATAGTAGTAAGTAATAATTATGTTTATGTTGCAAATTTTAAAGTTTAATTTCCGGGAGCAATGCAATTGTTAGCAACCTAAGTTAATAATGAGTATCTACTAATAAGCTGATCTCAAATCAATATAATTGTTGATCTCAAATACAAGTTGATTCATATATAATAGTCTTTTATTTTATAAACTGGAAATTTGAGAAAAAATAAGTATTTGAAACTATATTTTGCTTGCAGAAAATACGTCTGTAACTTTCGTGCGGTCTTTCGTAACTTTCGTGGGCACAGAAATTTCAAAATAGAATATCTCTGTAGTTTATGCACCGATTTACATGAAATAAAAAATTACGTATTATTTTTACAGCGTCTTAAATCTGTGTACATCTATTTGTAGATTATTAAAAAAAAAAAATTCGCCATGAAAGTTACGCGGAGAATACTTTTTGAAGAACTACCCAGCTCAATTGGCATTAGAACTTAAGGCGACTACATGACCTAAAGCGCGGTCTTTGTCGGACTGCATAGAAAAGAAAGAGAAGCCCGATGATACAACACTGGTAATTTATTGCAAAATAATTACAAAAAAATCTATTGTTTGGACTAAACAATTAAAACACTAGTGTTTTAGTATGTTGCTTGTAGAATAATCTGACAAAAATCAGAATGATTAAATGTGTATTAGTATGGTTTTTATTGTAAAAAGAAAGTTTTTAGAGGTATCTTCATGATTTTTTTTCTATCGTATCAAATTAGTTGTATTATGTTTTCAACACACTATCTACCTAGCATATATCCTGAAAAATATCATATATTTTTCTTATTTTGTTTACTGTAGTCGATCTTAAACTTTTATTGTTTCTAAAACTTGCGTTGTGTTTTTGTTTATGTCCTGTAAGCCCCTTAAGGTTTTGATCAATGATCTTCACAAACTTTAACTTTCTTGTTCTTTCCTCTACAATGTTTGTTTCTCAAGAAACTTTGAAATACTGAAACAAGCTTGTAATGCGCTACAGAAAGTTGTAAGACGATATATAAAGCGCTCCACGTTGCTACTTGCAGATGATTTGTGCAGTAGGTCAGTAGTTTTATAACCTAATATAGTTCATGGCAGTTAAGTTAAAAAATATAGCTTTGAAGAGGGTACGGACGTATTTTTTGGTCTTTATCTTCCTTATTTATTTGAGAAATTACAGTAAAAATCACTACTATGCTTTGGCTGTAACGGTACATTTATTGATTGTATAGTCTGTCAAATTAATTGTAAAGCAAAAGGACTACCAACATAAATTGTCTGTATATTCAAATCAAAACTGTCATTCTTTGACTTTTGTATGAAATGGCCGTAACACGGCAAATTGACGTAGCTTCTTAATAATTAATTGCGCTGATACAACAGGTTTAGCATTTTTTGGCAACGAATGCGCTTGTTATCCAATGTCGTTGAAGGTACCTAATAACTTCAACAGGCAGCAGATTTTCTTCCACATATCCAAAGGCAACGTGACGATTACCTTGGACTCTCCTCTCCTGTCCTCCGCTCTCCTTTGACCGAACATATTAGTGTTCGTAGCGACTTTTCCGACACCTAGGTAACAAAATATTCAAATCAAATTGAAGCCAACTCGCAAACTAATTTACTTCTCCCCACTTTCCTTTCTCCACTCCATGCATTCAACCTTACATTTACAAATCGCAGACCAGCCGATCGTAGGTCAATTTTCCGGTTACTGAAGCGTCCGTGGTGAAACGATCGTAGCAATTGCACCGTTTGCACCAGCCGCTAACCGGGCAACCGGGCAACTGGGACGAACCCAATCGCAAATTGAAAATTGCTCTATATGCAAACGGAACGGCTGCGTGGATAGATACTATCAATCTGGATTTTCATCGAGAAAGTTTATATTCGTTTTGACTGGCCTGATGGGAGTAGGTTTTTATTAAATGTTACTGATTTTTTTAAATGTCGTGTAACAGCTTATAGTGTTCTGAGCTTAAACTTTAGAACATTCCCGTCTCACTTGTAATTCTGATCATATTAGCAAAACTAGCTGTGCCTTGCGGTTTTACCCGCACAAATCTCGATCCTGTAGAAATATCAGGATAAAAAATATCATATGTCCTAATCCAGGTCATGGCCTACCCATGTGCCAAATTTCATCCAAATCCGTTGAGCCGTTTTAGCGTGAAAGCGTAACAAATAAACATATAAAAAATCAAATCCGTTCTCTTTATTATAATACTAGCTGTCCCGTGGGAATATCGGGATAAAAAGTATCTTGTATGTTAATCCAGGGTGTCAGCTACCTCCATACCAAATTTTGTCAAAATTGGTCCAAACGTATAAACACACACTCACAAACTTTCGCCTTTATAATATTAGTGTGATATATTTAGAGAAAGATGTCTACTGTTGGATATAGGTAGGTCTCCCAAATGTATCAGCCCGATGAAGAAAGTGTGACGATTAATCTTATTTTAGTTGTTGAAATATATTTGCCAAAGTAATAACAACAAATAGGTACAGTCAGCCTTCAGAAGATGTCCTAGGTGAAGACGGCAATACAACAATAAATTAAACTTCGTAAATAATAACAGCCGCACAGGTTAATCGATCAAGTTAAGCTACGCTTGCCGCGGTTGGTCTGTGGATGGCTGACCATCTTTACATACCGAGACCCCTCCGTGCCTTGGAAAGCACGTTAACCCGTTAGCCTCAGCTGTCATTCGTTGATCTTTGACAGTCGTTACGGGTAGTCAGAAGCCCGAAAGTCTGGCAACCAGTCTTACCAAGGGGTATCGTATTACCCAGTAACTGGGTTGTGGAGGTCAGATAGGTAGTCGCACCATGTAAAATACCGGTATTGAGCTGCATCCGGTTAGACTAGAAGCCGACCCCGACATAGTTGGGAAAAGGCTAGGCAGATGATGATGAGGAATGATGTCATTACTTCCCAGAATTCGATCCTTATCAGCGACACCATCGAATGGTGTAATAATACAGTGTGTTATTTTTTTCGAAATCAACGTGTTCGATTTCTGGCTAGAAATATTGATTTTTCAAAAATCCTATGATGCAGTTTTAGTTTTCATCAAAATCGAGCCCGCGACTCTTTTGAGTACTTTTCGCTATTCCTCATAGTTTCGGATTTGGCCATCCACGCCCACTTGAAAAATTCACCTGTATATCGACAATAATTAATTAAAAGAACTCTTTGAGGTTGACTGTACTTATACCGTTGACGTGATAATTAACAATAGATTAGCTTGTATTCCCCGGCGGATTACCGAGAGATATCCTTGTTCAGCATACATGTAGGTACCTATACACATCCATAATAATATTATAAATTCGACAGTAACTCTGTCTGTCTGTATGTTACCTTTTCACGCCTAAACCACTGAACGGATTTCGATAAAATTTGGCACAGAGATAGATTGCATCCCGGGGAAGGACATAGGATAGTTTTTATCGACATAACTCGCGGGCAAAGCCGCGGGCGGATTTAGTATTATTATACATCATTATTTTTAGTATTGTATATGTGAAACAGGCCTCCCACAAGGTGGACCGACGACCTTGTGAAGGCCGCAGGAACCCGTTGGATGCGAGAAGCAAAGAACCGGTCGAAGTGGAAGTGCTTCGGGGAGGCCTATGTCCAGCAGTGGACGTCTTTTGGCTGAAATGATGATGATGATATGTGAAACCCGAAACACGTATAGTATTTTTATGTAAAGAATCTATGTACTGTATCATGAAAAATCACAAAGTTATAAGCTTGTTAAGTTACCTATTTGTCCGTACAAAAACATGCTCATCCGCGCCCCTCGCGCCGCGCCGCTGTCAATTTGCGCTCATTGATAATAGTACCTAGGTACCTAACCGTTCGACTACTTAGTGTCACTCGGTGTCCAACGTTTAACCTTTTTTAAATATATTTGGGACACAATATAACATGGGGTAAACATTATTGGAATCGGTCAAACTATATTTAGGTTTCGCATGTACCTATATTAAAAATAACTTTGTATATTTTACTAGCTTCTGCCGCTACCGTGTGAAATTTCTTGCTCCCACGACCAACCCCGTCGCATCGAGATCGCATCGCCTACCCTCGTTACTAATTCATTGTCGCTTAGCATTCTTTCAGCGGTGCTATTCTGTAAAAATCTCACCGTGAAAACTTAGGGGCCATATCCACGAGCGAGAGAATCGCGGCGATATTATCGTCGTGTCACGTATTTATACATAGAAAACGTGTCAAATATTAATGTGTGTTGTCCTTGTCTGTCTTTGGTGCCTAGCCCTGACATCAAGCAATGGACAAAATTGTCAACATTTTTTAAGCTTGAGTACGAGGCTTTTGGCTACGTTGTGTCATTGTGTGTGT
Organism: Oligia fasciuncula; assembly: GCA_963082905.1. NCBI lineage: Eukaryota > Metazoa > Arthropoda > Insecta > Lepidoptera > Noctuidae > Oligia > Oligia fasciuncula. Next base: position 18,005,588 of record OY720393.1, on the reverse strand, counting down.
ATATTTTGTCTTTTTTTTTATTTGCAATGTGCGTTTTGTTTGTGCAGAATAAACAATTTTTCTTTCTTTTCTTACTTTTCTGTATACACTCTCTTAGAACGTGTCTCCACACGGCGATATCATCGCCGCGAAAATTTGATGGTGAAGTGAGCGTGGAGTGAGCTGTCAATAGTGTCAATTCCCAGCAAAAACAAACTCACTTCACCTAAGTTTTCACAGTGAGATTTTTACAGAATCGACCGGCTGACTTTCTTCTTTTTGCTCGTCTCCTAAGGGTCCTGGCGTGATGTTAAATAGCCTTCCTCTAGAATTGGGCTAACAAATGCAAAAATAATTTTTCAAATCCGACTGGTAGTTCCAGAGATTAGCGCGATTAAACAAAGAAACAAAGTCTTTAGCTTTATAATATAGATTTAAGTAATACGGAGCGAGCCTAATGCAAATTACCGGGCTCACTTCAGTTAAGGCGACTACATGACCTAAAGCGCGGTTTTTGTCGGACTGCATAGAAAAGAAAGAGAAGCGCGATGACACAACGCTGGTAATGTATTGCAAAATATGAAGCAATTATCTATTTACAAAAAATCTATTGTTTGGACTAAAAAATTAAAACACAATCAAATCGAATAATCTGACAAATAATCTTAATGGTTGTATGTATATTAGTGTGGTTTTTATTGTAAAAAGAAAGTTTTTAGAGGTGTCTTCATGTTTTTTTTTCTATTGTATCAAATTAGTTAGGTATATTATGTTTTCAACACACTATCTACCTAGCATATATCCTGAAGAATATCATATATTTTTCTGATTCTGTTTACTGTAGTCGATCATATACTTTTATTGTTTCTAAAACTTGCGTTATTTGTGTTTAGGTCTTGTAAGCCCCTTAATTAATTAATTAATTAGGCTTTCCGGTGACCATGATTTCCTTTTGTGTTTGTTTTTATTAGCTGTAAGTCCTCCATGTACTAAAATAAATAAATAAATTAAGTTTTCACGGTAATATTTTTACAGAATACATCGGCAGGACTCCTCGTTGTTATTATGAATTGTATTTTGAACATAATTTCAATAAAACTATTGTTTTTCGCCCATTCCATTTATTTCACAACACGAGACCAATGAAAATATAAAACTCCTCTTATTTGAGTCCAAAAAGAATAAAAAAGAGCAAGACACTCGATTTTCCTTTGACTTCTTCAATTCCATAAAAGCAAAGAGCGTACCGATATAGTGTAATTCCGAAGTATATTAAATACAAAAACGTGTATTTTCAATCTTCTGTCTACGTTGGCGTAGCGGTGTCAAAGCGTAGACCGTAGCCTCGTAGCCTTTATGTCTCGTAGTACGAGTATTTATTTCGTAGCGCTTTTTTTTCTATCTTAGAATCAAATAGGCGTATAAACCTGCACAGTCGACTTAATAGTTTATGGTCATTATAATGTGAATGGATCGATTTGAATAATAATAGTCCTGCAGACCGCATTTCTGCTATGGCGGCCAATCTCAGGCGGCCATTTACGCGGGAGATACCTATTATAGTGCATAAGTGTGTGCGCAGACACAGGTGCGCTCACTCTTCCCTCACTCTCAGATGAGACGGCAATCCCATACGACCGGAGAGAAATCAGGCGCAGGATCAACGGCTTGGCGTGCTTTCCGAGGCACAGGGGTTTCATACCACCAACTTCCAAACTCCGGGCTGTTACTGAGAAATTCCTAATGGAACCCAATGACAGAGAGCAAAGTGTCCGAACTGGGAATCGAACCCAGGACCCCACGCTCAGCAGTCGCGTTAGCTAGCGACCACGAGACCAACGATGTTGGGGTTACGATGTTGGTCCCATAGAGAAAGTTGTTTAGTTTGATGGTCTGGACCACAACCTTTAAATATGACCACGCATTCCTGATACATGCTGTAGAAATGGATTTGGAGGGGCCCGTAGCTAAATAATAACAGCCGCACAGGACGATCGATCAGGTTATGCTATGCTTGCCGCGGTTGGTCTGTGGATGGGTTACCATCTTTATACAGGGTGAATTTTTCAAGTGGACGTGGATGGCCAAATCCGAAACTATGAGGAATAGCGAAAAGTACTCAAAGGAGTCGCGGGCTCGATTTTGATGAAAACTAAAACTGCATCATTGGATTTTTGAAAAATCAATATTTCTAGCCAGAAATCGAACACGTTGATTTTGAAAAAAAAACACACTGTATTATTACACTATTCGATAGTGTCGCTGATAAGGATCGAATTTTGGGAAGTAATGACATGTATACATCCTTATTCCTCATAGTTTCAGATTTATCCACGCCCACTTAGAAAATTCATTCTGTATACTATTTTTTTTTTTTGAGATTTTTGTTTGAGTCGGAGGTTTTTTAAATTTTAAATTGTTTGTTTCAGTATGTGTTTGTAGCCTTCCACCCGATTACTGACTGGAAAATTTAAGGTTAGAACCTTGTTTAGTTACTCTGTGACTTTGCTCTTGAAAGGTTCAGAAACTACATACTTGTCGACATAGGGTTCAACAATGCGTCCGTCCAAAAGAGGCCAACAAACACGCGGTGCAGAACATACAACAGTATGTTTTCACTAAGTGATTCAGAGTATTTTAAAATCCCCTTGAGATAGGTACTCTTATTTATGTTTTCCTTTTCATGTCTGCCTTATGAGAAAAGATCTTGCTCTGCTGTAAACCTGTTGGGCTGATTACCCAGGGTACCTACGTGGAACGCACATAAGATATAGTCTGGTTCATTAATTTTACCTGTAATAAATATCTTTTGAATGTTTGCCATGAAACAAAACAATACACTATAATGCGAAGGTGTAAAATACTTATACCTAAGTAGGTCCTAAGTAAGTTTTTCTGTTTCATATGATTGATATAATATTATATGTGGAAACTTGTAATTGGCCATATTTTGTATACTTAACCTATTACATGTATGTTTTCCTAAAAATAAATAAACCCAAGTTGGTAATGTGGCACAAAAATAGTTCAGTATCAGTAACACAATAATCTTCACTTGATGAGAGAGAGCGCAGACCCCACGCTCTGCGCTCTCTCTAATTCACAACATTATTTTCTAAATTCAAATGTTGATGTAGATCAATTTAATCCATAAAAAATACAAGTGCGGTCGGACCCCCCCGTCAGGAACGAAGTTCCTTATGCGATACTCTCACGCACACACACTCGTGTATAATAGAAAGAGACAGGGAGAGAAATTGTAAATTTAATACAGTCACCTATGTAGTATAAGTTTTTAAATGCTCTCATGAAGTTGTCGTAGTCATTTTTGATTTTCACTAATGGATTTCACTAGCCCCTCGAAAACCATGAAAAACTATCTAAAAACAGAGAAAGTCGCATAACGCTTTTTCATTACGTGATGATTTCTACCAGTTTACTCCTACCGCAACCCGCGTTAAGGGGCTTAAAGGATCTAAACAAAACACGCAAGTTTTAGAAACAATAAAAGTATATGATCGACTACAGTAAACAAAATCAGAAAAATATATGATATTCTTCAGGATATATGCTAGGTATGTTGAAAACATAATAGCTATAACTAATTTGATACGATAGAAAAAAATCATAAAGATACCTCTAAAAACTTTCTTTTTACAATAAAAACCATACTAATATACATTCAATCATTATGATTTTTGTTAGATTATTCTACAAGCAACATACTAAAACACTAGTGTTTTAAGTATTTTTTTTAGTCCAAACAATTTTTTTTTAATAGATAATTGCTTCATATTTTGCAATAATTTACCAGGGTTGTGTCATCGCGCTTCTCTTTCTTTTCTATGCAGTCCGACAGTGACCGCGCTTTAGGTCATGTGGTCGCCTTAAAGAACTTTGTTGCAAAAATTGATTTCTTCGCCTTTCTTTGCTTTATATTAGTAAGCATGGTAAGGTGAATAAATCAATTTTTCAATAGTAAGTAATAAATTTCCGTCAAGGTCTCCTTTGAATATAATTTCCGATAGAAAGCCTATTTCCTATTGACCGCTTTCTTTAGTTTGTGCTTACTTTCAATCAAGCGGATATAATGGCTTCTTTTAATACAGCCTATATTTTTTCCTAGAGGCAAGCTTAGAGTGGTTTATGTTGTTACTTATTAGGGTTTCGTACCCAAAGGGTAAAAACGGGACCCTATTACTAAGACTATACTGTCCGTCTGTCACCAGGCTGTATCTCATTAACCGTGATATGATAGATAGACAGTTAAAAAAAAAGTTAAAAGGGGTATAAAAGAAACGTTTTTTTCGGCGTTTTATGCCTTGTGGTACGGAACCCTTCGTGTGCGAGTTCGACTCGCACTTGGCCGGTTTTTTTTGTAATGTTGGGACCTAATGCTCTTGCTGTTTTATTATAGAATGCTCTTTATTAGAGAGCGCAGAGGTCTCTCTCTCTCAGTCCATTACATATCGACAACCCTCCGTTCCTCAGAAAGTACGTTAAGCCGTTGGTCCCGGCTGTCATTCTTAGATCTTTGACAGTCGGTATGGGTAGTCAGAAACTTAAAAGTCTGATAAACAGTCTCATTAAGGGGTATCGCATTACCCAGTTACTGGGTTGTGGCGGTCAGATAGGCAGTTCCTCCATGTAAAATACTGGTGTAGCACAGCTGCATCCGGTAAGATTAGAAACTCACCCCAACATAGTTAGGACAAGGCTAGGTAGATTGATTGGTCCAATTTTTAAAGAATATTTGCTGACTTGTCTAAAAAAGAATGGAGGTTATTACATTTTTAAGCATAGTCCGACTTTTAATTAGCTGCAGTAAAATGACACTTCTTAATAACTCATTTCGGACTGAGTTTAGAGATAATATATGCATGTCAAATAAGTTTCGTTTGTTACACTATTCTGTACTAGGAAAACAAGATTTGGTTGATGGCCGCGAAAAAACAAAAAGACGCCGATTTCAGTCATTTAAGTAACACTTAAGCTGTCATTTTACTGCAGCTAATTAGAAGTCCGACTATAGTTCTGAATGTCGTCTTACGGCCGAACCCAATAACCTATTGACAGATCGCTAGCGATGGTAGCCAGTACAAATTATAACTGTCAGTATAATATAATCAATCATACAGATCGCTACTTATCTATATTATTGGGACGATATAACAAGATATACCTAGATAGGTTTCCCTACCTCAAGTATGCCAAAACTGGTGATAGATAGGTAATTGGGTTCAGCCGTTAAAGTTTAACTGTTATCGAAAGATGCTTTCAAAATAAAAATGTTGCATTGCGTGGTCTACGTCACGTTTAAAGTGGTAACGGCCGCGACTTACGATTTGTAGGTCATAGGTTCGAACCCAGACAGGCGCTTTACTTTGTGTAAATTATGTCATCACCACTGCTCTCAAAACGGTGAAGGAAAACATCGTGACGAAACCGGCATGTCCTAGAACCAAAAATTCGAAGACGTGACGTCTACCAACCCGCACTGGGCCCGCGTGGTGGATTACGGCCCACTCCCTCTCACCGAGAGGAGGCCTGTGTCCCAGCAGTGGGAACATTATTGGCTGATTATGTTATGTTATGTATGTAAGCCAGGTGAATATACTAAACACACTGCGGGGAATTTACAATCAACACTTAAACCCAAAGCTAATACTATTCATAGCTTTACAAACATCGACTCAAACAGCCCTTACTCTAACAGACGATGAGCCCATTACATATATATTAAGAGCTTCTATATTAAGGCGAGCATGCTCCCTAGGGCGGGATAAACTGAATGAATAGCCATTTGCACAGATTTACAAAGATGTGCCAGACTTCTGTAAATACATTTTTCTTATGGCATGTAATGGAACGTCAAATAATTCTAACTTTGATTTCCTAAAAATATTACTGAACTCGCTAATATAATGATTGCGCCTTTTTTTGTGAATTTCAATTAATTTTTCTATTTCGGGGTTCTAAAAGTAATTGCGACGAACTTGGATGAAGCGGTTTATCACAGTTCTTTTTCAGTATTTGATATTAATTTCACCTTGACAACTCCACGCATTCCTGAGAAAAAGGGTCATGACAGACGGACAGACAGACAGGCAGACAACGAAGTGATCTTATGGGGGTTCCGTTTTTGCTTTTGAGGTACGGAAACCTAAAAAACACGATAGTTACTGATATTTCTGGAAGCTAGCATGGTGGGTTTTGCCTCATTTCATTTCTTCCCATCGAACTTATTCAATCAATTTGAAACAGTGGTCATTTGTCTTACGCATTGGTCCGTGGCGGGACGTGTACTGGAAAAGTGGAAAACAGTCACGATGGCCTCTTGCATGCTGCATCCTTGTCATCCGATAAGGATGTAAGTTATGTGTGTCATTTATAACTCGTTTTATGTTTACGGAAAAAGTGAAGAAAGTAGGGAGAGGTTTTTGTCCAAAAATGGATATGAATGATGGAAACATACTAATAGGAAAAACAATGTAAAATTATATTCATGATGATGTGAATTTTGACATTTAGACTAAAAAAAAACTATACAAGTGAAGATGGTTGTTTTCCTGCCGGGTCAGCGGGATTGTCCGAAAGGGTTACCGCTGGCCCGGAACATAAAGGGCTAAGGAAGGAACACGGGTGGGTTTTAGTCAGTAAGAGTCTGACACTCCCTTCCGCTCCACCCAGAGCGTCAGCGGTCATTTGATGATTTCCCATCCGCAAAAAAAGATGGTGGTTTTTTATTTGTAAAAAAGTTTTTTTTCGTTTTTACACAAATTCATATAACACTACTTGTTATGTAAATATCAGTGCCATGAAGTTATTAAACCATCATCAATAAATTACGTGAAAAAAAATCGTATTATTGAAGCTACCTCAAAAACTACCCAAGAAAGGTTAATAACATTTAGATGGGACCACTCCTGAGTATACCTCATCCATTAAAAAAGACTTTTCAATTCACAATTGCCGGAGCTATCGCGTAATATAAAAAAAAAACATAACCTCCTCCTTTTTGCAGTCGGTTAAAAAGATAACTTACATAATTATCTCGTAAAGTGATCTCAACTTGAAAATTTAAAACGTTTGAAACTTGAAAATTTAAAATAAAAGATGTGATAGTTCTATATTATTTTTTGCTCCCTGAATCAAAGTATTTTGATTTACAATAATAAATAATAATAGCCTGGGATCCCCGACCGTTTTCGGTCACGGTGGCCAATCTCAATGGAGATTAGTCAGGTACGCAGGAGATATTATAGTACTCTCTGTTCCTTTACACTCATAGTCCGATGGGACGGCAATCCGGCACGACCGGGGAGAGTTCAGGCGCAGGACCAACGGCTTTACGTGCTTTCCGAGGCACGGGAGTATTACACCGCCAACTTCCAAACTCCGGACTGTTACTAAGAAATTCCTAATGGAAAACCCAATAACACTTTGTCCGACCCGGGAATCGAACCCAGGACCCCACGCTCAGCAGTCGCGCTTGCAACCACGAGACCAACGGGGCAGTCAAACAATAATAAATAAGTCCCAAATAACAAAGCAAAGCAAGGAAAAACATCAAATATTTTATGCTCGCGGTACTTGTAATAACGTCTGTTGATAAATTCTGAAACACTTGTTAGGAAACGACATTGTGCCAGGCCATGGCAGCTGAAGAGTTATTCATTCAATTTACGACCCCTGGCGAAGAGCTGGCATTGACTGGATGTGGCATTTAAGCTTCAAGAATATCTCACTGGTAATGAAACCCGTTAGAAAAGCGTTACACACTAACAAACAAAACGCACATTGCATATAAAAAAAAAAAGAATAAAAAAAAAAAAGATAAATATACACATATAACTCGCTTACTACTACTTGTTATGTAAATATCAGTGGCAAGAAGTTATTACAACATTATCAATACACAATATGTGGGCCTTTGCCCAGCAGTGAGACAGAAAAGGCTAACAAAAAAAAAAAAAATGTGGAAAAATACTCGTATTATTGAAGCTAACTCAAAAATTTTGGGTAGTTTTTAAATTAGCTTCAATAATTCGCCTTCTCTATCGAACTTTTCGGCAATTGACTAAAATATCAATGCACACAATCATATAATATAGACGAATTGAGAACCTCCTCCTTTTAAAGAAGTTGTTTAAAAATGACGTACACGAGGTCTACCTATCATCTAGTTAGATGAGTATAGGTACCTCGTGTAAATTCCACTTTTGAAAAGAAAGATAACGCCTTTATAACCAGAATTACAGACAGTCAACAAATCAATGTAAACGACATTGATTTGTTTACTGTCTGTAAGTTTACATGAGGTTTGTTTATACATTGCTATAATTGGTCGTAACCATTATGTAATCACAATAATAGGAAATTGTTACAAAAAATCGGTTAAACCATCGTCAATGAACTGTGACAGGTGAAACGGCCAACGGTTCCTAATAAAGTTGCGTTTCAATTTCCTATTATTGTCATTACTTTCAACGTTACGAAACTTACGGTCACCAAATTAATGTAAGTCTGGTCTTTATGGTGCGATCTTGCCACTCACAACTTTTACAAACGAACAATGGTTCTTTTGTCAAAGGACTTAATGTCGTATCCGGACACAATTTCTACATCCTATCAAACAATCTGTTAGAGCAACACGTTCTACAATTTTGTTTGCTTTGCAGTCGGATAGCCGATCGAGTGTGATGACCGCCGAATATGGCCAATAATCTGTACGACATAATACAGCCAACATTGTTGGCATTGGCTGATTATGTTGGCGAATGATTAGTGTCCAAGTGTCGTGTTTATTATGTCCAATGTTTGGTTTGGTTTCTGGGTGTTGATTGGTGATTGTTTTTGTCATCTAGTGGAAAGTACTGATTGACGGCATCGGCTAGTTGTTCAGCGATTGCTTTCTGGGCTGCAAAACCTGGGTTCGACTCCAGTGCATGTGAGATTTTAGTCCGTAAACACACCCAAGCCTATGATATTTTTGTATAGGGTTCTTGAGACTTAAAAAAAATATTTATTGTTTCAGGAACCAAGTACAGCTTTAAAGTCTTATTTAAATAAAAAACTGGCCAAGTGCGAGTCGGACTCGCACACGAAGTAGCACAAGGCAAAAACGCCGAAAAAAATAAGTTTGTTGTGTGGGATCCCAGCCCCCTTAAATATTAAATTTATTCTGTTTTTAGTATTTGTTGTTATAGCGGCAACAGAAATACATCATCTGTGAATTTCACCTGCCTAGCTATCACGGTTCATGAGATACAGCCTGGTGACAGACAGACAGACGGACAGTGGAGTCTTAGTAATAGGGTCCCGTTTTTACCCTTTGGGTACGGAACCCTAAAAAGAATAAGAAGTTGGCGGCGATTTGATAAATAGCTTTGAAACCAGTCTAGCGTGTTTCCTCGTATTCCTTCCTACATCCCCTAGTTTCCACAGGAGGAGACTTACCGAAATTGTGTCAAACGCCATGGCTCGGTCAAGGAAAACTGCCATGGCGTGTTCACCTTTATATATTAGAAGGTTTGGTTTCCGCAATTAGTCCTTCAAGTGAACCATTGTGCGTGCGTGTTCACCCTTTTCAACAAAACAATTAAATCTAATAAGCATTTCGGGACCCAACTTGCTATCACCGTCTTTATATTAATAACTAGCTGCGCCCAGCGGTTTCACCCGCACAAGTGTCGATCCCGTAGAAATGTTCTCGGGATGTAGGTATTCGGTTTTAAATCCGATATGTCAGTGAGTGATGGCAAAGTATTCTGTTTGTGTTTTGTTTTCACTCTGTCGGCACTCCCGGAGTGCCACTGTTTTATAAGTGAGCTTCGCTACGACTTTTTGAATAGGACTTCTATCTCTCGTTATAACTCGATGATTTTTACAGAATAGACTGGCTGGTAGCCTGTGTGTGGCTAGCGTATGTTTTCAAATTGCCGAATCCACAGCCCACCACACAAAAAAAACACACTAATATTATAAAGGCGAAAGTTTGCGAGTGTGTGTGTGTGTTTATATGTTTGTTACTTCTTCACGCTCAAACGGCTGGACCAATTTTGATAACATTTTGTACGGACGTAGCTGACACCCAGGATTAACATATAGGCTACTTTTTATCCCAAATATTCCCACGGGATCGACATTTATGCGGGTGAAACGTTATATCTTAAACCAACATTTTCAACTGTGCAACCGACCGCAGCAGGTTTGACTTCAATCATCTCCGATTATCTCTTCTACATGAATGAACATGGGACAATGCGCTGCAAAGGTATCTTTTACATTTAATGTTTGAGACACTCGACTGCATGTTATGTGGGAATGTGATTCAATGCAAGAGTGAAGTTTCAAGTGAAGTCATTTTGGCTTGTATTGATGATAGATTTGACAGGATTATTCTACAAGGACATCAAATTGTTTTATTAAATTATCTAAGGTTTTAACCTCAATCGGTTGCATGTGTGAATTATACACATCAATTGCGTCCTCTCCGGCAACATTCAGCAATACAGCAATTTTCCTTTCTTCCGTGGCGTCTGACAGTCCCACTGCTTCCAGGTACAGCTGGAACTGCTGTTTAAATCTGGGCCAGTTTGCCCCATCGCCCGACATGACCAAACCAGTTGGAGGCTTTATTCCCTCCATTTTTGATTCACTATTCCACTAAGGTTTCTTCCACTAAGGTTTCTCTTTTCTTTTTTGAAGTTTTAACCTGACACCATGTTCTGTACAAGATGTGGTTCAGGGAAATTATAAATAATACAAGATACAGTCAGATAAGATTACGATGAATGTATTTTTATTCTGTCCTGCGCCATGTTGTGCAGAGCATGTGTTGCCACGTATTGCAAAAGTCTTGTGTTGCCAGAAATATCATAAAACATAATTATATCCAACATTGGCTCACCAAAATATCCCATCAGTGGGACGAAGTGGAATATTCACGGTTTTGTCTTAAAAAAAAAAAGAGTACCTACCTAGGGGTCGTAGCAGGTGGCGTTCTGTAGTTTTGTCTACCTCCATGGGAAGAAGGCGTTTCTTTCGGCGCGATTTCAAGTCAAACAAATATCAACTATAATTTAATGGTAATTAAGTTGATTTCTGGGTCCCTTGGGGTCAAAAGTCAGGGTCAACACAGGCTTATAATGATAAGAATGTAGCGGTAACTACATAACGTGGATGGAAGGCCAGTCGGGGTCGACCCGCTTTAGGATACCGACTTCCTAGTCCAGGCTAATTAAGTTTGAACCTCTTACAGCGGCCCACTCTGTCTTTACTAAGACAATACAAACTGGCACAAGCGTACCGCATCGTCAGTCTGTTTAGGTCGGTTCCCCCTAAGGGGGAAAAGTCGCACCCCACCCCGTACGACTCTGTAGAGCTCGTCTCCCATGTGACTGTTCCTAAACTACCCTAGGCTGATAAAATTTTTGTTTTTTTCCTAATTATGTTATTATTAGTATTTAGGTCGGTTCCCAATAACGATTTCCAATGTACAAATGCCACATGCGAACTACGCGTCATACTGACGTCACACAAAATCCTGCATCTCGCAAGCAGAGTTTACTTTAATAATAATAATTTATCATTCAAACACACACTTTATCATCATAGCATCCACAGCCCGACTTCACCCCCTGCTGACCATAGACCCATCTCATCCAGGTTCTACACGCCATGGTTACTATATTGTCATTATCATCCGCACTTGTGAGCGGACGGAAAAGGGACTTGTGTCCATTTTATGTAACAAACTAAATGTTGTGCAAATAAAATAAACTAATTATTTAACTTTTATTGTTTTTTTACTTTGAAGGACTACACTGTTTACCATACATAAACTCAAGTTTATTCAAGTAATGAAACTTTCCTTCTCCAAGTTAGAATTAAAGTGAAAATAGCAAATTGATTGATTTTTGATTAACAAAAGATAAAGTTATCGAATTGATTTAAGAAATTGATTCTGAAAATAAATTAGGTACTGAAACAAGTGTTGAACGATAAGACCACTCGAAAACGATTGTATTATTTTATTATAACCGCTTTGTTGATTAAGATTTAGTTTATATTGATTAACCGATAACCTCGTTGAACTTAAGTAGAAAAAATAGATATTCTTTTCCTCTTGAATTGATAATTTTAATTTTAGTGATTTTTTGTGCAATTGGTCCTTTAAGCTTATTTTGTGCTTTAAGTAAGTTTTGTTTCCTTTACAGAGTACCTATTAGTGTGGTCAGACTTAGCTAGTGGTCAACCGCGAGTTTATCTAAATAAAAAAGTGTATAGTTGCTAAATCATTCCTGCATGTTTAACTTCGGCGTGTTTTATAGACTATATTATGTTCACGTGTATCCACCTGATAAACTCTTAGGCTGCTTTCACCACCAATGGCTTAATACATTTTACATCATATGTTTTTACAACATTACTTCGTCTCTGTCATGGGGGCCCGTGGCTAAGTAATAACAGCCGCACGGATCGGTCGATCAGGTTAAGCTACGCTTGCCGCGGTTGGTTTGTAGATGGGCCATTTTTACGAACGCACGTTAAACTATTGGTCCCGGCTGTCATTCGTGGATCTTTGACAGTCGTTACGGGTCGTCAGGAGCTTGGAAGTCTAACAGTCGTATCAAGGGGTATCGTATTACACAGTAACTGGGTTGTGGAGGTCAGATAGGCAGTCGCTCCATGTAAAATACTGGTAGTCAGCTGCATCCAGTTAGACTGGAGGCCGATCTCAACATAGCTATCATAGGAAAAAGGCTAGGCAGACATTGGCGCCGATTCCCTTGTTCACAAACTAAACTAAATTTAAGTTCATGCATCTTTTTCTTTCTATTTCATTAAGAAAAGGACAGAAGATAAATATTAGTTTAGTCCTGTCAAATTAAGATACTCCATAGACAATTTAGACGAGATTAAAAAATTGGCTACTAAAAGTACGTCAATTTACGTCAGGCGCTGACTAATTTGACAGGACTAAACTAATATTTATCTTCCGTCCTTTTCTTAATGAAATAGAAAGAAAAAGATGCACTGAACTTAAATTTAGTTTAGTTTGTGAACAAGGGAATCGGCGCCGATGACTCTGTCTCCGTCATCTTCAAATGATTGTCAGAAATACAATTTAAATTAATTCATTTTCATTTGAATAACATTAAATGTTCTTAGCGATTTATGATGCAAGTGGGCCTAAATTAATGAACGCGGCTTCATTCCGCTAGCATTAATTAATTCTGTTGACAATTAGCTTATCATCTGTCACTTCCAATAAATCGAGTTCTAATCATGTATGCTGTTGATATTCCACCGGTTCAATTAACAAAGCAACGGTCAATAAGCTAGATAATAATATGCGTGAAACGCTGATTATCTCACGTTAATTTGACTAACTACTAGGTAAACCCTTGGCATACCGCAGCAATTTGTGGTGCGAATTTGAACTAGGCAATATATTACAAGGCTAATAATTCTATGCAGTACCTAAGGGATTTAAACACAAAAAACGCAAGTTAAAAATAATGAATCGCGAAAAAAAAATCTGCTGTTCCCTACATTTTGACGAGATATAGGTACGAACATAAATGTAGGGAACAGCAGATTTTTTTTCGCGATTTCAAGTTTGCTCCAATAGTAAAAGTTGTTCATAATGATGAGTACAATGACCTCTTAACAGGTTGTTAATGTTTTGCCAATAGCCCTGTACAAGGAGTTTCTTCTCTCATGAGTTAGTATTAAGTATATTATATTATATGTAGGTATATTTTTAAGCCGCAGGCTAATTGCGTAACACACTATCAGTAGCAATGGGTTTCATTTTGACAGTTCAACAGCATTCATTGCGTCATTTACGTTGTCGAGCAGACACATTTCTCGAACATATGGAACAATGGATTAGCAATATTCTTCAAAATGATTCAAATTGAGCGTAGTGTGTTACGCAATTAGAGTGCCGCTTCAAATTCACATTTGCCAAATAAAAAAAAAAAGATAGAAGTACCTAGTTAAAACATCTGTGTCCATCAAAAATGTCGCAGCATATTTTACGGACGCCATTAACATTAAAAAATAATATTCTAATGAGCCGTTTTCCAAATGTATTTGAAAAAAGAAAAGTCGCATTTCATTGTCGTTATGTTGGCAATCAACGACCGTCTCGTTTATTTGACATGTCTGTCAATTGGAACGAAGTGAACATTATTTAAAAGATTGCAAATTGAACTAAATTGAATTAAATTAATTAAGTGAAACCTACCTCTATTTTTTATTAAATTTTTATGAGTATTGTTTATTATGAAATAGGTACTATTATACTGCTGCATTTTCCTCATTTCCTAATTATGTTGGGGTCCGCTTCCAGTCTACCGGATGCAGCTGAATTCCAGTATTTTACATGGAGCGACTGCCTATCTGACTTCCACAACCCAGTTAGGTACTGGATAATTAAATTAAATTAATGAAATAATCAAGTACTAACAACACTAACATATCAAAGCATAATCACAACACAACAACACAACTAACACAACTTATGGACTTATGTAGGTCTGAATTAAAAATATTTTATTTATTTTATGACACGGTACTTGTTGTCGGACTTCCGGGCTTCTGACGACTGTCAAAGATACAAGAATGACAGCCGGGACTATAAGCATAATGTGCTTTCCGAGGCACGGAGGGGTCTCGGTATGTAAAGATGGTCACTTATCCACGGACCCGTGCGGCTGTTATTACTTAGCCACGAACCCCCTTTAAGCGGATGCTTAAAGGGGGTTCGTGGCTTAAAGACCGCTATTTTACAACCATGCATGGATATGCATGGTTGTAAAATAGCGGTCTTTACTGGAAACTACACGAGACTCTTAGCAAAAAGTTTCATTATTTTTATGCTTACACGAAAAAAGGTTCTAGAACAAAATCTTTTCATTCACTATAAAGGCTAGCTCGGCTCAACGATATTAGAAATAGGGAGGTCTGCCAAAAAGTATAACATTAAATATTATGGACAATACATTGTAGTTACAAAGCTACGTGGCTCGGTGGCCATTTTAACTTGTTATCAAGATGGCGCCAGACGTATAACGGATATTATTTTAGGAAACATTATGAGAGTTTGGGCAGCTTTATGTCCTGTTTTACAATGTTATGGCTAATTAGAGAAATAGACTAAAATTTGCAGTTTTTAACTATAATGTTGGCTTGGGCAGGTGTAAATAATCAGAGCAACAATATCTCAAACAAGTGTTTTCGCATTGTGTATACATAAACTGCTGCTGAGCCACAAAAACATGCAGGCTCGTTATAAAGGCGGCTATTACTTGTGCACAAACCTTCACCCTCTCTAGAAGTAGTGCGACCATATTGCTGCAAAAACACATACATATTTTCGATTTTTTTTTAGTTATAAGTAGGTAATATACAGGGTTATTGATAAAACATTAACAACCTCTTAAGAGGTCATTGTACTCATCATTATGAACAACTTTTATTATGGGACCAAACCTGAAATCGCGAAAAAAAAATCAGCTGTTCCCTACATTTATGTTCGTGTAACTCGTCAAAATGTAGGGAACAGCTGATTCTTTTTCGCGATTTCAGGCTTAGTCCCATAGTAAAAGTTGTTCATAATGATGAGTACAATGACCTCTTAAGAGGTTGTTAATGTTTTACCAATAACCCTGTATGCATACTTTCGCCCGGCGGCGAGATGTCGCGGGTTATACCTGGATGAAGCTGGCACAGGAACGTGAGGATTGGCACATGAAAAGAGAAGCTTATGCTCACCAGTCGCTTTGAGATAGGCTAACAGAAGAATTCAGCTTGGCTGGGCAGTTTTTGGGAAGCTTCATTGAGTCTTATTGTCGCGTATATTCCACAGAGCCTAGACTACGGAACTCTATACGGACCCACCATAGTGGGTCCGCATAGAGTATGAGCATTGCTAACCTGGGTTTCAAGAGTAGTAAGGGAGAAAGAAAATACATTACTTAATTAAAGTATGTTGAGGTAAGATCGGCACGGGTTTAAGACCGTATGAATCAAATTCCCACCTAACGTGGCATGTTTTTAATGCAGTAATAAACATTGGTGTTCTCCATCATTATTTTTATTCTGCTACGACGAAGATCAGAGCAAAATTAAATTTTGCAGGCCAAGAATTTGATTCCTACGGTCTTACCCCAGCAACGATCTTACCCCAACATACCTTATTCGACCCAGGCGAGAGCGCATCAGAGCATGGCTGAGGGGTGGGATACGAAACCTCGCGCGTTCTTGCGCACTCCAGCGGATACAATCGAGGGGGGCCATTTATAAGTGAAATACCTTTGATTATATAATGTCACCAAAGTGAAATACATTAGAAATTAATTTGTTAAATTAAAACTTGGTAGTGCTGAGATGAGTCGAGCTATTACTAATTTCATGTCACACTATTCAGTAATGTTTATAGACTAACATTTGGGATTTGATCAGCATTTCACTTCGGTCGACAGGAAAAACATTTCCGATTGCTTTGTCCGGCGTTGCCTATTTCCTGATCCTAGCATTCACTTTCCTATTAATCTATAAACAAAATACGTTCTATGTGTTTTGTGAACAACAAATATTCAATGCGAATATTTCACGCAGTGTTTGATGTTTAGTTTATTTATAGCTAAACCTATTGAATTGAACACAAATATTCATGTACCTAGCTTTTGTTTTTTATTTTCAGGTAAGTCTCTGTTATTGAATAGGTAAATATTGTCAGATCACTTTATTTAGGCAAACAGATTTGTTGGTCGCATGATGATTTATTATAAATCTTAATGGATACCTACTGTAGCAAGTTTCTTTATCCTAATATTCAAAAATAAGTGTCCTCGAGGATTCAGCTGCCGCAATTGCCATCGCTCGCCATAAGATAACACCTAGGTGCAGTATTTTTATATCACAAAAAGCGACGCGTGCTTTATTTGGGGTAACCAACTGTACAAACACGCTGTGAATGTGTGCGTGATGACGAGAAGCGTTAGCACATAACACACATACGCTTACACACGCTCACACACACACACTTCCCGACTTAGCCATTGTCTCAGACAAGTGTTTTAACACTTGGTAACCACAAGTAAAGCGAGCTTCACTTTGTAAGATAAAAATACTATAGTACACTCTAGGGCGTTTTCATTTTAAATCGTATCTTCCAAAAATTTTCTTCTTCTTCTTTCTTTTCTTTCTTTTAAAAGACTCCGAATACAAACATATTAGGCTAAGGGCTGATTTTCCAATCGACAGATATTTTTATTCGTGAAATAAAAGTGACGTCTGACAGTTTTTGTATTGAAGAACTGTCAAAAATTCGAAATTATTCCTCGGATAAAATTATCTGGCGTTGGAAAAATCAGCCGTTTATAGCATAATCTTAAATATTTCGTAATAGCAGTCTCCTGTAAGAAAATATCATGCTCACCCTAAAATAAACGGTGAAAACTGCAAATATTAACCCGTCGCAGTCGCGGCGGGGTCATTGTTGCTTTTATATCTATTCGTAAACACTTTACAACTCACAATTTGGTATCGTTGTTCAACATTTACAGCCCGTGCCGACTGCGCCGGCGGGAGAAGGGTAAACTCTGCAATAATGTTGGCTAACAAACGCTTGAAGGTGCTCAGGGGGTTAACGAATGAGGGTAGTTTAGTGAGCAGTGTTAACTTGTTTGGTTTTCGTATTTTCTTGCTGGCTGCTTAAAGTCTTGTTTAAATATGTTATGTGTCTTATTATCTTCTCTTTTTATTTAGCTACATAACATGCATACCTAGTGTGTTTTTTGAAAGGGTGGCAAGGCGTGTATAATTAGGCAAATCGGTTCAGCCGTTCTCGAGTTTTTGTGAGACTAACAAACGTCAATTCATTTTTTATATACTTATATAGATAGATAGAATATGTTAAAATTATTATTATGTTGCCGTGCCCTAACCGGGATTCATGTTGGAACTTACTTTAAAAAAAATAAATAAAAAATAAATAAATAAGTTTATTTCATATCATTTTGGCTTACATTGCATGACGAGGAGTCTCCATTTAGGCATAGAAAATGCCTGTAGTTGAAGGCTCCGCTCTTCCCTTACATCATAAACATACAAGTAGGCAAATAACGAAAAGAGGAAAAATAAAAACAATAACGAAAGAAAATACGATCAATTATATAGGTATATGTGTGTGCGCGCGTGAGTGAGGGTCGGTGAGTGTGTGTGAGGGTTAGGAGGGGTGTGTGTGAGGGTGTGTGTGTGTGTGGGAGAGAGACAGACTGATTTTGAGTGCATGTGTATATTATTTATTTTTAAGTCACACGTTGCAAAAGTAACTCAGTATCATCATAATTTAAATTGTAACAACGAAATGTACACATGAATGCAATAAAGAGTTTGAGTTTGAATATTTGTAAATATTCACATAATTACAAATATTGTAATACCATGCACCATCCTAAACAGGGTCAAATTAAATTAGCTAAAGAAACCCCCCAGACGTGATGGGTATCATCTAAACAAGATAAAACAACAATTAAATTAATTTAATGATATTTTTCTTGGAGTTATTAACCGCCGATATCATCATCTGCCCAGCCTTTTCCCAACTATGTTGGGGTCGGCTTCCAGTCTTACCGTATGCAGCTGAATACCAGTATTTTACATGGAGCGACTGCCTATCTGACCTCCACAACCCAGTTACTGGGTAAAACCACTTGGTATGGTAAGACTGGTTGTCAGATTTTCCGACTTCTGACGATCCGTAACGACTGTCAAATATCCACGAATGACAGCCGGGACTAACGGCTTAATGTGCTTTCTGAGGCACGGAAGGGTCTTGGTATCTAAAGATGGTCACCCATCCACGGACCAACCGCGGCTAGCGTAGCTTAACCTAATCGATTGACCCGTACAGCTGTTATTACTTAGCCACAAGCCCCTCGTAACTTTGTTTTTAACTATCCTCTGATACTCTAAAAACTTATCGACTCTTCGACCTTGATGTACAGTCAACAGCAAAAGTAGATGATCAAAATCAGAAATTCAATAGGAGTTAAAAGTGATCACGAATATATGGCAGCTGTACTAGTAGTAAATGTTTGGTAGGTATAATTTAAAATCACATACTTTTGAATCACTTCGACGCCACACAGTTCTGACGCGAACTGCGTTCATTTAGTATTGAATTTCTGATTTTGATCATCTACTTTTGCTGTTGACTGTACGTTTTTTTTAAATTATTTACCTACCTATTAAAACTTTTTGGGCTTCTAATGATGTCCACTTTTTTAAATAAATAGGGCTCCTTTTACCTGTCGGGCCTTTAATCACAGTTGGTCCTAGTAACTAAGCTAGGGCATCTCGACCAAATGGGTTAGGTTAGAACTGTGAGCGGCGAGCGTTACATCCAAGCCAACTTGCAACCAATTGCAGAAACTTGGCTATTTTGTATTTTTAGGACCACAAAATAGGAATTCAAATTCAAATATTTTATTTCAGAATTACATCGATAATCAATAAACCCTGTACTTATTTTTGTTGCTGACGATCCTTCAGGATCAAAAACAAAAGAAAAAGCGGATCAAACCGGAATGAGAAAGTTTGGATAAGACAGAAATTAAAACAGAAGACGATCAAGCAGGGGATCGAGGAGTGGGGGGTGGAGGGGGGGTTCAGGGGATCAGAACGGAATAACTCGTATATTGTTAGTGGTAGTATAACTTAGCCTAATTTATAATCCTATTAAATTATATTACACAACATTAGTTTTTTTTTATACTAAACCCGAAAAGGGGTCATTGTACTCATCATTTTGAACAACTTTTTCTATGGGACCAACCTTGAAATCGCGAAAAAAAGATCAGCTGTTCCACACATTTGTGTTCACATAAATCGACAAAATGTATGGAACAGCTGATCTTTTCGCGATTTCAAGATTGGTCCCGTTTTTTTTCTTTTCGCGTTTAGCGTTATACCTAAACAAAAACTAATGTTGTATAGACTACAATAATAAACAAGTAGTGTATGTACCATTGAACTGTTCGTTCGTTGGAATTATTTGAGGTTCACAAAAAGATTTGAAATGAAATGATTTGAAATGATTTTTTTTAATTTTTTTTTTGTAAGTAGGTTTGTACAAACACACGTCAATCATGTTTTTTTAAAACTAGATGAAGTCGGCGTTTCCTATCTGACTACTCTGAGAAGAAAGGCCGAAACAAACTCAGAGGTCACAGTCTCTTATAAAGTCCAGACATAATCTTGGTCAGGTTATAAAGAGTTTAAAGAGGTGCGTTCATTGTATATTAGAGTGTTCAATAATATTTCTAAGAAAGCAATTTGGTAATTATTTGAGGCCCGATTAATGACATATATGTCCTACACTTATACCCTCTTAGTTTCTGGTATAATCACGAATAAATAAATGAATCATAGATAAATGTAACTAGGTACAATTAGCCCCAAAAAGATGTATACACGAACAAAGAACCATTTTATTTCATTTCATTTATTCATAAAACAATTCACATTATCAACCAACCAACTATGGTTTTTATTGTCAACAACCTTTATTCCATAACATTGTAAACACCATATACGTCCAAAACAGACCTTAAACTTTTGAAAAAAAATACAGAAAATAGTTCTATACCTGTAGATTACAGGAAAACCTCCAAGAAGTCTGTGGTCTTATGGTAAATCTCTCAATATTGTGCGTACAAACTTACATTTTCAATTGGAATGTATAGAACATGTTTTTCAACTACAATGATAAGTTTTTTTAGTTACCTACCACAAACAAAGGGTCAGATTTAAAAAACATGACAGATAAAATATTCATCGTACGGAACCCTCTCCACGCGAGTTCAACTCGCACTTGACCGGTTTTTTTTTGTACTGGACCATACCTGGGACCTTCTGGTTACGGAGACATTGAAGGTCAAAATTCCAAAACAAGTTTTTAATGTTATAACACAACTTTAAATACCCCCCCAACCCCTGTACCGTTGCATGCACCCTTAAGGCGAAAACGCCAGGGTAACACACGAAAATCAGTTTTTTTTTTACATTTTTTGCAATCATTAAAGTCATAAACACAACTCTATAAGATCAAGTAGGTAATCCCCAAGAATGACTATTTCATGTAATCTTGACATTTGGGGATTATACTAACTTAACAAGTTGATTGTAATTTATAATTTTGTAAATACATATTTTTTACGACCGTGAATCATATTTTAATCAACGTACAACTTAATACTGACCAGTAAATTGCCAAAAAACGTAAGAAAATTAGAATTTCGCGGGCTACCTTAGCGCTTCCCCCTTATACACAATGTTTTGCGTGCGTTACATTACATTATATGACTCCTCATTAAGTAAACATTTAGCTAATTATAGTGCCGATTGTGTTAGGCATAGGAGCTGCCCTGTCATCATTACAGCATAGTTTAATTGTTTATCACTAACCATTGAAAGAGCCCACGCGTTTAATGAGTCGATAGAGGAAATATAATGTTCTAGTGGCGACCGCTAGAACATTCGATTTTAAACTTTAAGTCGAACAAGGTTTATAGATTTTTTAAAGTGAAAACTTGTTTAGGCGCGTTGGGCATTTATTGAGATGGGAAAAACCATTGAATATTGGGAGAATACCGTAAGCGACACCGCGCGTGTTTTGTTTATAAGATGATTAAAAAAATACCCGCTTCGGATGTGTTCGGCTGTCCTCGGGATGTACTCGGTTTTAATGTATATCCGATATGTCAGTGAGTGATGACAAAGTATTCTGTTTATGTTTTGTTTTCACTTCTGTCGGACTCCCGGAGTGCCACTGTTTTTTTTTATCACGCCTGTAATCTCCGAAGAGGTACTTATAGTACAGCCACATAAGGTAAGGGGCGAACCTATCAACAGCACGATAATCGTCGTCGTAACGAATTAAAAGCAATGACTGCACAATGACGTTCTAATGGTAGGTCACTGATCAAAGGAAATGTCAAAATTTTAGCAGATTACCGCCTAAGTCAGTCATTCATTTGTCATTATGTACGAGATTACCATTCAAGCAATGACTGCACAATGACGTTCTAATGGTATGTGACACTGATCAAAGGAACTGTCAAAATTTTAGAAGATTACCGCTTATGTCAGTCATTCATTTGTCATTATGTACGAGATTACCATATGCCATTTCTTTCAATGGAGTGTCAGTGGTTGACCACTGGAAAGTCATAATGACGCCATTATATTAGTAGATTACCAAACTTGTCAAAATCAACCATTATGAAATCAATGATCGACCATTCTGACACTATTGTAATAGCAGACTTGAGGCCCAGGTCATCAACCGGGCACAAATCCAGACTTCGGACTGCTAATAAGAAATTCCTGATGGAAAAACCCAATAACACTTTGACCGACCCGGGAATCGAACCCAGGACCTCACGCTCAGCAGTAACTCTTGCGACCACTAGACCATCGAGGTAGTCGAGGGTTTTTCTTCACAATTTATTAAGTTGCAGGACGTAGTTTAAATTTATTCCTGGTAAAAGGACATCAGCTCTCATGTTTTACAAGAAATGTAAAACATAACCACGTTTTACCCTGCTTCGCCCGCGTGGAGGTCGAAAATTACCCCACGGTAACGTACAGTCACCAAAAGAGATAAGTAACCAGGGTCGTCGAATATAGTTGAAGTTTAGTAAGCAACCGGTGGATGTTTGCGAATAAAATTTAGTTTTTTAACAGAAAACAATCAGTTCATATATCAAATTAAATTTCATTCGAAAACCTGCATCGGTTTCTTACTAAACTTCAATTATCCGACGACCCTGGTTACTTATCTCTTTTGGTGACTGTACTACCGGGATAAAAAGTTTATTTTCATAAAATCTGGGCAAGCTCGTTCCATCATAGACCTCATCCATCGCTTACCATCAGGTGTGATCGGGTTAAAGAGCGGGGCCCATTTAGCAATAAAAAAAAAATAGTACCTATTGACTGGAGGAAAGTGAGTACGTGCGTCCTGCGATGTCCTGCGTGTCCTGTCAACTGCACGTTACAGGAACTGGTGGACTCTGGTGATGGCGCCAAACAAGTAGCCGAATTCTGGGCAGAGTCCATTTAGATTGCTATCCACACGCTAAAAAGAACTACGTGGGTCCAGTTTTACACACACCTCTACCTACTCTTTGGGTAATACAGGCGTGATTGTATGTAGGTAGTTAGGTTACGGTACTTCTACTTATGATATTGTAAAAAATATCCTGATGCCGAAAGTTCTATTAAGTAAGCTCTGTGATAAATGGTAACGCGTTACGGGTCATTTAATATCACATTATTTGATCAGAACAATACCACTCATCGAAAACAAAATCGAATCATTAATTAAAATGTCAACGAACATTATGTAACTGATCACATTACACTCATCTTGTTAACAACGAAACAAAAACAGCTCTAAATGAAACCAATTAATTATAACTTTTTATTATCCCTTCTGTTCAAAGGGGATATAAAAAGAGAAGTTTTCACAAAAAAAGATCGTATACTTTTCCCTGAAAAAGTTTGGTGAGGCGGGGCTTACTCGCGCATGCGCGGTTCAGCCGCCGAAGAAATGCTTGGCTGACGTCCCCATCAACGACGACCGACGCTGGGCAGCAAGCAGCAGTCGCCGCGATACCTCAGTGCTATGCGGACGCGAGCCAAATGCACCTTTGCATAACTTAGCGCATGTCGTAGTGGATAATAACGCCGAAAGTACTTTCCGACGGCCGGACATAACATACAATATACTTCTACAAAGTTGAAAAACTTTTCAAGTTCTAAAAAGTTTCGCGAAGTATCGAAAGTTGTTTGTTGAATGAAAATTCGTCTTATGTAATCTAGGTAAATAGTTTTATATGCATATTGATAAGTTTTATTACTTTTTAACATTATGATACTAAGTTATGGTTATAAGTTACTTTAAACAATTGAAGTACCAACAAAATTATCTTACCTTAAAACAAAATGAAAGCCTGAGCTACCAAAAAGTTTTAAAACTATCTTAATAACAAACACAACACGTAAGTACTACGTTATATTTTTCCTAACACAATACACGACCTGCACTTTATAAACTACATTATAATATATTGAAAAGAAATACGTTCAGCACGGCATTTTCCGTGTAATACTTTAGTTTCAGTACAACTTTACCCACCTCACTTTAAACTGAAAGTCGCACAACAATGTCAATTTAAACTTTCGGGATCTGCTCAATCTTATTCAGAATGCACAAACACCTATATTTTACTTTTGTAAAGGAAAACAACTAGGTACGCGTTTATGGTAAGTCAACTTTTCCAAGACTTTATACGCGAACTCTTTATTAACCTTTTCTGAGTTATAAATTACTCATAAAAACAAATGAAAGAATGCATAAAATCAAATTAATCAAAACGAATTCGAGAACCTTTTTGAATTATGAAGTAGATGAATTTAATTGTCCCAAAACATCTTTACCTCTAAAGGAGGTTAATTAAGAAATAAATTCACTTATAACAGATGCCATGGTAATACCCAAGTCTACATTATTCACGCCCGCTGCTCACAAAAAGCCAAGTATAATTAAAAGGCTTACAAAACATAGCGATCAGTGATACAAAACTCATTAACCTGAAAATAGCTTGCTACGTTACGAACCCTTAAAATTATATTTTGGAACAAATGCCGTCGGTATCCCAATAATGTCCCCAAATGGGTCCCGAACACCGAAACCGAACCGCAATTATGTGACGTAAATACCCCATTGACGGAATGATACCCCTCACCATAATAGTTAGCCAATTGTTGTTACTAATATTAATATAATAATAAATTAAATATGCAAATTTCGCGTCCTTTTTTGAGGGAGTTCTTGGAAGCTAACTTTATTTTCATTTTGTTATTGTGAGTCGGCAATTTCCTTCGATGCAAACTGTACCTACAGTGTACATAATGTGACTTGAATACAAATTGTATAAGGAGGACAGCTGTCTGTTGTTCCTTCTACCCTTTTCGTACGTTTTCTGTTACATTTTGAAGATTACATTCTACTTTTTTGCGTACTTTTGAAACTGATCTTCACATTCACACGAAAACATGCCTATGATATTATCAGCCTATATAGTGTATAAGTCTAGTATTATTGAATAATAATAGTACTAGACTTATACGATTTTTTTAAAGTAATGGTCTTTTTTATGTTCAGAAAAATTGAGGCTATTTAGGTCATGGTTATTAAAATGAAAAACATCAACACAATCGTAAATGATGGTATGTACTTGTCGTTAACTTCTTGTATAAAATGGGTCAACATGATAAGCCAACCACGAGAATCATGAGAAAACAGTACTGGCATACGGAAAGATGCAGAACTGGCCATTAAATCAATATTATAAAAAAAAATACTGTACACACAGTTAGAAGGGTGAAGAGGAAAGTTGAATCACTCTCAATTCCGTCCACTTCCCAGAGTTCAAAATCAAAAATCAAAATCTAAATATTTTATTTCACATAAATCTACATGAGCACTTATGAAACGTCATAAGCTAGGTGCACGGTTCCAATTGGTCGTGTCCTATGGAGAAGAGCCAGGAAGAAACCCAACGGTTACTCTTTTAAAAATAATTCAAATTACAGTTGGTATGGGATGACAGCGTAGGCCTGTCAACAAGTACCAGGTACACATAAAAAAAAAGGCCACAGATCTAAAGTCTACAAGGTCTACAAAGTCCTCACATTTACAAAATATAAAAGAATCTATCAAAAGGATAAACACAATATAAAATCAAGTGATAAGATTGCCGTTACACATTATATAATGTCAAGTAATAAAAAGAAAGAGTTAAATCATGGGTCCTCATATAAGCCCACATAAACTTTTAGAACATTTTCTAATATAAGAGGTCAACTGTGACCGGGTCAGCGGTCCGTCCGATTGTCCGAAAGGGTTACCGCTGGCCCGGAACATAAAGGGCTAAGGAAGGAACACGGGTGGGTTTTAGTCAGTAAGAGTCTGACACTCCCTTCCGCTCCACCCAGAGCGGGAGGGGTCATTTGATGATTCCCCATCCGAAAAAAAAAAAAAAAAGAGGTCAACTGTCACTGTTCTATTGTTACCGAACTTAGTATGTAAGTCTACCTAACAGACGAGGGAAAAACGACATTTTCAAAAACCTTTTGGTCCCATAAAACTAAAACTACTTACAGATCCCGACACATTATTAATAAGGAATCCTTATTTATTTATAAACACAACATTTTCTCATGAAATCGGTTCCGTGAATAATAAATATATAACTTGAGCCCAACAAGGGAATATGTAATATTTTTTATCGAAGGAATCGTTATAGAGGGCCTTAAGCACTTTGAATAAATTGCTTATCAAAAAGCGTGTGTTCAGCTGATATTGTTCCTTAATGTCGGCCAACCGATATTGGGTGCTGAACCCAATATGTACACTATAATGTTTTTGAAATATGAAGTTTTTAACGAATTCAGAACTTATGTTGCCGTTTCATCCACTCCTGATCTGACAATAAATTTAAATTCTGTTCCATTTTTCAATTTATTTCATGTCAACTGACTATCCGAAAGTGGTCAAAACTGACTTCCGTCTTTTTTTTTAATTATTGCAAATGATTAATTTTGTGGCCCTGAAAATATAGGCTGTATGGAGCATCATACCTATCTAAGCTTGATTAGCTATGGTCATTATCCTGTAAGGAAGGCCTTTAGAAAATATTTCCATAATCACTAAACTTTGCGCTGACAGTAAGCGACACAATATAGAGCAGTGTTGATTATTAGCTGATTTCAGCTACTAATTAGAAAGAAAGATAAAAGAGGAAAACCAGAGAGAGATATATAATTATTTCTATAAAGTTTACAAACAAAATTTACCTCCATAAGAATTTGATCACTGGGACAATTGAATATTTTCACAAAAAATTATGAAAAAAGAACTTAACTCCCGCTAATGCGGTTAATTTTTGCGAAAGCATTCACGTAGTGCCACTGCAAGCCTCTCCGTATGTGTGTAAATACTTGAATATGAATGAATAAACATGAATATAATCCGAAGAATGAATAAAATAAATATGAAAATACACGTTTATGTAAAGTGTTAAACCTCAGCATATTAAAATAACAGATTTTCTCTGTTATTTAACACAATTTTCGTATACAACTAAAATCTCATTCTCATGACTATTCCATCCATTTTCCTTTGCTCGCATGCGGGAGCGTTCCGGTATGACCGATAACTTGCATCTACATCTGCGTTGTAACCGCACTTCCACCGCATGCGGGCATTGAAAATATCACAACATGGAGAAATAAAAAAATTTACGACGATTTTATTAAATAACTAGCTGCGCCCCGCGGTTTCACCCGCGTGAATGTCGATCCCGTGGGAATATCAGGATAAAAAGCCTATATGTTAATCCCGGGTGTCAGCTACCTCCATACAAAATTTTATCAAAATTGGTCCAGCCGTTTGAGCGTGAAGAAGTAACAAACATATAAACACACACACACACCCCCCCCACACACACACTCACAAAGTTTCACCTTTATAATATTAGTGTGATTACAATAGAAAACGTGGAACTCTACTTATAATAACTCAAAGCCTAAAGAGTATTTCAGGTTTCAAATTCAACCAAATATATCGTTCATATTGGTACAAAATACGGCAATTAATATTCGAAACCGTATAATTCGGTATTCAGAAAACTGTCCTCATAATTTGGTATTGGACGTATCGTATGTCTGTCCGTCCGCGTGTCGACTGTAGTTCATTAATATTATTTAATTGATTTAATGGAAATTTCGTAATAAAATGTTTCATGTAGATTCCCGCAGAATATTAATCCGAATAAGAACTGACGTGGTTTTTTATCTTGAAAATATTAATGGGTATAATTATCGCATTTATAGAAAGTTGCACAAACAAAATACAAATATAAAATAAGACTTAACGTTAACATTAGGAATTTCTTCTGTATGAACTCACAAGGTTTGTTTAAAACTCATAAAACATAGCGACAAAAATATTAATTTATTTGATGCAGGAATCAAACCTGCTGCATGTAGTGCCGCAGCCAATGACTCAGCCGCGCTGCTATAAAAATAGTCCGGTTTCCTTATGTTAATCTAACCCAATTAAAAATATTTTATTTTACATACACTTATGAAACGTCTGAAGCTAAGTGCCTGGTTCCATTTGGTCATTTCCTATGAAGAAGAGCCGGCAAGAAACTCTACGGTTACACTCTTTTAAAAATAATTGACGTTCACAATGTTTTCAAATTACAGTAATATTATGTATGGAAGGACAGTGTAGGTTTTTTTTTGTGTGTGTGGGAAATCATCAAATTACCCCTCCCGCTCTGGGTGGAGCGGAAGGAAGTGTCAGACTCTTACTGACCAAAACCCACCCGTGTTCCTTCCTTAGCCCTTTAAGTTCCGGGGTAGCGGTAACCCTTTCGGACAATCCCGTTGTCCCGGCGGCCGGTGTAGGCTTGACAACAAGTACCTACCGAGTACTAAATAAAATAGGAAATGACCAACAAATCGGAACATCTATGAGTCCACAACAAATCAGTATCTGCACCGTCCCTGGTCTTCTTTCAGATTTTTTCGCTTGGCGTTCTTTCTGACTTTCAATTTTTTTGCTCGACTACTAAAGGTCCTAGCGTGATGTTAAATAACCTATAACCTGCTCAAGAATTGGGCCATCAAATGAAAAAAAGATTTTTTCAAATCCGTCCGGCAGTTCCAGAGATTAGCGCGTTCGAACCAACAAACTCTTCAGCTTTATTATTAGTTTAGATTAAGATAGATTACGTATTTTACTTCTAAATACGGCATCTACTTCGGTTTCCTCTTTACATTCTATCAATTGGATTCTACGAGGAGGAACTTACTACTGCTAACATTTGCATCTTTCAAAAGGAATGAAATAACTTTTCCTTCAATATCTGCTTAATCTCAATATTTGCCTTACTATCCGATGCAGCATGTTTTCTCTCGATGTGTAGGTTTACTGCAACTAACTAAAGTTGCTGAATACTAAAGAGCAAATGCGTCTTATATTTCTTTAATCATGGATTTTTAAATGCTTATTTTTTGTCAACTTTTAACTTCAAATGTACACTCATTAATTATGCTTTTTCAAAATCAAAATACGACCATCCGTTCCATCACAAAGATAACTGATGTCACTTGGAAAGCTGCCACGCTAAAATGTAACTGGGCTGGACACATCTGCCGCATGTCAGACGAACAATGGGCCAAACTTACGACCCAATGGGTCCCACCTAATGGCAAACGACATCGTGGCAGGCCCAGACGGAGATGGCGGGATGAGGTGGACTCCTTCAACAAAAACTGGTCCTTAACAGCTTTGAACAGAGATAAGTGGAAAGAGAGTAGGGAGGCCTTTGCCAGGGCAAAGTGCAGGCATTGGGACATCACAGGCTAATAATAATAAATAAATAATAAAATCAAAATCAAAAGTTATTTATTCAAACTAGGCTGAGAATCAGCACTTTTCGAACGTCAAAATTACAAAAGACAGTCTCCCAAAACGCCCACCCTTCACCACTTCCTAGTGCTTTCGCTGGGGAGAAGAAGTGGCGCATCAAACTGCAGCACAGCTGTCTGTTCAGTTAGAAAATACTTGATTGTATACAATACTAGGTATGGAATTACAGGACACAGAACATTAAATTAAATTATTTGCCATATGTCAGCTAGCCACGCCAATATGCCAACAAATACAATAAAATCTATACGTACTCAAGCAACAAAAATAAATCAAAATTAAAAATGTAAACAAAAAGAACTTACCACCTAAATATTTTTTTCATTATCTTTTAGTATGTTGCTCCTCTTTCTATGTGTACCTACTTCTATTACAATATAATAGAGGTTACGTTTTATGTGAGGTTGTAAAGGGAAATACAATTCCTTATATTACTAAAACTCTTTCACTCATATGATTTATTCTTATATTTTTGTTCTTGAGATTCTTTTTATGCGAAAAAAGCACCGTTTGTGAGAATCTACTTTGTGCGCTGCTATTTAACAAAAAAAGAAAGTTTTCTTTTCATGAAAATCTTGAATGTCTATAACTATTTATTTCAACGAACATTAAGAATGTTACAATAGTGGATTGAAAGCGAGCGATTCAATTATCGATTATATTATTATAGACGATGATACAAAGACACGGTCTAATGCAATTCAATTTAAACTCCATTTACGTTGATTATATCACGCTTATTACAAAGGTAATGGCGCTATAATGATCTGTCTATGTAGCTAACCGTATCCATATTTGATTATTGATATTTACACTAGCTCCCTCGTACTTTGTATACAAATATATCAAAGGGGATGTGGATGGATATGGTATCAGAGAGGCAATTCCCGTTTTCAGAATTTTAACCTCAATCTAAATCTGTCAAAAATACACTTTATAGTAAGTCCATGATGTTTTGGCAAGTTTTTGACATTGACATAATCACTCAACTCTATCTCACAAGATACAGGCCAGAGTTTAAAATGATTGTACAGTCAGCAACAAAAGTCGATTAACACTTCAGTTTTTTTTAATCTCAGTTCTTGAGCAAAATATTAACACTTTAGTTTTTTTAATCTCAGTTACTGAGCAAAATATTTGTTCAAAATTGCATTGTACTTCTGCTGCAATTTGGAACAAATATTTTGCTCAATAACTGAGATTTAAAAAACTGAAGTGCTAATCGACTTTTGTTGCTGACCGTACTCCTATGCTAAAGTTGTAATGTCAACTGAATGTATGCATTTTAATGTGATTTTTGTTTATGCAATAAACTGTTATTTTGTTGTGCTCAATATGCCTGTTGTGAGTAATAAGATATATCAATCAACTAACCCAATCATAATGTTTTCTATTGGAAAAAACGGGGCTTGTGGCTCAGAAATAACAGCCGCACGGTTCGATCGATCAGGTTAAGCTACGCTTGCCGTGGTTGGTCCGTGGATGGGTGACCATCTATGTCATACCGAGACCCCTCCGTGCCTCGGAAAGCACGTAAAGCCGTTGGTCCCAGCTGTCGGTCCCAGTGTTACGAGTCGTCAGAACCCCGAAAGTCTGACAACCAGTTAAGACTGGTTGTCAGACTTTACCCCTTGGTAAGCCAAGGGGTATCGTATTACCCAATAAGTGGGTTGTGGAGGACAGATAGGTAGTCGCTTTATGTAAAATATTGGTATTCAGCTGCATCCAGTTAGACTGGAAGCCGACCCCAACATAGTTGAGAAAAGGCTTGGCAGATGATTTTTGATGTCCAATGTCCATAATAAGCTTCCTTCATAGATTTCTACCACTCTATTTTTGGTCGGTCGCATTCAATGGCTACCTGCTTTGCAATGACGTCTATCTTGTATCGGGTTATTAATTTCTGTCACCTTCTTTCGAGTTGGTACGGGAATAGGTCATACAAAGGCAAAGGTTATTTCCAAATATACATATTGGTAATTTTAGAATACGTTTTCAGTGGATACGGCTGAGTGTCACTACTTTGAACTTCATTGCGAACAGATCTAGTGATGATACCAAATTATCTTTGGGTTTAAACTACTTGTAACGATTGTCAAATGAGCCTGAACGATCGATCTGAGCCTATTTACCCATGAAACTCATGCAGCTGTACCTAATATTAGGTTTACACATAAATAGTACCAGGTTTCTAGGTCATTGCTTTCAAGCGTCGCAATAACCCACTTACTTCAGTCGACTTCTATAACTGTCGGCCCTAGCTTAGAATATGCTCCGATTCTTGCCGTAACTATCGGAGATCTTTGATTAGAAAATATATTTATTAGAGAGGGGCTTGTGGCTAAGTAATAACAGCTGCACAGTTCGATCGATCAGGTTAAGCTATGGTCCATGGATGGGTGACCATCTTTACATATCGGGGTCTTGGTATGTGAAGATAGTTTCGTGTCTCAGAAAGCACGTTAATTTACGTTACGGGTCGTCAGAAGCCCGAAATTCTGACAACCAGTCTTACCAAGGGGTATCGTATTACCCAGTAACTGGGTTGTGGAGGTCAGATAGGCAGTCGTTTCATGTAAAATACTGGTATTCAGCTGCAGCCGGTTAGACTGGAAGCCGACCCTAACAGTTGGTAAAAGGCTGGCAGATGATGATTTATTAGATATGATTTGATTCAGAACCTTAGCAGAGGTAACAAAGTAGTTAGAAGTTTTCAAATCTTGGCACTCTCTCATTTTGTTCTTTTGTTTTTTTCTGTCTTTCCTGTCGTTCTAAGACTGAACCACACACTTAGTTAGACACTCCTTCCAAAATTAAGCAACGCAAACGCGCTAATATTTGTCTTTCTTAATAATTAATCCAGTAATTCTCCAAAGAAAACGGAGTGTTGTGTTACAGACGTCATTGTCAAGGGAGAGGTACGCGATGTATTTAATATTCAACGCAAACTTAGTTAACGGGATGCACGCTTGATTAGTTGGCTCGGTAGCCGCAGGGTCAGATTCCATATTGCAGTGCAAAGTTGAGGTCGTCAAAATGGAGATTATCTCACGTGAATTTCTGGGGAGGCTATTAAACAGTGTTAAGGACCTCTTTGGTATGTTGGTCTTGTAGATATGATGGTTCAAAACCTTTACTACGAGTAGCCAGCTTATACAAAGTATCTTTACTTGGAAGGTGCCGACTCTGTACCTATACAGGATGGAATGCTGTTACCTTTTCCAAAATTCAACGTATTCAGTTTTATGTTTTGGATTGGTTGTAAAATATTTATAGTTATACCAACCCGTAAAGTTCGGCAACATGTCTGCAATGTAAGAGTACCTGAACAGAATTATAAAAATAAATCAACTCTACACATAACTACCTGAATTCTCGTAAAGATTGAACAGTCTAAGAATGTAAAGCAATAATAAGGTTGTGTGACACATGTGTCGACACCCTTGCGCCATCCCATCTTCCTAGTACGGTGGGCTGTGCTGGGGCGGCTGCTGCAGGTGCAGAAAACCTCAAACGGCGAAAATATTCCAACCTGATTGGGAGTTATATGTTCGAGCCGTTTGAGGTTGAAACACTAGGGCCATGGGGTCCGAGTGCCCACTTGGTTTTTCGAGATATCGCCAAGCGGTTAGTCGACTCTTCACGTGACCAGAGGGCTGGCCTATTTCTTGGCCAAAGAATTAGCATTGCCATACAACGTGGCAATGCTGCCAGCATTTTGGGCACTGTTCCTGTTGACAGCGATGCGGACGAATTTTTTGATGCCCTATGATAATTTTGCTTATTTTTTTCATATAAATGTACATATTATTATTATTTTTAATATTATCATAAATTATGTAAATATATTCACATTTACTTTATAATAAGGTTTGAAAAATACAAGTAAAAAGCAATTCACATGTATAACATATACTGGAACTACGCTAAGACTATTACCATCTTTATACCTCTCACTTACATTTGAAGCCACACCATATCCTCAGGCAGCACGTATACTCGTACACGTACCGATCCCAATGATCCAACGGTCGTTTGTTATCCTGGAGGAGCAGGGGTTTAGCACAGACACACGTGTTTATAAAATATGTCTTTATATTTATTTATTTAGCAGCATCCTTACGTTTGACGGTAACGTATGAGATGAAATTATTGCGTGGGAATTAGGGTAAGTTGTATGCCTCGTTTTTGATGGTGTTTGTAATTAGTTTTCCGATGAATCACTTTTGACGGGTCATTTGTGACTTTGCCAATAGGCATGGCAAAGTTATATTGAGTAGTTTGCTTCATCATCATTATCACCAACTTTACCAATTCCTGGGCAATGCCTATTTTTGATTGTGTCAATCTTCAAGCTGGTCAATCTTTTAGTCTGGTAGATTTGTGACAAATATAACATACCTAATCTTCTATATAAATAAAAATGAATCGCCGAAATGTATGTACGTGATTAACTTCCGAACGACTGCACCAAATTGGATCATTCTTTTTTTGTTGTGTTCGGTATTGCCAAGATAAGGATTGTATGAAAGAAAATTCGGAAATTGAAAAAAAAAAAATTTTGCACCCGTGCGAAGCTGGGGCGGGCCGCCAGTTTTAAATAAAGTATGTTAAAGTATTATTTTTTCGTTTGCCTATATTGTGTCCCACAGCTGGGCAAAGGCCTCCCCTTTTTCCTTCCAAACCTCCCCCTGTTTTGAGCGATCTCTAGCCATGATGGCCCTGCAAACCTTGCTAGATCGTCACACCACCTTCGCCGTGGTCTACCGCGACGGCGATGTCCTCCTTCAGGTGTCCAGTGAGTGACGATCTTTGCCCATCTCTCCGGGTGCATTCGCGCGACGTGTCCGGCTCACTCCTACCTGAGTTATGGATATATAGTCCAAATCCCCCTTTATATACTATCATTTATCGTATTAACTTGAAAAATATGTTGGCTATACAAACAGGGTTATTGTTGGGTGAGACCTTAATGGTCCTATTAGGATACCAGAACAACCCAATTATAAATGTGGTCCTCAAAGTAATCGTTAGCCGATTTCGTAGTTCAAAAGGTAAGGTATAAAAGCGAGAGGTCATATTTTATACTGTTATTTATGTGTGCTGACCAAACGAGTGAGTATTATGCTCGGAAAGGCCCCAAATATAATGCTGCTGTAGAGTGTAGAATCAGAAACTTATTTAATTTCATGAGTATATTGTGCGTTATAGTACTCCCAACTGGCGTGCGTGTATGACCAGATGTCTGAACGTAAACGAGGCAAAATGAGTAGGTGTGTAAGGTATCGTAGCAGGTGGCGTTCTGTAGTTTCTGCCTACCCTCATAGGCAGAAGTCGTGAGTTTTTATGTATCTGTGTATAAGGCAATGGATCATCTTTATCAGAAATGGTGTTGCGTGGGTTTGCGGGTGAGGAGTTGAAAGTAAATGAAAGTATGAACAACTAGCTGCACCTCGCGGTTTCACCCGCGTAAATGTCGATCCCGTGGGAAAATCGGGATAAAAAGTAGCCTATATGTTAATTCAGGGTGTCAGCTACCTCCATACAAAACTTAATCAAAATTGGTCCAGCCGTTTGAGCGCGAAGAAGTAACAAACATATAAACACACTCACAAACTTTCCCCTTTATAATATTAGTGTGATCACAAGATGTCTAATCCAATTTCTATAATGCGCGAACTCGGACGTTCCACCAAGTACGTGGGGAATCAATATCGTAGTTTACGATCAATTGGGCCGCCTCCCCAGTACATGGTGACGGCACGGTTGGCGCAGTGGTTAAGCGATTGACTTCTGCGCTGCGTGTCGCGGGTTCGATTCCCGCACGGAACAAATATTTGTATGACCTACAAGTAGTTGTTCCGGGTCTGGCTGTTTTGTGTATGTGACTTTAAATGTTTGTAAACGCACCCACAATAATAATATAATAATATTCCACAACTATCACACAACGCCGTCTAGTCTCAAGCTAAGCAGAGCTTGTGTTATGAGTACTAGACAACTGATAAACATACTTATATATTTCTAAATACATACATATATAGATAAATTACACCCAGACACAGAACAAATGATCATGCTCATCACACAAACATTTGTCCTGGGTGGGAATCGAACCCACGACCTCCGGCATAGCAGTCATAGTCACTGACCACTAGACCAACAGGCCAGCCAATACAGGAGAAATTCCTAGTGTGGGGCAACGTTTCTTTAAAAGAAAAAAAAATGGTGTTACGTCAAATAGACAGTTGACATAATATCTTCTAAAAAAAAACAATACTAATCAAAGAGGTTTGCATCACCGAACCAATTCTCTCGACGCGCTGTCATATTCATTTCCTTCCCTTTACCTATAGTAAGTTTTTTCTGTCAACTTAATTTCAAGTTTGTGTATAAAATATGCAAATTTAAAAGCTCCTCAAACCATAGTTTCTAATCGGTCTCGATCTTGAGCTTGTTTTCGTTCAATTTTTCAACTTGTCTTCGAAGTAAAGTCTCCTGGGTGTTTTGATATTTTAATGAGCCCCTGATCCGAGCTGACGTGATAAACCCACAAGAAGGTCTCAACTTCAGGTGAATTTTTACGGCATTTTTTCTATCTCGAAACCACAACACGTACGTTATAACATATTCATGTGTCTTGCAAAACGCAACTGCACATAAAGTATTCATACTAGTGCTCCTGTTATTATAACCCCCAAAAGAAAGTTTGCTTTAGTAATACGCATAAAAATCTAAATGTCAAAGACTTGGCTTTTCTTTGAGACTGCGACGTTGGCGGTTACAGTTCTGTCATATATTTTATCACCAGTTGAGTTATAGTTGAAGATTTCCAGCTGATTTGTTCCTATCTGATAGAACTGATTCGATTTTATTGACGTACTTTCCTTTTTTATTGAACTAATCTTGTAAATGTTCATATTTTAAGTCTTCATATAAACAAGATCAAATTAAATTAGCTAGAGAAACTTTACAGATGTGATGGTATCGATATCTAAACACGATAAAATAAAATCGTTTTGATGATTTTTTTCTTAGGGGTCAAACAAAACAACCAGCGGCCGTTGACCCCTAAGAAAAAAATCATCAAATTTATTTATTGTTTGTTCTAGGTATCATGTTTAGATACCGATACCCATGACATCTGCGGAGTTTCGCTAGTTAATTTAATTTGATCCTGTATATCTGTATAAGTAGGTACGGTCAGCAACAAAAGTCGATTAACACTTCAGTTTTTTTATCTCAGTTAGGGAGCAAAATATTTGTTCAAAATTGCAGCAGAAGTACAATGCCATTTTGAACAAATATTTTGCTCAATAACCGAGATTAAAAAAACTGAAGTGTTAATCGACTTTTGTTGCTGACTGTACTACGTAATACGAACCTGACTATAATCGTTGGTTGGCGCTTAACATAAATCTTTATCGAATGTAATGTACCTGACTCTTGATAAGCAACCTCAAGGTAATCCGCAGAGAATTTAGACTTTTACTCGTAGTACTAAATTCTCTGGCGATTATCTTTAAAATCTGTTGATATTGTAAGATTAAGTTGTACAGACGCGCTAGCACATCAAGCTACCCGAAACTGTAAAATTTTCCCAATCAACTTTGAACCTTATGCTTTAGCGATAAAGTTGAAAATCTATTAAATAAATTTGACTGATTGTAGAAGCTTGATGTGCTTGGCGTCTGTACCTAAGCAGTATTAATTTCCATTTTAAACCGTCTCAAGTAATTAAAATGAACCGCCCCTTAAATCTGAAAAATTATTGTTAAAAGCAAACATTAATCTAAATTTTTCTTCCCTCTTTTTATTTTCGAAAGATTTCTTTTTCATATGACCGAACTGTTCCGTCATCAGAAAATGCCTCCCGTTGCTCATATATAAACCGAGAATCCTCATCCTTCATTAATTTATTTGACTTTTGTGTGATCGGCGACGTGAAAACCGCCTTGGGTCAACAGAAAAGATATTTTGTTTTGCGATCGGTATTATGTCGAATGTAATAGGTGTGTTCCATCGAAATAGAGATCTACCGAACAATTGCATATCGAAGAATAGTTCTGTCGAAGTAGTGTTTTTCGAAGAAGTGTGTTGTCGAAGTATGTTCTGTCGGACTAATGCTTGTCGAATATATGTTTTGTCGAAATAATGAGTAGTCGAACTTTTGTTTTTCGAAATTGGGACCGTGTCGAAATAATTAACCGTCGAAATTCAATATGACAGTCTAGCTTTTGCCATCGGCTTAACCCGCGTTGAGGTCGGAAAATTATAACCGAGATTAAAAGTATTCTATGTCCTAATCCAGGTCGTGGTCTATCAGTGTCTGTGTCAAACATCCAAATCCCTTCACCTGGTAAGGCGTGAAAAGGTAACACAGAGACGACGGAGCTACTTTCGTATTTCATCATCTGCCTAGCCTTTTCCCAACTATTTTTGGGGTCGGCTTCCTGTCTAACCAGATGTAGCTGAATACCAGTATTTTACATGGAGCGACTGCCTACCTGACCTCCACAACCCAGTTACTAGGTATCACCATACCCCTAGGTAAGACTGGTTGTCAGACTTTCGGGCTTCTGACTACCCGTAACGACTGTCAAAGATCCAGGAATGACAGCCGGGACCAACAGCTTAACGTGCTTTCCGAGGCGCCCATCCACGGACCAACCGCGGCACGCGTAGCTTAACCTGATCGACCGACCCGTGCGGCTGTTATTATTTTCGCATTATGGATGTATGGATAGGTCATGTTACATAAAAGAACCACGAGCCTCGAGATAATAAATGCTTTGTATTGGCATAGAGAATAATCACAGAACTAAATTCCAATCAATACAGAGGGTAGATAAGTGTGATTCGATGAAACTTGGCCACGATAAGGCAACTTTGTACACGAGGCGGCCGTCTTTGACGCAACTTTCTGTTCTTCTATTATGACGAGCCTCTTTGTTTGCCCGACACGAAAACATTGCCTCGAATATTTTTTTTTCACAATTTCCTTTTGCAGAGTTTTAAAAGAATAGTTGTGTAGGAAAAGGAAATACTTTCTTTTCGGGTGAATGATTTAAAGGCATTGTTTTTCAATCCTCTTTATAGAAATATACAGAATGAAATTGAAAACTTGCGCCAGCTTAAAATAGGAGGTTCAGTAACTTATCCATACTAATATTTTAAATTCGACGACGACACGGTTGGCGCAGTGGTTAAGCGATTGACTGCTGCGCTGCGTGTCGCGGGTTCGATTCCCGCACGGAACAAATATTTGTATGACCTACAAGTAGTTGGTCTGGCTGTTTGTGTACGTGAATTTAAATGTTTGTAAACGCACCCACAATACAGGAAAAAAAAAAAAAAAAGAAAAAAGAAAAAAACGTTGCCCCACACTAGGAATTTCTCCTGTATTGTACAGGAGAAATTCCTAGTGTGGGGCAACGTTTTTTAAAATAAAATAAAAAAATGCGAAAGCGTGTCTGTCACCTCTTCACGCTTAAACCGTTGCACCGATTTAGATAAAATTTTGTATAGACATCGTTTGAGTCCCGGGAAAGGACATAGGATGCTTTTATCTAGATATTCCCATGAGATTGACATTTATGCGGGTGAAATCGCCGGGCGCAGCTTTTTCATTATAAATTGTCATATCCCAAATCGAAAAAAGTAGTCCCAAATCTAAAAGATAGTTAATTCATTAATAGTTATATTACAGTAAGCAATAGTTTATACAAAGTAAGGCCAATTATAAGTTTCCACGTGTAGTAACTTACCTAATTATTATTACCACCGTACATAGGAAGAAAAGGGCGCGCGACGAACTTGCCAAATTGCTTGCCTACGCGTTCGTCTGTAGACAAAGACATTTATTCGTCAGATATGGTAGGTACAATTCCTTAATGTCATGCTCTAAATGTTTTTTATATCACGACGAATACTAAGACTCCACTTTCCGCCTGTCTGTCACCAGGTTGTATCTCATGAACCGTGATATCTAGACAGTTGAATTTTTCACAGATGATGCATTTCTGATGCCGCTATAACAACAAATACTAAAATAAGAATAAAATAAATATTTAAGGGGCCCCCCTCCCATACAACAAACTTGATTTTTTCGGCGTTTTTTGCCTTGTGGTATGGAACCCTTTGTGTATGCGAGTCCGACTTGCACTTGACCGGTTTTTGTGTTATTTAATTTGGCGTACCTATTCAATATTTCACCCTGTATTTCCGAGTTAATACCCAAAGTTTATGCCGAAACAGTAAGATATACAGATTCAATACTCAAGTGCAATAGTAACTATGAATAGCGGAGCTGACGGTTAACTTAGCATTAAATGCAAGAACTCAACGGGGCTAACTGACTTGTTGATTCACAAGTTGTTGAGCTTAACCAAGTAACGAAGTTGGGCATTAAAATATCGTAGCACCCTGTAACAGTGTACGATGCTACCGTTTCTTGAAAACTTTGTTTAATTTACCTGAAGACTTGTCGGAGTTCCATATTGTCGAAATAAATAATAAGCAATATTGTCGTATTACGGTTTGTCGAAATTCTGTTGTTATAATTATGCGAGTATGTGTAAATTTAGAAAATTATCGCCTTGTATTTGCGGTAATGGTAAAGGGTGATTAAGTAATAACAGGCGCACGGTTATGCTACGCTTGTCGCGACTGTTCCGTGGATGGGTGATCATCTTTACATCAAGACCCCCTCAGTGCCTCGGCAACCACGTTAAGCCGTTGGTCCCGGCTGTCATTCGTGGATTTTTGGCAGTCGTTACGGGTCGTCAGATGCCCGAAAGTCTGACAACCAGTTTTACCAAAGGTATCGTATTGCCCAGTAACTGGGTTGTGGAGGTCAGATAGACAGTCGCTTCATGTAAAATACTGGTATTCGGCTGCAACCGGTTAGACTAGAAGCCGACCCCAACATAGTTGGGAAAACGCTAGGCAGATGATGACTTACGGCAATGATTAATGTTAGGCTTATTAGATTTCTCGTAGATTGTAGAAATTTAATTAGCAATAGATCATGCTTGTACGTTTATTGGCTTTAAGTATATTTTTGTTGATACGATTATTCTTGTTTGTTATGGCGATTACTTTTTTAAGTGTCTGTTTGTAATTTCAAAATAACAGTTTTTTACTAAATGCATAATGAAATTAAACAGGGTTATTGGTAAAACATTAACAACCTCTTAAGAGGTCATTGTACTTATCATTATAAACAACTTTTACTATGGGACCAAACCTGAAATCGCGAAAATGAAAACAGCTGTTCCCTACATTTTGACGAGTTATACGAACATAAATGTAGGGAACAGCTGATTTTTTTCATCATAATGATGAGTACAATGACCTCTTAGGAGGTTGTTAATGTTTTACCAATAACCCTGTATACGGTATACTTATAACAATTTTTCTATCTGTCTGTTTGTTCCGGCTAATCTCCGAAACGGATGGACCGATTTTGATGAAGTTTGGTATAGGGATATTTTGAACCCTAGGGAAGGACATAGGCATACTTTATATCGACATACCACGCGGGCGAAGCCGCGGGTGGATGCTAGTCATAAGTAAAACTAGCATGATACGGTTTTCTACCGTTTTGCGTAGATGTGACGCATACTTTCTCCCATATTGTTATTTTAGTTTGTTTTTTTTTATGCGTCATATTGTTTGCCGCAAAGAAACGTAATTTCTTTCTTTCTTTGATCCTGTAATTGGAAAATAACGACATTATCTATTGTTGTTAGATTTGATGGAACTGCAAATATTTTAGATTTCTGGCATTGATTTCCTGTCGCAATCACATCTTAGCGACAATCAATGACAAAAACTTTTTAAAAATGTAGGGAAATTAAGAGTTTATTTTTGACAGATTGAGACTGAGATTCAGACTGTGGACGTTCTTAAAATTAGGAGAATTGCCTCTCTGATGTTTATATGAAACTAGCTTTCACCCGCGGCTTCGCCAGCGAGGTATGTCGATAAAAACTATCCTATGTCCTTCCCTGGGATGCAATGTATCTCTCTGCCAAATTTTATCGAAATCCGTTCAGTGGTTTAGGCATGAAAAGGTAACATACAGACAGACAGTGTTACCTACTTTTGAATTTATAATATTAGTATGGATTATTGTTGAAAAGAAACAAAACACTATCAAACCACCTCATGGCTTCGCACTTCATAACATAGAAAGCGTTTTCAATGTAGGTACCTATAGGTTGGCTTCAAGACAAGTTGCCTCGGGGAACTCGCTCCGGAATCCAAGTGACAGTATCGGAGTCTGTGACGTCATTGTTTTACACGTCGACCCCGTTCGAATATGCCGCGAATATGGCGTGGCTTATTTAGGAATGTTTTCGAGTAAAACGTGCTGTGTGCGAGGCGTTAGTAATTATAAGTACAATGGTACTGCCAGATACACCGCGTTTTGGTTTGGTGCGGAATAAGGTTGGCATGGCTAGATGGAAAGGAGTTGTTTTGATGGCTTGATTCGTATTGAGAAGATGTTATGCCTATTTGGCGCAGACGTGAGGCATTATAATACTATTGCACGACTCATAATGGGAAGCATGAGAGTGCTTTACAATCGAAAATTGTTTTTTGCCTCCTTTTTGCAACTGTTTCTAAACTCAAACTCAAAGCATTTATTTCAATTAAACCTTGTAC
Organism: Oligia fasciuncula; assembly: GCA_963082905.1. Lineage (NCBI taxonomy): Eukaryota > Metazoa > Arthropoda > Insecta > Lepidoptera > Noctuidae > Oligia > Oligia fasciuncula. Next base: position 17,963,341 of record OY720393.1, on the reverse strand, counting down.
AGGCACTTTTGAATTGTCAAAATTAAATAGTCTGTCAGTTAGTCAGAAAGTTGAAGCTAGTTGCCCATTCCAAAACGTAGATCTCTATGGAGAAGAACGGGCAAGAAACTCCATGGACACTCTTTTAAATCAAAATATTACAAAATCCTGGGTACCTACATTATTCTTGTTGCTTCTTTCTTCTATTGTTATACTCCTGCTAGTACACAGAACCTACTTAATTCGTATACTGTTGTATAGATAATTTAATGGAGATTAATTCTGTACTTTTCAAAAATCGATTTAATGCAGTAGAAACGAAAAAGCATCAAAATATTAAAAAAAAAACCCCGTCAACCAAGTGTGAAACCTGAAAACATTGTAGCTTGCGAAAAAATCAATTAATTGGGTCAACTATCAAATGAGCATTAGGAGTCGTGCACTTTTGGATTTTCCAAGTTTTTAAAATATTTTTTTTCTTTTTGTGTAAATATTGTGTGCCTTACTTAGTCTTACCAAAAGGGGTAGGTATCGTATTACCCAGTAACTGGGTCGTGGAGGTCAGATAGGCAGTCGCTCCATGTAAAATACTGGTATTCAGCTGCATCCGGTTAGACTGGAAGCCGACCGCAACATAGTTGGGAAAAGGCAGGCAGATGATGATGACGATGATGATTGTATGGCTTACTTAACCTGCACCCTAATTGCGTAGCACACTATCAGTCGGAATCTGAATCATTTTGAAGCAAATTGCTAATCCATTGCTTCATAAGTTCGAAATTTGTCTGCTCAACACGTAAATAACGCAATGAATGCGGTTGAATTGAACCGTCAAAATGAAACCGATTCCGATTGATAAAGTGTTACGCAATTGCCCCGCTGGGTCAAATAAACTTATTTTCTTTCTTTTCTTTATGTTAAAATAAGGTTTTGTGATAGCATAATATAATAAGTATCTCTCCTTCCACAAAAATATAAGTAGGTATTCAAAAAAAACTGTCTGTAGAGATGTAGCTGAAAGTAAATACACACTAAAGACAATTTATATTCCATTTCCATAAACGATAATGATAAACGAGTCAGACTCGCACACGAAGGGTTCCGTACCACAAGGCAAAAACACCGGAAAAAAAAACGATTGTTGTATGTGAGCCCCCCTTAAATATATATTTTATTTTGTTTTTAGTATTTGTTGTTATAGCGGCAACAGAAATACATCATTTGTGAAAATTTCAACTGTCTAGCTATCGCGGTTCTTGAGATACAGCCTGGTGACAGACAGACAGCGAAGTCTTAGTAATAGGGACCCGTTTTTCCCTTTGGGTACTTAACCCTAAAAAGTAATCTGGATAAACCTGTCGGGAAAAGTTTTGCGTTTATAGTTTTATGTTTTCAAAACTTTTCTTCTAAGAAACGAAAAACAAAAAAACTCTTTCTTAAAATCTTTCTTATAAAAGACGAATTTTCATTCACAACCAACAGACCTTCAAACCATGTAAATTAACCCCTAAAGACCAGCGCTCATAGAAATGTACAAAACTGAAAAGTGCAGTAGTTGAGTAGATACCTGAACATCCCTAAAACCATCCAAAATGATGTCCCAGCATCTGACGAGCATGTTCGAGCAGCTCGGAAACTTCACCAAGAACAACTTGACGCATAATAGTAAGATAGTGAAAGAGAAGGAAAATAAAGTGGATTCGAACCACGTTCGTTCTGGTGGTGGGGGAGGGGGCAACCAGCCGTCTACCTCGCCCAAGCATGGGCTGGTTCCGCCGCCGCTGAACAAACCCTGCAAGCTTCGGAACGTGTCCTCGAGAGCGGAGTCGTATGATACACTATATGCGAACGGGAATATGGTAAGTGTTATATTGTAATTTGTTATATTTTTGACGGATGAAGTGTGACGTCACTATACACTAGTGGTGTGGTCGTCGCGGTTTTCAAGCATTGTGACGTCATATCCCAGTAGTGATGCTTTTAGGCATCTTAGCTTCATCAACGTGAAGACTGTTTTGTAGTGATCGACTGATATGATGATTTCGTATAAAATATTATTATTATGACCGCAACATGAAAATCTACTTTTAAATCAAGAGTCACTGTTCTACATTATACACAGTTCGCACTAACGTAATAATATCGCGGCGGGATTTTATCGCGCCCTAGATTTTCAATTCTCGGTGTTGAGCCGAGGGTTGAGAATCGAACAGAGTGCATCAAAAAAACACAGTGTTGGATTTTCAACTCTCGGCACTTAGCAGTCAGTGTGTTAAAAATGCAGTGCGCGATAAAAAATCGCCGCGGGAAAAACGCGCCCACGCGAACCAGCAGTGCGATTCTGTAACCATCTCACCGTGAAAATTTAGGTGAAGTGAGCGTGGAGTGAGCTGTCAATAGTTTCAATTCCTAGCAAAAACAAACTCACATCACCTATGTTTTCACGTTGAGATTTTTACAGAATCGACCGGCTGTAGTGGCATGGCATTCTTTTAAAATCACACCGTGATAACTTGGGTGAAGTGAGCTTAAAGTGACCTGTCATTAGTGTCAATCCCAAGCATCAGATGGAATGATTTCTCACAGAATGAGCTCACTTCACGTAATTTTACGAGATTTTAACAGAATAGACAGGCTGGACTAAAGTCACTACTATTTTATCTTTTGTTTTGATAATCTATTTAGGTACCTATATAATATAAAAGAAAGTCTGGTTAGTTACACCATTTGTAGCTCAAGAACCACGGCACCGATTTTTCTGACCTTTGGTTTGTTGGATTTGTCTCCGCCCCGACTATCAGAAAAAAAAAAAATAAGATTTTCTCATACATTTTGTATGGATCGCTTTTTTTTGATTTTGAACAAAAAACGTTATTACCTATTTCACGCTAATATTAACTCATTCGTAAGTCACCTACATATCTACGTGCCTACATAAACACTTCTCGCTATATACCTACGTATCTAATTGTCGGCTTTAGTACTGAAACATTATAATTATGTCGATTCCTACTTAGGCGAGCCGTTTGTTTAGCGATAAGGCATCGATACAACGGTTCTGATTTAAACACTTGTGTTTGATGATATCCGCATGACTGTATTGGTAATAATAAATTTGTGAACAAACTCATTGGTTCGGAAAAGGTCTTAAGTAAATAGGGCATTGTGAAAAGGAAAATATAAATAAACAATGCGTTATTGGTTGAATGCCATCAGTACTGTCTTAGACTTCCTGCGTTGCTATTCTGTAAAAATCTCAACGTGAACACTTAGGTGAAGTGAGCTGTCAATAGTGTCAATTCCTAGCCAAAACAAAATCACTTCATCTAAGTTTTCACGGTGAGATTTTTACAGAATCGACCGGCTGAACCTTTTGTTTCGCTCACGTGAAATAAGCTTTCGTTATGACCAGTATCTCATTTTGATATTATGCGATGGGCAGTAGGTATTAGTGTGCGCTAGCCTAGATTCACCCAATTGCCTATTGCCTTTTAGTATCAAGTGAGTTTGACTGCTAAAACACCACACTGCGGCGAAAAATCAATCTTACTCTATCTACTTAAGAGTTAATTTTAAGTACAGCCGACCTATTCTGAAAAAATCTCACCTTGAAACAAAGGTGAAGTGAACTTGAATTGAGCTGTCCTTCCACCTGTTGCTAAGGGTTGACACTAAAGAGAAAACTGACTGTGAATGTGAGTACTATGAAGGCTAGATTGATTACATGACTTTCGAACTGTCTGGCGGTTTGGAGTATTTTGTATGGCTTACGCAAATGTCCTGTAGATCTGGTAGCGTTGTGTGACGGGTCGTTGAGCTCCTTAAAATAGGGTTGAGCTACACGATGACTGATGTATGCATGCCGTCTGTTGGGACAGGTCAACTAAAGGTTCAATGGCTCTTTCTTCAAAAGGCCCTTCCAGACAAGGCCCTGCATTATTAGACTCACATAAAATCCTAATAATAAAGTGTTTGGACTTTAAAAGAGACCTTGAAAGAAAGAAAAATGCGTTTATTGGCATTACATCAAAATAAATACACCTTAAAACTATAAAAACAGAAAACAAAGATTATAATGCCAAAAGGGCCTCAGCTCAGCATAATGTCAGATGACAATACAAGGTGTATGTTTTCACGATGAGACTTTTACAATAGTTCGGAAGTTAGTTTAGAAATGAAAGTTGAACTAGTATTTTATTAAACTGCGCAAATTAAAATAGAAATGAAGAAGAAATCTCAGTCCTAATTAAGATATCTTAATTAGTATAAAATAGAGATACAAAGAGAAGTTGCTTCTGTCTTTTTATTACAATTCGCGCCTTACATCCTCAATGTTAATGAAGTTTCAATTAAGTAATAAAGTCATTAAGAACTTAGCAAATTAATTAAGAATAAACTCTGTTTTTATGTTAATCAGAACTTAAAACACCATTTGAATGGACCGGTGTTTTTAAAATACGTATTCAGGTAGAAACTTCATTTCTCATTTTGATTAGTAGGTACCTATGCAAAATTACTACTAATGGTATGTTTTAAAATGTTAATTAATGTTAAATTACACATGGAGAACATGCAGGACACTTATAACAAAAAATTTATGAACAGTCAACAAAAGAGATAAGTATGCAGGATCGTCGGATATAGTTGAAGTTTAGTAAGAAACCGATAGATGTTCTCGAATAAAAATTGCAAACAGCTCATTTATCAAATTAAATTTCAGTCGACAACATCCATTGGTTTCTTACTAAACTTTAGCTATATCAGACGATCCTGCATACTTATCTCTTTTGTTGACTGTACTAAATAGTAAATACCCATGTTTGCAAACCAATAAATGATTTGATGATTTGATTTGATTTCTGTAGTTATGGAATAATTATAAAAAATAAAATAAATAAATAAACCATTTATTATCAGGTAGCAAAGACCCATAGATACATACCTTAACCTAAGTATACATAATTATAGTAACAATTTTATAATAACAACAACAACAAAAAACAACAACAACAACAATCAACATTTTTTTTATTATTTTTTTTATTATGGCTAGACCTTAAATATATATAAAGTACCTATTGCACGAGTGAGGTTTACGAAAAACCTTGCCAGCTAACCTAGCATAATCAGCCTAGAATGTTCCCACTGCTGGGACACAGGCTTTCTCTCTGTGAGAGGGAGTGGGCCGTAATCCACTATGCGGGCCCAGTGCGGGTTAGTGAATTACACATACCTACAGGATGATTCTACACTTGACCAAAATGTATGAAACAGCAGATTTTTTTTTCGTCATTTCAGAGTTGGTATCCGTAGTGAAAGTTGTTCATATTCATGGGTAGAACAACATCCCTGTAAAAATTTGGAACCCGAAAAAAATCACCTGTACCTATTATGTTTTCAAATTGAAGATTCTAGGACATGTCGGTTTCCTCACGATGTTTTCCTTCACCATTTTGAGAGCAGTGGTGATGAAATAATTTACACAAATTAAAATATCAGAGTTCGAACCTGCGACCTCCAACACGTAACTATGTCACGGCCATTTCATCTTGTCTTGGCTGCTTTGCTCAGCTGACCTAATGTGTCTTAACTTATACGAAAAATATTAAAATGAAAACCGTACAGTAAAAAGTCCAGCATAGCTATTCACAACCATGCGATAAGCTTCCGTACCGTATCGACCCACAATCAATGTTATTCTAGGAGTCCTCTAAACTCTGTTCACAAGTCCAAAACCCGAAAATATTGTCAGTTTAAGGGACATTATCACACTAATATTATAAAGGCGAAAGTTTGTGAGTGTGTGTGGGGGTGTGTTTATATGTTTTTTACTTCTTCACGCTCAGACGGCTGGACCAATTTTGATAAAATTTTGTAAGGAGGTAGCTGATACCCTAGATTAACATATAGGCTACTTTTTATCCCGATATTCCCACGGGATCGACATTTACGCGGGTGAAACCGCGGGGCACAGCTAGTAATATATAAAATTAACGTTTGACAGATGTTGTATGGAAGAACTGTCAAAAATTGAAAATTATTCCTCGAATAAAATTATATGGCATTGGAGAAATCAGCCCTAAATAAAATACACGACTTCTTTGTTTGCTGTCGGGGGAAAGGCATATCAGCCTAATTGCGTAACACACTAAGTATTACTCTCAATTTGAATCATTTTGAAGCATATTGCTAATCCATTAATCCATATGTTCGATAAATGTGTCTGCTCAACAACGTAAATCACGCAATGAATGTTGTTGAACTGTCAAAATGAAACCCATTGCTACTGATAGTGTGTTACGCAATTACCCTGCAGGTTATCGATATGTGTCATTTTCGACACGATAGTCTGTCATATGTTTGTGAATAGCTATGCTGGTAGGTAACTCCATTAATCCAATACTATTTAGAAAAAAGAAAACCTAAAAAGTTCCCGAAACGCAAAAACAGTAAGTGCCTTTTTCGACCGATTTCTTGCACGTCTTGCTGAATAGGTTCACAACACGTCCGGAGATCCATAAAACGACTCTATCCCTCGGGTAGGAGTCACGTGAGGATCACAAAATGGCGTCATACCCCTCGGAAAAGGCTGTAAAACCCGCAGTAGATTGGAACGCAGTTTGTCGCCTTTTCGATACTCTACAATACGTATTTTGTGTATTGGAAGAATATTTAAATGCTGTCCATAGATTTGGGTTTCTTTTTTATATATTTTACTAGCTGCGCCCCGCGGTTTTACCCGCATAAGTGTCGATCCCGTGGGAATATCGGGATAAAAAGTATATGTCAATCCAGGGTGTCAGCTACCTCCGTACAACATTTTATCAAAATTGGTCCAGCTGTTTGAGCGTGAAGAAGTAACAAACATATATAAACACACCCCCACACACACACACTCACAAACTTTCGCCTTTATAACAGTAGTGTGATTGACACGAAATCTAGATCTATCTCATATAGAATATGGAACGTTCTTAAGTACCGCTTGCTCCACAAATTACTTTACTTTTTTGTGTCTCTGTCATCTTCAAACGATTGACAGAAACAGAATGATGTTTTGAACACGTTTAGCGCGTAATAGAGCAGTGGTTGCCCAGTGGTGACGGCCCTTGCAGGTCGTGGGTTCGCACCCAGGCAGGCGCTTTACATCACCACAGCTCTCAAAACGGTGAAAGAAAACATCGTGAGGACACCGGCATGTCCACGAACCAAAAAACTCGAAGACTTGACATCTACCAACCCGCACTGGTCCCGCGTGGTAGATTACGGCCCACTTCCTCTCACAGAGAGGAGGCCTGTGTCCCAGCAGTGGGAACATTCTAGGGTGATTATGCTTAGCGCATAACGTATTTAATGAAGCGTAGGGAAAGTCAGAAAAATAAAATGTTAGTTGACTAACAGTTTAAACTTTAAATGTCAAAGTCAAAGTCAAATCATTTATTTCAAATAGGCACATTAAAGGCACTTTTGAACGTCAAAAAAAAACTAAATAGAAATGATTCTAGTCGCCCATTCGAAAAGGTAGTTTTCGTATGGAGAAGAATGGGCAAGAAACTCCACCGTTACTCTTTTAAAAATGTTTTACAAGGTCTTGTATACATAATAAAATTTATATGTGAACACGATGCACCCATAATAAAATTAGTCTACCACAAAAGGTAAAAAGAATTAAAAATTAAGCAATGACAGGTAAATCAAATAAGTGATAGATACATGGTGCTCACATATTTACAAGTTATTTAAAAAAAAAAAGAAAAATGAAAAAATGCAAAAGTAGTTGAACTTTAACAAGTGTGTGAGCCACTGTAGTCGCAGATTGTAAAATTGAATTAGAATAAGATGTCATAATTAAAAATATACATATAAATTAAATTAGGAACAAGTTTGATTTTGTCTAGACTTTTAGATTGTCCTATGGAGCAGGACCAGCATGTTTCCAAACATTCTTATCTTGGATATAATCCTCTAATTTGTAATATCCTTGTTTACAAAGTGTACTTTTAATATGAGTTTTAAATTTTCTTTCATTTAATTGCAATATGTCACAAGGTATTTTGTTGTAGCATTTAACACAGTACCCCATAAAAGATGTATGTACTTTAGATAATCTGAAAAAAGGTTGATCTAATTTATCTTTATTTCTAGTATTAAAATTATGCCTATCACTTATTTTATTAAAAAGATGTTGATTTTTTCTTACATACATAATATTTTCATAAATGAATTGGCAAGGTACCGTCATGATATTAACCTTTTTAAATAGTTCCCTAAGAGATTCGCGACGACGTAGATTGTAAATGGCTCTGACAGCTCTCTTTTGTAAAATAAAAATGGATTCAATGTCAGCAGCCCGACCCCATAGTAAAATGCCATATGACATAATACTGTGGAAGTAACTAAAATAGACCAAACGCGCGGTTTCTACATCTGTTAACTGTCTTATCTTTCTAACAGCATAAGCGGCGGAGCTTAGCCGCCCCGCAATAGATGTTATATGAGGTCCCCATTGTAATTTCTCGTCTAGCGTGATTCCTAGGAAAACTGTCTGATCAATAAATTCTAGTTTTTGGCCATTCAATATGATTTCACATTCGCTACTTCTAACATTCGGTAATTTAAATCTAATGCATTTGTTTTTTTTTTCATTAAGTACTAAATTATTTACCGTAAACCAATCTTGGACCTGAAGAATAGAGTTATTCACGTCGTCAAGATTTTGTGACCGTCGGTCTATTTTAAAGATTAATGATGTGTCATCTGCAAATAACACCATCTTCGGTTGATTTTGAAGTAATTGGGGTAAATCATTGATGTAAACTAAAAAGAGGAATGGACCCAATATCGAACCTTGAGGAACACCCATTGTCATTTCAGACCCTAATGAGTTTACGCCGTTTACTTGAACTTTAACCTTTCTATCTTTCAGGTATGATCTTAGCAAGTCAAGTGCTGCTTTTCTAATTCCATAGTGCTCCAGTTTCATCAGAAGTGTCTCGTGGTTTACGCAATCGAACGCCTTAGAGAGGTCGCAAAAGATTCCAATGGCATCTTGTGCTTCTTCCCAGGCGTTAAAAATGTTCTTTATAAGGGTAACACCGGCGTCAGTAGTGCAACGCCCTTTGGTGAAACCGTACTGGTGTTCATGAAAGATGGAATTTTTATTAAAGTGACGTAACATTTGATTGAGCATCAACTTTTCAAACACCTTACTGAGAACTGGTAGAATTGACACAGGTCTATAATTGTTAGGATCTTTACTATCACCGGATTTGAACAATGGTACTACTTTACTATGTTTCATAAGATCCGGAAAGACTCCTTGGTCAACACTGGTGTTAAATATGAAAGCTAAATAGGGTGCAATAGTTTCGATGAAAGATCTACATACTTTTACAGACATTCCCCAGAGATCTTCTGTTGATTTAATGTTAAGATCTCTAAAAGCTTTTATAACAGCCTGGGGGCTTGTATGCTGAAACCTAAACTCCAAAGGGCATGCCTTTACATTCTTTTTAAGTAAGGCAGCAGAAAGCGTGGGGGATGAATTTAAAGCTTCAGTAGTTTTAAGGGGAATATTAGAAAAAAAGTTTTCAAATTCCTGAGCTATTTCTACATCTGAGTTGATGGGGCCATGTGCAGTCTCTAAATTAAATTCAGTGTTAGGCTGTTTTTTCCTACCTGTTTCATTATTTATTATTTGCCAGGTAGTTTTTATTTTATCATCAGCTGATTTTATTTTATTGCTAATATAAAGAGCTTTAGCTTTTTGGCACACACTTTTAAAAGTTTTTGAATATTTTGCAACATACTGATGAAAGTTTGTATTATTCATATGTTGCTTTAAGCCATAGAGTTCAAAAAGTTTTTCCCTGCTTTTACGAATACCTGGAGTCGCCCAGTCACTAAATAAAAACTTTGTGTGAATATTTTTAGTTTTTAGTGGAAAAGTGTCATTAAACTGCGCGTTTAATATTGAAAAGAACTCGGCGTAGAATTCATTTGGGTCACCTATATTATTAAAATTCTGATCACATAACTTACTGGCCAAAGAATTATTTAATTTCTCTAACTTTTTACATGTAATTGTCCTAAACCTTATTTGAATTTTTTGTAAAGGCATGTAGGAGCTAAATGTTATTTTTTGTCCACTGTGATCAGATGGCAACTTATTTACAATTTCTTTGTGTAAGTAATCACAATTACAAAAAACATTATCAATACAAGTGGCAGAAGAAGCTGTCACTCGGGTTGGTTCAATAAAAACATTTGACAAATCAAATGACCTAAAAAGACTTAACAATCTGACAGTATTCGAGTTATTTTCCAATAAATTAATATTAAAATCTCCACATACTATTATTGACTTACTACTAGTACTAAGTTTCTTTAACACATCTTCCATTACAGAATCAAACACCGATAGATTCTGGTAACTTGGAGGTCTGTATACACATACTATAACATGCTTATCAAGCTCAACACAGGACAATTCAATGGTGTGTTCAACAGACAGTCCGATTATGTCTTTTCGTTCTTTTGATTTAATAGAATTTTTAAGTAATATTAATGATCCGCCATGTATCATACGTTTTCGGCTGAAATGGCTAACTACACAATAATTTTCATAATTAATTGACTTTACTTGATGATCTTTCAACCAATGCTCTGTTAAACAAATGACATCAAACTTGGTGTTTTCCAAAAACAATTCTATTTCCAATAATTTGGAAGCGCAACCTTGGATATTCTGATTAAATAATTTTAAAATATGTTGCACTCCCTTTGGTTTTTTATTATTATTAATTATATTGCCAGAAGATACCTTTTTATTATTCTGTAATAATAATTTGTTATTTGAAGGGGTAACTTCTGTTGTCTCACTGACTAGTTTAAATAGTTATCCGGAGTGACCTCCACAACTACAACTGGAGAGTCTGGATTGCCCGAGTATGTTCCAGCGGGAGGAGAATATCCTATCTGACTGGTAGTAGTCTCCAAGGATGTTGGTATTATAGGTGGTGGTGGTGGTGGTGGTGGTGGTGGTGGATCCTCCTTCGTACAACATATCGATCCATAATTAATCACCATGTTGTTAGTATAACTAGGCAACACGGACTCGTCACTAATACTAGAACTCGTTATATTAGCTATAACCTCGTTAATATTATATGCTATCAACATAGCAATCATATGTCTACATTCCCCAGACAGAGATATAGTTCTCTGAGTTAACTTAATACCACTAACAAACTTGTTAGTGTCAAAAAACAATAATTTGTCTCTATGACAACATGTCAGATTGTGAATAGTATTATTCAACTTATAAATATAATTATTTTCATTGTATGATAAAGTATCTGAGTAAGGAAAAGCACACAACATTAGCTTACCTATGTTTAACTTTAATAAGGTGTTTACACCATCCACTATGTCCTTTCTGGTAATACCAGTGCTATTACCTAATAGCAAAACCATAGTACAATAATTATCAAGGTTTGCATTGGCAATTCTTTTTATCATTTGTTTAAAACTTATGTTATGGTAACTATGATTGGTAAAACTATGGCTTAGGTAATTGAGTAGAATTTTTCCAAAGCCAGAACCTAACTCGTCACAAAAAAATATTGATTTGCTTATCTGTGTGGTCTCTGCTGGAAGAGCTAACACCGGAAGGGGTAAGTCAGACTGAGGTTGAAGAGGTGGTGGTTGGTTGGCACCGCTGCATGAAAGATCATTTGTCAGAGACTCATACCTCTCAGCATTGTACTTCACCAAATCCAGGAGTTCTCCAGCCTCAAACAAGCGGTCACTTAGTTGTCGTTGTGGTGTCTGTATTTAAATCACAAGTGTGTGTAAAGTGTCTATGTTTGAATGAAACAGCTATAACACGGTAAATTGATATAGGGTGTCAATTTGCTTTACAATTAATTTCCCTGACTGTAATCTATTTGCAATGGAAAAATGACAGTACAAATAAAAATTATTTTCACAAAAGTCACATTTAAAAAGTTTTGATATCTTACTTTTCTAGAATCGAATCATCATCTGTCTAGCCTTTTCCCAACTATGTTGGGGTCGGTTTCCGGATGCAGCTGAATACCAGTATTTTACATGGAGCGACTGCCTATCTGACATCCACAACCCAGTTACTGGGTAATATCTGACAACCAGTCTTACCAAGGTGATAAACCTTGGTAAGACTGGTTGTCAGACTTTCGGGCTTCTGACTACCCGTAACGACTGACAAAGATCCACGAATGACAGCCGGGACCAACGGCTTAACGTGCTTTCCGAGGCACAGAGGGGTCACGGTATGTAAAGATGGTCAACCATCCACAGACGAACCACGGTAAGCGTAGCTTTACCTGATCGATCGACCTGTGCGGCTGTTATACAAAATGAACAAGGAAAAATCAAAAATTAAAACTGTGGTTTAATTATTGTTGCGTGGTGAATAGCAATAAATAAATTGCTGGAACAAGTTATTTGCGTTTAATTGGGGAGCGCAAACATGCCGTCATACATCAGTTACAATTTTATGAAAGGCAGGTAGTTTGGTAAGAAGCACAATAAATATGATGATAATTCGGGTTTCAATATTCCTTTGGGCAATTGAATATAATCACTAGCTTCTGCCCGCGACTTCGTCCGCGTGAAATTTCACCCACCCCCCATTCACACTCTTAGGGGTGGAATTTCGAAAAACCCTTTCTTAGTGGATACCTCTTCACAAAGAACGCACCATCCAAATTTTATGTCTCTAGGACCAGCGGTTTAAGCTGTGCGTTGATATATCTATGTATTGGATTTTAAATTTTATATATAAAGAAAATTGCTTTGGGGTAGCAAAGTAAGGTGCCTCTTTAACCACTGACATGCCCCTCTCCCCGCGTGACGTCGTCTAGAATGTCCGAATGTCCCAGAACATTTTTTGTCGGTGCGCCAAGTGGTTATTCATAAACGTTATGTATTGCTTAGCTACTGTTTATCTTTCGACGGTCACAATTACTTTAGGACGCTAGATGGCGCTACGTTTCTTTCGAATCATGATTGAAATATGACCCGACTTTCTGAGTAGTGTTCAAACAAAAATTACTAGGCTTGCATGTGTGGTGTTCACTATAATTTAAATGTTAACTTATGAAACATCAGAAGCTAAGTTCACGGTTCCAAAATTTTAATAGTATGTTACAGCATGAATTCACGATAGTACGAGTATTTCAATCATTAGTAATTATGCTTTTAATAGGATTTGGATGAAAATGTGCACACAGAAAGCGCGAGCACACGGTGCGGTGCGGCGGCGGCGCCGCACCGCAAAGATTTCGACCTATCGGCGGGCACCCGAGCTGCTTGTGTGCCCGCCGATTCGGCAAAATTTTGCGATGCGGCGCCGCACCGCACCGTGTGCTCGCGCTCAGATAGTTTATTATAACTTGGATTAACACATAGGGTGCTTATACCGGCAATACATTTAAGTGCGCATTCCACCAAACTTTTATGCCTAGAATAAGTCATCCTGAGAATAAATTTTGAATTTTTGACAGCTTTTCCATACTAGAACTGTCAGACCTCAATTTAACGACTTTGGTAAAATCAGCCCTCAGTGGGATAATTTCCGACCTCCCTTGGGGTAAGACGCGGGCAAAAGCTAGTCGTTTATAAATAAACCCCTGATTGTAAATTAGCAAATTGGCTACCAACTGAAATTGTCTATACCTATATTAAAATCACAACTGTCATTTTTTGACAGTTGCGTAAAATGGATATAACGTGACAAAATGGCGTAGTGTGTCAATTTGATTAATAAATAATTTTTCTGACTTTACTACAACAATGCAATGGTAATTTACCTGACTGTACCTAAGTATGAGGCAAAAGAAGTCTGTAAGTATCGCAGCAGGTGGGGTTATATAGTTTCTGCCTACCCTCAAGGGAAGAAGGCATGAGTTTCATTATGATATTCACCAATCAGAAGTTGTTATGGCACACGGCATGCAAGCTACTTGCAGACTTTTGTGCAAGTTACAGGCATGTGTATTCCGGGCTTATAACGCAGTGTGCCTAAGTCGCGTTATGCCTAGACCAAACGAGATGTGGGCGTATTGTGACTTAGGTCAATTCCGTTTTGCGCCGAGCACTCGGTTCTGTCGAGTAACTGGCGGAACAAACTGCGCTACACGAGGAGGCTTCCTCATGCATCCAAAGCTTTTCTCATACCTCAAAAACATTCCCAAGGAGGGTTGGTGTCAGGCCGACTATAAAACAGCGCCAAAATCTCTAACCAAATTACACCACTACTTTTTTCAGAAACTTTAATCAGCCGACACCACAAAACATACCTTTTTCCGTATCCCAATTCGCCAATTACATAAGCAGTGTTAAGTCCCATTGTCGGGACATTCCTTTTCATCCGATACAGTCCTGAAAACGGATTGTTTGTGGCGATAATAAAGCCAGTGCTACACCGTTAGATAACACAATAAGCTCAGCGAAATGCTGGCAAGTTAAGGTTGTTACACACGAGACGACACGTGTTTCATTCTTGAGGACTTGTGTTTGAAGATTTTCCACTTGTATTTTATTTTAGGTTTTATTGTAAGTTAAGGTGTTTACTTGTCGTGTATTTTCTTCAATCTTTAAGGTTTTTATTTTCTATTGTTACATTTTCCGGTCAGAGTTTTGTGTTAAGCTGTTTTATAAGTACTGAACTGAAGCTTAGAAGTTATGTGGTTAGTCTACACGAGGCAGTACCAGGTACCAGGGTTGCTTCTTTTTAGGGTTCCGTACCCAAAGGGTAAAAACGGAACCCTATTACTAAGACTTCACTGTCTGTCCGTCCGTCCGTCCGTCCGTCCGTCTGTCTGTCACCAGGCTGTATCTCAAGAACCGCGGTAGCTAGACAGTTGAAAATTTCACAAATTATGTATTTCTGTTGCCGCTATAACAACAAATACTAAAAACAAAATAAAATAAATATTTAAGGGGGTTCCCATACAACAAACGCGATTTTTTGCCCTTTTTTGCTCGATATCAATAATGGCACCAGGTAGGCACTTGAAATATTCACAAAATACTCAGTTGTATTTTTACTTTAATAATAAATAACAAAATTAAAATAAAATAAATATTTAAGGGGGGCTCCCATACAACAAACGTGTTTTTTTCGGCGTTTTTGCCTTGTGGTACGGAACCCTTCGTGTGCGAGTCCGACTCGCACTTGGTCAGTTTTTTATATTTATTTAAGAAATTTTTATACATAAAGTACATGTCATTTCAATACCCTAACTTAAACTAAACTACATCTACTTGCAAAGTTATAACTTACGACTAAATAACATAAACAGCGCTTTAGCGGCTTCAGACAAAGGAGAGGACAACATCTCGTATAACATGTACCCACATTAGTTTTGCTCAAGTCGAAATTACCTATAAAGAACTCTCGATCCGTCTCGTAACGTACACATTCCACCAACAGGTGATAAACGTCTTCAATTACACCGCACACGTCACAATTTGGAGAATCTGATTTCCTCATCATGTGTCCGAACTTGTTAAGTGGAACGTGACCAGATCTTAACCTGAACGCTGTTACAATCAAAGATCTACTCAAACTCACATTAATGAGCCATGGTATTCGAGGAGGCTCACATTGTATTGTTTTATACCGAACTAGCTTCTGCCCGCGACTTCGTCCGCGTGAAATTTCACCCTCCCCTCATTCACCCTCTTAGGGGTGGAATTTCGAAAACCCCTTTCTTAGTGGATACCTACTCTTCACAAAGAACACACCCTCCAAGTTTCATGTCTCTAGGACCTGCGGTTTGGGCTGTGTGCTGATATATCAACAATCAGTCAGTCAGTCAGTTTACCATTTTATATATATAGATTCCTTTTTCAAAAGATCTCTCATTAAAGTATTCCGTCCACTGTCCACTTATTGTGACAGTACTTTTTGTATTTAGGCAACAACTCAGTGTAATTTGGCAAAATTAGAACCTCCTTTCCATCTACTGCTGCTTTTCTCGCCAACATATCAGCCTCCTCGTTACCTCTATAGAGGTATGAGGAACAGGGTGTAAAGTTCACTCGTATTCTATAGAAAAGGGAGGATCCTCCGACCAGACGGGTGTTGTGTCTGGCGGGCAACTGCCCGATGATTCATGTCGGGCCGTTGTCTATTCTAGTTCTATCTATTCTAGTTGCGCGGTAAACTCTGCTTGCGCGATGCAGGATTTTGCGTAACGTCAGTATGACGCGTTGTTCGCATGTGGCGTTGTAGATACCGCTACACCTCTGATGCCAATATGTGATGGAATCCACTGCAATTTCCACTGAATGTCCTTTAAATTGTTCTCATAAATTTCAGAGAGGATGTCATAAGCTATTATAAGTACTGAACTGAAACTTAGAAGTTATGGTGGTTAGTCTATAGTCTACACGAGGCAGTGGGTACCAGGGTTACTTGACCCCCACACTCGTATTAGATTGGTCAAACATGTGACCATATTTGGCAAATCTGGCATCCTCAGCATTCACAAGGGCAATTCTCGTATTTTTAACAACGTTCGCATTCAAATTTTTGTCTGGATCTGTGGAATTACATAAAATGTTCCTAAATTTTTTACTACTTTTGACATTGATTGTCGCTGAGATGAGATTGCGGCTAGATTTTAATTACGGGATCTTCAGATCTGTTACCAACTTAGATGACTGGGTGATCCTTTTATCACAGCTTGAAAAATTCTAAATTATTCTAGAAGGTTAACCTCACAAGATTAGAATTAGGTTAAGCATGCAGAAGTTGTACGTTGTAGCGGTATCTACATCGCCACATACGAACTACGCATCACAATGACGTCACGCAAAATCCTGCATCGCGCAAGCAGAGTTTACTGCGCAACTAGCATACATATTACACAACGTCTCGACATCAATCGTCGGGTAGTTACCCACCAGACACAACACCCGTCTGGTCGGAGGATCTTCCCTTTTCTATGGTGGATGAGTAAACTATACCCCTATGCCTGATTCCCCTATGAATGAGTTTTTCTCCTATTATCACAGTTGTTATATCGAAGCATTTTTGCTTGGTTTTAGTATTTACCGAAAGGTCTTTGACCCCAACATCCAAAGATATCATGAACGCTGGGATATGATTCTTCCGGCTGGAAAACCACTCATTATGAAGAGAGAAAATGGCGTGAATATGAACTGAATACAATATAATACTTTCCTTTTATTATGTCTAGCTTCGAATACAAGTTAATCTGGCCATTCTTAGATATGCCGTGGGATTCTTATTTATTGTGAACCTTTCCGGGCGGTTGTGATAGCCTAGTAACCGTTATAGATATATAAAGGAAATGGTTTTGGAATATATATGGTAATGGTTCCTCTAGACAGTTGTTATGGGTCCAAGAAATGATACTCAGCGAAAAAAAAACTCATATTTTGTAGGGTTTCGTACCCCAAAGGGTGCCAAGAGAACTCTATTGCAAAGCCTTCGCTGTCCGTCCGTCTGTCAGTCTGACTGTCAGCGGGCTGTATCTCATGAACCGTGCGTAAGAAGTGGACAGTTGTAATTTTCACAGGGCGTGTATTTCTATTGCCGCTATAACAGCAAAAAAAAAAAAAAAGTTATTAAAAATTAAAGGAAGTCTCCATACAAGAAACGTGATTTTTCGGTGTTTTTTTCCTTGTTGTGCGGAACCCTTCGTGTGCGAGTCCAACTCGCACTTGGCCGGTTTTTTTTTCAGCTCTTATGACACCTCTGGATAAGATTTTTCTTTGCCAATAACTGTATAAGCTGATATATGATATTTAATAAACCATCTGTTTATGCTGGAAATATACCATACTTTTTAGGCTATAATTAAAAGAAAGAAAAGAAAGAAAAATGCGTTTATTGGCATTACAGCAAAATAAATAAAAAACAGAAAACAAAGATTATAATGCCAAAAGGGCCTCAGCTCAGCATAATGTCAGCTGATATATATGTATGATTTCCTCTTAATACATATTATAATACTAAATACAAAAAATTCTTAATACTAAAAACATTTAGTCTTCCGGTTGTTAACCCTACATATTCAATTATCAGCAGGCGAATTTCCGTAATTAAAAACGATCTCATCTCACCGCCAATCAATGTCAAAAACTTGACAAAAGTTTGAGGTATTTTTGACTGATCAGTCTGTGAACGTTCTTAATATTACGAGAATTGTCCCTCTGACACCAGGGGGATTCCGGTGCGAAAAAAGAATGGTGCTATCGGTAATGTATAGCTCCATCTCCCTCTTACACTGGAATCATGATGGCGTTTAATGCCATCGTCATAATACGGCACCCTAATTGCGTAACACACTATTACTATCAATTTGAATAATTTTGAAGCATTTTGCTAATACAGTGTGAGTCTTCATAATATGCACCTAACGAAATGAGGGAAACTAAGCTTAATTTTATCGACGAAAAAAAAAAAAAAAAAAAAAAAAAAAAATTAGCATTTTAAAAAAAAAAAATTCGCTGCTGTGACCCCCTGTGTAAACAATCGCCCCTCAATTGAGAATTATGGTTTGTTTTAAACAAAAATCTGATATTTTTTCATCAATTTTTATAATAATTGTAAAATTACTCAATAAAAGCCCTGATTACCTATCCTTTTTGATTACTTTAAATTATTCTCCATCGTATCAGCTTTCTAAACGTAAAAATATCATGTTTATAACTCAATCACAACATTTCCTATCAACTGTTAAAGAAAGGCCTTGCAATCACCATACTTTAGCAGGTAAAGATCCTTTTAAAATTTTTTTATTTTTTCAAATAGATTTTCCGTCGATAAAATTAAGCTATGTTTCCCTCATTTCGTTATGTGCACATTATGAAGACTCACACTGTATATTGCTCCATATGTTCAAAAAATGTGTTTGCTCAACAACGTAAATAACGCAGTGGGTGTTGTTCAACTGTCAAATGAAACCCATTGCTACTGATAGTGAGTTACGCAATTACCCTGCCTGTCAGGCTGTCCAGTGTCATTAGGCCTTCTCTTCAATCAAGATACCACCAAATTAAGGGATACCGTGGCACCCCTGGCACGGGCAACTGAAGGAACACGGGTAGGTTTTAGATATTTGATAATTTCCAAAAATACCACCAAATTAATATGCCGTTCAACTAATATCCAATATGATTGAAACGATAAATAGTTTCAAGACAAGGTTGTCAAACTCTAGCTAGTCGATGAACATAGCTGAAGTAGTTTGCTGTTCTAATGAAGTTTCAGCATTATTGGCAGCTAAATCTTAGCTAGTATATCGAAATTGCTGGATATTTTGCTAGACCTAGCCTACATACCTATTACCTACCAAGCTTATTATACTTCCATAGCCCAATTGGTATTTGGACGATTTATTCATAATCAGCCTGGAATGTTCCCACTGCTGGGACACAGGCCTCCTCTCTGTGAGAGGGAGTGGGCCGTAATCCACCACGCGGGGCTTGTGCGGGTTGTTACATGTCTTCGAATTTTTGGTTCTAGGAGATGCCGGTTTCCTTACGTTGTTTTCCTTCACCGTTTTGAGAACAGTGGTGATGAAAAAATTTACACATGGTAAAGCGCCGTTCGAACCCAGACAGGGTTCGAACCTACGACCTACAACTCGTAAGTCGCGGCCGTTACCACTAGGCCACCACTGCTCTTTGGACGATAGAAACAAGTAATTTTCCCCATAGACCAATTGGTCAAATTTAAATTGGTCCATGGAGCGCTACTGTTGAGCGTGAGGGGTTCGACTCCTAGGTTGGGCAAATTGTTATTGGGTTTTTCTATCACGAATATCTCAGTAGCAGCCTAGGCTCGCCCTTATTACATGGAACTTAACGGCGAAATCTGGATGTACTATAGGTACACCTCTGCCTAACCTTTCGGAGAGTACAGGCGTGATGTTATGTTGTACTTAAGGTCTATTCAAATTTATGTCGGCAATTGATGTTTTTTCAAGTTAAACAAATATCATACACACATATTAAACAATTACAAACTATTTACACTAGAAACTAAATTAAATGAATAACTAACTTACTATACAAATAAATACAAAAACAAAGGATGGTAATTAAGTTGATTTCAGAGTGAATAGCACTATTGAAAAATTTCTGAAGTTGTAGCGTAAACTGAACTTTATTGTGCAGGAATTACAGTTATTTTGCCATTAATTCATATTTGCTTACATTTTTGGCAATTAAATCGCGAACGCAGTTGTTAATTGATATCCTTTCACTATTTTAAAATCATAAAAATTACATGACGTATCTTGTAACAAAGGTGCCGCGGTCGTCGTCGTCACATAAAGGCAACATTACACGGTTCAACCAAATCGCTTCATCTTGATTGAAAGCCAATTATATATAATTATACTGTATGTTTTGACGTCAAATACAATTACCTTGGTATGATTTAGTCAAAGCGGATACGTAATTAATTTTCCCTTGTAGACATTTTCAGCAGTAGAGCCAAGTTTGGAAATCCCTCAATACCGCATACAGTGCAGGGCCGCAGGTCCTAAAACAGTTATCGGTGGAATGCGGTCAAAAACCACACAGTAACGAGGAATAAGGGGAAGAATTGGATCTATCCCTTGATTGATTCTGGAGTTTCCTACCCTATCTTTTGCACAGGAATCTTTTTTTTGGAAAATAAAATGTATTTTTTTTTATTTCACACTTGCTGCACCCCGCGGTTTCATCCGCATAAGTTTCGATCCCGTAGAAATATCGGGATAAAAAGTATCCTATGTGTTAAATCCAGGAAATTGTCTATCTATGTGCTAATTTTCATCCAAATCTGTTCAACGGTTTACGCGTGATTGAGTAACAAACATCCAAACATCTTTACAAACTTTCACATTTATAATATTATTAGTAGGATAAACCTTCATGGGAACTTATGAAAGGACAGAAGCTTGGTGCATGGTTCCAATTGGTCGTTTCCGAGAAAAGCCGGCAACAAAATGGTTAGGTACTCTTTTAAAAATAAAAATATATGGTAATAAAAAAAAGACATTTTTATCACGCCTGATTTTATAATAAAAAAAAATGTATTTCATTCAGAATACCTATTTAAATGTCCAGTATATTTTTGTCTTCTCGTCCCACATACCGCAGTGTCTCAAGATGAAAGTCTTTGACCAGAGCGTGTTACCAGTGATGACTTATGGCACTGAAACGTGGTCGCTCACAATGGGCCTTATAAGAAGGCTAAAAGTCACCCAAAGGGCAATGGAGAGGGCTATGCTTGGAGTTTCCCTGCGTGATCGAATCAGGAACAAGGAGATCCGCAAGAGAAGCAAGATAACCAACATAGCCCGAAGAATTGCCAAACTTAAGTGGCAGTGGGTAGGGCACATTGCTCGCAGAACAGATGGCCGATGGGGCCGAAAGGTTCTGGAGTGGCGATCGCGTACCGGAAGACGTAGCGTTGGAATGCCTCCCAAAAGGTGGTCCGATGACCTTGTGAAGGCCGCAGGAACCCGTTGGATGCGAGAAGCACAGGACCGGTCGAAGTGGAGGTGCTTGGGAGAGGCCTATGTCCAGCAGTGGACGTCTTTCGGCTAAAATGATGATGATGATTTAAATGTCCATATTTTGTTAGTATAACCGAGGAAAAATTTCTACGCTAGGGTGTTTAGAATCATGTACTGAATTCTGTGCTCTGTATTGTGTGCCCTGCTACCTATTGCGTGCCAGGTGCAATATTAAAAGGAACATATCTAAAACAGTGGAACATCAAAGCAGTTATCTCTATAAGTCCGATGTAGCAGTGTAAAGTAAATCTTATCACGACATATTTCCAGCTACTTCCGCCGCTCCTTTGTCGTCGAAACAAAAAGATTTATCTCGGGGTCCTCCAACGGCCGCTGTTCTAATGGGGGTCAGCTTGTTGGCTTTTACTCGTCGTGATATCTGTGTGGGAGGGATTTTAGTTTTGTTTTGTTTTTATCTAAAAAACTTAAAAGGACTTTTTTATTGGATTCTTTTTTCTTCCTCCGTAATAATTGCCCTGTCAGTTATAACCACTGTAGGTCGGTTTAAGATATTTCCAGCCTACTCGTATTACGTCCTTTTTTCAAACGAAAGGTTTTCTTTTCCATACTCAAATATATATTTTTTTAATAAAAATATATAAATTTATATAATATACATTACGCTTCATTTCCACGAAAGGTTAGGCAGATGTGTACAGTCAACAAAGGAGTTAAGTATACAGGAGCGTCGGATATTGTTGAAGTTTACTGAGAAACCGATGGATATTCTCGAATAAAATTTTAGTTTATTAATAGAAAACAAACAGCTCATTTATTAAATTAATTTTCAGTCCAGAACATCCATCGGTTTCTTAGTAAACTTCAACAATATCCGACGCTCCTGTATACTTAACTCCTTTGTTGACTGTACCTACCTACAGTAAACACACAGTTTTATTTAAGTTCTATGTAATAGAGGGCGAGCCTATTGCCATCAACCGTAAACAAATCCAGAAACTCAATAAGAACCTTACTTATTTATATTGAAAGATTGCTGCCCATATTCATCTCAACTCTACAGGGTCATATTAAATTAGCTAGCGAAACTCTGTAGACGTGACGTATCGATATCAGCTAAATATGATAAAAATAAATAAATTTGATGATTTTTTTTGGGGTCATCGACCGCTGTTAGTGTATTTACTTGAAATATCAGTTTAAAAATCCGTTTTTTTTTTGGGTAAACTTCACAGACGTGATTGGTATTGACATTTAAAAACAGCAGTAATGTAATTAAAACGATTTGGAATATTATTAGTAGTGAAACGGGAAGATCTAGTAACCGAAATACTGACTACAGCCTGTCTATTAATGACAACATAATAAAATCAGACACACAAGTCGCCGAGGCATTCGAAATTTTATTTTCAGATATTCCCGTTTCAACTACTAAATCACTAAACTCATCACCTTCTGTTGCTGAGTCTTTGCTTAAGGAAAATGTTAATGGTTGCGATTCGGAATTTCATTTTGAATATATTACCTGTAGAGATATAATTAAAACCTTTCACACTTTAAATGTAAAAAAGACTGCAGATCTGTGGGGTGATTCTGTAGAAGTAGCCAAGTCTATTATTGACATTGTAGCGCCTACTCTAGCTATTATCTTTAATAGTTGTATTGACAATGGGGAGTTTCCTGACCTTATGAAAAATAGTAAAATAATACCTTTGTTTAAATCAGGTAGTACATCAGACCCCACAAATTATAGACCTATTTCTGTACTACCTACCTTTAGTAAAATTTTTGAGAAATTAATTTTAGACCAAATGCAAAGATTTTTTAATAAACATAAATTATTACATAGCAAACAGTTTGGTTTTACAAGGGGTCGTTCAACTACTGATGCCGGCGTTGAACTATTAGGACATATTTATAATGCATGGGAAGACAAATGCGATGCTTTGGGCATCTTTTGTGATTTGTCCAAGGCATTCGATTGCGTTCTTCACGAAACGTTAATCAGGAAAATCCGCCACTACGGGATCCGAAACACTTCTCTGGATCTTCTTATTTCATACTTGAGTAAAAGGATTCAGAGCGTTGACGTTAATGAAAAAAGATCACCCGGATCTATAGTAACAATGGGAGTCCCACAGGGCTCAATTCTTGGTCCTTTCTTGTTTCTCATTTATATTAATGACTTGCCGTACCTCATAAAGGATCATCATGATATAGTGTTGTTTGCAGATGACACTTCTCTTTTGTTTAAACTTAAACGTCAGCAGTTGGTTACTGACGATGTAAATAGCGCGATCTCGAAAGTAGTCCACTGGTTCAATGTTAATAATTTGCTTCTAAACGAGAAGAAAACCAAATGCATTAAGTTTACGCTACCCCACGTAAGGCAGGTGAAAACTAATGTGTTGATAAAGGGCGAGGAATTGAATCCTGAAGACAACACAGTATTCTTGGGCATAACTTTGGATGCTAAGCTTCAGTGGGGTCCACATATAGATAAATTGTCAAAAAAGCTAAGTTCTGCAGCATACGCTGTTAGAAAAATTCGAAATTTAACTGATATAGAGACTGCTCGTTTAGTGTACTTTAGCTATTTTCATAGTGTAATGTCGTACGGTATTCTATTGTGGGGAAATGCCGCCGATATTCAGACTATCTTTGTTTTGCAGAAGCGAGCTGTTCGATCAATTTATAAATTAAGTCCGAGACACTCTCTCAGAGACAAATTTAAAGAGATTAATGTAATGACTGTGCCTTCTCAGTACATTTATGAAAATCTTTTATATGCTCATAAAAATATAAAATTGTTTAAAAAATACAGTGATATCCATAATATAAATACTAGAAACAAACACAAATATGTTGTACCTACAACCAGGCTCAAGAAAATAGGTGGCTCGTTCAGATGCCAATGTATACGCTTTTACAATAAACTACCAAGCCACGTTCAAGATCTAAGCCTTAATAAATTCAAATCTTTCATTAAACGTAAGTTGTGCCAGAAAGCCTTTTATACCGTTAAAGATTATATTGAGGACAAAAAGGCTTGGGATTGAAATGAAATGAAATGAAATGATTTTATTTGTAAGTAGGTTTGTACAAACACTTTTACACGTCAATCATGTTTTTTTTTTTTAAACTAGATGAAGTCGGCGTTTCCTATCTGACTACTCTGAGAAGAAAGGCCGAAACAAACTCAGAGGTCACAGTCTCTTTTAAAGTCCAGACATAATCTTGGTCAGGTTATATGAAGACCATGTAGATCGATGTCTGAGGTGGTCTTTTGAGGAAAGAACCACACAGATTGAGAGGACCTGTCCAGTCAGTGCACGCATTTGTCAAAAATCGTGCAGCTCAACTCAAGACTTAAGGAGCTCAACGATTCGACGAACAATACCAAAGAAAGGACATTTGGGTAGGCCACATAAATTACTCAAACTGCCAGACCATGAAAAAAAAAAAAAACAGAACAGAGAGAATAATAAAAAAAATATATATAAGTATGTAAAAAGACCCACATCGTCTTCACATTCACAATGAAAAAATAATATAATACTTTACAAAGTAAGCAAATGTCAAAGTTTAAAAAAAATATTCATCAATGTCAATGTGTATTAAAAAGAAAAAAATCATTCAAAATGCAGAAATTGGAAGCAGCTCAATCCCAAGCCTTTTTGTCCTCAATATAATCTTTAACGGTATAAAAGGCTTTCTGGCACAACTTACGTTTAATGAAAGATTTGAATTTATTAAGGCTTAGATCTTGAACGTGGCTTGGTAGTTTATTGTAAAAGCGTATACATTGGCATCTGAACGAGCCACCTATTTTCTTGAGCCTGGTTGTAGGTACAACATATTTGTGTTTGTTTCTAGTATTTATATTATGGATATCACTGTATTTTTTAAACAATTTTATATTTTTATGGGCATATAAAAGATTTTCATAAATGTACTGAGAAGGCACAGTCATTACATTAATCTCTTTAAATTTGTCTCTGAGAGAGTGTCTCGGACTTAATTTATAAATTGATCGAACAGCTCGCTTCTGCAAAACAAAGATAGTCTGAATATCGGCGGCATTTCCCCACAATAGAATACCGTACGACATTACACTATGAAAATAGCTAAAGTACACTAAACGAGCAGTCTCTATATCAGTTAAATTTCGAATTTTTCTAACAGCGTATGCTGCAGAACTTAGCTTTTTTGACAATTTATCTATATGTGGACCCCACTGAAGCTTAGCATCCAAAGTTATGCCCAAGAATACTGCGTTGTCTTCAGGATTCAATTCCTCGCCCTTTATCAACACATTAGTTTTCACCTGCCTTACGTGGGGTAGCGTAAACTTAATGCATTTGGTTTTCTTCTCGTTTAGAAGCAAATTATTAACATTGAACCAGTGGACTACTTTCGAGATCGCGCTATTTACATCGTCAGTAACCAACTGCTGACGTTTAAGTTTAAACAAAAGAGAAGTGTCATCTGCAAACAACACTATATCATGATGATCCTTTATGAGGTACGGCAAGTCATTAATATAAATGAGAAACAAGAAAGGACCAAGAATTGAGCCCTGTGGGACTCCCATTGTTACTATAGATCCGGGTGATCTTTTTCCATTAACGTCAACGCTCTGAATCCTTTTACTCAAGTATGAAATAAGAAGATCCAGAGCAGTGTTTCGGATCCCGTAGTGGCGGAGTTTCCTGATTAACGTTTCGTGAAGAACGCAATCAAATGCCTTGGACAAATCACAAAAGATTGAGCTGCTTCCAATTTCTGCATTTTGACAGATTTTTTTCTTTTTTATATACACATTGACATTGATGAATATTTTTTTTTTTTTAACCAATGACATTTGCTTACTTTGTAAAGTATTATATTATTTTTTTATTGTGAATGTGAAGACGATGTGGGTCATTTTACATACTTATATATATTTTTTTATTATTCTCTCTGTTAGTTTTTTTTTTTTCATGGTCTGGCAGTTTGAGTAATTTATGTGGCCTACCCAAATGTCCTTTCTTTGGTATTGTTCGTCGAATCGTTGAGCTCCTTAAGTCTTGAGTTGAGCTGCACGATTTTTGACAAATGCGTGCACTGACTGGACAGGTCCTCTCAATCTGTGTGGTTCTTTCCTCAAAAGACCACCTCAGACATCGATCTACATGGTCTTCATATAACCTGACCAAGATTATGTCTGGACTTTAAAAGAGACTGTGACCTCTGAGTTTGTTTCGGCCTTTCTTCTCAGAGTAGTCAGATAGGAAACGCCGACTTCATCTAGTTAAAAAAAAAAAAACATGATTGACGTGTAAAAGTGTTTGTACAAACCTACTTACAAAAAATAAAATCATTTCATTTCATTTCAAAAACGATAAAACACATTTTCTTAACTCGTAATTCAGGTTACAACACAACCAGCTGTCGTTGACCCCTAAGAAAAAACATCAAATCTTTATTATTTTTATTATAACGTGTTTAGATAAGTATCACGTTTGCAGAGTTTCGCTCGCGAATTTAATTTGAACCTGTATATCTCTCGTGGTTCGATTTCTGAGTGAGAAAGAAAAATGCGTTTATTGGCATGTCAGCAAAATAAATACACCTTAAAACTATAAAAAAAGAAAACAAAGATCATAATGCCAAAAGGGCCTCAGCTCAGCATAATGTCAGATGACAACACAAGGTGTACCACCTGACGCTGATTTTCAGCTGCAACCCACATGGAGTCTGACAATAATTTTATAAAAATCAGGAAACTGGCGTTGTTGACATCTACCTTGCTTACTTCAGGGATTGCAAACGAGACACGATTTAATATTTATTGGGGCTCAACATCTATGACAATAGGGACACTTTTAATATCAAATTATTAAATTCTTGCTCAGAATGACGTGATGTGCACATTTTTCATATTATTGCGGAAAAAAATTAAACTCAAACTCGAAGCATTTATTTCAGTTAAACCATTTACAGGCACTTTTGAATTGACATATTATTATTTCCTTTATTTAATTAAATAACACATATAAATTATATTTTTAAATATTAGAATATAAAATATATATAAAAAAAATAAAAACATAAAAACAGTAGCCCACCGGTATCGGGAACAGGGTCCAAGCTACCGGCGGTCAGGGCTCCAGAGAGCTCCAGAGAGGGCTATCGCACCATGTAAAATACACCATGTAAAGTATAAACATTAGCATAAATTAACCGGTCAGACTGGAAGCCGTTTGAGTTGTCAAATAGTCGGTCAGTTCAGAAATTTGTAGCTAGTGGCCTATTCCAAAATGTAGATCTCTATGGAGAAGAACAAGCAAGAAACTCCAAGAACACTCTTTTAAATCAAGATATTACAAAATCCTGGGTACATTATTTTTGTTGCTTCTATAATTATGTGAGAACATCAGTTCCTGTAACGTGTCGCCGAGAGGACATGCAGGACATGATAATATTAAGTGGTCCCATCGTATGTGGAACAGCACCACATTTATACTCCAATATACTGAGTTATATAATTAATAATAATAATTTATTTTATTTGTCAGATCACTAGATCGAATTAAATAAATAAATAATAAATACAATATTAACATTTCTAGATGTTAGTAACAATTAAACTTATGCTATGTTAGTAGAGACTACAGACAGGATGGTATAATACCAAGCTTTATAGACACCTAGGTAGGTAGGTATTTTTTTTTGTTTCTTACGAAATTAACCCTTACCATGATGTGACCTTTTATTATGCAAAAGAAAATTTTCCCCGTTGTTTTAAATGAGACGAAATTCTGTTGTACAAAAGTAATCACTTGAATAAATAATTTTTAATTTATGTTGCCTGGAATTTTGTTTAAGGCTTCATTAGTAGATTGTTTGCTAAGGGAGCAAACAACTATTTTGAAGGCGAGAGTGGTGTGTGTGAGTTCTCGCTGCGCTCAGGATTCTACTTTAGAACACCTCGCTGATCTCGGGATTCTATTTTAGTATCCTTCACTCTGCTCTGGATTCAAATACGTCACTCGAGCTTAAAATAGTGTTGCTCCCGAGGTGGACACTCTACTTTTTATCACCCTCTATGAAAAAATAAGTAAGTGCCACTTATGAATAAGAATAGTACGTTTATTTATTTACATACAATTACTTGAGGAAGACACTCATTTTTTATAAAACTAAGTAAAATCCTAATTTAAGTAAACAATTACAAACGAAGGTAGAATGCTTTTAGCGCGTTTTTTATTTTTTCACCAACTTTTTTTTTCATTATACAGCCCGTTACTTGTTCATACAATGTTCGTGATTGATCTCTACGGTGGTTGGAATTTTTACTAACAATATACACATTCCAAATTCAAATCACCTTTAGTCCCTAGGGATTAAAGAGCTATTTTAGTCCCTGTTTACGAAGAATACACTAGCTCTTTTTGAATAGATGTGAAAAAAAAAAAATTTAAAGCAGAAATTTTGTCAGGTGTTACAATGAAAAACTTTTCTAATTAAATTACCAGTTTGAAATTAATTATGAAAAATATTGAATTTAATTAGCTTTTGACCCTTAGATAAAATGTCTAATTTGCTAAAGCTGTTGAATATTTATAGATACATATTATTATGAGTATTACACCGCAGACATATTATCTACTATTATTTCGGTCCCGCATAACATAAAATAGAACAAAGGAATGATAATAAGGCTAATCTAATCTAACAATGAGTCGAGTCTAGGTAATTAGTAGATTGCGAAAGGCCTAAAGTGTTCGCTCTGTATAATGCCGGGGTCTCACGGCCCGTTAACTGATAGGCCATGTCAGGCGTTGCTACGCCTGTCGAGGACTGTGCCGAGCTGCTATTCCAACATGTCAAGTGATACGGAGCGCATGACTGTGTGAGCAGCCACTGTGGTTTTATTTAGTGGTCAACATTGCAAAAAGCTAAAAGAAACGCGCCCGTACAGGCTGTACAGATCCTGACAGGTGCCCCCGCACCGCGTCACGCCGCGCCTTTGAACTTACCAACTCCCGATGAACCGGACGGGCGACGACAGGCCACCACAGACCTCATCGGATGCGGTGGTACCCACGGCCTGTTGGCCTGGCCTGGAACAAAGTGGGAAGTGGAACCGCAGCATTAAATAACTCAACCTTCGCTTCTAGTTTGTCAGGCCGTACAAGGTCATACCCAAACCAACGACGCTATAGATCACGTTATTGTTTGTCCTTTTTAGGAATGCGAAAGTGGCACCCTGACCACGGGGCTCGTATCTGAAATTTTCAAATATATTTTCGGTGTTGTCTCATCATGCCGCACCTATTCAGTTATCAAATTTTCGCCTTGCTATGCTTGTTCAAAAACGCTCTCGGCTCCCCTACCATTGAGTGGCAAGTGCTAACAAAGTATGGCTAAGCAGTTCCAAAAGGAGTTATTTTGATGAAGAACTCTGAGAAGTTTTTTTTTCAAAAGTTTTGGTAGGTAGGTATTTTTTTTTGCTTAGGCTACTGCAATGAAATATTATCATTTTGCAATTACCTACTTTTACCGCTTGTGTGTGTGTTTGTCACTTGGCACTTGCCTTGTGTGTGTTGGTAGGTAATATTTTTTTCTATAGGTACAATACGACCTACGTAACATGTCGGGCCTGAACTTTGCGCAGAAGGCTGCGCAGTAAGATTTTTTATGAACCAAATGGTGACATGAGGCGAGTGCGAGTGAGAGAACATGCGCGAAAGTTCTTAGTGCCTATGTTCGGCCCGCCAAGTTACGTCGGTCGTATTGTACCTATACTCCATTTGAAATAAGATTAGACACTTAAATAAACCTTTTTTTACAGTCCGTTCAACCGATTTTGAATTCTATTGCGTTGTTGGCATGACAAATGGCAGCTGCAGTAAACAGTTGGTTTTGTAACCACTTTTTTTTTCTTTTAATGCCATTCTTGTGCCTATAGTATAACTGTAAAAAAGGTTTATTTAAATGTCTAATCTTGTTTCGAATGGAGTATAACTGACATACTATTAATCACAATCCATCGTTTTCGATTCCAACGATAAAAAAAAAAAACATATATAAAGTCGAACATATAACCTCCTCCTTTTTGGAAGTCGGTTAATAATTAGCATTAGCCGTCCTTCCCATGAATACCTCGTCATGCTTAGCCTAGAGTATAAAGCCGTTACCACACTACCAATAATGTGAATAGTCAGTAAGATGCAACCGTAAGCTTCAGGCTCCGCCCGTCTGAATAGCCTTGCGGTCACTCAATGAAATGGCAGACCGATAACGCAGTGAATGCAAACCAAAGGGGTTACACAAACAATGTCTATTGGAAATATATGCTGAATATACTAGAGAATTATATAGGTATACAGGGTTATTATTTAGCCACGAACCCCTCCTTAAACAGGGTTATTGGTAAAACATTAACAACCTTTTATGAGCTCATTGTACTCATCATTATGAACAACTTTTGCTATGGGACCAAACCTGAAATCGCCAAAAAAAACAATCAGCTGTTCCCTACATTTATGTTCGTATAACTCGTCAAAATGTAGTTAACAGCTGTAGGTCGGCGTTTCCTACCTGACTATTCTGAGAAGAAAAACCGAAACAAACAAACAACAGAAGTCACAGTCTCTTTTAAAGTCCAGACAAAATCTTGGTCAGATCGTGTGAAGACCATTTCAGACACCAATCTACATTGGTGTCTGAAATGGTCTTTTGAGGAAAGAACCACACAGATTGAGCGGGCCTGTCCAATCAGTGCACGCATTTGTCAAAAATCGTGCAGCTCAACTCAAAACTTGAGGAGCTCAACGATTTGACGAACAATACCAAAGACAGGACATTTGGGCACATAAACTAGGTACTCAAACTGCCATATCATGATTAAAACTAAGAAGGAAAAAGAGAAATTACCCACATAGTCCTCACATTCACAATAATTAAATAAAAAATAAAAAATCCGGACATAATCTTTAAGGACCATGTAGATTAGTGTGAAATGGTCTTTTGAGGAAAGAACCACACAGATTGAATGGACCTGTCGATATGGAGGAACACGCATAAATCCTTTTGTCATTCAGCTGAAGGAAAATTAACACAGTGTACCCTTTAACTGTAGCTACTCACGTTGGCCGTCCATGTAAGCTGAATATTTTAAAAGATTTGCAATGCAAGCTTGTCCCCAGTGCATGTTTGCACCGAGAGCTCTCAAATATACTTCTATTTGACCTCGTTGCGAATCAGGCTATTTGTTGGAGCTGCCACCGGCTCGTGTTTGCCAACGCTTAGGACCCTGATGCCTCTCGTTCAACTACTTATTGGAGTTAACAAGGGATTTTGTTTGGAAGAAATATTTCTTGCGAGAAGGGAGTCGTGTTTGTAGGTCTCATAACTGATTTCTGGAAAGTAATGGAGCTTGTGCTAAGAAAACGTATAGTAACGGACGATTTTTATCGATTCAACATTAGATTAAAACTTTACCTCTAGAGAAAAAAGTTCAAAAGATTTTTTTTTAAACAAAATACATTTTGTTTATAAAACAAGTCAACAAAAGAGAAGTATGCAGGATCGTCGGATATAGTTAAAGTTTAATAAGAAACCGATGGATGTTGACGACTGAAGTTTTATTTGATAAATGAGCTGTTGGTTTTCTATTAGTAAAATAAAATTTTATTCGAGAACATCCATCGGTTTCTTACTAAACTTCGACTATATCCGACGATCCTGCATATTTCTCTTTTGTTGACTGTACAGTTGCAACCAAAGCAGCCTAGAGACTTCTATACATAGACCTCTCCAAGAACGTCATCGGTAACTTTCATCCAGCTGCTACCAGCTTATGACAGTTAGATATACCTACCTGGGTCGTTTTGATTGCAAATACGAAATATTCCAATCATGTGCCGACAGCGAGAAAAATTCAATACTCAATCATTTATTGCATTTCACAATGTTTAAGCTTAGGTGGTAAGTAAACAATTGTTGTAACAATGGAGGACGCAGCCGGGCAATACAAAAAAAAAAAAAATTTGAAGCGTGAGGACTTATTTTTATGCAAACTAACGTATTCTAAGGCTGATTTTTCCAACGCCAGATAATTTTATCGGAGGCATAATTTTGAATTTTTGACAGTTCCTCCATACAAAAACTGTCAGACGTCAACTTTATTCCACGAATAAAAATTATCTGTCAATTGAGAAATCAGCCCTATTAAGTAAAATTTAAGGTAACATTTTATTAATTATTACTAAAATTTTATTTTTAAATTATATTAAATACTAGCTTCTGCCCGCGACTTCGTACGCGGATCCTGTTGCTTATGCCAGCGACAACGGGCTCGTCAAAATCGAAGATCTG
This sequence comes from Oligia fasciuncula, assembly GCA_963082905.1. Classification (NCBI taxonomy): domain Eukaryota; kingdom Metazoa; phylum Arthropoda; class Insecta; order Lepidoptera; family Noctuidae; genus Oligia; species Oligia fasciuncula. Next base: position 17,930,447 of record OY720393.1, on the reverse strand, counting down.
AAACGTCTGATGTCGAATTCTAAGAGCCCGGGGACGGAAAAACAGCGTGATGCGCGAGACGATTCGAGACGTTTCAGATCTTTCATTTTTGTAAGTCAACAGGAAATGCCCATCAGACTAAACAACTTTTGCTAAGATGTCATTCCTATATGTTATAGTGTCGCTGGGCTTTGGAGTTCCACAACTGGTGTTCCAGATCTTATTCTCACAGCAGAAAATGCTCTTCACATGGAATACTTTTTGCTATGGCACCATTTTTATATCTCTTATACTTTAGCTGATCTGTTGCGGTTCTGCATCAGGTGTTCCATTTTCCAAAATAAATTAGTGATAGTTTGTTGATTTACAGAAACACTCAAAAGATGCGTCTCATACTGTACTATAGCTTAGATCCCTCAAAAACTATTTTGCTTAGTAAACTCAAAATTTGAAAGTTATGTAGTTAATTTACTGGTAAGAGACGTCAGGTTAATAAGGAAATTTAGGAGACGTCGAATAACAGAAGTGTTATAATTTACTGTAACACTTCTGTGTAAACAACGTTCGTAGTTTTTCCCTCGGTCTCATTCAATATGTAAGTACAGCGAGTCAGGACTGGTGACGCGGGAGCAAGCGACGTACAGTTGTCCGTGTGAGATGCAGTCCGTCCTGAGGTCGACACCCGTAGCCTTCAGTGTCTGCCCCTGTGACTTATTTATTGTCATTGCGAAGCACACGCTCACAGGAAACTGCACGCGCTTGAATTGAAAGGGGTAATTGTGGCCGGGTGTCACCATTGCCAGGATCGCCCAGAAGACACGATGGAGCACACGGTGGAGGTCTGCCCCGCTTGGGCGGAGCACCGCCGTGTCCTCGTAGAGGCGATCGGCAGCGGCGGCGACCTCTCGCGTCCGGCCCTGGTGCAAGCCATGGTGCGGGGCGAGAGGGAGTGGGAGGCAGTCACCTCCTTCTGCGAAGCAGTCATGCTAGCGAAGGAGGTGGCGGGACGGATGAGGGAGAGAGCCTCCCGTCCCAGCCGCCGCGGGAGACGCTCCGGGCGTTGGGAGCCACGGGACGACTCCCGGCCACCGTAGGCGCGGGCCTGCGGGCGGAGAGTAATGGGTAGCTTACCGTCCGATCAGGACCAGGTCCGTGCCGGACGGCGCGTACGTGTTCCACGCGCGCCTCAAAGAGATGTCAGCATCGAGGAGGGGCCCCATAGGGCCGAAGCCTGCCGGGTCAGCGGGATTGTCCGAAAGGGTTACCGCTAGCCCGGAACATAAAGGGCAAAGGAAGGAACACGGGTGGGTTTTAGTCAGTAAGAGTCTGACTCTCCCTTCCGCTCCACCCAGAGTGGGAGGGGTCATTTCATGACTTCCCATCCGAAAAAAAGGGGTAATTGTGGGGAATCGGTGGTATACGTGGTATAAACACGACATCGCCGACACCACAACCCGTTAGAATTTCCGCCTCAATGATATTTCTCTGCAGCGAGACGACTTTGAGCCGGGTCCCATTGCACAGTTTCGGCGGAGTGAGATTCCGAAGCATAATTGGGACACCGACCTTTAGCTTAATGGTGTGCGCTGGTAGTTCACTTGCACTGAGGAAATTGAGAAATTCTACGGGGTAATGTGTAGCGTCATCTTAGTCGACAACAGTGTTTATTGAAGTGTAGATCACTTCATTTCCCTCAATTTCCGCGAGAATGCATTCATTGATCGCTGAAGGTTGGTCGTTTCTGGGTGTTAAAATGGCTCGTTCACACACCCAAGAATTATCTTGGTGCGGTATGCTATTGATGTCCTCGTACACCAGGCGTATCAAATCTTCTAAGGTGGACACCACTCTCCCAAGTATCTCAGGTAGAACCACCTGGCCACCGACTACTGGTAGCGTTCCCTCACCCAATTTTAAGAGAACATCAGAAAATTCTTGGGCGTGTACATTCCCGCCAAGCTGTGCTCTCATATTCATCGTTAAACGCAACCTATGAATATGTGGCCATAAGAAAGAGCATTTCAACAAAGCATTCACCTCATCAGCCCTAGTTCCTCGCGTCACCACAGGCAGCGTTTGTCGGAAATCGCCGCTTAACAGAACTGTAACGCCACCTATCATTTGCTGGTTCCTGCGGATGTCCTGCAAAGTCCTGTTTACCGCCTCTACTGCTTTTCTGTTCGCCATAGTGCATTCATCCCACACGATTAAAGAGCAATCTTTAAGCACGCGCCCTTTGTCGCTGTTGCTGTTGCGTTTGGAGTGTCAACTCCACAAACAACAAATGTGCTTGGTAAGATATAACTTAGAACCAAAAGTTTGACTTGACTTTATGATAGTGTAGCTTGTTGTACCACCTATCAATCTGTTTAGTAACATTGGTGTGAAACTCCCCATACAATTAGATAGGAGGATGTATAGTTCTCAGATTTCATAACAGTATCGTTCCTAATGCACATAAAAAATGCAAAAACGAAAAAAAAAAGAATTTTACGATTTAAAAAAAAATAATAATACGGGATTTGAACTCGCACCATTTAGTGCGGTAAACGGTCGCCTGACCATACCGCTAAATCTCCTGTTGACATATTGTTGAAATAGCTGTTCCCTTGCAATTTATAATATTACTGCCCCGCTCCTTTATAAAAATAGCGTGATTGTTATGTTTCCAGGGTTAAATTTTTATTAACTAAATAAATAACATGTCATTTTGGGCATTCAATTATTTTGTGCATTCAATTACGAACCAAAACCTTTTAAAATCAATATTGCTTACCTCCCATAACATACGGCGTGATAATATGTAGCCTAAAGCCTTCCTTGGTTTACAAAGAACATTTTTGCTGAATTTCAATTCAATCTATCCAGTAGTTTTGGCGTGAAGCCTTACCATACACACAGACAAACAGACAAACAGACAAACAGACAAAAATTCTAAAAAGTCACTTTTTGTCATCAGTTACGTTTTTCTAACAAAAGCCACTTATTTTTTCTCGAAAATTCTCAATGTACAGTTTTTCTTTCGTTACTGTTTTATTATATGTATAGATGTCTGTTCTATGGTTTTGTCAATTAAATATTCATTTATGCTATAACAATATTTATTTAGTAATATTTTTTTAAATTTATTTTTAATAATAGCAATCTTTTTCTCATTTCTGAGTACTTCGGGTAGTTCTACTCTTCTTGAGTAGGTAGGTTAAATTAAATTGGATAAAGGTTCTTTTTCTCTAACTGGATACAACTATATAAGTCCATGTAACACATGTGTTTTGTGATATATTCAGCCTTACAGCCTGTTATGATATAAGAATAAAGAAACACGAATATTATGTTAGTGCATTATGCAAACACATGTTATCGGGTCGACGAGGGTTGGGCAAAGAAATATAAATATACACAAGCAAAGTAAGGTCAACCCACTAACTCGGTTCAGGGCACATATAAGAAGACATTACCATTTTTCTTGACGTGTTATTTTTGCCAATATCATCATTCTCCTGCCTTGATTCTAATTTATTTAGGAGATGGCGTGGGATGCCTTTTTACCGACTTCACAAAAAGGAGAAGGTACTATGTTCGGGTGTTTGTTCTTCCATACCTTATCATCTGCCTAGCCTTTTCCCAACTATGTTAATGTCGGCTTCCAGTCTAACCGGATGCAGCTTAATACCTGTATTTTACATGGAGCGACTGCCTATCTGATCTCCACAACCCAGTTACTGGGTAATACGATACCCCTTGGTAAGACCGGTTGTCAGACTTTCGGGCTTCTGACGACCCGTAACGACTGTCAAAGATCCACGAATGACAGCCGTGACCAACTGCTTATCTTGCTTTCTAAGGCGCGGAGGGCTCAGTATGTCATAGCCGGTCACCCATCTACCGACCAACCTCGGAATGCGTTGCTTAACCTTGCAAATCGACCCGCGCGGCTGTTATTATTTAGCCAGGAACCCCCTGAGATACTTTACCAATAGGTAACTATTATGGTTGCTTATTCGTAGCTATTACCTATATTACACCATAACAATAATTATGACGTCACGGAATGAGACTGATGCGTAGCATGACCACCAGAGAAACCGAAGACAAGAAAAACAAAATGACAGATTGATTTTTACGGAGCGATGTCAAATACATAAATGTCATGTCAGATGTCAGATTTCTTTCTAGACATATCTTACGTATGTAGAAGGTAAAGAATTCACACGTGTTCAAAATAAACATATTAAGTTGGTATTGCAATTTTGTTTACCACTGAAAAGTAATCTTAATCTCTCGCTATTCTTTATCGTTGTAACTAAACGTTGTTCTAGAAAGTATTAGCTTATGAATACCTAAAAATTTTGCCACTTTATAAAACAAACATATATTTTGTTTGCAAAAGTTCAAAGTTAAAAATTCTCGTATTTTTCTGACTGTCAGTCATTGCTATTGCTGATAGCCGCGAAATTGGTCGACAACATTTTATTGAAAGTGTTTTCATACAAAACTACGACTAAAACCATCTTAAACGTTAACCAACATAAAAAAAAACTTGCATAAAAAGTCCGCTGTCAGAAATAAAACACGTTTCTACCAAGCTCGGATGGGTAGAACTCAAACGAGTAGAAAATAGATATTTTCTACTGAGTCGACGATGTCAACCGGCTCACTAGCGGGGCTGCAATTTTACGCATTGATTGGTGCATACAGATCGTTTGCAGCTTTTATAAGGCTAGATTGAAATCACTCCGGCTAGACTCGTAGAAAGAATAAACGTTCACGGGATTTTTGTATCTTTGAACAGTATGAACGCTTCCAATTCGCTTTTTTTCGCTTTCATTTCGCTTTTGCGGTTTTGATTTGATTTCTTGCTATTTGTGTAAAGAATGGAAGAATTACTAAAGTTTTAGTAATAAAGAGCTGTGGTTTTCTAGTGGTAACGGTCGCAACTTTCGAGTAGGTCGTAGGTTCGAACCCAGACAGGCGATTTACTTTGTGTAAATTATTTCATCACCACTGCCCTCAAAATGGTGAAAGAAAACAGCGTAAGGAAACTGGCATGTCCTAGAACCAAAAATTCAAAGACATGTGACATCTACCAACCCGCACTGGGCCCGCGTGGTGGATTACGGCCCACTCCCTCTTACCGAGAGGAGACTTATGACCTAGCAGTGGGAACATTATAGGCTGATTATAATAATAAAAACTAAACTTTTAGTAGGTACTGTATACTTTTACAAATAGCGTATGCAAACATCACAGAGCTGGCTAGTAGACTGTCGCACAAGAGCCGACCACGTTTCTAATATTTTGGTGTAGGTATCTATTCTCCGACGCTTCATTATCGTCGCGTGTCACCAACGTGTACCTAAGTATACAACTTACTTGGTAGCTTGTTCTCGAAATAATACTTAATTTACGTGCAGTACAGCAGACCGCCGAAAGTTTCTGGAGTGGCGACCGCGTACCGGAAGACGTAGCGTTGGAAGGCCTCCCCCAAGGTGGACCGATGACCTTGTGAAGGCCGCAGGAATCCGCTGGATGCGGGAAGCACAGAACCGGTCGAAGTTGAGGTGCTTGGGGAGGCCTATGTCCAGCAGTGGACGTCTTTCGGCTGCGATTACCATGATGATGATGACAGCAGAGTGCACGTTTGAGGTAACATTTTGAACTTGACCTGCGGAGCTTCAATACAACACACTAGGTTAGGTTATACTGGATTTGCTCTCACTAACGTTCGACGTACCGTACAAAAGCTCGTTCAATATTCACTGACCAAGATTTTCACAATTGATTGGACATCTTTTGGGTACCTTAGGTATAATTATACCTTATTTACACAGGTGACTAATATCTATATATTAGTCACCTGTGTAAATAAGGCAGGTGACTAATATATAGATATTAGTCACCTGTGTAAATAAGGCATAATTAACCGCACAATTTTCGCCGCACGGCTTGAACCGATTGTCTAAATGGCATTTCGGCTAGGCCGCAGGTAACTAAAATTGCAAGAGTAGGTGTCGGTTTTTTTCGTGTGGCGTCGGGTCATATGTGTCGGGTGACTAAAATCGATTGTGAAAATGATCAATCGCAGGCGATCACCCGCCGCAGGAAGGTCGACATTTTGATGCAAAATGAACTGGTCATCTGCGATTTTGATCGACCTGTGTAATGGGGTGGCGATTCGGCTTGTGAGGGGATTTGGTAAGAGACCACCCGCACGGCGAAAATCGACCTAGTGTAAATCTCCCATTAGGGACAAACCACACTTATTCAGCTCTATGGACAAAAGCTGAACAGAGCTGATTATGTGTGGTTAGTCCCTTACCCACCTAATTACCCTCGATCACCTCAGAAAGTATGTCGCACAGATTAAAACAAGGAGGGAATGGTGCGGCATTTGTTTGTTTCTATAGAAAATATAAAAGTCGTTGCTTCACCGTCGCGCGCACAATGGTGCCCGTGGCGTTGACTTCATTCATTGTCTCACTCGGTGTTGCGACCTCGTGTCTTTGTTATTACGTTCGTTTGATTTCATAAATATTTTTTTATACAGTGTTTATCAGAAGAGCACTTTGAACAGTCTGAGCAGGTGACCGAGTGGTACCGGCCGCGACCTACCAGTTGAAGGTCGTAGGTTCGAACCCAGACAGGCGCTTACTTTGTGTAAATAATTACATCACAACACTGCTCTCAAAACGGTGAAGGAAAACATCGTGAGAAAACCGGCATGTGGTAGAACCAAACATTCGAAGACATGTGACATCTACCAACCCAGACCGGGCCCGCGTAGTGGAATACGGCACACTCCCTCTCACTGAGAAGAGGCCTGTATCCCAGCAGTGGGAACGTTATGGGCTGATTATGATGTGTATCAGAAATCATCATCATCTGCCTAACCTTTTCCCAACTATGTTGGGGTCGCTTCCAGTCTAACCGGATGCAGCTGAGTACCAGTATTTTACATGCAGTGTTTGCCTATCTAACCTTCACACCCCATTTACTGGGTAATACGAAACCCCTTGGTAAGACTGGTTGTTTCTGATATGTATCAGAAATGTGTGGTGTCATATTTAAGGGCGTAGTACAGACCACCAGCCTGAACAATTTTCTCCATGGGACCAACATACGCTGTATATATTTCTATTTTTATATGTGTCCTCCTATGTTAATAATCCTGAAAAGTTTATGTTAGAAGACGTCTTCCGACGCTTTCACATATTTTCCTATCGACAATAGGTAATATTTTCTTAAAGAAAAACCTTACGTTTACGAGATTAAGGTAACGGTTCATTAATGTTTATGTAAGATGGTTTGATAGTCGACACCTGTCATGTTTGTGGGAACTGTTGGTTTATGTCACATTTTGTCACTGTAAATGTAGTAAATAATAAATGGATGATCAGTCATGCAGTATTTCAATTTGATACTAAAATGAGGTATAAAAATAAAAGAGCAGTAGTTGTCAAGTGGTACCGGCCGTGACTTACGAGTTGTAGGTCGTAGGTTCGAAGCCAGACAGGCGCTTTACTTTGGGTAAATTATCTTATCACCATTGCTCTAATAAACGGTGAAGGAAAACAACGTGAGGAAACCGTATCCTACAATCAAAAATTCGAAGACATGTGACATCTACCAACGCGCACTGGGCACGTGTGGTGGATTACGGCCGACTCCCTCTCAAAGAGAGGAGGCCTGTGTCCCAGCAGTAGGAACATTACAGGCATGGAGCTGAATGTTAAATCTGTACCTACTTACCTCTTATCACGCCTACAGGTAGTATAGTAACAGCTTATATGGTTTCTAATTTCAACATTGTCATGACCCTAAGATCTAGTAAATAAAAACTGGTACGCTACACAGGTACATATCTAGGTGCCCTAGGTATATACCGTGTCACAGTAACGAGCTTCCGCAGCCGTGTCTGAAGAGCGAGGGAACTGCGCTCGATCGTCGTCCGCTGCTTTTACTTTAGCTAAATGAATCATAAACACAACTACCTGCTTGGCTAACTAGTGGCCCGACCCTGCTTCGCATGATTTTTACCTACGATTTGAAAAAAAAACATCCGAGATTATTTTATTTATTACCTACTAGCTGCGCCCCGCGTTTCACCTGCGTAAATGTCGATATATATAAAAAAAAAAAAGAATTTTGAAAATCCGTCGACAATTGGCGGAGTAAACGATGATACAAAAAAACATACAAACACCCGAACATAGTACCTCCTCCTTTTTGTGAAGTCGGTATAAAAGTAGCTTATATGTTAATCCAGGGTGTCAGCTACCTTCATACAAAATTTTATCAAAATTGGTCCAGCTGTTTGAGCGTGAAGAAGTAACAAACATATAAACACACACACACTCACACACTCACAAACTTTCGACTCTATAATATTAGTGTGATTACATAGAACAATGTGTGTACTACCTCCTGTGTCAATCGGTACCTGTTTTAGTACCTGCAACATGAGATAGTAACAATTTCCGTCCGTGTATCTAGAGGTGCGGAAGCTGCGTTTGATCGCTGTCTCCTCAGAAGCTTGGGTGCAATGCAACAGTAAGTTAAAGATTTAAAATGTTGCTCTTAGTAGTGAAAATAAAGGTTTTGCAAAGTCTAGAAAATATTGAGATACAAGTTTGTAAGTATTTGATGTCTATGTTTTCTTAAGAAATGTAAATGCTGTGACGATCCTTGAATTAAGTTATCAACAACTTAAAGTTTCAAGTAGGTACTTAATAAGAAATTTGTTTGATTGCTTTTAACTTGTTTTACTTTAATCATTTTATTCATCTTTTCCTTATTAGATATCTTAGTATTTAATATTTACTATTGTAAAGGCAATTTCAAACAATATTACAAAGAAAAATACTGAAGTTAAACAAAGTTATTCAACTTAAACTTTAAAATTATCACTAAATTGAATGGATCTAACTTAATAACTTGAGTTTAACGGATTACTAAGTTAGTTAATAATTAATTTCCCGAAACTGCCAGACAGTCGGGTGCAAAATATTAATTTTAGATGGCAATATTGGTTCTACCAATATTTTACATGGTTGTCACTTGTCAAAAGAAAATCTATAAAATATTTTTGTTAATTTTTAAACAAATGTATAAAACTACTATGTCGAAAAAATTGTAAGGGAGCAGTTCTTCTGCAGTGAGGCCGTAATTCATGTTCTTTAAAAATCTAATTTCAAAGATAACCCAAAAATAACAATGATGCTCTTAGTCATACCATCACATACTTGTACTGGTTGTCAGGGACATCGACGCGCAACCAATCTTAATCTGAATCATTTTGAAGGATACTGCTAATCCATTGCTTCATATGTTCGAAAAATGTGTCTGCTCGACAACGTAAATAACGCAATGAATGTTGTTGAACTGTCAAAATTAAACCCATTGCTACTGACGGTGTGTTACGCAATTACCCCACTGTTATCACTGATTAAGTGATTACATGATGCCGACCCCCTGCGTTGAAAATATACGTCGGTTATATAAAAAAAAATTTGCTGTTCTATACATTTTAACCGCATACTTTTCTATAAAACAGGCAAATGATTTCCCAAATTCAAAGGTTATTTATGTAAAGTATCTATTAATAACCTCCTTGACTTCCTTTACACCGCACATAAGCACATTACCTGCATTAATCACCAAAAGGCAAGCTTCTGTTTCGGGCGCAAAGTTGAAGGGAAGCGCTGATTGCGCAATTTCACATTCTTATTGAAAGTCGAAAAGTGCTTAGTTGATAATCCGCTGTTTGACAGCCCTAGCAAGAGTGTAGGCGAGTGGGGAGGTAGGTCAATCTATTAGTTTGTTGCTGCAAACTGACGGATTATTTCATAGTTATTTAGGATTTTAGTAAAGCTGTGTATGTGTGGCGTATGGTGTGTTAAACCAGTGCAAAGTATGTTGTACAATCAACGCTGTTATTTGGTCGGGATATTTGCGAATTGGATTATTGCAGTGGTCTGGTATTTGATTGTGGTAACTTCGAAATGCGTTTGATATTTTAGGACTTTGTTGACTGGAAACTGCGCTTTTGATTCCTTCTGTGTAAATGTATTTTTAATCCTACTTAATTATGAATGGTCGAGGTGTTGCTCGACTTAAGAGGGCGCCGACCCAACGCCGACCGCGCAGTGGCGCCATCATCGTTTGTTTGGTTATTTCTTTTATTTTAGAATGAAAATGCAGAAAATAAGCACGTTAAGTTGTGCTCCACAAGATTATATGGAACGGATAATAGTGGGCCCCACTATTATCCGTTTTAGTGATTATAATAAAACTAAATAATGTAAAACTACCGTTTATAATAGTATTAACGTATAATCTTCCGCACCCACAATACAGGACAAATTCCTAGTGTGGGGCAAAGTTTAAAAAAAAAATAAAATAATGGAGATTAATTCTGTACTTTACGAAAATTGATAAAAAAAATCAGTAGAAACGAAAAAAACATCAAACTATTTCTAAAAAAAATCCCGTTAGTCAAGTGTGATCAATAGAGTATTTTTTTTTATTAGATTCGTTTCACCCGTAGGAGGAATCCTATTGAAAATGGCTCATTTATTCAAAGTAGTTTAATTATAATTAATAAAAACCTGACAATATCCATATCTATGGTTTTTTATACGATCAAAATGAGCATTATGAGTCGTGCACTTTTGGATTTTCAATTTTTTTTTAGATCTAATACCTTACTAATGACCTGTCGAAATTTCGGACTGAAAGAGGTGATTAAGCAAAATTACCTGTCGTAGCTACATCACAGTTATAAGGGTCATTATAACAGCTATTACTTTCAACTTTTCCTAACTTTTTGGTCCTAACGACATTGATTATTACACGCAGATTTGATGACGTCACTTGCCAGTGGTTTGGAATAGCGATTGCGTGGATAATTCATGTAATTTTTTTTATTGCTTTTTCCACTTCAAAGAAAATAGAAGATATAAAGTAACGCATGTTTTTTAGTTAGAAACTAGCTTTTCCCAGGGCTTTGCTTTTTTAATAATAGCCTCCCCGACCGTTTTCGGTCACGGTGGCCAATCTCAATGGAGATTAGCCAAGTACGCAGGAGATATTGTAGTGCACAAGTGTGTGCGCAAACACAGGTGCACTCTCTGTGCCTTTACTCTCATAGTCCGATGGGACGGCAATCCGACACGACCGGGGAGAGTTCAAGCGCAGGACCAACGACTTTACGTGCTTTCCGAGGCACGGGGGTATTAAACCGCCAACTTTCAAACTTCGGACTGTTACTAAGAAATTCCTAATGGAAAACCCAATAGGTAACACTTTGTCCGACCCGGGAATCGAACCCAGGACCCACGCTCAGCAGTCGCGCTTGCAACCACGAAAACTAAACTATCTGTGTGCCAAATGTCATCCACATCCGCTTAGCCGTTTTTGCGCCAATCCGGAACATACATTCAAGTAAAATTTCTAAAAACTATATTTTCGGCATCAGACTCGTTTCCACACCTCATAGCAGTTACTTTTTAAAAATATTGAATGTTTAGTTTTCACCAAACCCGAAATTACCTTTTCTTCGCTAAAAGTGAAAACCTAACTATTTTTAATATTATCTATCAGAAGACTAAAAATATCTCAAACATTTGGGGAAATATTTCTTGATATTCTTAAGCTAGTAAGAAATTCAGAAGTTACGATATGCAAATTATGCAAATTTTATAAAGATACCCCATACCCGTGCCGTACCTTTTAGTAAAATAGTTAAGACAACTATTTATGTGAAAAGGATTGTTATTTTAACTTTAGCATCCACTTAATTAACTTGAAGGAAAGACCAAGGGACTGTTATCAGACTCACTCGATGGTTCTAGCACTTAATGACATAGATAAATGAAATTTCTACATTTATATCGGTAACTAACTGCGCCCCGCATAAGTGTCGATCCCGTGGGAATATCGGGATAAAAATAGCCAAAATGTTAATCCTGGTTATAAACTATCTGTATGCTAAATTTCATCCAAATCCGTTCAGCAGTTTGAGCGTGAAGAAGTAACAAACACACACACACTCACAAACTTTCGCCTTTATAATATTAGTGTGATATTAATGGTGAAAATAATGAAGAATATTCTATTGTATTCTAGATTCACACGATTAGTGATTTTTAGTAGGTACTACTTATTCTAATAATTCTTAAAAAGCTTAGAGAACTTAGGACAGAATAAAGACAAGAATAAACATGCCCAGACAGCTTGCTTCATGGATTCAAACAGCTTCATAAAAGAAGCGGCAAAATAGGTTTTTGATATAACATAACTTTATTATTAACTTATTCATTGACGATTTTAATCAGCTAAGCCATAATTATGAATTTTATTTTTATTTCTTTTTTTAGTACCTAATATCTATTATATATATATTTTGCCTTTGTACAGTATTTTTTGACATAAAGTATGTATAAAGTTTTATAAGTAGTTGTATAAGTGTGCATAAAGTTTTAATAAATAAATAAAATATATTAATAATAAAAGGGATTGTACTTGGGTGCACTTGCATATTGCGAACAGGGATAATCGTCGGTTGGTGTCGTATTTAATTAAAAACGTCTTACGGGCCTCTGCGAGTTGGCTTCGGCTCCTCGTACGACTTCCAAAGGTCCGGGATTCCAGGGTCCCGAGAAATGTCAAAACACGTAAACATAAAATAATAATGTACTTATAAATAATTATTAATATTATATATCAAAAATATATCTATTATTTAAATTATTCCTGATTATCCTATGACATTTGGGTCTAAAAATTGTCAACGACAAATATAGGCTGAAGTTTATCTGTTTTGAATGATGTTGCATGTGCAATTGTAAATTGAAGTATTTAAAAGCAAAATCAAGAGTACGTGAAGTCTGAATCTGTGTAGCAACTTCTTGGAAATTCAATTACATGAACGAGTTAAAGAACTAAAAGTTGTTTTCATGAAACTTCTAAGATTTTACCTCGATAGGAGCCGAACGAAGAACGATTGCCTGAACTTATATTAATTTTATTGAGATTATATTTAAAACAAGATTTATAAATATGTAAAATAAGTGAATATGAGCAACTTGATTAGTGTTTAATGTTATTGCATACGATATTGCATTTGATCGCGTGTCAATTAAATAAAATGGCGCTTGGACCACTTTTTATTTGGAGCAAGCAAATGCGACAAATAGGACCTAACATTATTTAGAGGCAAAGTTGTACAGTCAACAAAGGAGATAAGTATGCAGGATTGTCGGATATAGTTGAAGTTTAGTAAGAAACCAATGGATGCTGTCGACTGAAATTTAATTTGATAAGTAAGCTGTTTGTTTTCTATTAATAAAATAAAATTTAATTCGAGAACATCCATCGGTTTCTTACTAAACTTCAACTATATCCGACGCTCCTGGATACTTATCTGTTTTGTTGACTGTACATAACCGCACTGTATTATTGTGGTTAATGTAAACCAACGTCACGATGAGTCCTAAAAAGAGTATGTTAAGGTGAACCCTTGATCCCCAACCATTACCCACGTTTCGGGTTTATGAGGTAATTCTATAGGGTTTCTCAACATAATTTTCCTTCACTAGTTCAGCAGTATTACTTATTTTTCTTTGACTTGTCTATGGCGAAGGGAAAGTTAGGGTCGGGCGTGTAAGTACAGCCGCCAGTACATCAAGCTACCCGAAACTGTCAAATTTTCCCAATCAATTTTGAACCTTATGTTTTAGCGATAAAGTTTAAAATCTATTAAAGAAATTTGACAGATTGAGTAGCTTGATGTGCTGGCGTCTGTACATAGTAGTGTTAGTTTGTATGTATCAATGAGGAGGCGATTTCAACTTCTTACCGAATAGTTATAAGTAGAAACCAACAATTTTTAAAAGATCCTGATTCATAGAAGAGCGGTGACCACCATATTGTGTCCGTAATTCATCGGTGAATGATGTCACTGAAAAGTTATTTATGAAAGTAAGTTGGTCTGTTTCCCTGGAGAGCGTTTTTTTTGTGTTTTTTTTTTTTGTATAAGTATTTTCTTAGTGTCTGTAAAGTCAAAACACTGCCGTCCGAAGTGTGGCGAAATTCGGCCGAAGTGTGGCGTCTAGTAACACGTAACATAACAGGTAAAATGTAGAGGCATGTATAGAATCGATTTCCTATCTGCAAATGCAAGGTCAAATTAAATTAGTTAGCCAAACTCGTATCGATATCAAAATTGATAACACAAAATCATTAAATTTATGGTTTTTTTTTGGGGTCAACGATCTTTATTAGTGTAGCAACTTCAACCATAAAGTTTTAAAAATCAGTTTTTCTTTTGTGTAAAGGTCACAGATGGTGAGGTGTGTCGAAATCACATTGCGACAAAACAAAAAAAAAAAACCCGATTCCCGATCGATTCATACTTCAAGCAACGACACTACTAGCAGTCATTGTCCCAAAACAAAAGAAAATTAAATCTTCCTATTTTTGTTCCATCGTGCTTAGATATCGACACCCACCGGGTCTGCGTAGTTTCGATAGCTAATTAATTTGAACCCTGTGTTTAGCAAATAATCTGCAATTATCAATTTGTCAAACTTTTGTTTTCCTATTTTATCGTAAGGATGCAATATTTATTTATTTAATTGTGGCTCTCCAATACTCCTGTGGACTTATTCACTATTCTATTTTTCCGGGTACAATATTTTAGAGAGTAAAGCTTCTTTGAACCGGTTGTCTGTTTGTTATTAACTAATTTCGTCTAAATGTTTTTCATTCTGACTATACGTTTTTATCGTTTCGTGTAGAGTTGGGAATTTTTGAATCGTGTAAAGTCGGGATCGGTGAGAGTTGGGACGAAGCCATAATTGGGCTATAATTGTGACGTGGCGAGGCGTGCTACGGTAAACGATAAGACACTCATAACGTAGTGTTCAATCTCACACCAAATATTGTTTTAATTACAATCTGTCCGAAGATCAAATCTTCTGAAGTGATAACACGAAAACGAATGAACATGTCGAACACTAGGTATATTTACATAATTTCTCAAATAATTTTGACCGAATTTTGAAACACACTGAACTTTCAATGCAGTTGGTGCTTTAATGTTTGTTCAGCTCGAACGCAGCCCTAACTAGAACAGTATTGGCAGTGTGGGTAGTCCATTAGTGATGCTTAAGCCGACTGGTAACCAGACTTTATGGTAAGCTCCGGATCTAAATTAGAGTACCATGGAGACATGCGGGATACCACAACTCAGAGGACGGATGGAGTGGGAAGTCTGAGACTTGAGAATAATAAATTTATCGTTAATTTTGCTTGAAGTAGGAGTTAGGTATTTCACCTTTATTAGTCACTAGCTGCGCCCCGTCGATCCCGTGGAAATATCGGGATAAAAAGTAGCCTAAATGTTAATCCAGGCTGTCAGCTACTTCCATACAAAATGTTATCAAAATTGGTCCAGCCGTTTGAGCGTGAAGAAGTAACAAACATATAAACACACCCCCACACACACTCACAAACTTTCGCCTCTATAATATTAGTGTGACAAGTGCAACTCGGTTCACGTTCACAGTTTATATCGGGTAAAGGTTGATGCATAGATAATCATTTGCAGATAATCAGCCTGTAATGTTCCCACTGGGACACAGGCACGCTGTGTGAGGGAGTGGGCAATTATCTAGCACGCGGGCCCAGTGCGAGTTTTTGGATATCACATTATGTCATCCAATTTTTTTTTTTGGTTCCAAAGTCTGAAACGGTCTTCCGATTTTTTTTTTTTTATTTATTTATTCTTTAACTAAAACGGTTTACAACCAATTACAGAAATTAAAGACACTTTATACATACACATAAAACATTAAATATAAAATCAAGTAAAAAGTTAACAACACTTTCATACATCCCTCACACAGTACTTCTGACATGCCGACAAAATCTTCGTACATTCGGAAATTGACTGTGGAAGCACAACAATCTCTTTTGCTACTGGAAATTTCTCGTCCAGTCAATAAGTTAGCTTGTATTAGCGATTTACTGCCTATAGTATCGAGCATAAAGGTTCTGTCTACCCTTTTTGGTTTTACAAGCGTGATCGTAACGTTGTGCGCGTTTAAAACGTCAAAGTTGTTTTAAATTTAATCTAACATAGGTAGTAAACATTTTGAATGAGCAATTCACTCTTTAAACTTTCTCCTTTAGCGAGAAACGAGCTTAAAAGTTTAATGTAGGGGACCGCTTTCAAATGACTGCCATACGATGAATGTACCAACCTAGGTACTGCATTTCAAAGTGAAAATTATGTACCGAAATAGTAAACATACCTTAAAAAAAAAACTTTGGTCTGTTGTTGCCTTTTGAGTTTTTCGTGACTTTTGTTTATGACGGATCGAAATTTTTCATGCTACATTTGGAGCGAAAAAAAATTAATATAAGAGGAGTGTTGTGTATATGAAACCTACAGAGGTGTTATTACAAAGACGGACTGATTCGCACTGATGTATTCGACGCTTGCGCTTGGTATGGGTCGCAGCCACATCTACTTAAGTATAGTTAGGTACATACATAACACTTTTCCCCCTTCTCAAAACAAGGAGATAAAAATTTACACAGAAAGAGAAAAAAATTAAAAGTACTTCTTATAGTCTATGATAGGTCTGTGTCTACGAACACGGCCTGGCGCTGGCGTGTACGAGTGATCATCATCAACTCGTGCCGGCTCAGGGGTACTAAACTCAGGGCTCGCCGCTGCAGAGACGCTTGACGGCGTTCCAGGTGTCCCAGGCATACCTGGCGACATAGATGAATTTTCTGTTGTGTTGTCAGTTCCGGTATCATCATGACTTAAAGTTACACTGGTGGGTGTGTCTGTGGTGATGGTTGCTGAATTTTCTAGTGCCGGTAACACGTTACTCGTACTGCTGCTCTCTGGGATTGTCTCTTCTTGAGGTACATCAGTTGCATCCCACTCATCAGTCATAATGTCACTAGTGTCATTGTTACCTTTATAGGAAAGGAGCTGGTTTTTATGTCTCATTATGTTCTTGTTACTTCCATGCAATTTTAATTTGTACACTACTTTTCCTATTTTGCTGACAATGGTTCCTTTTGACCAGCTATATGTTTTGTTCTTTAAAAATTGTTTGTACCATACTGTATCACCAATTGCGTAATCTTTGTGTTGTTTGCCACCGTAATTGTTAACCTGTGAGCACTGTTTTCGTTCGATTAAAGCCGATAACTCCGATGACAAGGGAGGGTTTAGATCTGTTTTTGAAATTAAATCTAAGCGTGAACGTAGCTTGCGGCCAAAAACTAATTCAGCTGGAGTAGTCTGAGTGGTGCTATTAACAGAGTTGCGGTAGTCGAATAGGTATTTCGACAGTTGATTTTGTAAATCCTCCTTGCTACTAGATACCGAAATGGTGTTTAAACCTTTTTTTATTATTTTTACAAATGATTCTGCTTGACCATTGCTCATTGCATGGTAAACAGGCGAAAATAAATGTGATATTCCATTCAACTTACATAAATTTTCAAATTCCTGTGATGCAAATGAAGTTCCGTTATCAGTCACTATTATATTGGGTAACATTTTATTGCGCATAGGACCTAAGAAATCCATGTGAATTCTGTGGAATGCATTCGGCGGATGTGGCCAAGGTGCGAGCGGCGCTCGTGGCGGAGAAGGGCGTAGCTGTGAACAAACTTCACATGCACTAGCCAATTTTTCCAGAGCGCCATCAATGCCCGGGAACCAAAATCGAGCCCTAGACTCAGCTTTCATTTTTACTATTCCGAAATGTGAACTGTGGAGTTCGTTTAAAATTTTACTTCGCAATATTTCTGGAATTATTACTTTATGGCCTCGCAATAGAATTCCATTTTCTAACGATATTTGCATACGACATAAAAAATATGGTTTGATTAAATCATCTGTTATTTTGCGGGGCCAACCATTTTGAACAAAGTTGCTTACCATCTTTAGAACCGAATCCTTATCAGTCTCAATCTCTAATTCCCGTGCAGTAACTGGTAAACAACCATCAATAGCAAAATTCACATACGCGGCTATCTCCCTCACACCAAGCGCACACATCTGCCGCTGCTCTGACTCACTAACACAGCTATTTCTCGGTATTGCTCGTGATAAGAAATCAGCTGTGTTTTGTGCACTGCTAATAAACTCTATTTCATAATTATATGCGCTCAAAAATATTGCATAACGTTGCAATCGGTTTGCCGATACTTCAGGTATACCACGGCTTGGCTTAAATATAATCGTTAATGGCTTATGATCTGTACGTAAGGTGAACGGTTTTGGCCTACCATAAAGATATTGATGATATTTTCTAACACCAAAAATGATCGCCGTTGCTTCCTTTTGAATTTGCGAATATTTCTTTTCGGCTTCAGTTAGTGAGCGCGACGCGTAGGAAACCGGTTGTTCTATGCCATTACTACCTATCTGTGATAATATTGCACCCAAACCGACTGGGGACGCATCTACAGTTAAAACAATTTGAGCATTGTTATCAAAGTGTGCGAGGACCTTATCAGAAGACAATATCTTTTTAATGCTGTTGAAAGCAGAACTCTGCTCGGATCCCCAGTGCCATTTGTTGCCATTTTTTAATAACTCATGTAATGGACTCAGTATAGTTGACGCATTCGGAGTGAAATTTCTGTAGTAATTAATCAAACCCAAAAATGATTGTAATTCACTTACATTTTTTGGTACTGCTGCTTGCAAAATAGCAACAACCTTAAGCGGATTCTTTCTAATACCCTTTTTATCTATAATATAACCTAGGTAGGATATTTCTTTTTGAAAGAAAACGCATTTGTCTTTTTTTAATGTAAAACCGGCTTCTTGCAACCGTTTTAACACTTCGTTCAACCGATTCATGTGCTCCAATCTATTAGAACCAGTAATGCAAATGTCATCTTGAAAAACTAATACCCCCTCCATATTACCCATTACGGTTTCAATAACCCTTTGAAAAATTGAGGGTGCACTAGCTAAACCAAAGATAAGGCGAGTGTGATTAAACAGGCCCCGGGGTGTGTTTATGCAAGTAATGTTTTGCGAGTTTTCATGTATTTTTAGTTGATTGTAGGCCATTGATAAGTCTAGTTTACTGAATTCTTCCCCACCATGCAGTTTGGTAAATAGTTCTTGCACAGTTGGAAAAGGATATTTTTCCACATGTAATTGTTTATTTATTGTTGCCGAGTAATCAGCACATATGCGAACACTACCATCACTCTTAAGAACAGGCACTATCGGTGACGCATACTCTGAATATGAAACCGGTTTTAATATACCAAGCGAGACCAATTTGTCCAATTCTTTGTTTACCTTATCTCTTATAGCAAAAGGTACTGGGCGTGACTTGAAAAACACTGGCCTTGCATCTGTTTTAAGGGGTAGCATAATTTCAAATTTATTAAAGCAACCTAGTTCATCTGAGAACACTCTCGGATATGCCTTAACTAGTTCTTGTAATACACTATTAGCATCGGTCATATTGTTACAATGGCCGACTGTGGATACAAGACGTAATGCAAACGCACGCATAAAATCACGACCGAGGAGGGGAGGGCCGCCATTGCGAATAACATAAACAGGCAATCTGACCGACCGACCTTGATATGTGATGTTCAATAACATACACCCTGTAACTATCATTTTAGTGCTTGTATATGTCAATAATTTTTTAGTAGGTGCTGTTAACGGAATTTCCGAGAAAGTACTTTTATATAAGTTATCAGAAATAACAGAAACAGGAGAACCGCTGTCGATTTCACATTTTATGCTTTTACCCTCCAGACTCACAGTTTCTGTTAATGGCACTTCATTGAAACAGTGGATATTTAAAAGTAACTCACCATCATCTCCCTCGTCATCGACGTTACCTGCTTGCTCAATGCTATTCACTTTATTTTTCGTACACATTTTACGCAGATGACCTTTACGATTGCACAATTTACACGAATAGTTTTGAAAACGACACTCTGACGATTTGTGATTCTTGTAACCACACACCGAACATTTTTCATTACGTTGATCCTTTGATGCCGTGGTCGATGCTTTGGTGCCAGTGTTACCACCTTGAGTTATTTTGAAGACTGCCTGGTTTTCTTCGGTGCTTCCTGTTGGTGCAAGCGCGGCACCTGCACGCGCGCACCGGGTACTTTCGGCTAGGTCCACAGCTTTACTCAGCGTCAAGTCATTGATTTCTTTGGCAAAGAGCCTGTCTCGCTCATGCCCTGGTAACATACCCATGACAAACTTGTCTAGAAGATAATCCTCCAAATTCTTGAACGCGCAGTAAGTAGCAAGGCCACGTAGCCTTGCAGCCCACTGCGAGTGCGTCTCACCTGGTTGCTGCACAGCCGTGTAAAACTTATGCCTTTCTGCAAACCCGCAGCGCTTCGGGACAAAATGGTCATCCAAGATTTTCAAGATATCGTTAAAGTTCTTCGTATCCAAGTCGTCAGGCAGGGCGAGATTGCACGCTAGTTGGTATGTGTTCTCCGTGAGTGCGCTCAACAAAACCGCTTTTCTCTTTACTCCAGCTTTATCATTATCCTCGCCAATGCTGTTGGCAATGAACCATTGCTGAAGCCTCCCCTTATAAAGCTTCCAGTCTTGAAGGTGGTGATCAAAATTGGATATAGCTCCCAATATAGAATTTTGACCGAACATTATTATTTATTTTTATCCTCGTCGCCAATGTTGTGTATATGAAACCTACAGAGGTGTTATTACAAAGACGGACTGATTCGCACTGATGTATTCGACGCTTGCGCTTGGTATGGGTCGCAGCCACATCTACTTAAGTATAGTTAGGTACATACATAACAAGGAGCAACAAGAATTTATCAGTTGAGACAACAAGAATTTGTCAGATGCTATAAGTTTTCTAGATACTCTTTTAAACATCAAACTCAAAGCATTTATTCCAATTACAGGTTTTTGTATTGTCAAAGAGTCGATCAGTTATTCAGAAAGTTGAAGCTAGTTGACCACTCCAAAACGTAGATCTCTATGGAGAAGAACGGGCCAGAAACTCCAAGGACACTCTTTTAAATCAAGATATTACAAAATCCTGGGTACATTATTCTTGTTGCTTCTACATGTGTGAACAATGTAAAAAAAACGAAGAAACAATTAAAATTATAAGATTAATATAAGATGTCCAGTCTCAACCGACGGCGCCCGTTCACGAATATGACGCGTGGATCAACACCATACAGCTCAACCATTTTGTAGGAGTAGTCTATTTAAACATCATTTTGGCAATAAAGCTTCAAGAAATCGAGATGTGGTATATATCTAAGCTTAAAGCACATTAACATCATTAATACATAACTTAGAAAAATACTTGCAAAAATATCCCACTATCAAAATAACCTAGGAACGTATTGACACAAGACCTAATTACGTTCGATGTCCAATACAAACCTTCGTCATGGCCAAATAACCCTTTTTACGTCACCTAACGGTTCAATAAAATGTCTCAGCGCTTACAGGGTTAACTTCGGGGTCATTACTGAGGTATTCGCTACTGAACCCGTCTGTATGTTGAGAGCGTTTACGCCGTACGAAGATTTAGAGATTTTACGGAGAGAATATTTACGAAAAATAGTGTTACAGCCAAATTAGACCGATTTTAAATTTTCCATAGAATCAGAGATTTCCAGTTATCTTTTTTTAAATAAGACATTTCGAAAATGTTCTCTACTAACTTTTCAGACCTTTGTATCCTGCTTAAGCGTATGAAGTTTCATTAAAATCGGTTCATGAATTTCGAAAAATAAGGGCTTGAGTTTGTATGAAATGCCGTACGGCGGAACATTTTTCCATATTTCTTAGTTGAGTTTAGTTGGAGAAAGTTTTTAGAATGCATAGTTTAAAAATATAGGGATGTTGTGAATAAGAACTGGTCCTAAACTTCGAGAAAAATCGTGGAGTTGATATATTAAAATATGTATTATTAAGCGTAGTTCTAATATTTATTATTACTTCATCATGTGAAATACTGTAGGTCGTGGCTTCGCACTCAGGCTTTACTTTGTGTAAATCATTTTATCACCACTGCTCTCAAAACGGTGAAGGAAAACATCGTTAGGAAACCGGCACGTCCTAGAACCAAAAATT
Source organism: Oligia fasciuncula (assembly GCA_963082905.1). Lineage (NCBI taxonomy): Eukaryota > Metazoa > Arthropoda > Insecta > Lepidoptera > Noctuidae > Oligia > Oligia fasciuncula. The sequence continues at coordinate 17,908,309 of OY720393.1, read as the reverse complement.
CAAAGACCTGTGACATCTACCAACCCGCACTGGGCCCGCGTGGTAGATTACAGCCCACTTCCTCTCATAGAAAGGAGGCCTGTGTCCCAGTAGTGGGAACATTATTAGCCTGATTATGCTATGTGAAGTGCCCTGACTTGTGGGTGGTTAATGGTGGGAAAAAGTTAAATATCAAGGTTGGTGGAATATCGGGCCCTATCAGAATACCAGCGCTGCGAATTTTTTTTTTTAATGTCGCAGCATCATGCTGAGATAGGAGCCTTTTGGCCTCGTATAGGTCTTTGTTTCATTTTCCTTTTGTTACTTTTTTTATTATATAACTTGGATTTTTATTATTGTGTTTAGTTTAGTTTGTGATCTTCCTGTACGAGTCGCAATAAATACTTTTTCTTTCTTTCTTTCTTTGATAGATTAGTTGTTCAATCGTTATGTAACAAATTATGTCATAACTAGCAACAATAGGCTATTTGACTGGTGTCTGATAAACATCTCAGATTATTTAATGGTGTCTAACGAGCCCACAAAAACCTATTACTTCAAATTGCATAATGTATTTCTTTTAGAAAATAGTAAATAAAAATGTACTGTTTAAATAAGCCGCCAAAACGCTATCTTTAACAATATGGCGTCGTGACGTCAAAATACACGTAAACAAACGTTGAAACGGTCGAGATACTAGACAAAAGTCATCTGTTCTGTCAACGATAGACAGAAATTGACTATATCATGACGTCATCATAAGTTCAGCCAATCCAGACCGTTTTCGATTACGTGGCGCCAGATTTAAAAAGATGAAGTTTTTTCGGGATTTTTTTAATAAATAATACATTGTTTTGTAGTAAAATTAATGCAAATCGATTTTAAAAGCGATAATCTATACGAGTGTCAATAATTATGACCTTATTTTTTACATTGTCAAATAGCCTATTTTTCAATGAACATTTGGCTAAATTGGATGCTAGGAATACAGCGGAACAGAAGAAAACTCCTTAGCTTATTTTACCTTTTCTAAATACTGCGACACTTGCGGTGCTTTACGAAGCACTACAGTAACGTGTGAAAGTCTACGCTTACCTATCTAACGTAAGTAACTGATAACAGTAGTTTAACTCTGTAACACTAGAGGGTTGGCACATGAAGGTAAACAGCTCACTTGGCATACCGACACGCTTGGGATTCCGAGCAACTAGTAAACTAGTTTATTAGAACATAGATTAAGATCTGTAGTCGTAGTATATACGAGGTTCTATTTCGTTGTTTCAATATTAAAACAAACCGGCCAAGTGCGAGTCACAAAGGCCTCCTCTCGGTGAGAGGGAGTGGGCCGTAATCCACCACATGGGCCCAGTGCGGGTTGCTAGATGTCACATGTTTCCGAACTTTTTGTTCTAGAACATGCCGGTTTCCTCACGATGTTTTCCTTCACCGTTTTGAGAGCAGTGGTGATGAATTTAAACAAAGTGAAGCTCCTGTCTGGGCTCGAACCTACGACCTACAACTCGTAAGTCGCGGCCGTTACCACTGAGTCACCACTGCTCTAGTCTATACCTACTAATATTATAAATTCAAAAGTAACTCTGTGTCTCTGTCTGCATGTTATCTTTTCACGCCTAAATCACTGAACGGATTTCGATAAAATTTGGCAGAGAGATAGATTGCATCCCGGGAAAGGACATGGATAGTTTTTATCGAAATACCTAGCGGCCGACGCTGCGGGCGGAAGCTAGTTTATAATAAACTAATAAAAGAAGGCACTAAAGTAGTTTATTCAAACAGGCTTTGTACAAAGATAAGTATTTTTAGTGCTAAAATAGATAAACATAAACAGTATTACGTAAAGGGTTTTATCGAAAAGGTAATCTTGGTTATAGATAGGGTTTCCTTTACTCCTAAATATGTCGCTTTTATATCCCCAAGAAGATGTAGAACGGTTTGTGACCATACGGGGCTTTTCCTGCCTTATGTCTTTATTTTATTTTTATTGGAATGTATAGCACTGATCGGTTTATGGTAGAAGATATACAAAATTAAGTTTCTTTTAAAAATTATCTTATTATTAATTTTTTATTGTTTAATGGGCTCTCTCTTGACCTTGATCGCGCCTGATGGAAAGCAATGGATGAGGTCTATGATGGAACGAGCCCAGAAGATGCCTAAGGCACTGGAACTCCCACGCATAGACGAAACACAGCAGGTTGCATGACGCCGGACTCCGGTGGGAACCCCGTGGTCGCAAACCAGGCGGGCCATTAACCCTACCACCGCAAGGGAAGAATTGGCCAGTCAAATAAGGTGTTGGATGTGACTATCCAGGATACGCCGAGCGCTCGGTTCAGTTGAGTAACTGGCAGAACAAACTGCGCTACACGAGGAGGCGTTTTCATGCATCCCAAAACGAAAAACACACCAAAATTGCGGACGCCATGTCACTACCACCGCCTTAGGAAACCAGTTGCCAGTACCTATTGTGTGTGACGCGGACAGGACGCAGTTAGTTTTCGGGCACAACGTCGGTCTGTGGACGATTGGCTGACTTTATGAATCCGTTGATGTGTAGGCTTTGAGACGAGTCATACAGAAAACTGCTTCAAATTAACTATTCTCGTACAAAAAGCGTCAGTAGTAAATAACTGTCTAGAAATAAAAGAGAGGTTCATCTTTAAAGACGTTCAACGCAAATAAAGGATAAACACTAATAAAAAAAAATACTTTATTTCCAACTACAAGACAGTAAGTAGGTACTCACAATCCATAGTATTAGTAACAATGACTTATGTTAGTAAACTTTTACAAACTAAACAACTACAAATGATCCCCAACACATGTTGGCATGCACGTGCCTCCGTATCCCGTGCCTTGTAAAAGGACTGTCCACTTTGTTTAATAAAGTTTTCAGGATGCTGTTGAAACTTCCGCGCAACCTACCATGAAAATCAAATAATAAAGAAGCAAAAATGCTTTGCATTTCTGATTACAGCAAATTTTAAAAACACAAAACGGTCACCATTTCCAACAAAGAGTCTAATTTACAGAATCGGAAAAAACACAGAATTTAATTTGAACGTTTTCAAAGAAGAAATATAGCACAAACGGGATCTGAACCCTGTGCTTTATTGCAGGACATGAATGATGCATACCGCCCACAAGTTGAATCAGAGATATTTGATTAATATAAATATTTATTCATTGTATATTTTACGGTATCAGAATCTATGCTTTCTGGCGTCTTTGCATTGCGATATGAGGTCTGACGTTGAGGTATCAGGCGTGGGTTTTGGATTTGCTTGAATCCATGTGTGGTTGAATGTAAATGTAGTGGGCAGTGAGAGAGAGAACGCAGTGAGTGTAGTGTGTGTTTGTGTGTGTGTACTACACTATGATTCTTGATGTACAGTCAACAGCAAAAGTAGATGATCAAAATCAGAAATTCAATACTAATGAACGGAGTTCGCGTCAGAACTGTGTGGCGTCGTAGTATGTACTACTACTTAGAATACTTACTACGTAGAATACTTTTGGATCACTCGACGCCACACAGGTCTGACGCGAACTCCGTTAATTAGGATTGAGTTTCTGACTTGGATCATCTACTTTTGCTGTTGACTGTACAAAGTGGTACTTATCAGACTTTTTAGTTGGAAATGATAATCTACTTCATAACCATCATTATCATTTTAGGCAAAAAACGTTCTGTTATTGGGTTTTTCTGTCTAGAATTTCTCAGTAGCAGCCCGGAGTCTGGATTCGTGTCCAGTTGATGGAAATAGGCTCAGCCCCTATTACATGTGGCGAAATAAGGCGTGATGTTATATTCATATGAACATAAATCTTTATATCATATTAATGTTTTATATTTTTTTTTTTCGTGTTCAAACAACTTCTGGGCGAGCTCGTTCGATCGTAGACTTCATCCATCACTTTCCATAGGGCAATGAAAATAAGAAACAAAAACGCTAATCTTTAATTCAGCGCTAATCTTCGAAAAAGATCTCATGTTTTTTCGCCTTATTATTAATATTCAATGATGAGGTGGACACCATAGTATAAGATATACCCACGTTAATAAGTGGTTCAGCTTCGTTGAGAGACCAGACATCTGCTATAGATAGGGCTCAAGGTAGGTACGTCTCACCGCGTCGACTGTCCTGCGTGACCAGGGAATGTAGGCAGGTGTTAAGAATATCAATTAATATTAAAACTAAACACTATTGAGGGCTATACCGATATACAGGATTAGGAATTGGTTAGTGGGCACAAATCCGGCCTAACATAAATATCTGGAAAGATACCTTAGACTGGAGTAAACTAAAATTAAAATGTTACGTTTGAATATGTAATTGTAGATCAATATAATGTAAATAATCAGCATTTTATGTTCCCACTGCTGGGACACAGGCCTCCTCTCGGTGAGACTGAGAGGGCCATCATGCGGGTCCAGTGCGGGTTGTTTTAAATTTTTGGTTCTAGGACATGCCATGTTTCCTCGCGATGTTTTTCTTCACCATTTTGAGAGCAGTTTTGTATCAATATATAAAAAAAAAACGAAATTAAAATTAACGATCTGTAAGTGGTAATAATATAATTATGATATCTACGTGTATGCTGAAAAACGTTATAATTCTAAAGTTATTTATTTATAAAAAGCTATCCCTGAAGGAATATAAATTATGGGATCTATTGTTTAGGGCGTAATTACTTACTTAATGAGCGGCCCCCTCTTCGCAAGGTATAGAAATATTGACATAAGCTTACCCTAATTTAGCGTGAGACCATAACTTGTAAAAGATTACCAAATCCAGAGGGTATAATATAGAGAATAAATCGGACTAGCTGATGACTCAACCTGTCTATATTTTATGTTTTTAGATAAAGCCCGTCACAGACGTAGCTATAATATATATTAATATATCGAGATATATATTATAGTATAGCAAGCTACCACACACGGGTGCTATAATATATATTATGCCCTCACTCGGTCTGCGGTCGTCCTTGTCCTATGCGTCTATCGTCCTATGCCAAAATATACCGAGATATATATGTCGACATATTTTGGTGATGTCATGAAAATATATATTATAGCTGCGTGTGCAGTCACTCGCCAATTTATATAGAAAATAATAATATGTCGTAATATGCCTTGCTATGATTCATATTAATATATACGTCTGTGACGGGCTTAAAAAACAGACTCTTTCTAGATTAAGTTCTTCTCATGTGATATTTATATAATTAAATGATAAATGTATAAATATCACATGAGAAGAACCAGTCTATAGTGTCCCATTGCAGGGCAAAGGCCTCTCATACAAAGAAGGCATGAGCTTTGATCCCTACGCTTGTTCCTCTAGGTGGATTGGCGATTTCAGACTTATAATAATTGTGAGTCCGGTGGGGAGTGGGGCTTGTGGCTATGTAGTAACAGCCGCACGGGTCGATCGATCAAGTTAAGCTACGCTTGCCGCGGTTGGTCCGTGGATGGGTGACCATCTTTACATACCAAGACCCTCCGTGCCTCGAAAAGCCCGTTAAGCCGTTGGTCAATTGTGGATCTTTGGCAGTCGTTGCGGGGCGTCAGAAGCCCGATAGTCTAACAACCAGTCTTACCAAGGGGTATCGTATTACCCGGTAAGTGGGTTGTGGAGGTCAGATAGGCAGTCGCTTCATGTAAAATGCTGGTACTCAGCTGCATCCGGTTAGGCTGGAAGCCGCCCCCGACATAGTTGGGGAAAGGCTAAGCAGATGATGATTAATTGTGAGTCCGGGTAGGTACTTGAAAACGTACTAGGATACGCAACCTTCTGAAAACATTGCCGTAATGAAAATACATTTAAAAGTTTGTTCAAAATACATTTAAAATTTTCATTGCCATAATGAAAATACATTTAAAAGTTTGTTCTTGAGCTGAATGTTTTATTCTACTTTGGCAACACTTAAAAATAACGGTTATTATTACGGGATATTATCGTTATTTATGGTTGGGGCAAAAGTCATTTTAAAATGGCAAAATGTAATGCAAAGCCAGTTGTCATTTGATTGTGAAATACTACAGTTCTGTAAAAATGTCACTGTAAAAATTAAGATGAAGTGAGCTGTCAGTAGTGTCAATCCCCAGCATCAGGTGGTAGGCGGCCCACTTGGTGGATTACGGCCCACTCCCTCTCACCGAGAGGAGGCCTGTGTCCCAGCAGTGGGAACATTATAGGCTGATTATGTATGTTATGTAGGTGGAATGACAGCTCACTTGAAGCTCAATTCACCTTATTTTCAAGTATTTTGCAGAATGCTTCGCCAGTTGTTAGATCACCCATTTTGGTCAGCGGTCAGGAATAAATTACACTTTATTTGAATGGTCGCAGTACTAGAAACATTTATTTGTATGGCGACAACGCTGTAATGAATTTGAGAACAAAGATATACAACGATCTTATCTTTCGATCCGCCTCCAAATATATACAATATATCTCCGAATCCAAATTGTTCTCGACTTTGACGCCTTAGTAAAAATTAATGAATTTTATGTGTAGGCACTTTAAAAATATGTAATTATACTAGCTGCGCCCCGCGGTTTCACCAGCATAAGTTTCAATCCCGTGGGAATATCGGGATAAAAGGTATAATATATATAAGCCTATATGTTAATCCAGGGTGTCAGCTACCTCCATACCAAATTTTATCTAAATTGGTGATGCCGTTTGAGCGTGAAGAAGTAACAAACATATAAACACACCCCCACACACACTCACCCTCACCACACAGTCACAAACTTTCGCCTTTATAATATTAGTGTGATTATTGAAGGTCTCAAAAAAAATATATACAAGGTGTTGATTTGCATCCTCGTCAAATTTCAGGAGGTTGTCATAAAAGACATTTTAGTACATTAGTATTTTAGTACTTAGTAAAGTAAAAGGCGTTTGTTTGTGTGTGAAAGTGCGGTTATAGGCTAGTAACAGTCGGGCCGCGATTAAATACGGCTGGTTCACACTTACGGATTTCCGTAAATAAGAAGAAAAAAAAAACCTACCCAATTTATTGTTGATTTGGGTCGAGAATCCTAAGCATAATTACGTCCTTGAATTTCCTTGAATTTCCATCCTAGTCTTCCCAGAATGGGTGATGTCCTTTATGATTTGAGTTGATAATAATCCAATTTGAAGTGTATACAGTCAGTAAAACTATAGCGAGGTAGGATTTGTAGGCAACATGTTATGTAGATAACATGTTGCCTACAAATCCTACCCGAAACTGTCAAATTTTCCCAATCAACCTTCAAGCTTATGTTGTAGCGACAAAGTTGAAAATCTATTGAAGAGATTTGACAGATTGTAGTAGGTTGATGTGCTGCCGTCTGTACTAACAGATACAGAGTACGGTTTTGAGGTGTTTACGCACTAGGCAAACAAATTATTTACTTTATGTTTCTGCTCAAGGCGCAATTACTGTTTACATTTTCGTTAATTTGTTTGTGTTATTTAAATTGCTATAAAGCAAGTGGTTGCTTAGCTAACAAGTGTTTTAGGTATAATCATATAATTTATGCACATCGTATAAGAAATTTTGTAAGGTAGATAAAAAAAATAGAAACTAAAAAGTGTCATACTTAAAGTCTATTCAAACTTGTTTCAAATTCATATTATTTCAAGTTAAACAAATATCAACGTTATTTTAATGGTATTTAAGTTGATTTCAGAATGACTAGCACTATTGAAAAAGTTATAAAAATGTTTGAAGTTGTAGCGTAAACTGAACTTTATTGTGATTTAAAGTTATTTTTCCATAAACTCATATTTGTTTACATTTTTGCCAAATAAATCGTGAATGCAGTTTATTTTAATTGTTTTCTCACAGTCTGTAATAGGTTTATCGCTACAACCTTTGCCTAGCCAAATCCCACCGTCTGCTTCGCCGAAAATAAGACCGTTTTCTATGCAGAACACGAATGCAACTCCAAAAACGTTTAACATAACACAATACGCCAACTCATATTATGAACATAAACATACTCGAAGCATATGTAAACTTGTGGACATTGTCATATAAATCCAATAAAAGCTAAATTGTCTCACCCCTCGGCCACGCGGTACACGCTCAAGCGACACGCGACTTGTGACAGCTGAAAAACAAGTGAAAGACGTTGTTTAGAGCATGTCACAAGTTTGAACTGATCCTGTCTGTCCCTTGGTGCCCTCCTAAGCGCCCTAAGCCGAGGTCCGTACACCACAGGTGGCCTTTATTATAAGTTTCATGCAACCCTCGTTAAAAAATTGACATGTACAGTCAACAGCAAAAGTAGATGATCAAAATCAGAAATTCAATACTAATGAACGTAGTTCGCGTCAGAACTGTGTGGCGTCGAAGTACTACTACTTAGAATACTTTTGAATCACTTCGACGCCACACAGTTCTGACGCGAACTCCGTTAATTAGTATTGAATTTCTGACTTTGATCATCCACTTTTGCAGTTGACTGTACCTACTAATCCGCACTGGGCCCGTGTGGTAGGTTACAGCCCACTGCCTCTCGAAGAGTGGAGGCCTATGTCCCAGCAGTGAGAGCATTATAGGCTGATTTATGCTATGCCCTAAGGATAGCCTGGCTAAGCAGACGACAACCTTCTATGTTGACTTGCGAGATACTAAAAATAAAAATAAAACTTGACAAAAAAAGTGATGGACGAAAACAAATGACTCGCGCACGTGTCACTTGTCGCGAGTTGCGTCGCAAGTCACATCGCTCGTGACTATGACCGGGGCCTGTGGGACGGCTCCTCACAGTACAGTCGTGCATAGTGATGCAACAACATGCTCCATATCGCGGGACAGACGCCCACACGACTGCGAACACTGCAATATGTATTTGAGATACTAAATATATTATGTTATTGTAGACTGTTGAGGAACGGCCGAATTATTATTTTAGATCTTTTTTGGGACATAAATTGAAAGTTGGTTTTCTGATAATGGGTTGTGTAGGCAATACAATTAATTACCATCGATGTATATTAAGATGTGTAAGCTAAGTAAAGGAAAGTGTAAATTGTTGGTTTATGAAGTCACGTAAACTAATATAATATAGTAGCTTCTGCCCACGACTTCGTTTGCGTGGAATTTCTTGTTCCCCAACCCTCCTGCATCGCATCGCACACGCGCGCTATTACTTCGTTCGCGTTTTTTATTATTAGTACCTATACCTACGTATTTATATAAGGTGTTAATGGAATAACCCAAAACCTCTTAAGAGGTCATTGTACTCATCATTATGAACAACTTTTACTATGGGGCCAAACCTGAAATCGCGAAAAAAAAATCAGCTGTTCCCTACATTTATGTTCGCATATCTCGTTAAAATGTATGGAACAGCTGATTTTTTTTTCGCGATTTCAGGTTTGGTCCCATAGTAAAAGTTGTTCATAATGATGAGTACAATGACCTCTTAAGAGGTTTTGGGTTATTCCATTAACACCTTGTACATATTTGTAAGGCACCTCACTATTAAAACTAACTCATGAAGTACTTAAACAAACTTATTAAAATTTATAAGAGACCACCGCGTGGGAAGCCTACTTGGTTTCTACCAAACGAAAAAAATCTTGTAAATCGCTCAGTAATCACAGAGAAATCGGCGTACAGACGCCAGCACATCAAGTTATTACAATCTGTCAAATTTCTTTAATCGATTTTCAACTTTATCGCTAAAGCATTAGGTTCAAGGTTGATTGGGAAAATTTGACAGTTTCGGGTAGCTTGATGTGCTGGTGTCTATATATACACGAACAAAAAAAAAAAAACGCCGAATGCATAACCTCCTCCTTTTTTGAAGTCGGTTGATGAACTGAGTATGGATTACAAAATTAACATTTGCTTTAAAAAGTGTCAGTCAGGCTGTTTGGTCCCACCTCATGGCAGTATAGCGTATCTAGCCACATGTCGGGCGCAAAAGCCAAGCATGAAAATTGTGCCCTAAATGTGCCTGAACGAATGGTTCTGGAATCATTATTACGTTATATGTCCTGCACTAGTAACATATTTTTCACACCACCTGCTCGAAAATGTCAAATTATATGTCAAGCAACCTTAACCTAAAGTGAGTCATTAGTGGCCGGGGGCACAGCCGGTCAATAATGTTGTACTGGATTTCATTATGACCCGCTGGTCAATAATGTGATTTGAATTTGGAATCTCACATGCTCAGCTAAATTGGCAGTATAGTACCTACTAACAAACACCCTTTGGTGCCAGAAAGAGGAAAGCTATTCTCGATACCCTTACTACGCGTGGATGATATTCTCGATTTCCTACAAAATCATAACGACTGTTTCGTCTATATCGTTGCCATGTTTTCGAAGACATAATATTGTAAGGATATCTAATTAGATAACTACGATCCATTTTTAAAAAGGAATGGAATAACATTAAAACTGGCATTAATAATAACAAATACCGTACCGCGCCGTAATACCGTAATAGTAATTGGCTGTATGTTTGCAAATTAATAAATGACTTATGACTAATGACCTATGACTTATGTAACATTAGTTAATTTATTTTAAGTAGGTAAACTGCACAAAGATTGCTGTGGATTTTGTGAATAAATAAATAAATAATAAAACCTATCAATATACAGTCGATTTATCACATTTTATCAAAAATACTCTATTTTCACGAGCGTCTCCAATGACGTTCTAAATTCAAAATGCACACAGCCAATCATCCAAAACCATTCTATCAGCCCTGTATAAAGCTAAGTTTACACAAACGCCACTTCCATGAGAGTGATATCAATAGACACACACGACAAAACCGTAGAATCTAAGAGACTTTTTTTTGAAAATTGAATTGATCGTGTCTTGGCTACTTATTGGTAGACGCAATAAAGGCGCGAACTTTTGGCATTTAAACTTTAAATTTATCAACAAATATGTTATTCTTACTGTTTGTTTATTTAATAAATACTTTGTTTTTCGAACTACTATGGCTATTATTTTCTCACAGTAGGTGTAAAAAGTAGAGTATCCTCCTCTGGGCTAAAGGTGTCTTTGCCTTGGGCTAGCTTGAATCCCTCGCTGCATTCAGGATTCTTGTATTAACTCCCTCGCTTCGCTCGTGAGTTAAATCCCGAATCCTTCATTGCGCTCGAGATTCAATATGACGCCCGTGACATAAGACACAACTTTAGCCCCTCGGTGCATAATCTACTATAAGTCCTAATTATGTTAAATTAATGGGTTTGAATTTATAGTAGGACTAGCAGCGCCCCGTGGTTTCACCCGCATAATTCAATTTCAATCGATTGCGTGGGAATATCGGGATAAAAAGTAGCTTATATGTTAATCCAGGGTGTCTGCTACCTCTACAAAATTTTATCAAAATTGGTCCAGCCGGTTGAGCGTGAAGAAGTAACAATCATATAAACACACACACTCACAAACTTTCGCCTTTATAATATTAGTGTGATGCAATTTACCAACAAAAAAAAAATGGTTGCCTGTAAAGTCGGTTTTACGGGCGAAGATTTTACGTGACAACGTCTTTTTCTCGGTAGAATATTTATTGATATGAATATAATTAAATTGCACAATAGGAACAAGGAATTAAATGAAAATAAGAACGTAACGTTACCGAGCGTTACACTTTTTCATAAGTGACTCCCAGCCGCAACCTAATTTAAAATAAGAACGTAACGTTACCGAGCGTTACACTTTTTCATAAGTGACTCCCAGCCGCAACCTAATTTAAGACGTTGTCACGTCAAAAAAAACGCTAAATACTTTTAAAAATCATAAAAGTCAAATACACCTTGGTTTTATTATGGAGGTTATTCCCGTTAAATAAAAAAATAAAATAAACAATGTTATCTTTTTTATTTGGTAGGTATCACATAAAAAAGACACGTGTGATATTTTAACACACCAACACAAAAAAAGTGACGATCGTTTGTTGCTCGTAGCAAAGTGCTACGGCGTAGCGCTACGGCTACGGTCCGCTGCCTCGCGCGTAGCCGGGGGCCACAGAATATTGTGTAGATTCCGACACGCCCGTACTGCAATGCATGAATGACGATTCTTTTATATCATATGTTTTTCTGAATTGACATCCTTCTTTGTGTTTTTGCTTTTTTTTCCTTTACAAGTCATAACATGATTTTAATGATTTACTCGTGCTGAAAACGGCAGTTATTGTTAGATTAATTATCTACTAATTATTCTTACTTCAATCTTCTTCAGGAAAACGGCCATTTGTCTTCATTTTAAACCAATGGCAATGTTTCATTTCTAAAACATAAACCTAACCTAATCAATATTCAAATAATTTATGCAACACTAGTCTCCTATTAAAATCTCGCTCGTACATCAGCATATAATATATACAGCATGATTAATTAATGCACATGCATGCATACATTCATCTCTCATACGACAACTAAGCCGTACAAGGAAACAGCGCTCGCTAAAACAACCACCTGCTTATAATTGATTAACTGCGACAATATACTTGTCCTAAATAAACTCCTGAAGTTACAGTCCACACATACAGAAGTACAATCGAGGACATAAATACACAGTCAGTATTTATAATGCCGCGGTGTGTTTGTGCACCTGTACTTGGACAAACATCGCCGATTTTTGAACACAACGGTCTCGTTTGAAACGCTTTTATGTGCGACTGTACGGTGTCCTGAATACAGCTGTAAGCTTTATGTGAGTGACTGTACGGCCTGTTTGAGTTTCGATTTGTTTGTTTTGTTTTGTGGAAAGTTGGAAGCAGCTTATTAATAAATGTTTAGTGGATTTAAGTGTTTATTTTTCTGACTTATTCTACTGGATGGTAAAGCTTTAAATCTGTTGAGTCAAGAAAAATCAAATCTGTTATGATTTCACAAATTATCTAGTCATCTACAATCATCATCATCATCATTTCAGCCGAAAGACGTCCACTGCTGGACATAGGTTTCCCCCAAGCACCCTCCACTTCGACTGGTTTTGTGCTTCTCGCATCCAACGGGTTCTTGCGGCCTTCACAAGGTTGTCGGTCCACCTTGTGGGAGGGCTTGCAACGCTACGTCTTCCGGTACGCGGTCGCCACTCCAGAACCTTTCGGCCTCATCGGTCATCTTTTCTGCGAGCAATGTGCCCTGCCCACTGCCACTTAAGTTTGGCAATTCTTCGGGCTATGTCGGTTGCCTTGGTTCTTCTGCGGATCTCTTCATTTCTGATTCGATCACGCAGGGAAACTTCAAGCATATCCCTCTCCATTGCACTTAGGGTGAGTTTTAGCCTTCTAATAAAGCCCATTGTGAGCGACCACGTTTCAGTGCCATGGGCCATCACTGGCAACACGCTCTGGTCAAAGACTTTCGTTTTGAGACACTGCGGTATGTGGGATGAGAATATATTGCGTAGCTTCCCAACGCTGCCCAGCCGAGTCGGATTCGACAATTGACCTCTTTCTCGAAGTTGGACCTATCTAACTGGACAGTTTTTCCTAGGTAAACATACTCGTCCACGACTTCGAATGTAGCGTGTCCGATCTTCATGAGAGTGGGTGTTACATGGGCATTTGACATGACCTTCGTTTTTCCATGTGAATTTTAAGACCAAATAATGATATTTTAATATTAAATTATTTTCTAGCTCCTGACTCCTACCAGGGTCTATCGTTTTTTATGGCAATAAAGAAATTTATTATTATTTTATTATTATAATAACTGTAATACCTATGTTATATTGTGAAAAATAAAGTCCTTTATAAAATTACCTAGGTAATTAAAATTCAAAACCTACTTTCTCAAACAATTAAAAACACGCCTAAAGTGAAATAGCCCTTAGCACAATAAAATATCACTTTTGGCGCGAAACTCGACGCCGCTGTAAACTTTTGATGCCTTACGATTCGTCGAATTAACCCTGTCGATGACTTAACTCGGGCTTGTGCTATATAAAGTTCAAGTTAACTGCTGTATTCTGAATGCTCAACTTTATTATCAGTTTTATTGAACTTGTGCATTTATTTTGACTCAATTTTGTAACGGTCGTAGCTGGTGGTAGAGGTTTGTTTTGTAAAATAATAAATAAATTCTTTGTTGGCATAAAAAATATGAAATGTGTTACAGGAGAAAATATTTTTTTTATATATCTTCTATACATCCATACACATAATAAATAGTAACGAAGTCTGTACATTGAATATTTTAGGAAAACATAATTGCTAGGAGGTGATAGGTACCGAAAATATAGTTTTTAGAATTTTTGGTACCGTTTGTCTGTTTGTATGTTCCGGACTGGCGTAAAAACTACTATAAAGATTCTATTCACATCTTAAAGGATTTCATATTTTCCTTAAAGGTCTGGTCATCGAATAGGCTATAAATTATCACGCTATTGGGTATGGGGGCTTAGCTATATTGCATTATATCCATATTCCTCAACAGTTTACCGCGAGAATTAATTAGACTAAGAATTTGGCTTTTTGTTTCAAAACGCTAATCTCTGGAACTCCCATTCGGATTTGAAACATTATTTTTTTTAGCCCAATTCTTGAGGAAGGCTTACATCATGCATAAGAGCCAAGCAAAAAGAAAAAAAGTTAGAGAGTACGCTAAGATAAAAGAAGTAAAGCGGTATTACTTCGTTTGCGCTTAGCGCTTTTTCTGACTTTTTTTTGTTTCACGCGGGCGAAGTAGCGGGCAAAAACTAGTTAAGTAATAAAACTATAAACAGTTGGGATGAAAGCGCAGGATTTGATATTTTTATTTAACATGTCGATAAACAAACAACAAAGCTGTACTTTTTTGGCTAAAGAAATTTTACTACGGCTAGGTACAAATACTTCAAGGCATAAAAAGATAATTATAAAAAAAAAAACAGTGGCACTCCGGGAGTGCCGACAGACACAAACAGAATACTTTGCCATCACTCACTGACTTAACGGATAGGTATACATTAAAACCGAGTACATCCCGAGGACAGCCGAACACATCCGAAGCGGGTATTTTTTTAATCGTCTTATAAACAAAACACGCGCGGTGTGGCTTATGGTAACAGTGGCGCGAGTTCAATGGTTTTTTCCCCATCTCAAAATATGCCCGACGCGCCTAAAGAAGTTTTCACTTCAAAAAATACTGCAAGAACATTGTATAATATTCCTATCTCTGTAATTGACAGCAAACCGCCCCTGATCTCGTAACCATGACAGCGGCCACCAAACAGCAATGAAATCAGACGAGTGAAAAAAATACGCTATAATACAAGATTCGCCAAACGGAAGGGACTAAATGTTCAGAATAACCCTTCACCTGCACGCGCAAAAAACTTCGCCAGAACATATATTTAAATAAGTACTTACCATTGTGTTTCATTTGGACACAACATTTATATAAAAAAGGTTTTATATCATAATGAAAGTGTACCGCATTATTTTCTCTGCTGTCCTTTGTTTCTTTTAGGGTTGTCCAAAGTTTGTCAATGGGTCCTTATTACTAAGGTTCCGCTGTCTGTCCGTAAGTCAGTCACAGGACTGTATATTTTGAACCGTAATGCTTGAATTGTTTACAGAATGTGAACTATTATGCCCGCTATAACAACAAATAATAAATCACACTATTATTATAAAGGCAAAAGTTTGTGAGTGTGTGAGTGTATGTGTGGGGGGGTATGTTTATATGTTTGTTACTTCTTCACGCTCAAACGGCTGGACCAATTTTGATAAAATTTTGTATGAAGGTAGCTGACACCTTGGATTAACATAAATATACTACTTTTTATCCCGATATTCCCGGGATCGACATTTTCGCGGGTGAAACCGCGGGGGGCAGCTAGTATTAAATAAAATTCAAAATTAAAGGGAGTCCACACCCCATACAAGAAACGAATTTTTGTGGGTGTTTTTTTTTAAGTTTATAACGGAGAATAAAATGGCGGTAATTGGTCAACTACCATAAGATAGTTTTGAGATTATCCCGACCCTTAGTGCATGCGTTTGACTCTCACTTGGCCGTTATTTTTAAGTAAAGGTTAATCAATCTCGATTGTACCATTGTTGGTCTCGTCTCCCTTATCTCCATAGTAGGCGCGCCAGTAGGTACCTGCACGACTTAATTCAAAACCTTGTATAGTTAAATAATTGATTTAAAATCTTGCCTTTTCGTTTGCAAAGTTTCATGTTAGTTAGGTGTTTGTAAGAGTTTGGTTTGGAACTAAGTTTTAAGTACTTGTACGGGACGTGGTAAATTTATAAGGATTAAGATTCGTCCCGTGTTTGGGGCGGCCGGAGCCCCTGTGGTCGAGTCCGTATCTGTTGCTTCTATTTTGTTACTTGCAAAACAAAGGGGTGTTGCTTATCAAAATTGTCTCTGTCAGTTGATGAGCTGCCATTTTGAAAGTAATGACGTCGTTAAGCAGCGTAATATAAAAATGCTCGCACAAATCTGCATTTGTTAGAATAGAATACTCTTTATTATGTACACCATATAAATTACAGACATAAATATTAAAAAAATTCAAAGGGTGACACATTTGTATTGTTTGAAAATAAGTTTGAAAGAAACTTATAATTTTATAAGAAAACTAGTTAGCTTCTGCTCGCGACTTCGTCCGCGTGAAATTTCACCATTCAGCCGCTTAGGGGTTGAATTTCGAAAAACCCTTTCTTATTGGATACCTACTCTTCACAAAGAACACACCCTCCGAATTTCATGTCTCTAGGACCAGCGGTTTAGGCTGTGCGTTGATATATCAGACAGTCAGGACTTTGAATTTCATATTATGTATAGATATTTTTTGCGGAGCATATGTTTGAAAATAATTTAAAAGAAACTTGTAATTTAACATGGACATATTTTATGCAGAGCATAGTTAAAAACGCTTAAAATACGCCTAGGGATAAGCCGTAAAGCTGATGATACAAATCCAGAATAGTATTTAAAATAATTTTATACTTGATATTCATCACACTGCCTCTAGACCAACGGGTCTAGTGGTCTATTGGTCGCAAGTGCTACTGCCGAACATGAGGTCCTGGGTTCGATTTCCAAGTTGGGCAAAGTGTTATTGGGTTTTTCAATCAACAGTGCTCAGTTGATGGCAATAGGCTCGCCCTCTATTACATGGGACTTAAACATAACTGGCGAAATGTGGGTGTACATAATCAGCCTATAATGTTCCCACTGCTGGGACACAGGCCTCCTCTCGGTGAGAAGGAGTGGGCCGTAATCCACCACGCAGGCCGTAATCCACCACGTAGGCCCAGTGCGGATTGACAGATGTCACATGTCTTGGAATTTTTGGTTCTAGAACATGCCGGTTTCCTCACGATGTTTTCCTTCACCGTTTTGAGAGCAGTGGTGATGAAATAATTTACACAAAGTAAAGCGCCTGTCTAGGTTCGAATCTACGTGTGATACTTCCTGGCCGCGCCACAGTGGAAAATTACAGAAACACGTTTCTAGATAAATTGTACCCTTAATGTACTTTAGGGTACATGTAGTGAAAAAAATTGTACCTCAACGAATAATGAAATATAATGAAGTTTTGGTGGCGCGGCCAGGAAGTATACTTCCCAGCCGCGCCACCAAGTTTTATTAGGCGTACCCGAACATAGTATACGCTAAAGAATTGTACCAAAATTGTTCTTATCCGTACGCTTTATAGAGATTGGAAAATTTTATTACTTTAGAAATTATAGCCTTGTGTTGGTGGCGCGGCCAGGAAGTATACTTCCCAGCCGCGCCACCAAGTTTTATTAGGCGTACCCGAACATAGTATACGCTAAAGAATTGTACCAAAATTGTTCTTATCCGTACGCTTTATAGAGATTGGAAAATTTTATTACTTTAGAAATTATAGCCTTGTGTTGGTGGCGCGGCCAGGAAGTATACTTCCCAGCCGCGCCACCAAGTTTTATTAGGCGTACCCGGACTTAGTGTACGCTAAAGAATTGTACGCATTATGTACTACCTAAAAACATAATAATATTACGGAATACTGTAATATATTAAGAGAAAACATCAAAACAAACTTTAGCGCATCAGCAGACTTGCTGATCTTTGTACCTACTAGATGTGGCCTCCAAATTAGAAGTAGCTACTGGAATTATCTCGGTGGGATGGTTGTATAACTTCACAGAAGGGCGAGAAATAAGCAAAACAATACGAATCGATATGCATAACAAGAAAAAAAAAAACATACAAACACCCGAACATAGTACCTCCTCCTTTTTGTGAAGTCGGTAAAAATAGACCATCAGGAACAAGATAAGAATTTGGTAGGTAGGTACTTAGGTATTAGGGACGGTCAGCAACGAAAATCGTCAACACTGTTACTTTTACGTGTGTCAATAATTATGATTTCAAAAACTGAAACGTTGATTTGATTGATATAAATGATATTCCAAACAGTTGAACTTTACAGCAAAAAACATTTTTGGAGGCCAATGTATATAAAACAAGTTCAGACTTTTATCTAGCGCCACAATTTTTAACCGACTTCCAAAAAGGAGGAGGTTATATGTTCGACTTTGTTTTTTTTTTTTATGTTCACCGATTACTCGAAGACGGCTGGACCGATTTCAAAAATTCTTTTTTTGTTTGAAAGGGTATACTCTCGAGGTGGTCCCATTATCATCAAGTTGGAATCTGATTAGAGGATCCCATAGAAATCGAGGGAAACCCTCAAATTTTATAGGCAAACCTATAACTTGAGCATTTGCTCTCGGAAATCTTCATTTGGTAAAGTGGAGCTGATGATGAAGACAACAGATGGCCATCGGGACTACTCAATGACAAATATTTTTCACGGGTTGCAATTCGATTACTTTAATATGATTGCTAAGCAATTTATGCTCACCATAATGCGTATGGTGAGTGGTTGATGAGGAGTTCTCCTGGTTAAGAACCAGGAGAACTCCTCAACAATTAACGTCCCAGCATCGGGAAAAGCAATATTTTGTAACATGTGATGACCAGCTGACAATATGCTATTGTAACTTAGATAAATTACAAACTAACCCACTAAAAAGTGAAAAATAAAAACTTTTTACAAAAAAAAACAACCGACTTCCAAAAAAAATTTAATTTAATTTCGGAAGTCGGTGTCTTTGGTTCCGCATTTTCGTTTATTGACACCGACTTCCGAAATTAAAGTTATTTTTTAATTTATAGTGTTTTTTTTGGAAGTCGGTTGTTTTTTTTGTAAAAAGTTTTTATTTTTGATTAACTTTTTGTAATGTAGGTACTTCGATCAATAATAGTACTAGATGAATGATTAGGAACAAAAATAAGTCGCTAAAGTGGCCACGTTTGCACACAGATAAACATTTATATTTCTTACTACGAACTATAGAAAAAGTTTAATAATATTAACAACTTCAGATTATTATAAACCTTAACACTCTAACATAAAGTTTAATTACGATTGCAAATGATTAATATTTAAGTCCTTCTGTCATCGAAGCAATAAATTTAAAATGTCACTTGAAAATAAAAAGTCATTTTTATAATAAGTACAAAAATATTTATTCTAAAATGAAACTTAACGTCTAAGCAATAAGGTTAAAACATTTTGTTGACAATTTCGTACTTACTCGAATTTGGAACTAGACGTAGTTCTTGGAATTACGTTTCAATGCTTCAATGTTTGTTAGAGAGGTTGGCGCGTTGTCGCAAACATTGGCCAAACAATCATAATATTTGCTAATTGATTTATATTTACTATTTAATTGTGTTACTATTTTATGAAAAACATTTAATGATAAAAACTTACCGAAAAAAAGATATTCCTTCCAAAATCTTGGTGTTACGGTGGTTATTTACACAACTTTTGAACGCGCACTGAGGCATTTTGACGTCTTAACATTGGCTATGATTGGACCATACTAATTTGAAATATGAGCACAAAAGTATTCGTGCTCGTATTTTTCGGGCCGTTTTTGAAGCGCTTATCGGGCATCTAGTACTATTATTGATCGAAGTGTAGGTAGGTATAATTAACGACGAAGTAGATCAACGTTTCAGTTTTTGAAAGCATAATTATTGACACGTAAAAGTAACAGTGTTGACGATTTTCGTTGCTGACCGTCCCTAATACCTAAGTACCTACCTACCAAATTCTTATCTTGTTCCTGATGGTCTATTTTTCTTGTTATGCATATCGATTCGTATTGTTTTGCTTATTTCTCGCCCTTCTGTGCAAGTTATACAACCATCCCACCGAGATAATTCCAGTAGCTACTTCTAATTTGGAGGCCACATCTAGTAGGTACAAAGATCAGCAAGTCTGCTGATGCGCTTAAGTTTGTTTTGATGTTTTCTCTTAATATATTACAGTGTTCCGTAATATTATTATGTTTTTAGGTAGTACATAATGCGTACAATTCTTTAGCGTACACTAAGTCCGGGTACGCCTAATAAAACTTGGTGGCGCGGCTGGGAAGTATACTTCCTGGCCGCGCCACCAACACAAGGCTATAATTTCTAAAGTAATAAAATTTTCCAATCTCTATAAAGCGTACGGATAAGAACAATTTTGGTACAATTCTTTAGCGTATATTATGTTCGGGTACGCCTAATAAAACTTGGTGGCGCGGCTGGGAAGTATACTTCCTGGCCGCGCCACCTACACAAGGCTATAATTTCTAAAGTAATAATTTTTTTGAATCTCTTTATAGCGTACGGAAAAGAACAATTTTGGTACAATTCTTTAGTGTACACTATGTCCGGGTACGCTTAATACTTTACAAAAACCGTGGTGGCGCGGCCAGGAAGTATACTTCCCAGCCGCGCCACCAAAACTTCATTATATTTCATTATTCGTTGAGGTACAATTTTTTTCACTACATGTACCCTAAAGTACATTAAGGGTACAATTTATCTAGAAACGTGTTTCTGTAATTTTTCACTGTGGCGCGGCCAGGAAGTATCACACGAATCTACGACCTACAACTCGTAAGTCGCGTCCGTTACCACTTGACCACCACTGCTCATATGTGGGTGTGCTATGAAAATATTTTATACGAAGTATAAGAATATTGCAGGCGGCTTAAAATGTATTTGAAGTTTTAAATACGTCGAAAGAGATGCCGATAAGCTGATTAGTACAATTTCAGAATAGTTAGACGTATATAAAAATATTTATTTTAATTTTGACTAGCTTCTACCCGTGAACTCATCTGCGTGAAATTTCTTCACTGAAAGGAATAAGCAGTAAATACAAATGAAAAAAAAAACATTGATCTGAATTGCTTTAAATAGTTCCATATGAGCCTTACGTTCGAAACAGTATTTTTTACTGATCTGAAAACAGCTAAAGCTTGAGGAAAAATATTACCGTCATGACAGTAAACTTTAACGTTTTAAGTAGCTAAAAGGTCACAAAATTAACTCTTTTATTCACTTTCTCTTTTATTTTACTGTTTTACAAACATTTCTTCTTACTTCTGCGTTAAATTATTTTTTTCAGTGTTGTTTTATCATAAAATATATCCTATGGCAATCGGCAACACTGTAGCTTCCTGTTATGAAATAATTTTCGGAATCGGATCAGTAGCTCTGAAGATTACACACCCCCCCCCCCCCGCACATACAAACTCACTTTATAAAAATACTAGCTGCGCCCCGCGGTTTTCCCGGGTAAATGTCGATCCCGTGAGAATATCGGGATAAAAGTAGCCTATATGTTAATATAGGGTGTCAGCTACCTGCATACAACATTTTATCAAAATTGGTCTAGCCGTTTGAGCCTGAAGAAGTAACAAACATATAAACACACACACACACTCACAAACTTTCGCCTTTATAATATTAGTGTGAAAATATGAATGCCTTATATTTCTCTTTTTTACAATATTTATAGTTTCTTTTTATTGTTTTTAATTGAGAACCCCTTTTGTTTTTTTTTTGCGGATGTGAAATCATCAAGTGACTCCACCCAGAGCGGGAGGGGCCCTGGGTGGAGCGGAATGGAGTGTCAGAACACTTACTGACTAAAACCCACCCGTGTTCCTTCCTTAGCCCTATATGTTCCGGGCCAGCGGTAACCCTTTTGGACAATCCCGCTGACCCGGCAGGCTTCGGCCGGCTCCGGCAGGAGGCGTTTGGCCCCCTCAGGTTGGTCAAGAGCCGCTTGAAGGCGGCCCCGGCCCGTTCCAGTTTGGGGGCCAAACGTCGGAAGTGCTCGACGAAGTTCCACCCATGTATTATATTACCAGACCCAGGTATTTCATCGTTGTCTCAACGCCGTCAGGGAGGTCGGCCCGCAGCACCCAGTCGTAACCGGTGTCCCGCAGGAACGGCCCCAGAACCGATCCCTGTGGCACACCGCACGACATCTCTCGCCGGTTCCACTCCCCGTTGCAACCGGGGTAGATGACGGCTCTGTCCATCAAATACGCCTCGACAATTCGACGGAGGTAGGTCGGCACCCTACGAGGCGGCCCGTAATCACTCTCTCAAAGAGCTTGCCGACCTCGTCGAGTAGCACGATGGGCCGGTATGCGGACGGAGAGTCCGCAGGGCGCCTTGGCTTCCGAATGAGAACCAGCTTCTCCGTCTTCCAACGAAGTGGAAACTGGCCTCTCTCCATACGTGCGCTTAAGAGCGCCTCCAGTCGTGGCCCGAGAGCTCTCGAGGCCAGGACCTAGGCTTTACCTGGCAAACCGTCGGGTCCTGGGGCTGTATTTTTGGCCTTCAGCCTTCCTACCGCCACTCTCAGATCTACCCCGGTCACTTCAGGGATGTCGTCGTCGTCGTCCGCGTGGTCCGCTTCGGGCATTGAGAACCCCTGAGGTGAAGGCCTTGCCAGCTTTCTCTGGCCATTCAGCGTCATCCAGCTCTATACGCACGATCGAAACCATATATATGTTTATATTTCTATGATCGAAACAAACTCACTTTAATCCACTTTATAATATTAATAGATATTCGTAACACTATTCAAATAACACAGTTATAAACTTGAAGCTTATATCACGCTATGCGATCAAAGCGGCTTAGTAAAGTTAACAATATTTGTAGTAATTTCTATAAATTTAATTATTTGAGCCAATTAATTTCATCGCCTAAGATTGTGTCGTGATTTATTAATTAAATTAGTTAAGTACACCGAGCAAGGAATATTGTTTGAAAGATTGTTTCGAACTTAAAGATTGAAAATTATTAAATTTTATTGACTTACCTAGCAAGTCAATAAAATTTAATAATTTTCGAACGTTGGAAGAATTGGAATAGGTTTGATTGTAATTTGTAATTGTATAAGGCTTATTGTTAAGGGGGTGCATCCCCCATGCACTATACATAATCAGCCTATAATGTTCCCACTGCTGGGACACAGGCCTCCTATCTGAGAGGGAGTGGGCGGTAATCCACCACGCGGGCCCAGTGCGGGTTGGTAGATGTCACATGTCTTCGAATTTTTGGTTCTAGGACATGCCGGTTTCCTCACGATGTTTTCCTTCACCGTTTTGAGAGCAGTGGTGATGAAATAATTTACAGAGAGTAAAGCGCCTGTCAGGGTTCGAACCTACGACCTATATCTCGTAAGTCGCGGTCGTTACCACTGAGCCGCCAATGCTCACTGCCATGCACTATGTAACCAACGAAATTCAAAATTTAAAACTGACCTCAGTTTACTACGTTTTCGCGACCGTAACAGATATGACTTTCCAGAATTACAATCATTATATTATGGGCTGATTTTTCAATCGACATAATTTTTTTACGTGTAATAAAATTTACGTCTGACAGTTTTTGTATGGAAGAACTGTCAAAAATTCAAAATTACTCTGATAAAATTATCTGAAGTTGGAAATATCAGCCCTTCGCAAATACAAGTCTTTAAGTTACAATTGGCCTTAAATGTCATGATTTCATCAAATAGCATTCAATAGGGTAAAATGAACTTAGAGAGATGTATTGATCATTTTTACGATTATAATTTTATAAATAAATATTCGTCGCGGCAGCGAATCAACATTCAACATAACACTGGCCTGCAAATTGCAAGAAATTTTGAATTTCGCGGGCTACGCTGACGCTTTTGCCGACTATGGAGTTCAAATATTGCCATTGTTTGATATAGTAGCTTTTGATAGGCCAATTATAAAATTAAGTTCATCAAGAGCTCCCGGTTAATAATGAAATAGTTATTAACTGTAGAATAGCGTCAGTTTGTGTAATTAAAAGATAGCTAAAATGTGAGAAAAAAAATACGGCGTTTTACATAATATTTTCTACGCTCCAAAACAAACGTTTCACGTGTAATTTTTGAGGTACTCTTCTGAATGTTCTTTTTAATATACATGCACGATTCAAAAATAATGTTACTAAATGGAAAATTTTAAAACAATGTTACGTAATTGAAGCTATTTTGCGGTTGTAAATGGAACAAACGTGTTATTTAATATTGTGCTAAAAGCGTGTTAGGTATGCCATTTAATTAAAAGGTACCTATTTGGTAACTTTTTGTATATGTGAAATAATTTGAAAAATATTTCAAACTTTTCCCTTTTTATTTTTCTGTGTCTTTACAATTCAAAACGTAACCGGATGAAGAAAAAAGTACCTACGCTTATGAATATGCTGAACAAGGCTCTTTAACATATGAAAAACTTCGTAAATCTACGTAGCCCAAACATAAAAAGTAAGTAATAATTTATTCCTGTCTCCACAATAAAAAAATCCCTTACTGTGTATCACGTAGAATGTTGGAGACTTCTTCAATTTACCTAATAGGATGAGACTATTATCCCTTATTACGTTGAAGAAAATAGGGTATGTACGTACCCGCTTTGACACCCTGCAGTGACGATGTTTTCGTCAAATTATCTTAAATGTTTACGGCACCTGGTTTTATAAAGCTAAGCGCACATTAAAAAAAAATGCGCCTAAGCCGCGGCGGCCGCACCGTAACGCAGTAATTGTTTGAAACAGATTCAAATTTTGAATTAGTATTAGCGTTAGAACTGTTTCCACTCCAGTGCAATAAGGCTCGCGCATATTTGGGCGGGCCGCGACGCAACGCAACGCATTACAAAAAATCTCCTAGATCTCTTTAGTACAATTTTGTATGAACCATTGCACACTACAAGCGGCAATAAAAACAGAAGCCGCAATAGTCGCCTGGCGAGCAATCCGCCCGCCAGAAAGAAAGAAATATATTTTATTTGGGACATGCACAGGCAATACAAATAAAGTAAAAAGGAGCATCTAAAACAAACAAACCAAAAAATAATAATAATCCAAAGAAAAAGAACCGTGCGAGGCCAAAAAGGCTCCTATCTCAGCATAATGCTGCGATATTTAAAAAATAAATACCTACGCTGGTATTCCGATAGGACCCGAGCCAGAACGCTGCGCTGCGGCCCGGTGCGGCCCGCCTGTAGTGTGTGATGGTTCATACAAAATTGATGCAGGAGGATTTTTGCAATGCGTTGCAATTGCGAGCGGTCCGCCCAAATGTGCGCGAGCCTTAAGGCTTACATGACCTAAAGCGCAGTCACTGTCGGACTGCATAGAAAAGAAAGAGAAGCGCGATGACACAACACTGGTAATTTATTGCAAAATATGAAGCAATTATTTAATTACAAAAAAAATATTGTTTGGACTAAAAAATTAAAACACTAGTATTTTAGTATGTTGCTTGTAGAATAATCTGACAAAAAATCAGAATGATTGTATGTACTTATATTAGTTTTGTTTTTATTGTAAAAATAAAGTTTTATATATATAGTTGTATCTTCATGATTTTTTTCTATCGTATCAAATTAGTTGTATTATGTTTTCAACACACTATCTACCTAGCATATATCCTGAAGAATATCGTAAATTTTTCTGATTTTGTTTACTGTAGTCGATCAAATAGTTTTATTGTTTCTAAAACTTGCGTTTTTTTGCGTTTAGG
Source organism: Oligia fasciuncula (assembly GCA_963082905.1). Taxonomy (NCBI): domain Eukaryota; kingdom Metazoa; phylum Arthropoda; class Insecta; order Lepidoptera; family Noctuidae; genus Oligia; species Oligia fasciuncula. The sequence goes on along the minus strand of OY720393.1, from coordinate 17,882,420 downwards.
TCCTGTAAGTCTCTTAAAGGGTTAGTTCGAACGCACAATAAATAGGACAAAGGTAGGAGATTTATATAAGTAGTTATTTTCTAAATACATCCTGCGGATTCCACGAAGATTTGTAGTAACCGCAAGTACCTGGGACGTAAAATATAGTGTTAATGTTTTACTTGTACGCTGTAAAGGCACTTCTGATTCGACCTTTTGTTGAAGCGAGTTAATTTTCTTTTCAGTAATTACTTTGTACTGTTTTCTCTTGTGGTTTATTACTTAGTGGATTTAAAGACTAATTTACTGTTCCAATTTAAATTACCTACTATTTATTAAAACTATTTACCATTCAAAACTACAACCTGAAATATAATTAATTATTTTGGTGTAATGCGTAAATTAATTTATTTTAACGTTGTTATACAACTTGATACTGACCAGAAAATTGCAAAAAAAAAGTAAGAAAATTTAGCTTTACCGTGGTGCTGTTAGAATTTTAGAAAATGTTTTTTTTTAACTTTGACCTTAGCTTCGTTTTCGCCGAATATTTTCGCAGCGTTAACGGTAATTGCATCAGCATCGTTTAAGCAATGGTTATTCGTAATTAGAGGCTTAATGAAATGAATTAACTCAACCGTATCGTTAGTCAGGGGTCGCCAAAGCGGCTGCCAAGCATAAACTTGGGTTTCATTAGCATCTCCGCTTAACCGTTTTAAAGAGAACAATATTTTAATAATCGTCATAAGAATTTGAATTTATTTATTTGTAAGAATGTAGTTTACACAGTATGGTGTTAATATTTCTTTTAAGTTCTATGCATTCTACCACAACTTCATCTCATCTGCCTAGTCTTCTCCCAACTATGTTGGGGTCGGCTTCCAGTCTAACGGGATGCAGCTGAATACCAGTATTTTACACGGAGTGACTGCCTATCTGACCTCCAAAACCCAGTTACTGGGACTGGTTGTTAGACTTTCGAGCTTCTGACTGTCAAAGATCTACGAATGGCAGCTGGAACCAACGGCTTAACGTGCTTTCCGAGGCACGGAAGGTCATGGTATGTAAAGATGGTCACCCATCCACGGAGCAACCGCGGCAAGCGTAGCTTAACCTGATCGATCGACCCGTGCGGCTGTTATTACTTGACCACAAGCCCCTCATTCTACCACAACTTATAGTGTACAAATATATAAATTCATCATCATCATCATCATCATTTCAACGAAAGACGTCCACTGCTGGACATAGGCCTCCCCCAAGCACTTCCACTTCGACCGGTTCTGTGCTTCTCGCATCCAACGGGTTCCTGCGGCCTTCACAAGGTCGTCGGTCCACCTAGTGGGAGGCCTTATATAAATTGTTTATAGTAAAATTATAAACCATATAACTTTACAAATACCTAGTGTAGATATAGCGTGTATCAGAAATGCGTGGTTATATTTAAGGGTGTGCTATAAACCATCAAAGTGAACAACTTTCTATAAAGGACCAACATCGTAATCGCGACAATAATCAGAAGGGCAATTCCCGTAATTTTAGAACGATCACAACCCGATCGCAGTCTCAATCTGTCAAAAATACCTCTAATTTCCCTACATTTTTGATATTGATTGTCATTGATTTGATTGTCGCTTAGATGAGATTGCGACTAGATTCTTAACGTTTTTAATTACGGCAATTGGTCTTTAGTTATAGTAGGTACATTTGGGTCGAGTAGGTATTGGAAGTTTTGTATGTGACAGCTGATTATTTTTCCGCGATTTCGACATTGGTCCCATAGAGAAAATTCCGTATTAATCAATTGGTCTGTCAAACTATTTCATTAATGATGACGAGGATATCGAGTTTTGTTCCGAGGCGGTCGGTCCGGTTAATAGTTTTGACAGATGATGTAAATTGACCACCAGGCCTGAACATTGTGAGATATGGGACTTGTTGAACGATAAGCGGTTACTAGTCAATTAATTTGAATAACTACATTTGTTTCCGATGATCGTTTGAAGTGGAAGTCTAAACTTTTGAATGAATAATTGATTGATGCCGCGGACTACGTTCACCAAAAGAAGTAAGTAACCAGGGTCGTAGGATAAAGTTGAAGTTTAGTAAGAAACCGAGGGATGTTTTCAGATGAAATTTAATTTGACAAATTATATTAACTATTTTTGAGTTTTGAAGTGAAAACTTCTGTAGGCGCGGCTGGCCTTTTTTTGAGATGGGAAAAAACCTTTGAACTCGCGCTACTGTTACCGTAAGCGACACCGCGAGTGTTTTGTTTATAAGACGACTAAAAAAATACCCGCTTCGGATGTGTTCGGCAGTCTTCGGGATGTACTCGGTTTTAATGTTTAACCGATATGTCAGTGAGTGAAGGCAAAGTATTCTGTGTGTTTTGTTTTCACTTCGGTCGCCACTCCCAGAGTGCCACTGTTCTTTGTATAAAAATTGCAATGAATAAGGTCCGTAGCAAATAATTGCACAAACGTGTAGTTTAAAATAGTCAGCGACCAAACAGAAACCAACTATTAAAGCTGGTACACAATGTTGACAATTTTATAGCAATACAGACCGCTGTTATATCTAGGCATTGTGCCGTTTACAACAGGTTTACGCAGTTGTTAACAAAGTTTAGAACACATGACACCTACACCTTTATGTGTTCCGCGTCAACTGCGTGGCGTGGACTTTGATAGAACAATGTAGGTACGGTGAACAACGAAAATCGATTGTCACTTTAATTTTTTAAATGTTTACTAGTAGGCTCACTAGTATGTTTGCCAGGGGGCTGTGGAACGTAGTATTTTGGGTATCATACTAACAGATCCGACTCGGCTAGGCAGCGTTCGGGAAGCTACGCAATATCTTCTCGTCCCACATACCGCAGTGTCTCAAGACGAAAGTCTTTGACCAGTGCGTGTTGCCAGTGATGACTTATGGCACTGAAACGTGGTCGCTCACAATGGGCCTTATAAGAAGGTTAAAAGTCACCCAAAGGGCAATGGAGAGGGCTATGCTTGGAGTTTCCCTGCGTGATCGAATCAGGAATGAGGAGATCCGCAGGAGAACCAAGGTAACCGACATAGCCCGCAGAATTGCCAAACTTAAGTGGCAGTGGGCAGGGCACATTGCTCGCAGAACAGATGGCCGATGGGGCCGAAAAGTTCTGGAGTGGCGACCACGTACCGGAAGACGTAGCGTTGGAAGGCCTCCCACAAGGTGGACCGACGACCTTGTGAAGGCCGCAGGAACCCGTTGGATGCGAGAAGCACAGAACCGGTCGAAGTGGAAGTGCTTAGGGGAGGCCTATGTCCAGCAGTGGACGTCTTTTGGCTGAAATGATGACTAACAGATCGGGTTAAGAATATGACCATCCATTCCATCACAAAGATAACTGATGTCACTTGTAAAGCTGCCACGCTATAACGGAATTAGGCTGGACACATCTGCCGCATGTCAGACGACCAATGGGCCACATTTACGACCCAATGGGTCCCTCTTAATGGCAAGCGACATTACGGCAGACCCAGACGAAGATGGCGGGTCTAGCTGGAACTGGTCCTTAGCAGCTTTGAACAGAGAGAAGTGGAAAGAGAGTAGGGAGGCCTTTGCCCTGGCCTGGCCAGTGGGACATCACAGGCTAGGAAACCGAGCCGTGTACTCGCGTCCCCATCACGTGTGGCCTTTGTATAAAGGTCTAATGCTTCTAGTAATGTCATACGCTTTATTAGGGCTGATTTTTCCAACGCCAGATAACGTTATCGGAGGAATAATTTTGAATTTTTGACAGTTTTTTTTTTTTTTTTCTTTAAAAAAAAACGTTGCCCCACACTAGGAATTTCTCCTGTATTGTGGGTGCGTTTACAAACATTTAAAGTCACATTCACAAACAGCCAGACCCGGAACAACTACTTGTAGGTCATACAAATATTTGTTCCGTGCGGGAATCGAACCCGCGACACGCAGCGCAGCAGTCAATCGCTTAACCACTGCGCCAACCGTGCCGTCACACAGTTCTTTCATACAAACACTGTCAGACGTCAATTTTATTCCACGAATGAAAATTATCGGTCGATTGAAAAATCAGCCCACGATCAATTAAGAAGAACAAAATACAGTATCTATTAATAAGACGATCACTCGAGAGGTCAAACCTAGTTGTCGTACTCGTATTTAAACTTAGCTTATGCAAGGAATATTGTCCTCGTCTAAAAATAGTCGACCTCGTCTCTCCTCTTGTGTGATGTTAACTAAGGGTTTTAAAGGTAATTAATATCGGGTTGATGGGGGCCATTTCATATACACCTTTTATACGTAGGTACTGCGCATGCTTATTATGTTAGGTATTGTATGTTTCAGTTTTTGTCTCTTTAGACAGGTAAAATATGTAGAAATGTTCCTCAAAGAACTAAAGTGTATGAAATAACTTAATTATGCCTAATAACCTACGGACAATGAGGGGTGTTATAAGTTTAACGTGTGTATCTGTGTCTCTGTCTGCGGCATCGTAGCTCCCAAACGGCTGAACCGATTTTTTTGGTTTCTCTACAAGCAAAACTTGGACAGGACATGTTTTTATAAAACAACCTTTCGTCAGAGGAAATATGGTTTTATAACCCATTGACTGCTACCAGCTTATCTGTCAATTCTTACTCTAGCTAGACAGAGCCTTTTATTACCAACATTCACGTGATGAAAAACTATATATTTCTGCTTTGCAATTCAGATGACAGCATCTGAATTGCATTTTTTTTTTCCACTTGGATTTCTACTAGTATGTTTATATTGGCTTACTATGGAAGCATTTCCTTGTTATAATGTAACGCAAATAATATATTAATTGAAATAAACATTTTTATTTTATTTATGCTGTCAGTTCTCAGATTAAGGCTCCTACAAACAGGCGCGACACGCGATATGATCGCGCGCGACACAAAGGCACTGCTCGTTGTGCGACTTGCTTTGTGTCGCGCGCGATTTTATCGCGTGTCGCGCCTGTTTGAAGGAGCTTTTATGCTAAGATTATGTCTACGAGTCTGCGTCTGTTTAGATATTCACCAACATGAAGGCTAATGCTTGATCGCCTGATTGCGTGCGCTTGCACGACCATTTCTATGCAAAGTTACGATTTGATTCAGCTTAACGATAGGTTAGCTAAACTGCCACTATTATCGAAATACAGTTTGATAATGATTTCGGTTCCGTGTGTTATGATGACAAACATTATGTGGCAAGCCGTGTGCCCGATGGTATTTCTCACTGGCAAAAATGACGAACTACCATTGAAACTATTTTTTTTTGTTGAATGGGGCTCTTGACCTCGATCATGCCTATTGGAAAGCGATGGATGAGATCTATCAAGGAACGAGCGCGCCCAGAAGCTGCCTAAGGCACTGGAACTCCCACGCATCGACGAAACATAGCAGGCTGCTTGAATCCAGTCGGAGGGTGGTTGCAAACCAGGCGGGCGTTAGCCCTACCACCGTAAGGAAAGAATTGGTCAGTCAAATAAGGTGTTGGGTGGGACTGTCCAAGATGCGCCGAGAGTTCGGTTGAGTTGAGTAACTGGCGGAACAAACTGCGCTACACGAGGAGGCTTCTTCATGTATACCAAGAAATTGAATTGACGTTTATAATGAAGAAATTGAATCCTCTATTCAAAGGGACAGGGTATCCCGTGATATTCAATTTTTCTTACGTTTTTTGCAATTTGCACGTCAGTTTCAAGCTTAGTAGGCTAGGTCGCGGGTAAGGTCACTCTGATTCTGTCCTGAGCACTATTACACTTTTAAGTTAAGAAGTGTACCGTCCTTGTTGTCACGGGACACAGGAGGGCTTGCAAGCACAGGCTCAGCAAGAGGCAGGTCAGGCCATCGAAAGGCCGCAGTCAGCGTGCGTTGGTAGCAGGCCGTAGGATGCCGGTAGTGCACAGATTAGCTACGCGTGCAGCGCGCCGTACGGAGCAGGCAGCGTGCAGATTGGAGCGTGCAATATGTAGAGGCCCTGCACGCTGCCTGGACGTACCCCTAGTTTGGGGCACACAGAATCCTGAAGGTCAGGGAATAGCTTCTGCTAGCTAAGCCAGTGGATGTTCAAATGTTTCAAACGAGTGTTCTTAGAAAATTACTGTTGTTCCATGATTTTAGTGATGTGTTCAGCAACTTATACTAATTGTGTAGGTAATATTTAGCATCACTCGACTATTTACCGTTGATAACCCTCACAACGCTACAGTAGTGATACTGTAGCGCTGTGAGCAGCTAGTGAGCGAGTTTCCAGTGTTGTGACACAATGTTATTTTGTTGTTCGTCAACATGACTTAAAATTAAAGACCAATATTGTCATGTTTAGTTTAGGACGCCATGTTTGTGACGTCATATATGTACGGACAGGTGGTACTGTGTCACTGTGTTAACGTCTTGTATGGAAACGGGAAGTAAACATGTCACATTCATGAGGTTTTATTATCCAATTGATGACGTTTTTGAAAATTATTGAGTGAAAATTATTCTAGCAACCATACCTACCTAGTATGTTAGTCAATCTTAATTTAATCTAAAATTAAATGTCTTATAAACTTGGGTTTATTTAAAAACGATAATTAACATATGTGTCGTTTAAACGTCAAAAATGTATAGTTAAACAGTCGCTAATTACTATCTAACTTTAAGCAACGTTTATGACTAAAGGAGGAAAAGATTATTAATTAATAAAAAAAAAACCTTTACCATAAACATTTAATAATAATAATAAATAATTTTGCTTTTTTATGAAGTTTAATGGACACATTTATTTATTGTTAAAATAGAAACAAAAAGTTACTCAATTTTAGCTTAAAGAATAAAATATATAATTAATAAAAAAAAAACTGATAAAATTAAATCCATTTGAAATTATATTGGAAATGTACTTAGATTTTTATTACTACTGAATACAGTATTAACAAAATCCTACTCGTAACTCATTATCTTATTAACCAAATAACTCTTAAAACATTTCATTGTCAAATTATTGTTCCACGATGTCCGCTATATAAACAAATAATACGGCTTTCTTATTTATTACTATAGTAGGTATTAAAAACATTTAAGTAGTGTTAAATATTATACGGTGGAACGTAACCCTTCGTTTGCGTGTCCGCCTCGAACTTGGCCGCTTTTTTATGTACCATATTTAGGGTTTCGTACCTCAAAAGTCAAAACGGAACCCTTATAAGATCACTTCGTGGTCCGTCTGTCTGTCCGTCAGTCATGACCTTTTTTCTCAGGAACGCGCGTAGTTATCAAGTTGAAATGAATATCAAATACTCAGGGTTGCAATCCCTTGAAGCAGTGAAAATTAAAACTTTTAAGTCAACGCAATCAAAAGGTACGGGCGTTTATATTCCGGCATCAAAACTTATAGGGTACTTCCCGTTGACCTAGAATTATGAAATTTGGCAAGAAGTAGTGTCTGTAGCACAAGTAAAGGAAAAAAAATCTCCGTGATATTAAACTATTTACATACCTACAAGATATTAGATATAAATTAAAGCATAATATTTAGTGATAGCAGTATTTGATTGAATGACATAAATGTAATCAACAACCGTAACCAAGCGACACGTATTTAGTGTATGCCATTTCTGTTCGGAACCCTCGGTGCGCGAGTCCGACTCGCACTTGGCCGGTTTTTTATGTTTACCATGAATAAATATAACAACTTTCTTTCCCACCGTGAATGATGGTACTTTTGGTATAAGGACATGATATATTCATTGTTTTTTTTATATTATCTACAGGGTGCGGAGATCTATTTGTGTGAGGACTGTGATTACTTTTGGGTGTCTGTTGTTATTGATGAAAATGTATGCGAAGGTGTCTTTTATACATTATTGAGGTATCATCCGTGTTACTGTCAGTCAGTGTATCATGATAGTTAAAAGTTAAAAATCTTTTACTATAACAAATCATTTCAAAACATTATAAAGGACGCACAACATGACCTTGATCTATTAAACGAGTGGTTAAAGTACAATCTTCTTACAATTAATACGTCGAAAACCTCATTTATGATTTTTACCGCTAAAAATAAACGTATACCAGATTTCTCACCTCTTAAAATAAATAACGAAGTAATAAAACGATCAACCAACGAAAAATATCTTGGATTAAGGGTAGACGAAAAACTAACTTGGAAATTACACATCGACCATCTTAGAAATAAATTAACATCGTTACTGGGGGCATTACGGAAAGTAGCAAATTGTATTCAAAATAAAGTGCGCACATTAATTTATAACTCGTTAGTCAAATCGCATTTAGAATATTTAATTGAGATATGGGGATCCGCAGCAGTCACTAATTTAAATCCACTTCAAAGAATTCAAAATAAAATAATTAAAACTCTGTTCCGTTATCATTATCTCACTCCAACAAAGACCTTATACGAAAAAACGAAACTATTAAATATTAGACAGCTATACATTTACTACACTTGCATTCTTATTAAAAACATTACTACAAATTCAATACAAACTAACATACAAATAAAGAAGAAAACAATGTCACATAACCTGAGAAATAGCTATAAAAACAAACTTGAAGTCATCAGTGCACGCACTAATTACGGTAGAAAGACCATACTATTTGAAGGAGCACGGCTGTACAACGAATTGCCAGACGATATAAAAGAGTGTGATAACGTGAATACATTTAAAAATAAGCTTAAGAAACATGTATGTACACTATAACTTCTAATACTCTGGAGGAAATTGTATTGTACTGTATTATCTTACCACTTTGTATCTCATTGTAAGCGGACTGTAAGTTCTTATGAGAAATAAATTTCTTTACACCGAAAAGAAGTCGGTAATAATTCCAATGCTGGGTGAAATATCACTTGACTTAGAGTGAAAAATTATATTATAAAAGTTCCTCTACTAACCAAAGTAAATTCATGTCATTATAGTCAACCTATAATAATCCATTTATTTCAGGCATCGCAGGCCCATAGATAAATACCTTAACCTAAACATACATATTTTAATAAAAACTAACTACTGTGCACAAAGTGATGACTGTGTCGGCGTCGTGTTGCGCTGCGTGGTGTCGCGTAACCTTCCACGAAAACGTCGGTACGCTACACCTATCGGCCAAAACTCTTCCTTCATGAAGGTTTCCAGGTACTGAGTTGGAACCCGCACCACAAACGATTAGAAGTTTATGTTGTGGCGCGATTCCAACTTCTCTACTCTCAAGGTCCACTTGGTCTTGCTTCTGATGTATTCCACGATGTCTTGAGCCACCGTGGAGTGATGCAAACGGGATACGTACAGCTGCGTCGACGGTGTTGCAGGACGCAGCAACATATTTGGTCCCGCCAGTGCAGTACCACATCGATTACGGCAAGTGGGCTTCCTACGCTTCGATTCCACCGTCACAAAGCCCTCCTTGTCTGCCTGCCCTTTCTTCGGGGCTGGGGCCAAGATGTTGGGAGCCGGTCCATTGCGGTTCCTTGATGCCCCTTCCATAGACTTTGCAGTTTTGGCAAAAACTTTCTTCGGTTGCTGCTCCATTTGTTGGATGGGAGGTTGTGCAGCGGCTGCTGAGTAAGCACGGCGAGGTGTTGCCGTGCTAACTTGTGACGACGCCTCTACAGGGGTAGAGGCGGTATCGGCGGGGCGCGGTAATGCATCGTTTGCAGTAACAGCGGCCGGTGACAAGTCCAATTTCGCTGACTCGAAACTGGACAGCGATGCGTTACGAGTGTTCACCTTTGATGCGAACTCAAGTGACCTACATACCGCTACAGTATTGCGTAATTCAACCATATCGGCACGCAACTCACTGATGGTGTTTTAAGACGCATCCAGCTTGAACTTCATCTCGGCCAGGCTCGCCTTCAGAGTAACAATATCCTTCAGCAGCCTGGTGACGTCGACGTGGTCAAAAGTGACGGGGGGCAGCTTCCGCAGCTCCTTTGCCACAAAGGTCGGCACGTCGTCAGGGTCAGTCACCTTAAACACCCGAAACATGTCTTAGAGACTCCTCTCTCCCTTTTCTTTTATAATGTTTCCACTGCTCGGACATAAGCCTCGTCTCTGTGGGCGGGAGTGGACCGATATCCACCACGCAGGCCCAGTGCGGGTTGGTTGTAGGACATGCCAGTTTCCTCACGATATTTTCCTCCACCGTTTTGAGAACAGTGGTGATGAAATAATTTACACAATGTAAAGTGCCTGTCAAGGTTCGAACCTACGACCTACAATCGTAACCACTGGGCCACTACTGCTCTCCAATACAAAAACTCTTGAAAGTAACTCTAAAAAACACGCTCTAAAATTAATTACCTTGTGCATCTAAAGAAAATACTTTTGCTTTAAGAAAAACTATAGAGAGAGAGGGCGATCAACTTTTTTCCTGTAAAACTTTTCAGGCAATCTTCCGGAAGGAAGCCTTTGAGATGAAACTATTCCAAACTTCACGCTTAGATTAATTATTTTCAGTTAGCCACAGAAACAAAATACTAAAATACCATTCAGCCTTGATAGTTTTCATTCGCGCTTTTACAAGAAACTTCTTAAGCAAAAATAGCGAGTAGGTAGTGCCCCCTTTCCGAAACAATTTTAAAACTTCATTGCATTTTCCAATTAGACTGAACCGAAAGTTTCTGAACATTCCTGGATTCTCAGAGATGAACTAATTTTTATTATTCATGGCACTGAATTTCCGCGGGAATCCCGGAGTTTCAGTCGACATAATCCTGCATACCGGGGAATACTACCTCAGTGAATAAATTTAAAACGTCGAAAGAATTATTTATCTTTTTCCTCCCTAGGGAGACTTAAGTGAGCACCTCTCTTTTCCTTTTGTTAAACTTCGTAACAATAATATATTTTGTTTAACTTGTTTTTTTATGATTGTTTCTCGTTGACTGGTTGGATTGTAAAGGTTTAAGTTGAGTCAATAAATGGGAAAAGGTGAGTTTATTTTATGTATTGTGATATTTTTGTTACTCTTGGTAATTTATTTTAATACTTTGAGACAATCTTTACCAAAAAATATGAAATAGAATAGAATAATCTTTAAGTACACCATAAATAAATGTAGAAACTTTACAATGGCTGACTCAATGGGCGGTAGTATACAGGGTGGGCAAAAATTCGTGGATCAAACGAAACAGGGCGATAGTTGGGGTTATTTGCAGTAAAAAATATCTTTGTGGCAGAGCCCTAACTTGATCTCCTTAAAAGTTACGACAACTTGAGTGTTTACAGTAAGGTTCTAAAGTTACAAATAATTTTTCGTGAGACTTAAAAGATATTGAAAATAGTGCCAACACTGATAAATCATGCATTTTTTTACTGTAAATAAGCCCAACTATCGCCCTGTTTCGTTTGATCCACGACTTTTTACCCACCCTGTATAATAGTAGTTGATCGGTAGGATGAGCTGGACTCCTCTAATGAAGATTGGTCCTTGGCAGCTCTGAACAGAGAGGTGGGAAAGGACCTTTTCCCAGCAGTGGGACATTAATAGCTAATCCAAATATTAAAAAATGTAGATAATTATGTCATAGTAGAAATTTTAATTAACGAAATAGACTCACAAGATGAAGTTTTGCTGAATCTATCCTGAAAAAAAAACAGCTGAAGTCCCATGATTATCTTTAGTTTCTATACCTCCTAACCTACTAAAATAAAACACACGTTACACGTAGGTAGGTAATCCCCGAAATAAGTATTGCTTAGTAGTTTGTAAACCGTCAAGGATCACGTCAACGAAGGCCTAAATCCTTTACGACAAGCCTGAATTCCTAGTACAAAACACGACACATGTCTTGTCTGCAAATCGGTTTGTGTCAACGCCTGAAAATCTTGAGTAATGCTAGGATTTGTCACAGTTATTCCCTACTTTGGCGACTATTGTATCGCGAGAAATGCGCATTTCAAAGCGTGGGAGTGTTAGTTCTTTTTAGTGGAACTAGATGGCGTTAGTAGTCGATTGAAGTTTTAATTTTTTTTGCGAGGTTTCTGTGACAATTTATTGTTGAATGCTCGTTTCTCATTTCATTCTTCCTATAATCACATTTGTTTTAAGTAGGTATACTATTGCTGGATGGATTGTGTGAGGAATGATATGAAAAGAAAAGAGTGAATGATAGCATGACGGTTAACAGGGGAGAATGAAAGAAGAAAATGTGTTGCGCTGACCCCGAGTGACATGGGACCATAAGATGATCTTAAGGTCCCATGTAACTCGGGGTCAGCGCAACACATGAGGTATACCTATTACTGCTATTTACATACCCAAACGTTGTATAGCCTCTGTATAGTTACACAACGCTTTGTTTTCTTCTTTCGCAAGTCAAATTACTGAGGATTGAAAGAGAGAAATCGGTGTGTAACTATTTATCTGGGGATCCTGCCGTTTTGGCGAAAAGATTTTGCTGAAATTTCAGTACCCAAACAAATTTTAGCAACCTTTTTTATACCAATGCAATGTTTGAAATGATTTTAGTACGCACATTTTCATTTGGTAAAATTTTTACTTGGCAGAATATTAGCAAGGATAATGTCATTTAGGCATTTGGTCTTTTAATCAAATGATTTATTACAGCAATCAATCTTTAGACAATAAACATTTAGTCAAATGATAGGAAAAAAAATATATAAGTAGACAAAAAATTTTTTTTTGGTAATTACATGGTTTTACTTGCCTAATTACTTTTTAAATTACATTGCATGGTTGCAATCGGTCGATAGGTGACGTAGGATGCAAGAGCGAGCGAAGGGTACTTTAAACCCTTATCACAGAAATAGGAGCCCCGCTAAGCGGGGCTCCGACGACATTAGATGCAAAAACAAGCGAATGAGAGTACAAATACCTTTACCTCATATCTTATTAAACAGAGCCAATTGAAATCATAGGCAGACAGAAATAGCCCCGACGGTACTAAATATTTGGCTTATTTTATTTTGCGTAAAATATGTTATAACCAACTGAAGTATTTGACTAAATTAAAATTGGTAAAAGTACTAGTTGGCAAGCAAGTTATTGTTTAAACGTACGTAATGATTTGGCAAATGAAATTATGCGGAAAATTGTTTGGGAAGTGATAATTTGGCAATTTATTTTCGATGAAACAAGGGAGACCATTTATCTGATATTAATACTTTTATTATTAAGGGGTTAAATTGCATGGTGTTGTGTCTGTCCACTTGGTTAACCGTTTTTTGACATACGCGCGCATCTACGGTACCCCTAGCGATAGTCGCGGTGCTCTCAGTCACGGGTGCCGCTTAGGGGTACCGTTGATGCGCGCGTCTGTGTGAGTGTGCCGTTTCGAACGTTAGTACGTAGTTTCCGTACTGTTCATATCTTTACTGTGGTGTAGCTTTCATAGCACAGACTCTACCTTGAATAATAATTTATTGTATTATCTGCTCCTAAACATTTATGGTTTCTCTCTTTTAAAAATCTAGATTTAGTAGAAGATTTTCATTAACAAGAATTAATTTAAACACAAAATCTACAAGTATATAATTCTAGACTTAATCATAGTCAAAGTTACACTCGCTTTTCGGATTACGCAGCCCCTTAGTGTAATCCTTTAAACCGAATAAGTTTTTACTCGCTCGCGTCGAAACTGACGGGTTTATGTGAGATGTGTTGCTGTAAGTGTGGTGAGAATTTGAGAGAAGTTTTGGTCTGATGAAGATTAGACGCGTGTTTTCTTGACAGAGCTCTTTCACTTGTACTTAGGGTTACGTAGAAACGACTAGGTCTAGGTAGAAGCAGGAAGGATTCGTTGCTAGATTTATCGGAATAACTTTTAAATCATTCAATAACTTTTTACGATTGCTGAGGCTTTGAAAATGGTAGCGAATGGGATTGTGTTGTACAAACGCCAGCACATTAAGCTACTACAATCTGTCAAATTCCTTTAATAGATTTTAAACTTTATCGCTATAGCATAAGGTTCAAGGTTTATTGGGAAAATGGGACAGTTTCGGGTAGCTTGATGGGCTGGCGTGGCGAAACGTGAGTTCATGTTGATTTTTTGCTTTATCAGCTCATTATTATGCCAGTAATTGCTTTAATAATTGATTAATTTTGAATAGGAAACATATGAACGAAGCATGTACTACTTATAAGAAAAGCTGTGAAAATAAGTGTCTTCGCTTTTGGAATCGAGTGAGTCAGGGAGAGAGAGGAGAGTCAGGGATTCGCAGAGATGCTTAGAGTTAGAGTGTACAATTGAGATAAAAACATATTTTCCATACATAAAAAAAAATGGATTGCATATTTTTACACCCATCATCATCTGCCTAGCCTTTTCCCAACTATGTTGGGGTCGGCTTCCTGTCTAAACGGATACAGGAAAATTCCAGTATTTTACATGGAGTGACTGCCTATCAGACCTCCACAACCCAGCTACTGAGTAATACGATACCCCTTGGTAAGATTGGTTGTCAGGCATCTATGTTCTATGTTCTATGTTAGGGGTTTGGTTTCCGCACTTAGTCCTTCAGTGGACCATTGTGCGTGGGCCATGGCGGCCGTCGGTGGTTATTCCAACCAGCCCACCTCCCTCCAGAAGCTGATCAAATCTCCTGGTCTGTTAAGAACATCTGTGTACGATCTGGGTGTCCCGAGGGTTTCTGACCTTATCTGGGTGACGCCTGTGCACTCAAAGAGCACATGTGCAATGGTTTCATCAGCCTCCATGCAAGCCCTGCACAGAGGACTGTCTGTTATGCCTAATGTGTGAAAATGTTTATTTAGTGAGCAGTGTCCCGTGATGGTCCCCGTCACCAGGCGCAGGCCTTTCCTGTCCAGTCGTAGTAAGCGCCTGGTTAGCCTGCCATCCAATAACGGCATGGCTTCTTTGGACTGCCTGCATCCTGGTGACGACGTCCACCAGCTTTCTGCTTGTGTGTGGGTGTGCTCCTGTAGCCACCTGCGTAGTTGGTTGAAAGGGATGGGCACGATAGGTTCCGGTCCACAGACTGACATACTGGAAGCCCTTCTGGCCAGCTCATCAGCTGCGTCGTTGCCTAGCGATCCACTGTGTCCTTTTATCCATTGTAGTGTCACTGTATTGCGGTTCGATACAGTTACCCGCTCGAGCGCATCGTGACATTCTAGTATTAGGTTCGATGTAATACATTTTTTGTCTAAGGATTGAAGGACTGAGGCGCTATCGGAGAGTATGCGGACATGAGTGTCCGTGACTCTCCTGGCCGCTATGGCATAAGCCGCTTGCATTATGCCCACACACTCTGCTTGGTAGACCGTGTTGAGCATTCCTAGCGGTTTGGATATTTTTATGTTGAGGTCGTGTGAGAAGACTCCGACTCCAGTTCCGCAGTCGGTCTTTGAGCCATCAGTGTAAATTCTAAGTTCTTTCGGGCCCGAGTGGTCCCACCGCTCCTCTTCAAGCACAATGTTGTAATGCTTTTGGAAGCAGTATTGTTTCGGGGCTTTGTCGCAGGGTGATGCCATCATTGGCTGCCGTTTGATCGCATCTTCTTTTAAACGTATGTGTTTGACCCTAGAGTCTTTGCTCAGGGTCCCTGATTTGAAGAGCCTAAAGGCAGCCAGGGTCGCCTCGGTTGTCAGGCATTCGGGCTTCTGACTATCCGTAACGACTGTCAAAGATCCACGAAGGACAGCCGGGATCACCGGCTTAACATCCGGGGTCTCGGTATGTAAAGATGGTCACCCATCCACAGACCAACCGCGGCAAGCGTAGCTTAACCTGATCGATCGATCTGTGCGGCTGTTATTATTTAGCCACGGGCCCCTCCTCGGCATTTTTTACACCCATCTCCACCATAACATTACCCCGAAGGACCGGCGTTACCCTGATCCGTAACCAACGTTAGGTTAACTTGATAATCTGCTCCAATTACAGCGACAGCAGGCTGTGGTTGGCTGCCACCTTCCGCCAATTACGTAATTCTCAGATCCTTGGGTGAACTTAGCTGAACTTGGGTGAACCTGAGCGAACTTGGGTGAACGTGACTGGTGTTTCATTTTCATTGAAAATATGTGCGTTCTGTGTAAATACGATAAGAATAGAAGTGCAATGTGTTGTTTTGTTATTTTCTTAGGATTCAATTTTCTTTCGGTAAATAGAAATAAACGGGGTGTTTGTTACCAGACCTGCTTGTCGACTCAAATAGTTTATCGTTGTGTGTGAGTTCTCGAAGTGCTGTGATTGATAAAAATGGTTATTAGAAGACAGTTAATCCATGCAAAAAGTGACTGTTTGTAATGTCAAAATACTAAATGCATTATAGTATACGTAGGTATACGTAGCTCATGTAGAGATTTGTTATGTAATGCTAGCCTTAAAGTAACACTGGCTGATAATATTTGTTGTTGGGTTAAGATTAAAAAGTTAAGACGTTACGTCAGATAGAATAACAGTTGGTTTCGGAAGATAAGAAGTGATTTTTTTTATATTAAACGTGTTGCGATATAATTTCTTGATACAATACATATAGTATTTGAAGTGATTACGTGTTTTTAATAATAACTGTGGAGATCCCGCTGGATCTTCACAGTACTTATATTTTGTCTGCCTGTTTGTTCCGGCTAATCTCGGAAACGGCTGGACCGATTTAGAAAAGAGACATTATTTGTTTTCCGACATGCACGTGAACAAAGTCGCGGGCACAGCTAGCGGTAAATTATGTCTACGATTACGTAAAGATTTTACAAAACGAAATGGAGAGTGAAATCGTCGTCTAATTTATTAAATGATAATGGCGCCCGCAAAAAGCCCTATAACCATTCAAACATTATAAAAACGTCCTTCCTTGAAAAGGAATGGAAAGTATAATATTTTTACGTGCCTGATGTAAAAATAAATGGAGTAATTCTCTCACGCTGTTTCTCTGCGTAGAACACCGCAGGTGATTGCCTACTGTTCGCTTTGGTTTAATCTTAAACTTTTATGTTAGATACTAGCTGCACCCCGCAGTTTTACCCGCGTAAATATCGATCCCGTGGGAATATCGGGATAAAAAGTAGCCTATATGTTAATCCAGGGTGTCAGGTACCTCCATACAAAATTGTATCAAAATTAGTCCAGCCGTTTGAGCGTGAATAAGTAACAAACATATAAACACACCCCCACACGCACTCACAAACTTTCTCGCTTATATAATATTAGTGTGATATTATGACAAGATGAAATATTTACGTCATGTAGGTAGTTTAATGCCAAGAATATCTTTAACAAGTAGGTAATACTTGCGCGCAGAGCTTACAGTACTTCTTTTCCTACTAATTTTCCAGCTGACTATTGCTTTTCCAGAATGAATGGCATGCTGCCTTGTCTACTAAAAGATTTGACAAGCACATATCATGAACAGTCTGTTGCACTAACAATATAAGTATTCTCTTTAATTGAATGTTCTATTTCTCAATAAACATTATTTCGTTTCCACTGTAATTTTCATAATTTATATATCTCGAAACAATTATTTTGAATGCAACAGGAATAATAAAATAACATGTAGGTACCTATAGTACCTACACCCACATTTCGCTAGTTACGAGTATGTTCAAGTCCCTTGTAGGTAATAGGGAAAAGGCAAAACGAATAAATAAACAAAAATAACGTTATCCGATTCCCTTATTTTTATTATAAATTGAGTCCGATTACACCAAAACCAACTATTTTGCACAATATTCGAACGAGGGTTTAACACGGTAGCAGAGGTTTTAACACGGACCTTTTGGCCCTTTTTATTACTCATGAATATTAAACCTGAGTATAACGACCCTTGACTTTCTTAAATGACGCCTTAAACTTTTTTCTGATTATAAAATTTAAAAGTTTTAGTAAAAGAGTGAACCGCTTTTGGATGTGTGCATGGAGAGGGATTACTTTTCTAGAAGATGGGATAAAAATAGAATGTTTACGGTTTAAAATATGATTTACATGAATTAATCTAATATGCATTGGATCCTATCATCACGTAGTTAGATTTAAAATTGAAACCAAAAAGCTCGTCTTTGGGCGTCCCTGAAACATGCTAGCGAAAAGTGCACGACTCATAATGCTCATTTGATCGCATAAAAAAAACTACTTTGAATAAAACACCCATTTTCAATAGGGTTCCTCCTAAGGGAGAAACGAACCTATTAAAAAAAAAAAGACTCATTATTAGATTTTTCGCAAACTACAATGTGTTCAGGTTTCACACTCGATTGACGGGAATTTTTGAAAAGTATGGAAATAATCTCCATACAATGGTATATAAAATAAGTAAGTGTGTACTAGCAGGAATATAACAATAGAAACAGTTGCAGAAAGTAGGCAAAATAAATTTTTAGATCGTAAAGCACTCACTAATGCTTCCCATTATGAAACGTGCAATAAAAGTAAAATGTTTATTTTAGGACGTCTTCATCTGCCTTTTCCCAACTAAGTTGGGGTCGGCTTCCAGTTTAACCGGATTATTTTTGTTTATTTTGGGACGTATCGACCATAAATAAAATATGAAACTAAACTCCTGTAGCGGTATCTACAACGCCACATGGGAACAACGCGTCATACTGACGTCACACAAATCCTGCATCGCGCAAGCAGAGTTTACCGCGCAATTAGCATAGATACAACGGCCCGACATGAATCATTGGGCAGTTGCCCGCCAGACATAACACCCGTCTGGTCGGAGGATCCTCCCTTTTCTATAGAGTATGAGTGAACTTTACACCCTGTTCCTTATACCTCTATACTCCTATTTAAAGTTCAATCAATTTATCAAAGGCTGACAAAATGTAAAATATAAATAAGTTGACTAACTTGGCATTAAACGAGGTTTAAGTAGCAACTTGAACTACTGATCGAATCAGTAATTAGTCTTTAGGTAATGTAATATAGAGAGCAGTGGTGGCCCAGTGGTAACGACTGCGACTTACGAGAGTAGTCTTCGGTTCGAACCCTGACAGGCGCTTTACTTTGTGCAAACAATTTCAACACCACTGCTCTCAAAACGGTGAAGGAAAACATCGTGAGGAAACCGGCATGTCCTAGAACCCAAAATTCGAAAACATGTGACATCTACCAACCCGCACTGGGCCCGCGTGGTGGATAACGGCCCACTCCCTCTCAGAGAGAGGAGGCCTGTGTCTGTGTCCCAGCAGTGGGAACATTATATTGAGCTTAAATGTTCAGATAAAATAAAAGATTCCCTTGGATAACTTTAAATATAGCTATTTATACTCGCTTTAAGATTAATACTAACACATCCATTAATGGATATTTAATTTAGAAAAATCTTTGATGATTATTCTTTTCCTTTAAAAATTAAACAGAGAGAAGTGGATAGAGAGTATCCCGAGGCCCTGAAGTGGGATATCATAGGCTTTTAATAAATTTTAGTAATAATAATGATTTAACCTTTCAGTTATAGGGTAAATCTAATAATGACTGGAAAGGGTTCACGTCAATAGTTGGTGAATTAAGTAGAAATACTTTAATTCGATTGTATTAAGTGCCTACTAAGAGTCGTAGTACAGTAAGGCAAACTTCAATGGGAATAAAACTAGTTTATAACGGTCTCTTATCAAATTAAATCTCCGTACTACGCTAGGCCAGGTCAAAAACAAGTGCGAGTCGGACTCGCACACGAAGGGTTCCGTACCACAAGGCAAAAACACCGAAAAAAACACGTTTGTTGTATGGGAGCCGGGCCTTAAATATTTATTTTATTCTGTTTTTAGTATTTGTTGATATAGCGGCAACAGAAATACATCATCTGTGAACATTTGAACTGTCTTGCTATCACGGTTCATGAGATACAGCCTGGTGATAGACTGACAGACAGACGGACAGTGGAGTCTCAGTAATAGGGTCCTGTTTTTACCCTTTGAGTACGAAACCCTAAAAACGTCAAAGTGTTAACACCGATCTGTGATTGACTGTACCACCCAAGAAATTATATATTTGTTTTATTTAACCATTTACTTATACACATCTAATATACATAATATAAAGAGAAAAGATTTAAGTTTTTGTTTGTTAAGCTTTCAGGCTAAAACGGCTGAACGGATTTGTATCCTGTTATTCCCACGGGATCGAGAATTATGCGGGTGAAACCGCTGAGCGCAGCTAGTTTATGTAGAAACAAACAAAAATAAATAAACAGAAAAATACGTACAAAACTGCACTTAGCTTAGTTCTAAAGAACTCTCTTCCAGCATACCTTTTCCTTAGTTCTACGATCGAATGATCGAAGGGGCTTGTGGCTAAGTAATAACAGCCGCACGGTCCGATCGATCAGGTTAAGCTACTCTTGCCACTGTTGGTCGGTGGATGGGTGACCATCTTTACATAACAAGACCCCTCCGTGCCTCGGAAAGCACGTTAAGCCGTTGGTCCCGGCTGTCATTCGTGGATCTTTGACAGTCGTTACGGGTCGTCAGAAGACCGAAAGTCTGACATCCAGTCTTACCAAGGGGTATCGTATTACCCAGTCACTGGGTTGTGGAGGTTAGATAGGCAGTCACTCCATGTGAAATACTGATACTCAGCTGCATCCGGTTAGACTGGAAGCCGACCCCAACATAGTTGGGAAAAGGCTAGGCAGATGATGAGGTCACGACCGAATGGACAACCTTTGTCGAAGCGTAGCATCCTTTAGTCATTTGGCTGTTGGCCTCTCCACTTTAGATGTCTCCAGTCTCACTTGACATTACAGCTGTCCCAGTAGTTGTGATGTGTGAGATCACTGCAATCTCAACGTGATAGTTACTCAGGCAGTTCTGTTTACACTAGGAGATTAGCGACACAACGAGACACTTGAGAATAAGCTGGTATTAGCCCAGCATACGTTCAGTATCTAAACCCTCAAGCGTCAAGAGTACACTAAGTGTACATAAGAGAAAGTGCTCGAAACGTCAACGGTACACCAAGTGTACACAACAGTGTCTTTGTTCTATTGTCATTGTTCAAACAATGACTTTACTGCGCCCATTCAACTACTCCGATGCGTGGGGTGTTTCGACAGGTAGGCGGGCAAACGTGTGAGGGGTTAAGCTAGAGACTCCATTCCAGGCAGGTTCAACCCCAAAAAAATAATTAAAAGGCACAATTAATCATTGAAAAAGGTCTGATATCATAACGTTGTTGCAATTTTGCTATGGCAGGTGATTTTATTTTATTTTTTGTAAGTGCTATAATTTTGAATTAAATAAATAAATAATAAGGAATAAAAAGGAGTGTTCAGTAACTTACTGTTAACTTCCGCTTACAAAACAAATTACTAAAATACTAAACGAATGAATCACCGTTATATTTCTGTCAATCGTTTGAAGATGTTTTAAATATGGTTATCAATTTTTTTAAGTGTTTCAGTCCAGTACTAACCTCACAAGATCTACATTTATGTCAACAGTATCTTATAAGATTTTTATCGTTCTACTAATTTTTTTTTTTAATTTACAACAATGCACACTTGCTTCTCCAATTCGCTTTATCATCATCATGATTTCAGCCGAAAGACTTCCACTGCTGGACATAGGCCTCCCCCAAGCGCCTCGAATTCGACCGGTTCTGTGCTTCTCGCATCCAACGGGTTCCTGCGGCCTTCACAAGGTCGTCGGACCACCTTGTGGAAGGCCTTCCAACGCTACGTCTTCCAGTACGCGGTCGCCACTCCAGAACCTTTCGGCCCCATCGGCCATCTGTTCTGCATTCACTTTATACATTGGCAGAATGCTCGACATCGGTTTTGATTGCCATAATAAAATTTAATAGAATATGTATGTGCAAGCGGGCCTAAATCTAGAAACCAACTAGAAATAAAAACGAATAGTGGCGTATCGTATATATCGTCGATCTTTATCTGAGTTTTATGTACTACACCAAAACAACACGTTCTATTAATCCGTTCCATTTGTTTTATTTCTGAAGGTACAACATAGGGTTGTCAAACCTATTATGTGTTATAGGATCCTGCTATATAAATACTACATTTCTTAAAAAAAAATAGTGGACGAAACTACTATAATTTTCATTGCAATACAAAATGGCGAAATAAAGACTGAAATATAACCTGGCAATAAAGGCCCAAAGACGCAGAAAATATAGCTACAATTTTTTTATCCATACTAATATTATAAATGCGAAAGTGTGTTTGTCTGTTTCCTCTTCACGCTTAAATTAAACTGCGATTACGATTGAGATGAAATTTGGTACCTATAGAAACAGTTTGAGTCCCGGGAAAGGACTTAGCATAGTTTTTATCCCGATATTCTTACGGAATCGACACTTATGCGGGTGAAACCGCGGGGCGCTGCTAGTCTAAAATAATTGCAATAAACCAAGTTTTCAGTAGGTAACAAAAACAAGCGAAAGTCACTGACGAAAACTAATTGGGTAACAGGCAATGCAAGGCAAGGCAAGGTTACAGGCAATGGTATAAGTATTTGATATAAACAAAGTTGGCAACCCTAGTACCACAGGACCAGAAATTTTGTAAATAAATATCCACAGAGTAAACTGACATAGTTACTAGAGAGTAAAATGGGTTCTATCTTCAACATCAATTACCTACTCCAAATTCACACCGTCCAGGTGAGGACAATATGGCAGCCTACTAATCGCGAGATTAACCGTATAATTATGTACGTGACAAGGCACTCCTGCGTCGAATCAAATAATAATATAGCCTGACGCACAGCATTAACTGGTAACCCTTCGTGAAGGTAATGTAAACAATAACAATTGTTTTTGACATTTAGAGGGTTAACGTTTTCGGGTTATGAATAGGGAATTTTAATCAAGATTTTTTGGCGTACTTATTTGTATGCTTGTAACTCTTTGTGAATAAATATTTTATTTTGCACGTTTTCCCGTTCATGAATAAATTTATTGTAGAAGTGTGCATTTTCGTAACAAAGAGTCTTGGCGGTAAGGGCATTGGATTAGAAAGAAATAATAAAAAATATTTACATACATACAACCAATGGGCCGACGCAGATACTAAGGAACGCCACCTGCTACGATCCCTATATATTCTCCCATTTGCTTCGGTTACATTCATATATTTGGTCACACACGCACGCCAGTTGCGCGTACTAAAACACTCCTGAATTTTCTGCCCAACTTCACCAATAAGGTCCATATGTATTAGTAGCTGCGCCCCGCGGTTTTACCCGCATAAGTTTCGATCCCGTGGAAATATCGGAATAAAAAGTAGCCTATATGTTAATCCTGGTTATAAACTATATGTGTGCCAAATTTCATCCAAATCCGTTCAGTAGTTTTTGCGTGAAAGAGTAACAAACATCCATCTATCCATCCTCACAAACTTTCGCGTTTATAATATTAGTAGGATTTATTATATTTATTTACTTACATATTTTGTTTAATTAATTTCAGGTGTGATGTTATGTGATATTTAAACAGAAAATACGAATCAAACCAAGTTCTCTATTTACTCTAAAATACGAATCAAAGCAAGTTCTCTATTTACTCTAAAATAAAGACGGGAAACCCTATAAATTCCTACTATAATTTATTATAATCATAGCAGCTTTTCTTGACCTCGCCGGCCACATTTTCAAGTCTTAAAATGTCTGTAAAAACCAGCCAAGTGCGTGTCGGACCAAGCACAATGAAGGGTTCCGTGGTTGGAATGAATTTATTTAATTAATTTATTTATTTGAAATAATGTTTTTAGAACAAACTTTTCATTGTAGTTGAAAATCATGTTCTCTTATACATTGCAGCAGGGGGGGGGGACACTTGACTCTAACAATATTTCACAAACGGATCCCTGAATCGAAAGATGGTTCTTACAAACCAGCTATATTTTTGAAAGACCTATCCAACGTTATCCCACACCATGGTATAGACGAGAAAAAAAAAAAACATCCCCACTTTACGTGTATGATTTTATTTTACCACTTTGTCAGCGTGATTAATATGTATATCCATGCCAAATTATATCTTTCTAGTATTAAGAGTCTCTGAGTTAAGCTGCGGACGAACGGACGGACAGTCGGACATGGCGAAACTATAAGAGTTCCTTGTTGACTACGGAGCCCTAAAAATGAGGCGGAGTGTGTATCTGCAATATTTCAAGGGCTTTATTTCGTTCCACATTTTGTCCCCAGATAATAGACGGGGATTTTCACCGTGCTACTGTTTTGTAAAAGATTCTCTGGTTCCCCTTTCAACGAATACAATTATTGCCATGTTTTGCATTGTATATTTTGGTAAAAACTGTTTCGGGGTTCTGGTTCCGTTTGTTGAGTGAAATTGTTGTTTGAATTTTGTGCTGTCTTACCATTTAAAAGTCGTTTACGGAATTTGGGGTTAAACTTGGTAAAGTTTTGGTTTCGGTGAACGGTCACAATAAAGCTAGTTTCCTAGAAGAGCGGTGACTGCCACATGCGGCCGTAATTTCCAAATACAGAGCGTGGTTTGACATAATCACACTATCACATCACATCATACTAATATTATAAAGGCGAAAACTGAACTTTATTGTGTAGAATTTAAAGTTATTTTTCCATAAACTCATAAGTATTTGTTTACATTTTTGGCAAACAAATCCCGAATGCAGATTACGTCATAAAATACGCACTCGCAAAACTATAACGAGTGCTAATTAATAGTATGTTCACTAATTATAGAAGAACATAGACGTGTGAGAAGTACACTTAATTTGTAGCGTAGTTCTTACTCATTAGGTCAGTTTGAAATTAACACTCATCTGCTAACACATTTTTAATGAAACAATTCTAGAAATTCACACGCGTTTGGAAATGATTAAGTATGATGTGTTAGCGTGGATGGAGCAGTGGTGGCCAAGTGGTAACGGCCGCGACTTACGAGTTGTAGGTCGTAGGTTCGAATCCAGACAGGCGCTTGACTTTGTGTAAATTATGTCATCACCACTGCTCTCAAAACGGTGAAGGAAAACATCGTGAGGAAACCGGCATGTCCTAGAACCAAAAATTCGAAGACATGTGGCCCGCGTGGTGGATTACTGCCCACTCCCTCTCACCGAGAGGAGGCCAGTGTCCCAGCAGTGGGAACATTATAGGCAGATTATGGTGGTTAGCGTGGATTGGTTCCATAGAACGTTAAAGGGATTCTAATTAAAAATCATGAAAATGATTTAATTTTATTGCTGGATCATCTTTAAAATACTTAAGGGGCTGTAAAGGTTCATTGTAGGAAATAGGGCATCTTATTAATCTCTAGGGGGCTTTAAATTTAGCTGGAACTGCTCAACGGCTTGGTACGGATTAAAAAACATAAAATAATACATCTAAATAACGGACGTACCTATTTATGACTGATCTTGTTTTAACGTCTAAACTGCGTTCGAAACTTAGTTTCCGAACATGTAAACAAATGAGTTTTTGGAAAAATAACTTTTGATAGCCTACACATAACGATCAGTTTGCGGTACCTACAACTTTAAACTTTTCGTTTACTTTTTCAGTACTAGTAATTCTGAAGTCAAGATAATTTACACATCCATCCGAATATTTATAAATAATTCAATCTGAATTCAATAATAACTCGTACCCCGACACGCACAAACGAACGGAATGACACACATGTGAATGACATGTGAATGACACGTGCTTGCAAAGTAGCCACATGGTTTAATTGTGTTACAGGTAATTAAAATAATAATTAAAAAATAATGTAGTATTATGTAGTTTTAAAATATTTAAGGATTAAAATACAATTATTTTAAAAATCCTCTATTTTTTCTCTACGATTTGGTGCACGTGTACCTCGAGGTAGGTACATGTTTGGGCAAAGTTGTATGGGCTTTTGTTAACATCCTTTATGACTGTTAATGTGACGTATTCCTTCCATGGCGTGATAGTGTGACCTATTTGCAACAATTAATAATCCTACAAACAAAGCATAGGCGCAAAAATTCATGGGATTCGAGAAAACATATTTTTATGTATTTTTGTAAGTTTCCCAGAACTCATCACTTTTCTCAAAACCCTCAAATAGCTTCCATTGCTATTCCATTGGCTACATAATACTTTAACAAACCTTTTCGATGTAACACAAATTTCTAAATCATCAAATAGTTAAAATTTATAGGAAGATGTTGGTTAACCATTTTCAAAAATCACCTACGTACCTACAGTTCGTGTCAAATAACTTTGCCTCTCTGAAGCTAGGCTTTTCGCTAGCCGCGCATGCGCGCTGCTGTTTTATTCATAGGATTAACTACTGCGCAGTGATTTGTTGCCTACTTCAGAGCGGCAAAGTTATTTGACGCGAACTGTACATAAACTTTGACACCGTTATCTCAAAGTTTACTATGGCATTAAGCGTACAAATTACTTGGAAGCTATGGGAAGACGTCAAATTACAAGTCACCTTGTCATCATAATCAGCCTATAATGTTCCCACTGCTGGGACACAGGCCTACTCTCTGTGAGAGGGAGTGGGCCTTAACCCACCACGCGGGCCCAGTGTGGGTTGGTGGTCACCCTGTATAAACACAGAATTTTCAAAAAATTCTGAGGTAAAATGGTAAAAGGTGGCGTAATACCCAAGACCTACTTAAAATCATTGTTGTATTATCGTTTATCGATGTCAAGACAGTTTTCGTTTAAAGTCGAAAATCAAGGTTTTACGAGATCTCTATACTCCTATGTTATTCGTAATATCGTTTGTATTCCACCTTTAGTGTCTCTTGTCTCTGGCAGTTTTTTTTTTCGTTCTAGATGTAGACGAAGGAAAACTCCGAGAAATACTGACGAACAATTCATGTGTTTATTTTTAAAGTAAAAAATGTTAGATTTTTATTTTATGTAAGTACGCGTGAATAAAATTACATCTTTCTATGTTAAGTTCTATTTACACAAATAATAAATGTCTTAATATAAATATTTTTTATTTAATTATTTTACATTTAAAAATACAAGAAGAAAAGAACAGAAAAATACACACAAAGGTGATGCTGCTGGTGGAGGTGTTTTTTTTTTCTGATAACTTAAATCATTTTCAATTTTAAATATTTTTGAAAATTTATGACGCATTATTTTAAAACCTGAAAACAACTTTAATTTTACACTCATTTGCTCCTAGCTAGACGAAAATAAATTTGCAAGGCTTAATAATTTACAGAAAACTTTTAGCAGAGACTTTCGTGAAACTAAAACATAACTCTGTGGCACCCGTCAATTGCTTCGTTCTCGCTTCTTACTTGTACAGACGCTACCCGAAACTGTCAAACTTTGAACCTTATGCTGTACCGATAAAGTTGAAAATCTATTAAAGAAATTTGACAGATTGTATTAGCTTGATGTGCTAGCGTAGCGTCTGTATCTAGTGCCTACCTATGCTGCTAACGAAAGTCAAACATGCGAGGTTTCTCGTAGGAATTGCGTGAATTATACTTTGACCTTGCCACTTCTCATTGTATGTTTGTACCTAGTGAAGTGTGTGGAATGTTTTTGTGTAACCTTCATTATAATAATGGGTAATACTATCCTAAAGGGTGTCCCAACAAGAGCGCCGAATTTAAATTTGCAGCCATTTTGTTATTACGAGTTGTACGGTGATTTTTTTTGACAGTGTTCACGTACAGACCACGCGATTTAAGAATATGGAGAAGTATTCAAACCAACAACGTTTAATTATTGCAAAAATACATTACAAAAATGGTGAACATTTTGCGACAACAGTTCGCCAATTACGTCAAGTATTCGATCGTAATAATGCGCCAAATGAATCGACACAAACAGTTGAACATCTTAAAGAGGAAATATGGCGCGTTATTTGTGAAATACAGCCACATTTATGCGAAAACGTTATTCAAAATATCAATAAAAGAATAACCCTGTGCCAGAGGTTTCGTGGTAGCCATTTGGCTGATGTTGTTTTTCACGTTTAATCGGAACTGTTTTTCTTTATGTTGAAATAAAAATGTTTGCTTAATTCAAAAAAAAATGTGTTTTTCTTTAGAATTAAATCCTGTTGGGACATCCTATATGTATTATTGTGTCCTGCACAAAGGCCTCTTCTAGTACAGAGAGCAAGACGGGTTGGTGATTTCAGACATACGTTGACTACTAGTTGTTGCCCGCGACTTTGTCTGCGATCTAGGATAAAAAGTAGCCTATATCCTTCTCCATGTCATGGTCTACCTATGTGCTAAATTTCATCCAAATCTGTTGAGCCGTTTTACCGTAAAGGCGTCAAAAAATGGCGCGCTTGATTTTCATACAGATCGTGATACTTGCGCTAACTAGGTCTTTCTGTATCTGTACTCGCCCCCTATTACACTGGCGAAATGTGGGTGCCTCTGGGCAACCCGTCGCGGAATACAGGCGTGTTATTAAACACCAACGAAAAGCTTCAAATAATAATTTTAAAGCTAATGATGGTGAGGTTATGGGATGCATGAAGAAGCCTCCTCGTGTAGCGCAGTTTGTTCCGCCAGTTACTCAACTGAAACCGAGCGCTCGGCGCATCCTGGACAGTCACACCCAACACCTTATTTGACTGGCCAATTCTTCCCTTGCGGTGGTAGGGCTAACGCCCGCCTGGTTTGCGACCACCCTCCCACCGGAGTTCAGCGTCAAGCAGCCTGCTGTGTTTCGTCGATGCGTGGGAGTTCCAGTGCCTGACCAGCCTGCCAGAGCGTGCCCAGAAGATGCCTAATCTTCTGGGCACGCTCGGTCCATCATAGACCTTATCCATCGCTTTCCATCAGGTGTGATCGAGGTCAAGATCGGGCCCAATCAGTAATAAAAAAATAAATAATGAAGTGCTAAAATATTAAGTAAAATTTTTCCACTTTTCCACAAAACGTATCCTGGATTAGCACATATTAATTTTCATCCCAGAAAACTCGGTCACAATACCAAAAAGTTTTTCAAATCTGCAGACGTTGCTGACGTTCTTGAATTTGTAAAGACTGTTTTAAAATTGTAATAGTTATTTGCTTACCATATTTTAAGACTCAACTATTTCCTTTTCAACGGAAACTTTCTTAAATACCGTTTATCATATATATTTTGCTGCTGGCAATGATTACTATATGTAATTGGCTTCACGATTTACATCTAAGTACAGAATAATTAAAAATAAAATAGATTTCATATATTGCTGTTACACATTCGACATAAAGGGGAAATACTTCTCTATTTCACAAAATTCCATTGAGAAAAAACATAACCCTCCTTCTGGCGCAGTCGGGTAAAAATAGACTAGAATCATATTCCGGCACCATTTGGGGCGAATTTCACCAATGAAACTATGCACTATCAGCACATCTAAACTGTGTTCAAGAGCTGTCAGTGTCAATATTCCTCAACAAACGCGGTTTAGATGTACAGACGCCAGCACATCAAGCTACCCGAATCTGTAAAATTTTCCCAATAAACTTTGAACCCTTATGCTTAAGCGATAAAGTTGAAAAACTTACTGATCGTGTTCAATTTCATTGGTGAAACCAGCCCTTAGACAATTTAAAAAACCCAATTTTTGGTTGTGTAACAGGAAAAATAGACTCACTATGCAAAGTTGGAACAATACGGGCGGTTTGAGAACCACCAATTAGTCACTGGTCTAGCGCAGGATTAGTACTAATTGAGACTGCCAATAAGTAATGAATTCCGGAACAGAACCTGCAAAATTCAACCTAAAAGTTCAACATTTAAAGTTGAATTCACATTGCAAGAGCATTCATTGTTAATCTTCCTCCTTTTACAAAGCAACGGAATTTCGTGAAGTTCCCATGGGTTCTGAATACTTTCAAAAAGCTGATGTTTCGTAATGTGAAAACCATTTCTGGTTGTAAACGGAAAGTGACAGTTCATTGAACGAAAGTAAAGTAAATCTCTGACAGATATTGGGAAGCGCGAATCAACATCCAATGTGGAATGTCGATTTAACTTTTGATGCTGGAGAGAAAACACGAGAAATGTATCAAGATGGTAATACATCTAAAGAAGTATCCTTTGAAATATTGGATTGAATAAATAGAAAATCACAATAAAACAAAACAATTGGTATTCACTGATGATGTTTACAAACATGTACCCGTCACACGAAATGGGATGCCAAAAGAAATCCGCGGGCCAAATTCACTTTAAAAAAAAAATTGTATGTATTGTCTTTGGTCCCAAAATGAACTAATATTTATTTACCTTAAGGTGAATGCGCAGGGACCGCGTAGAATTTAAGGTTATTGCGCAGTGGTAAACCGCGAAATTCAAATTTTCTTAGGTTTTTTTTCAATTTTCAGGTCAGTGTCAGGTTGTATCTTGATCATAATATGATTTACGGCTATAACAGGTACGTCTTTACAGAATTATAATCATTAGAATCATTAATCTTCCTAAGTTCGATTTCTTCACTAAAAACAAATCTCATATAGGAAAAGTTCTTAGGGAACAAATCTTACTTAAAGATTCTATTCTAATGACTATAATTTTGAAAATACATAATTATATTATAGTCGCGAATCATATTTTGATCAAGATACAACCTGATACTGACCTGCAAATTCCAAAAAACGTAAGAAAATTTTAATTTTGCGGTCTACCACTGCGCAATAACCAGTTTAAGGTTAATACCTTAAACTGTCCGTGGTCCCTTCCGAAACGAAACGGAAAAGACCCATACTGGCGTTCTATTATTGCGGATTCTCACTGAACGAATGTCATATTTCTCTATGCCAATAGTACTTTCTAATTCCATACTAACTAAACTACAATTTGACATACGACAACACTCACTCTAAACATTATTTTATTATATTTTTTCTATAGGCTGTTTAGCGCTGTTGTCAGTGCTTTTATTTACACTTGCGCGCGCATCGATAGTGCTGGCTTATTTCATACGTCGTATGGAACGCGTGTGCATTGATCAAGCACACATGTATCATAATGTACTATTCTTTATTTATAATCTTATATATAAAAACCATCAATACAACTATCTCAGTTCATATTACCTTATTTATTGAATGACTATTTCATGAAATCATAACATTTGAGGCCAATTCTAACTCAAGAAATTATATTGCTGATTCTAATGATAAAATGTTACACCACTGACGTGTAGCCCGTCGTAGATATTAATTTAGGGCTGTGTAGGAGTCTTTAATTTTTTTTTTGCTTTAAATCTTATTTGCTCTACTATTCCCACAGTAATAAGAAGATTGTGGAAGGTTTGCCTATAGAAAAGGATAAAATGTGGTATGAATATTTGTCGAAGCAGCTTTCGTTTCAATCCGGGCCATACCAGAGATAAAGATATAGGTACGCACGAAGCCATATCAAGCTATACATTTCCAGTATAAGCTGACTTGTCATTGAACGAAAGGTGACGACTAATAAACCAAGTACACAGTGCGAAAAAAAACATATTGTTTCGTTCAATTTCGATATCGTTCCAGGAATAATAGTCACGTGCGGCTTTCGGCAATCATGATTTGATATTCATTCTCCATCGAACACAGTACGTGGTTCGTGAGTACCTCGATCAAATTTTGGTAGACGTGGCAATGAAATTCGGCTATTTTGATGAATATTCAAGTGTTCATATATTTAAATGATAATAGAACAACATTATTCCAATTAATTTTTAACAACTATTCGTATTTAATTTCATGGAGTAGTCCCCGAACCACACTTTAAATAGGGTGGGAATATCAATATTCCTCTTTGTAAAAGAAATAAATGAGTTCTAAAACAAGTCATAAAAATAATAAACTATACAGTTGATGCAGCTGTGGCGGCATCTACATAGCCACATGCAAATTACGCGTCACACTGACGTCACACAAAATCCTGCATCGCGCAATCAGAGTTTACCGCGAAACCAGTATTAGGTACAACATCGTCGGGTAGTTGCCCACCAGACACACCACTTTTCTGTGCGGAAGAACCTCCCTTTCGTATGAAGGATGAGTAAACTTTACACATGACTCCTCATACCGCTATACAGCCGTAATCTCGTAATTAACTCGACATAAAACAGATAAATTTCCTGTGAAGTAATAGTTTTCCCACATACACACGAGCAACGCCACAAGCAGAAGCTAGTAAGCAATGTATTGTAACTACATAGTGATTGAGTTTAGGTCGGCTCCGCCACGCTGTCCACCGCAACATTGGCCACGCCTGATGCACGTCCCACTAATCCGAAGATCCGAAGATCCCCACTTCCGGACAGATGCGGCTACAGTGCCAGAACCAGATTAAAAATATTGCTATTGTATTACAATTGAATGTAAATAGTTCAGACTTTGTATTAAGAATTATGGTTTATTTCTGCCGAAAAAGAGCGAAAAAAAAACGACGATAAAGACGATTTCACAATAATAATAATAATAATAATAATAATCATTTTATTTCAGGTATAATACACCCATATAAAATACACCTATATAAAATTTAACCTGATTACAAATTCAATAAAAAAATTACAAATTAAATATTAAATTAAATTCAAATTAAATTAAAAATTAAAAGTCATATCGAAAATTGAAAAATTGAAATTATAAATTATATCAAACAAAATTATATCCAACATTACATATTATTAAATTATTAACAAAAAACAAAAACAAAACAACACAACAACAGGGGAATAGATAGGTGTTATTGCCGCTGGAATATTAATTGCCATACACGAAGAAATAGTTTACCTCGTATATGGCCCTCAATATTCCATTGTCAGATTTGTGAATACGGTTCATAAAGGAGGCCTGTGACTTTCTCATGACTGCGTAAAAGTCATCAACCCTGTTTTCGGCAAACATGCCGGACGCACTACACCGCCAAGGCAGACCCAGTATGCATCTGAATGCGTTATTATATTGAACACGCAACGTGTTAAAAGCACGCTGCGTGTATTTGTACCATAGGGCACAGGTGTAAAGATTCCGGCAGTATGCGTTAAACAGTGTGATTTTAACTTGACTTGAACATTTCGCAAATCGACGCGCCAACATATTACTCTTGGCAGCGAGCGAACGTCTTTGTCTCTCAATGTCTTCATCATCTTTAAGTTTCTCAGTCAGTATATGTCCTAAATATGTGAAACATTTGACAGATTCCAGCTTAGCGTTGCATAGAAATATGTCCGGAATATGCATTGTGCTATTGTCATAGCGAAAACACATTGTTTGGCTCTTTTTAACATTATATTTAAGACCATGCTTATCCGCATAAACCTCACATATTCCTATCAACTTTTGCATTGCCGTGACAGACGGGCTGAGCAGAACCATATCGTCGGCGTAACTAAGATTATTGACTGGTACGTTGTTAATTGAACAGCCGACTCCGGCCCCGCTCAGCTCCTCTATCAGGTCGTTCACATAAAGGTTAAATAATATGGGTGATGTTAATCCGCCCTGTCTTACGCCCGTTCTGAGAACATACTCGCTAGACAAGGCTTCCCCCCATTTTACTGTGTTAGCTTGGCCCTCATACCAATACTTCATGATGTAAACAATGTCATGTGGTATGCCAGTTTTGAACATTTTATCCCATAACGTGTTATAATTTATTGTATCAAATGCGCGACTTAAATCAAGGAAACATGCGTATACATTAGTTTTTCTATCTAAATAGTATTTAACAGTTTTCTTTAAAGCAAATATAGCAGTATCAGTTGCATGCTCAGCACGAAAACCAAATTGAGCGTTATTAAGGTTTAAATATTTTTGTATTTGAGGTTCTATTAACCTTTCAAATATTTTAGACAACACTGTCGCTAGTGTTATAGGCCTATAATTAGACATATCTGAAATATCACCTTTTCTATTTTTAACTAATGGCACTACTACTGACTTCATAAAATCTTTAGGTAAGAAAGCATGAGATAAGCAGGCATTATAAAGTATCACTAGTTTTTCAGCTAACTGTGGCCCACCGCGGATGACATGGTCTAAAGTAAGTCCATCATGCCCCGCAGACTTCCCACGTTTCATTTTGTGAACACAATCAAGTAACATGTCTAAAGTTATTGTAAGGCTAAGTTCACTCGATTGGGGACGAAGCCCCTGGGCAGGTCCGCCTTCTCCAGTACACAGGCCTCCCACAGAGCCGGTCATTTTAAATTGCGTAGCAAATGCCTCCGCGATCTTATTGGGGTCCTGTATATTACTGACACTCGCTGCGCGACTCGGCTTATAAGATAAATTATTAGTCGATTTCCAGAATCGCCCAAAATCACCTGAGGCCCTTTGCTTGGCAATAATATCCATTTTTATTTGATTTTGGTTTTGTTGACACCACTTCAGTTTATTTTTAAAAGTCTTTCTAGTACAACACATATTTTCATAGATGCAACCCTGTGATGGCCTTCCGTACAGTAACCAGCTCTGAAAAGCGTTCCTCGCGATTTCGTGAAGTGGTTTAATATGGTAGTTCCACCCGGTAACATAACTACACTTTTTTGCTAAACGCTTTTCTTCGTAGGAGTTATTAGCAGCTTGTCTCATGGCTTGAGTTAGCGCACCGTAATAATTATCTATTAATTCGCAACATTGCTGATTACTACACGCACGACCTACACTTTCATGGTTACAATTTAGTTCTAAGTCAACATTGGCTAGATATACATCACATAATTGGCGATACTTCATCAATTGAGCATGGTTTCTATTATTAAGGCTTATATAACCAATGTTTTTTTATAAATAAAATGCAGTTTTTATTAAAATCTCTCTATTTAAGACTGTTGCTCTCAACGCGATGTAGTTTCCTGCTTGTGACAATATTAATGTATTGATTTATCCACATAATATGGCTCTCCAACATACTGTAAAAATGTATACAAAAAAAAACTGAAAGAACAGCTGTTGTCTGCACCATTTTTAATCCGACAATGGTACATTCATCGAAACGGCACATCTTGTTGATGTTGTCTAGGGTCTTTAATTGTGACCCGATTGCGTCTGCGGTTTTCAACTCGCTTGCCACATCAAAGGTCGGAATCCACCAACAGACTAATATTATGGCCACGCTATATCTTAGTCTTGTCCTGGTGTGGTGGTGCATTAAAATGGCCACCATTTCTACAACAACTTTCAACAGGATTGATTTATGCTTCGCTCATGTCAGTCTCGTACAATATTTACTTTTCCATCATCTTTATCGCTGATGGAATGTTACTTTGTCTACTCCCTCTGGGCCTTGCTACCACGCCACGTTGCTGGCTAGCTCTTACTTTTACCAAGGTATAAGCATTCTTATAATCCATACCGATTTAAGAGAAGAAGAAGAATTCTGGTAATAATCCTCATTCCAACTTTGAAAAGTACATTTTGAAGTTGAATATGACAAAAATGGGCCACAGTATAGAGGATCATAAAATATGCAAAAAAGTTTTCCGAATTTGCATACAAATGTAAGATATGTCTTTAAATCTTTTATCATAATCTGGATGGAAGTCCCTTAACTTAAAAAGTAACCGTGTTTAAAACTCTGAGAGCCACACTTTGGGATATAATGATACTATTTAGGAGATTACCAAAGTTTTTAAGAAGATGAGATGAATAAATAGGGATCTAAGACCGACGTCCTTTGTGGGCCACCGAAGTTTTAACATACAACTAGCAGTGTCTTTGTTTCATCTCATTGTTTTTTTTCAGTACAAAAGGAAGTTCTTGGTTTAGACACGCACACAGCGAGTGAGATGTTTTTTATGATTTGAGCAATAGAGGAAAAACTTTGAAAAAGGAACGTTAATTTTTCAATTAGTGTTTATCTCTGTATATAGATCCTTTAAGACACTTTTACACGTAAATTTTTTGGTGAATATTTCATAACTACATAGCATTTCCTAGATGACTGATTCCTGAGAAGAAATACTGAAACAAACTCAGGTCATGGTGTCTATTAAAGTTTACACATTCAATTTTTAAGATTTAATGTGAGTCTAGCAATTCAGGGATATGTCTGGAAGGGCTTTTTTTTTTTTGACGAAAGAGCCATTGCAGCTTTGAGTTGTTGTCCCGACAGACGGCATGCTTGCATCAGTCTTCGTATAGCTCAACCCTATTTTAGGGAGTCCAACGACTTTTCACAACACAACGCTACTGGGCCTCAAGTTTGCTATTAGAATAGTGTCAGAATGGTCGATCATTGATTTCATAATTGTTGATTTTGACAAGTTTGGTAATCTACTAATATAATGGCGTCATTATGACTTTCCAATGGTCAACCACGGACACTCCATTGAAAGAAATGGCATAGAATGGTAATCTCGTACATAATGACATATGAATTACTGACTTAGGCGGTAATCTGCTAAAATCTTGACAGTTCGTTTGATTAGTGACCTACCATTAGAACGTCAATGTGCAGTCATTGCTTTTAATTCGTTACGAGTATATAGTTCGTACGTATCTGAAAGCGAAAATAAAACTTCACTTCTATGACGGAAATTAAAAAATACACATCAAAAAGCTGCATTAAAAAGTTTTGAAGAGACTTTTAGCGATTTAACGTGAACTCTGCGTAGAGAGGTTCTACCTCGAGCTCTATGAATGTGGTCAACTTGCACTCTGGTGCTAATGGTTCACAGATGGAGTTGCGAGATAGTGTGTCTACAGGAAAATTTATTATGTTGTTGATGATTCTTTGATTTCTGTTTTGCCAGTATCAGTCGCATTATTCATTTTTTTTTAATTTCAGACAAAGTCACAATAAAATAATACTCAAACATTAAAATCAAATAAATTATAAAATACACACACGTCATTCAAATCACATTAAATATAAAATACACACATAAGTATGTTAGAGAAAGAAAGAAATTTATTTTATTTGGGACACGCACTGGAAATACAAAAAGAAATACATGCTACATACATACCTTCTTAGTTTTAAATGCTCCTTTTGTATTTCCTGTGACCCAAATTATTTTTTTTCTTTATAGGTACACTGTCATCGAAATGTCATCGAAACTTTTCCGTCTAGGTTTTTTGCCTCACATTAGAACTTTTCAGACTTTTGGATAATTAACTATTCGAGAATCAAAACAGTCGTTAGAAGGAAGCCTACAAAAATGTGATTTGATATTTCATTTTCTGTACTACACGCAAATGATTCTCATTTTGATTTAGTAACTTTGTAAAGAATTTTCCATATGCCCAGAATACGAAGAATTTTCTTTTTTTAAATAAATGAAAAACTTTTCCTGGTTATGATATCTGCGCGATAAAAAGCATTGTAGACTTTTTATTACTGCGGGATTCCGACGATGCCATATTAAGTTTTTTGTTTTATAAATAAAACAGCTTACTTAAAGGACCATATTTTATTTTTATGATGGATTTAAGATACATACAGAGGGTTTTTTCATCTCTGCATTTTGTACATAAAAAAGATCATAATAACGAGAAAAACGACTTCGTTGAGGGTATTTTTACACCTGATAAATTATTAAATAAAAAAAAAATATTTAAAGTTGTTTTTCTGTTATAGACAATCGAGAAGTTAAAATATTTTTTTGTTGTTCATTGGTCGAAGAGCACAGTTGATGCAAGGAAATTAAAAACAACACTTTGTCAAGTCAAAGTTGTGCAATTTAGTTGGAATCGTCAATCATTTTGGGATGATACGAGCTGCAAAAGTTCTAA
Organism: Oligia fasciuncula; assembly: GCA_963082905.1. Classification (NCBI taxonomy): domain Eukaryota; kingdom Metazoa; phylum Arthropoda; class Insecta; order Lepidoptera; family Noctuidae; genus Oligia; species Oligia fasciuncula. Next base: position 17,844,835 of record OY720393.1, on the reverse strand, counting down.
TCTAAATCTTTAAATAAAAATATGTTCATGTATAATGTTGTTCGTTGGTAAGCGCATCATTTGAGAACGGCTGGACCGAAATGCATTTTTTTTAATTTTTTTTATATAATATGTTCCTAATAGTCCGTATCAGGATTTTATGGAAATAAAAATTGAACATGTTTCCCGGAAAATCTTTAAATTCGGGAAAAACCGAACGTCCTTTGTTTATATGTAAATTATTGAAATTTGTACAGAACAACATCTGTGGGTAGCTACATAGGGTCTATATTTTTGTAATACATTTGTCCAAATAAAATGTTTCAGGGTATCCAAATATTTTGGAATTTATTCAATTTTTGTTGGCAGATTGATTTTTTTATTTGATTTTGTGTCAGATTTAGTCGATGGCACCTTGAACATTTCGCAGGTCATAAGCCGTGAAAAATAAAATGTGTAAATTACCGACGTATCGCAACTTCTATACGGAAAAAAAATTTAGGGTAGGTAAGCTTACAGACTTAAATAATATTAATAACACGTACACACTATATAAAAAAATTGAGAAAAGAATTACAGGCCAACAAAAAATTCGTCCGCATCGCTGTCAACCTGGAAAAGTGCCCAAAAGGCTGGCAGCTTTGCCACTTTGATTCTTTGGCCGAAAATAAGGTTTGACTATTTAAACACGGTAATTTTCAAACGAACAACTGAATTGTTTCTGTCGCCTGGCAAGAGACCCACACAATATTATAAACTCTTCAGATCATTATATAGCATCTTTCAGCACCTTAAACATTGATAAGACGTACAGGAAACGTATCCCCATACACTATTAATAGCCCTAAAGATAGTAGTAGCATGCAATATTCAGAGGCTATCACGGTTTTCACGTTATTGCCTTCAAAAGAGCCGAACGAAAGGCTCGCGTAGCCGTTAGATCAGTTTGTGGCCTTAACTGGTAACATAAAGAATTGATGAAGACTGCGTGGCTATACGGTATTCCGGACATTATTGGGTATTTTTTTTCATAATATTTCGTTTTGAAATATAAGGAAGAATAGCACATGGGTACAAATATCCATAGCTCACTCGTATCCGGCTCCAAGGACCATTCAATTTAAGATCCAGTAGTAATCTATATCTCTACTAGTAATAATAAAGCTGAAGAGTTTGTTTGTTTCAACGCATTAATCTCTGGAACTCCCCGTCGGAATTGAAAAAATATTTTTACATTTGATAGCCTAATTCTTGAGGAGGGCTATCCAATTTAACATCACGCAAAGTCAGAAAGAACTAAGTGATAACGAAGTAATAATGCGGCAGGCAATACGATGCGACGGGGTGGATCAGGGGAATAAAACCGATGGATGTTCCCGAATAAAATTTTATGAGCTCATTTATCAAATTAAATTTCAGTCGACAACATCCATCGGTTTCTTACTAAACTTCAACTATATCCGACGATCCTGCACACTTATCTCTTTTGTTAACTGTAACGTAACCCATACAGATAGCTGTTGAATCCTGAAAACTAACACCTAAGCGGTTATCTATTCAAAAAGAACAAATATATCTAAAAACAAAAACAATTCTAATAAATTTTTTCACCCACGCACTTTGGCTAGGTTCCAAACTCTAACTACACAATGTCATAAAATGATCTTTATGTCACTCGTAGCGACAATAATGCTACTAGACTTGCGTTAGGTACTTATATGTTTAGAGGAACACTTCCCAATCTGGTTGCGACAGACAAATAAACAGTTTTTCATATAAACGACACCTCAAGAGTATGCTGAAGGAAATGGTTGTAGCGTAGGTACTTGAGAGGTCGGTGGGTCTTTGAGCTGACTGGGTTTCAGTTTCGAACTTGGTTCGAATACATGATGTATAGCCTGTTTCAAAAGTATCTGTTGAAAATGTAAACAAATGGATCACAAAAAGTACTTGTGTATTTGTAGCGCCGCTTACAAATTGAGTGCTTTGTGTCGATTACTTGAATACTTAAACCCGAAATTCTAATTTCAAGTGACCTCAATGATCATCGATTATATTCACACGATAATTGTTAAAAGATAAAGTTTTGTTAACCTTATGTATTATTATATGTTGTAGTTGTTTATTATCCCTTAATAAATAAATAAATAAGATATAAAGTCGAAACCTAAATAAAGGGGGCCTAAAAAGGCCCCTTTGGCAGAATCTTATAAGGATAACATTATAAATCATAATGGGCAGCGTATCAAATCCCATTGGTGAAGGATTTTTCAGTTATTTTTTTTTGTCTGTGCTAAAATACCAATCAATCCAATCCAAATCCAATCACAATCTCTTTGATTATACCTACGTAGTGCAGTTAAAAAAAGAAAAACACGGACTGTCTTCGCCATATTATGATTCATAATGTTATCCTTTTATGATTCTGCCAAAGTGGCCATTTTAGGCCCCCAGATGTGTTCACAATTCGTAATAATTCCGAGGCACCGAGGCACTAATTTATTACGACCATTGTAGAGACATTGAACCTATGGAACGCCTTCAATATATTGCTTTAGTTTAACTGAAAGTAAAGCACAAACACCGTAAAATGATTCTCCACACGAACAGAGATTGTGTGTGCTTTTACCTGTGAATGTATCAATGGCATAACATAGATAAATCCCTTGAGGTTACCCAAAACCAAGTCATGCGATTACAATCGAATTCCCTACCACTTTCAGCCAGCCGGGCAGCCCCAGCAATGCGTAACATAAATTGCCAATATACCGAATTCCCAAACTAAAAGAACGCACTGTAATCTCATTTCTTTACAAATATAGACCTGCCAATTCATATATAATTTCCATTTACATAAACCCATCTAATTAAGACCTTTTCTAAACAAGGTCTATTCTGAAACAAAACACGTCATGTGCTGACTCGGCCGAGCCTACCCTAGCGTCACCCCACGTCAGGAGGGCTCCACGTCAGAAGGCTCCCGACGTCAGCATGGCATATAACGAGCGTGTCATTTAATTACTGTACACGACATTAGTCAGCATTAGTCGCTATACGATTGCGACTCAATTACCATCATGTTGACTATTAATTATTTTACTTCAGAACGTATTCGGTGATAAATGTTTTAAGACGGGATTGAGATAATGGACTGAATTCTGTTGTGTTTCTCTGTGATAAGATTGTTTAAGTGTAAAGGAAACATCGATAGATCTACGGGGTTTATAATATTAACATAATCAGCCTATAATGTTCCCAATGCTGGGACACAGACCTCCTCTCGGTGAGAGGGAGTGAGCTGTAATTCGCAACGCGGACCCAGGGCGGGTTGGCAATTTTCACATGTCTTCGAACGACATTATTAAGACTCAGACTGACTAGTAACTAAGAGTCTCCCAGGCATTATCTCTTGTTTATTTTTGAAGTCAACATTAGTTACAAGTCATAGATTGGAAATCAGAAATAAGTCATCAAAGTTTGTCATTATAACATCACGCTCTAGTTTTTTGGTTAGACAGGAATCATTCAAGTTAGGCTACTGATCAATGATAAATTAATGAGTAGCCTTGCTTCATAATAGATGTTTATGAAAGTCTTTGAGGCAGTTTTGTAGACACAAGCGGGAGGCAAAACAGGAGATGGATGTCACAACTTTAACTGCATAATAAAGAAGTTGCAAAAGACATTTAGTCACACCTGGCAGTGGCGAACTTTTACAAAGTGCATTAAGAGTAAGTTAAAACATGTGTGCAAAAGTCAAGCACACAATACGTACATAGTTTCCATGTATAAGAAGGAAACCGAAAGGAATCGTTTTGTATAGGAGCTCATTCGCTACTGACATCCGTTTAGTCTGGGCAGAAACATAATTGTGTTTTGTTTAGTCTGTGGAAACCAGACCATACATGGTCTGTCTAAATGATGTTAGCAATTATAGCTGACGCAAGAATGTTAATATAATACAGCAAGTTATTTTTCTTGTAGGTCAGCGCTGTTTGGAAACAATAATGGCTGAGTTGTCATAGTTATTGCAGACAAGGAATGTACACAGACTAGGGAAATATTGATAATACAGAGAGCAGTGGTGGCCAAGGGGCAGCGGCCCCGACTTGTAGGCCGTGAGTTTGAACCCAGGCAAGCGCTTTGATGATGAAATAATTTACACAAAGTAAAGCGCCTGTCTAGGTTTGAACCTACGACCTACAACTCGTAAGTCGCGGCCGTTACCACAGGGCCAACACTGCTTATCTAACATCTATTTTAACATGAAATCGCGAAAACAAAATCAGCTGTTCCCTACATTTATGTTCGCATAACTCGTCAAAATGTAGGGAACAACAGATTTTTTTTTTCGCGATTACTGCTTTTGTCCCTTAGTAAAAGTATATCCGTGGTAAAAGTTGTTCGTAATCGTTGTGTATAATCATGTAGCTTTGGTCCCATAGTATAAGTTGGTCATCAGTGAGAAGCCATGTTGCGCCATTATGGCGCAATGGGTACGTGTACAGTCAACAAAAGAGATAAGTATGCAGGATCGTCGGATATAGTTGAGTTTAGTAAGAAACCGACGAATGTTGTCGACTGAAATTTAATTTGATAAATGAGCGGTTTGTTTTCTATTAATAAAATAAAATTTTATTTGAGAACATGGATGGACGGACGATGGATGTTCTCGAATAAAATTTTATTTTATTAATAGAAAACAAACAGCTCATTTATCAAATTAAACATTATAAAACAGCCATAAGTTTGTTACTAAACTTCAACTACACACATCAAAAGTGTCTAGGGATCAAGCATTTTTATGCGGATTTCTTGAGATTGAGATGTGGCTTTGTAATAAATTTATGATTTTATAAATTTATATGGATCCTTTTTGGTGCATTTCATAATTTGAATCAGGAACTGTGAATCAAATTCGAATAAAAGATGAAAATCAGCTGTCAATATTTTCCCTATAAAAACATACAACGCATTGAAGACATTATTAGTGCTACTGTTTCCCTACTACTGATTAAAACCAACGTTATTATGGAGCGGCGACGTCATTTAAGCAGGGAAGAAATGCTCAGAGCCGTGGGAATGATAGAAGCTGGTTCCCGGCAACGTACTGTGGCTTTAGCTCTGAATACAAGTCAGAGTGTTATCAGTCGACTTTGGACACGTTACCGAAGCACTGGTACCGTGGCTGAGCGCCATGGAGGACGGTATCGCTGCACCACACGGAGACAAGACCGATACATTCAAATCTTAACTCGAAGAGCTCCAACAATAACCGCCATGATGTTAGCCGTGAGGCTTCATCACTCTTCAGGGAACTTAATTAGCGACCAAACAGTCAGAAACCGCTTGCATGAAGTGAACCTTCATTCCCGAAGACCGCTACGGGTACCACCTATAGCAATGCACAATCGTAGGATTCGATATCAATGGGCTCTTGAACACAGAAATTGGGCAGAAGAACAATGGCGTTTCGTGTGCTTTTCTGATGAGTCTCGTTTTGGTATGAGACCGGATACAAGACGTATACGACACTGGAGAACCCCTGGACGCCAACAGCGATTAAAATCCTGCCAGGAAGTCCATCCTTATAGTGGTGGAACCATCATGATATGGGCGGGTATTTGGATCGGCGGAAGAACTGAGTTGATTTGGATCAGAGGCAACCTCAACGCTCAAATTTATGCTGAGACGATTGTATCAGACGTCATCGTTCCTCTACAAGTGCAAATCGGTCCCTTATTTCAGTTAATGCATGATAATGCACGACCGCACACCGCAAGAGTTGTAAGACAGACTCTCGCCGCAGCTAACATCAATGTCCTGCCCTGGCCTGCTCAGTCGCCAGACTTGAACCCGATTGAGCATGCATGGGATATGCTACAGAGAAGAGCTCTGCCGAATATGGAGGGTATCCAGTCGCAAGAAGACCTTTTTTTGTTGTTGCAACGAACATGGGCGGCCATTCCACAGCGTGATTTGGATGAACTCATTTTGAGTATGCCAAACCGATGTTCTTGTGTTGTTAGTGTTCGCGGTAGAAACACGGATTATTAATTGTTTAAGTTACCCAATAAAATTTTAAAGAAAACTGTTATTTCAGTCTTTTTTTCGAACTTTTGTGTTAGTGGTTCAAATGTCAAAAATCCCTTTATTAGGAAAATGCCAAATTTCTTTATTAATGCAAAGGTGACTTGGTTTATCGTTACTGTGACAAACGAAAACACTTTATTTGATGAATCCTTAAAGAAAATTTTAATTAATATCAATCAGGAGAAAAGTTATTGCAAAAATATATGTTGATCCCTAGACACTTTTGATGTGTGTATATCCGAAGATCCTGCATACTTATCTCTTTTGTTGACTGTACATGTTCATGTGCCCGGTGCGTCAGGTGAAATTAAAAATATTGTATTACCTACATTTGTTACTTACTAACATAGTTTATATGTGTGTATTACTTACATCACATGGTTCAAGGTCTAAAGTAAAGTATTTGTATTTTATAATGATGAGTACAGTGTCCCATTTTGGTTTGTCGCATGTTTTCAATTTCAACCTGTATACCTACTTCTCCCGTGTATGAAAATTTGTTTGAGACTAGATTTCCATCCATGCTCCAATACACAATCTTCACAAGATGTTTGCCTAATCAACGAGGGTAAGCTTTCGGAAATTGGACACAGCCCGTGATAATAGTAATTATTTTTTGTACCTACCGTGTGTAGGTACACCAATTATCTATCGGAAATATTTGTTATTAATCAATTTTGTGCGAGCAATTCGTTAACCAATTAATTGTGTTTGTTGATACGTACATTTTATTAATAATTATAGATTCTGTTTATGAGTAATTCTTTTTAACCGACTTCAAAAAAGGAGGAGGTTCTCAATTCGACTGTGGTTTTTTTTTTTGTTTTTTACTCGATATCTCCGGCAATTGTTATTCATAATACGATTTCCAAAATTCTGTTTTCAATGGATAGGGTATGCGAATGGCCCAGGGGTGGTCCCATATTAATATAATTAACTTTGCTTGTGTAGTTTTTGAGTTAGTTTCAGTAATAAGAATTTTTGCCACTTAGTTTAAATTGATGATGTTGTAATAACTTCCTGTCACTAGTATTTACATAGCAAGTGATAAGCTAGTTTGTGTGGGATAAGTACAACTTAAAAGTGAAAAATTAAAGTAATTTTTTACAAAAAAAAAAAACAAATAACACTACGTGTCTTATTTAGAAGTTGTTTTTTTTTGTGTAAAAGAGTTTTTACTCAGTCTCGTCCGCGTGAAATTTCTTGTCGTATCGCATCACCTGCCTTATTAATTTATTCAGTCTTCATCGATCATCGTATCTACATACGCATCGTACATACGTACTCGATTTCTAAGCAGATTGATACAAACGTATTGGTTTTATAGAATTCAATGTTTCTCTTTCACCTATCTTATAGAAGAATAGAATATACATGTTATAATTAAGTTTTTAGGTCTTATGTTTGTTTAGTTTATTGTGAATTTAGTTTTTATTAGGTAGTATAGTTAGTAACTAGAAAATATGGATAAATCAATGTGCTAAGCCACTCCCCAACCATTTTGGAACTGGCTTCCAGTTTAACCGGATGGAGCTGAATACCATTATTTTACATGGAGCGTCTGCCTGTCTGACATCCACAACCCAGTTACTGGGTAAGGTAAGGTAACGTGATACCCCTTGGTAGGACTGGTTGTGGTCAGACTTTTTGGGCTTGTGACTACAAGTAACAAGTGTCAAAGATCTACAACGACAGTCGGGACCAACGTTTAAACGAGCTTTCCGAGACACGGAGGGGTCTCGACATGTAATGGATGGTCACCCATCCACGTACTGGCCTCGGCAAGCGTAGTTCAACCTTCGATCGATCCGTGCAGCTGTTATTACTTAGCCTCACTCGAAAGTATATATAAGAGTATATATATATAGACTTAACTATCGAATTACGGCAACCTGTAAAGATAGATTTAAGGTGATGTTGTAATAAATAATACTTAAAAAATAATACTTTATTCGACACCAAAATTATCAGTAACATCAATACGTTTCTGTGATTTTTGTTTTTAATTCTCATTTAGACTAAAAATATTAAAAACAATATATTCTTTTTAAAGTTTTCTTCAACTCTTGTTTCAAACCAGGATTTTAACAAACTTTTCATTCATTTAAAACGAAGTGTTCTCTTGAGTTATGCGCTGCCATTTCATTTTAAAAACGTAGCGTTGTTTTTTGCAATTCAGCCTTTATTTGCTTACACTGTTTTGTTAAAAACGTCTTGCATTCTTCATTGAATAATTAATAAATTTTACAAATATTTAAATTTATTTTAAATTTCCTGATGGTTTTTGTAACAAATAATATTTGGATATTACTGAATACTTCATGAGGGGCTCGTGGCTAAATAATAACAGCTGCACAGGTCGATCGATCAGGTTAAGCTACGCTTGCCGCGGTTGGTCTGTGGATGGGTGACCATTTTTACATAACGAGACCCCTCCGTGACTCGGAAAGCACTGTAAGCCGTTGGTCCTAGCTGTCATTCGCGGATCTTTGACAGTGAAGTCGTTACCGACAGTCAGAAGCCCGAAAGTCTCGAAAATAAAATAAAAAGGATAGGCAGATGTTGACTTCGTGCTAGATTAAAACAAACTGCCAAATTGGTATTGACATTGCAGGCTTCTAAACAATGTCGAGCTGAATTGAAATGTAGAAAATTATATTTCAATATTTGTATTTGACTCAATATTTCAATTTACGGTGAGGTAAATAGTACAACATACATTGTTCTCCGGGAAAATTGTTATAAAGAAAAAAAACAAAATCTCTGGGGTGAGAATGTGACCGATTACTAACGAGGGTGTAGTTTGAGGACCGAGGCTCAGCCGAGCATTTTGTGCTTGGTGATAAAAACTTTTTGTCTTTTGGCACTATATTTAATTACGTTAGCTACTGAATCGCCCTAAATAAAAAAAAAATGGCACGTTAACAATGGACTTTCATACACTTTTTCTGCCTGCTCAGCACGTTAAAAATGGATTTCGACCCGAAAATTTGTACAACAGTAATGACGTACTTTCTGCCTCAATTTAAAAAAGTAATAAGATACTTTTCGAGCAATTAAAGATTTTTTTTTTTGTTTTTATTGCAAAATGGGCCTGCTCTTTCATGACACGAAGAAGTAAATACGTAATATGAACAGAAGTTGTGCCAAAATATTTTCTTAGTTATAAACTAAGTTGCGTTTTGTGTAGAAGTGTAACCCTGTAGACACGTAGTACTTACAGAAAGTTGGTAGAGAAACAAGTAGGCTGGCTTAATTGACGAAGTGCGTAGCGCTAGCGTAATGTTAGCCATGTGGTGTCTTGTCTTGGCTTTAGAAGTGCGTTCATGGCAAATAACTTCTTCTCACGAATAATGTGTGTGCCAGGGCAGTAAGACAATTGTATATTTCGTATAGCGAAGTTTTGCTGTTTCTAAGTCTGTGTGTGTGTATGATGGTTAGGTTAGGATTCTGAACAAGTACTTTGCTTTAATAATTTAATTTATAAAGAAAATAAAAATAGTAATGTAAACGCGCCGCGCCGCGCCGCGTACGCCCTTTTTCTACTGTACTTACGCACGATTTAAAGTAGGTACCTACTGATAAAGAAACCCCATTTGTTTGACATACCTATCAAAAGTGTTCGTAAAATAGTTTTAATGTTCTAAACACTCACCTTTACGCAAAATACGTGCATTGACGTGGAGTTGCGGACACCAGCCCGTATCACCTATTACCACTCACCTCATAAAAGTCAAAGTCAAAGCATTTATTTCAAATAGGCACATAAAAGGCACTTTTGAACGTCAAAAATTACGATAAAATAGAATTGATTCTAGTCACCCAATCCAAAGGGTAGTTTTCATATGGAGAAGAACGGGCAAGAAACTCCACCGTTACTCTTTTAAAAAGTTTTACAATATTTTGCATACATTCATACATCATCATTTCAGCCGAAAGACGTCCACTGCTGGACATAGGCCTCCCCCAAGCACCTCCACTTCGACCGGTTCTGTGTTTCTCGCATCCAACGGGTTCCTGCGGCCTTCACAAGGTCGTCGGTCCACCTTGTGGTAGGCCTTCCAACGCTACGTCTTCCGGCACGCGGTCGCCACTTCAGAACCTTTCGGCCCCATCGGCCATCTATTCTGGTACTGTACCTGTATCTGTACTCACTCATGGTGGGACTTAAAACTCTTGACACTTAATTAATTTATTCGTCGTACACGTCAGCTATTTTTATGTGAAGGCAATGATGCTCGTTGTGAGGCGTTGGATGGAAGTGAAAAACAATACCGGTTCCCCAAAAAAAATAACATATAATAGCTAATTAAAACCTAATGTAATTACAGAAAATATTAAAGTGACATTCTTCATATACATATAGGTCTATTTGGGGACACAGCAGCGCACGCGCAAATTGTAACCTTGTATACCTACATTTATTTTACACTTAAAATATTGATATTTTGAAGCACTAACTAATGAACCAACGTCTCTAATCTAATGAACCAACTTTCTGGTAACTTCTATGGAAGCTTCTGTAAAAATGAATCCATCCATGCCAAAAAAATATTTACAGGTTCTATTTCCGTCGATATTATTGTTCACCACGATACAGAACAATACAAAAGCCTAAACAAAAAAAAAAAACAAAAGAATATTTATAATATCAAATCGCTCAAAGCTTCGAACAAAGGCTACATGTGCGTTATCTGAAAGGATCTAATAAATTACGAGAGGGCTCGTGTGAGAGGCCTTTCACACCGCTGCTTAATCTCTTATCAGTTGTAATCGGTAGTTTGATGGAGATCAGAACCGTGGGCTATCTCTGATCGGCGATGTTTTCCAAATTGCTTACTAAAATTTTAAAAGTTTTCTGGAATCTAGGATGTTTAGACTTACTGGGTTGGTTATTTCTTCTCGAGTAAGTCTCATTTCTTACGAGATGTTTGGGAAAAGTTTATTGCCATTTCTGACTTTTCTAGTATAGTACCCACGGATATCTATGATAGTACCTACCTCAGTTGGTCCAATAGAGTTTTTTGGTTCTTATAAGAAACAGAATCGATTGGTATCAAAAACAGTTTTTGTAAAAACTGCTCATTTTGTTACTAACTGTACCAATTTTTTTTCAAAATGAATGTTTTCAAGTAAGAAGGAGAGTTTAATAAACAGTAATACTGCAAGTATGACTATACATTAATTGTGAAAATAAAGATGATTATTAATGATTTCATAAACCTATTTCTTATTAAACTTCATCGTAAGCATATAACAATAAAAATAAAATAAGTAAGCCCAGTTTATCCACGAGCAAATATTTGAAAGGTAAAGTAAGGTAATAAAATTGTGTCTCATAACATTATTGCGCAGGACTGCCTTTTTTTCCGCAAAGAATTCCATTAGTAATGTGATACCTACCTACTTTGCTGTGAAATATGAATATCTTGGACATAACTATCAAAAAGTACCTACTCTGTGCATAACAGCATCCTATATTCTTCACGTCAGCGTCATAGTGTCCACTGGGCAACAGTCTCCACATGGACCCACCATGTGGAGACTGTTGATGACTTAGGATGGACGGTGCCGCCCAGACGGGCCCAGGAAGAGGTGGCGAGACGACCTAGACGCTTACCGCAAAGGTTGGATCGAGGTGGCACTAGAATATGCCTGGAAGGATTTGGGGGAGACCTTTGCACAGCAATGGGACAGTGTAGGGTAACATAAAAAAAACAATCCCACTGGGGGTAAATATCAGCAATGACCACAAAGTTAACCCCGTGTGGATTCTTCATCATCATCATCATCATTTCAGCCGAAGCACCTCCACTTCGACCGGTTTTGTGGTTCTCGCATCCAACGGGTTCCTGCGGCCTTCACAAGGTCTTCGGACCACCTTGTGGGAGGCCTTCCAACGCCAGAAGCTTTCGGCCCCATCGGCCATCTGTAGATTCTTCAGGATGTTTTTATTCTGAAAATGGGTGAGTCTGCCCAACAGTAAGTTATGTCAGGCTAAATATATTCAGGGAGTAGTATAAAGTTTAAGTTTTTTTTTTCACGTAGAAATATATAGCTGATTTAATATGACAAATTTTCTAAAATCTGTTCAGCGTTTCAGTTTTAAAGACTTCACAAAATAAATCGAGAAACTTTACGTATTAATTTAGAAGGCCTAAACCCTACTAATGAGCTCAAGCCTTCAAACGAAGTGTACCTATCCTTAAAAGTTAAAAAGAAACATAAAAAAAATGAACTCGTAGACATTTAAAATTATTCCACTTCATTTTCCCCCACGCCTAAACGTTCCCGTGTAAACAAAAATCAAGCAATCAGACTGAAAAATTGTCGGGTTTTTGTTCGTGTAAAATTAAATTAATCCAGCCATTGGGTTGCAATGTACCGTGCCGCCAATTTAAGGCTACAGTATCAATATTTTTTTTACTGACTGAATTTAACTCGCCTTTTTACAATTACAATTAAATAGTTGCAATCTGCTCCGATAAAGGTGTCAATAAACTTTGTGGCAGGATTCAGGAGAAATACAATATTTAGGTGTGGTTTCGAACTTTCGAATACCAAGTCTTCTTCAGTATTACCAACTGAAGGAACGTAGAGCAATTCTTAGAAACCACTAGTCGTTAAAGTCTATAAATAGACAAAAGTGGGAATAGAATAGGAAGGTGTCATATGGGACAATACTGGCTTTTGATATTCATATTTTGCGATAGTTATTTGTTTTCAGGGTCGAGCAACGTATTGACTCCGGATTAGTTATAGGCTCGCCCCCTATTGCATGGTGAAATGTGGGGCTACTGTAGGTACACCTCTGCTTAAGGCACGAAGATAATTATGATAGGTCATTTATTTTGCTGTGGCAGGTACCTTGTAACGAGCATTTCAACACCTCATCATTATTTAAAGGTAAACATCGGCCCAATAATAGAATTCTATGCATTTTTAAGGAGATTTAACCGTAAAACCATGGAACCACGTAGGACACTTCCTATTCTAAACTACTGACCGTACGTTCTTAAAGAACCTCTCATTAGTTAGTTTGCGAAGAGCTTCTGTTAGGAGCATGCGGTAACGCAGTAGGTAGCAATAAAAATTGGCCCTCATCCTGAGTACCAGTTAGAGTGAAAATGGACCCATTATACTGAAAACATTTAATTACCTACCATTTTTTACGTCGTCTAAGTACGAGTCTCACACTTGCGTTTGATCATTCCCACTTCTTGAAACCGTAATTCAATATAACATAACATCACACCGATATACCCCAAAAGAGTTGAGCAGCGGTGCAGAGGCAGGAGCAGCATCCACATTTCGCCGTATGAGTATAATTCAACATGGTAAAAAAAAAACAGTGGCACTCTGGGAGTGCCGACAAAAGTGAATAAAAAAAACACAAAGAGAATACTTTGCCATCACTCACTGACATATCGGATTTACATTAAAACCAAGTAGGTACATCCCGAGGGCAGCCGAACACATCCGAAGCGGGTATTTTTTTAATCGTCATATGAACAAAACACGCGCGGTTTCGCTTACGGTAACAGTGGCGCGCGTTCAATGGTTTTTTCCCATCTCAAAAAAATCCCAACGCGCCTACAAAAGTTTTCACTTCAATAATAATATGCCAGCTAGGGGTAGCTGGTGCCCTGAGCGACCCCAGTTCACTATGAACTGGGGTCGCGGCAGGCCACGTAGGAGATGGCGGGACGGGTTGGATAGGTTCTGTCAAAACTGGAAGGAGAACGCTCGGGCTCGCGAAAGATGGAAGTAGTGGAGGAAGGTTTTTGCCCAGCAGGGCTAGCATGGCCGGAGACATTTTATCCACGGGGAGAGGACAAAATACTATTCCCCTCTGTCAATTTTGTCCACCCTCCGAGCATGGCGACATGGGTGGATAAACTATCACGGTGGACAAACCAGGGGAAACGCTTGTCCCCGAAATTATTGCCGTTATAAGAAAACTTTTATTCAATTACAAAATAGTCGAGAATATCGTCGTAAACGAAAGTACTTTATTTGTTTTATTGTTTAAATTATTGTTATTCATTATTATTATTATTTTATTGTATACATTTATTTTATTCAAATTGAACGCCGGTGTATTTTCGCTCGATTTTCTCCCTTTCCGACGACAACACTAAGCTCCAGTAAGCACGAGACATTTTTATATTACAATTAAGTATATTTTCTCCAAGAGATATACTTAAACCCACCATCTAAAGACGAGGACAAGTTTCTCCCTTTGTTATGTCAAAATATCTGTAATTTTTCTCTTCCACTAGTCGCCATGCTATAGGCGGGGGGTGAGTATCCACGTCTAATGTCAAAAAGTGATATAATTCTCTTTCCCCCTGTTGCCGTACTTTGGCAGGTGGATAAAATAATTTTATCCCTTGTCAGTGGAAATAACCGGTGGACAAAAGTTTTATCCCCAGCCCATGCTAGCCCTGCAGGAGTGGGACAGCGTAGGCTTGTAAAAAGTCATGCCCATGTCATGCCCATGGTGCAAATTTAAGAAACTGTTACTGTACTATAAGGAGCATTGGTGGCTTAGGCGGGTTTTAGAGTCGCGCTGACCGCACGCTGATCGTCGGCGCGGAAGCGAAACGTATGAGCCGTCAGACGATACCTTACAACGTATGAGCCGTCAGACGCTACCTTACAACGTATGAGCCGTCAGACGCTACCTTACAACGTATGAGCCGTCAGACGCTACCTTACAACGTATGAGCCGTCAGACGCTACCTTACAACGTATGAGCCGTCAGACGCTACCTTACTACATAGCATATTGACCCATCAGCGCTGACCATCAGCGTGCGGTCTAAAACCCGCCTTAGATGTAACGGCACTTACGACTTATAGATCGTGGGTTCGAGCCCAGGCAGGCGCTTTAGGTACTTTATGTAAACTATTTCATCACCACTGCTCTCAAAACGGTGAAGGAAAACATCGTGAGGAAGCCGGCATGTCCTAGAACCAAAAAAATTTAAGACATGTTGACCAATCCGCACTGGGCCCGCGTGTTATTTTTTTTTTATATGCAATGTGCGTTTTGTTTGTGCAGAATAAACAGTGTTTCTTTCTTTGTTTTTCTTTCACTCCCTTTCGAAGAAAGGAGGCCTGTGTCCCAGCAGTGATAACATTATAAGGTGATTATTATGCTATGTACAGTCAACAAAAGAGATGAGTATGCAGGATCGTCGGATATAGTTGAAGTTTAGTAAGATAACGATGAATGTTGTCGTCTGTTTAATTTGATAAATGAGCTGTTTGTTTTATATTTATAAAATTAAATTTCATTCGAGAACATCCATCAGTTTCTTACTAAACTTCAACTATATCCGACGATCCTGCGTACTTATCTCTTTTGTTGACTGTACCTACTGTATTATAAACAACGCATATTCGGTGAATATCAAAACATAGTTGTAGGTACCACACACAGTAACGTTTGTTCAAATATTATTTAAGAAGGTGTATGTAGAACAAATAGCAGTTGTCATGTGATGCGATACTCTTGTGGACTAAAGCGTGAGTTTGTGAGTCATTATTTTTAATATTATGTAAATAATTATCCACTCAAACGTCCCGCACCCCGGGAGTTACGTCATCGATACGAACCTATGTACTTGCAAGTAACATTTTTTTCGACGCGCCGCGGGGCGCCCTCGCCACTTTACACGACTCGTACAGAAAAAAAATCTATGGACTTCTGTTAAACTAATGGCTGTTTCTTCAAGTGGATAGACCAGGGTAGATTACAAAACTTGTTTCGTAACGTTAGGAGACTTCGATTTTTTTCAATAATTGTTTATTTTTAATGTTTGTTTACATTACGACAATTAAAAATTAAAATAATATTATTTCAAAATCGAAAGTTGGTCGGTGGATGGATGACCATCTTTACATACTTACCAAGAACCCTCCGTGCCTCGGAAGGCACGTTAAGCCGTGGGTCCCGGCTGTCATTTAGACCCGTAACGACTGTCAAAGATCCATCTTTGACAGTCGTTACGGGTCATCAGAATTCAGAAGCCTGAAAGTCTGACAACCAGTCTTACCAAGGGGTATCGTGTTACCCAGTAACTGGGTTGTGGAGGTCAGATAGGCAGTCGCTCCATGTAAAATACTGGTATTCAGCTGTATCCGATTAGAATGGAAGCCAACCCAAACATAGTTGGGAAAAGGCTAGGCAGATAATGAATTATGTGGGGTGTGGATACAATATCTACTGGAAGTTGTGGTGACTTTATTTTATTATGTAGGGTGTCCATGCTGATATCGATAGGCTGCTCAGAAAACGAATAAAATAAATAATATATCGGCGTTTATATTTATTTATTTAATACTTCAAGCACATAAATGTACAGAGGCGGACTTAATGGAAATTATATATAAAATTTATTTATTGTATTATTCTTATTAAAGGTCTTTAAAAAGCGGCCAAGTGCGAGTGGGGCTTGCACACAAAGGGTTCCGTATTGCCGTATCTACAATATTGAACACTATACATTTTTCACCTTTTAATTTGAAACTTTATTACCTATATTTTTTGATAAAGCGGCCAAAGTAGTACATACATACTCAGTGAAAATTTCAAGTGTCTTCCTATTACGGTTCAAAAGATACAGTCGTGACAGACGGACTGACGAAGCTTTAGCAACATGGTCGCGGTGGAAAGAGAAAGAAAGAAAAATTGTTTATTCTGCACAAAAAAAAACACACATAACAAATAAAAATATACACATACAACGAAGGAGTATCCTCCGACCAGACGGGTGTTGTGTCTGGCGGGCAGCTGCCCGATGATTCATGTCGGGCCGTTGTATCTATGCTAGTTGCGCGGTAAACTCTACTTGCGAGATGCAGGATTTTGCGTGACGTCAGTATGACGCGTTGTTCGCATGTGGCGTTGTAGATACCGCAACACGCCCGTTTTGTATAGAACGTTAAAAATCAGTGCTATTGTTATTTCCACAAATACCATTTCTGTTATTGCCGCGAATTTCAATTTACAACTCGAAATTAATTTCTCAACCATCACCCCTTAATTTACTTAGTTCTAAACAATGTTATGCAAACGCCTGCTTCGTAATACATTACTCGCGAATTAGATCGGTATCATCAGGGCCACAGTGGGTAAGGATCGATGAATATTTATATCAAGGTAGCCTTTGGAATACTCGTATTGCTCGCCAGACTGATATTAATTACTACTACTACGGCTAATTAATGACTTGTGAGGTTTGAGATAACTTTATTCTCATATGAATACAAAAATTCACTTACATGAGACTATTAAAACTCTAACATAAGTCGATGTTGTTGAAAGTTTTACATAAACTATTTCCGACCTTCTTCTTCTCGGTCCACAGTATCGATAAATTAACCAGGAACATTTTATCTTCCTCACTGGTCGATTTTGAAGTACCGTGTTTGAACGTTGCGTTGAACGCTTGGAAAACGGGTATGTCCCAATACGGACCGTGCGTTCAAAGTTTTGCTAACTTTTTCAATAATGCTAGTCACTCTGAAATCAACTTAATAACCATTAAAATAAAGTTGATATTTGTTTAACTTCAAATAATATGAATTTGAAACAGTTTTGAATAGACTGGTATAAGGGGACTCCGTAGGCCACTAAATGACCTCAGGGAAGACGTCGCACAGTGGTCATGTGCTGCCTTGCACACTTACACAGTTAGGTTTCGGGGAGACCCCTTTGCAGTCTCCCCAGAGATAATCCCTAATACGCGTTGCACAAGAGAGGGCTCCGGATTGGTCTTTTGAAAAGTTACGGTGCCCCTTTCATGTGCAGATGGTGACCACCGGGGTGGTTTTAGTGAGGCAAAAATCCCACATTCCCTGATTTTATCCCCGAAGACCGGGCACCTTTTGTAGGATTCAGCGTGAAAAAAAAGAGGTGTCTTGTATACAGTACAGAGTGGCAGGGTATCTCTGCCCGCTGTATATTCAGGGTATGTCTATGACTAAAGTAGATAAAACTATACATCCAACAAGATAAAGTAATTTATTAGTTCTCCTGCAAAAAACCTAATACTTAACTACACTCATTAATATTCTATGTACCGACAACATACATTTTTATAAAAATCTATTCTAAATATTTAACAAAATCAAACGACCCAATTTTAGTTCCAGTTTTTTTTGAACTAGCGTATCGAAAAGCTAATAGAATTTACGGAGCCTATTTCCAAGCGGAAACGTTAAAAGCTTCGTTGATATCCAAACGTAATCCAATGAACTATTCTGACAAAAAAAATCAGTACAGCAACGGCAAAACTTAGCTTAACTATTCATGGACCAACGTATAACATTTTCCTGTACCGTTATCTGTAATTTAACCATTAGATCAAACATATCACTTCAGTGCTGTTGCGGGAAATCCAATAAACAAATAACTATACTTTATCTATAAAGTGCGCTGGCCTACTCGAGTAAAAACGCAAAAATTGATAGCGAAAACAACACAAAAATAAAGTAAAAAAAAAACATCAAAGCATACTGATAGACAGCCGTCAATCCCTCTTGAATTGGCGCAAACAGAATTCAAAAAGGGAACGTTTCCCTATTGGCATAGCAAACATTCTTCCAAAAAAACTTTAACCGTCACTTTTACACCGAAAGTGATAAAATTATATCCAATTTCTCGTGTACACAGGCCGGGCTGGTCTCTGGCCGCACGGAGCGCTGCCTTTGCACGCACGATTAACTTTTTTATTAATACCCATTGGCTATGGAACTAAAGCTTTGACGTGATATCACTCACAGGGAGATGAACGCGCTAATCCACTTTGGTAACTTGATATTGTTGCTATATTAAGTATTTTCCTCGAAGTGTGTTCGTGAAAATTATGAAAGCTGAGAAAGGGTGGAAAGCGTGCTCATTCCAGGCTATGAAACGAAGTAGTAAAGAGTTGAGCACCGTCTAGTAATATTAGAGGACAATGACAATTTTGGAGGAGTTAAAGAAGACCTTGAAACAGAGTAATAAACTAAGAAAATATAACAAAGAGCCAAAACAACGTTTTAATGTTGGCAACGGAATTCTAAAATCTACGACAGAAATGTTGTGTGAATTATTGTAATTGGCAAGGAGCTACAACTTTGTAGACGCGCCAAAAAACCTCTCCTTTTTGCGATTAAGAACAACAACTTTCCAGCATCAAGATTACCATTAAAGGTCTTAAGTTAACTGAACACTAAACAGGACAATCAAAAAGTTTCGTAAAATCTTTCAGCCCAATAAGTGGCTTTTAAGAGAAGCCTAAACAAATTGTACGAACTTTTCTCCACAGAAATAGCGTATTATCATAATTTCCAATGGCAAAAAGTTTTTGGCGAAAATACGGATTATCATGGAACGGTTTTGGAAACATGAATAATCCAATAAAATGGATAATAACTCTGTTGGGTGAGGTAGGTCACGATCGTTCGCGTAATCTTTGAGAAGTGTTGGCCCTTGTGTTGAATATTAAATGGTTTCTGACTTTTTCTTTGGGTTTTTCCGGCTTTTCTCGGCATTTATTTTTCCTCCTGCACGTTGGTTTAGGGGTCGTAAGTGTTACTGCTGAGCACGAGGTCCAGGGTTTGATTACCAGGTTAGGCAAACTGTTATACATGTAATTAATAATAGGTAATACGGGCTGGTAATTCAGGGGCCCGTGGCTAAATAATAACAGCCGCACAGGTCGATCGATCAGGTTAAGCTACGCTTGCCGCGGTTGGTCTGTGGATGCGTGACCATCTTTACATACTGTGACATCTCCGTGCCTCGGAAAGCACGTTAAGCAGTTGGTCCCGGATGTCAATCATGAATTTTTGACAGTCATTACGGGTAGTCAAAAGCCCGAAAGTCTGACAACCAGTCTCACCAAGGGGTATCGTATTACCCAGTCACTGGGCTGTGGAGGTCAGATAGGCAGTCGCTCCATGTAAAATACTGGTATTCAGCTGCATCCGGTTAGGTAAGGCTAGGCAGATGATAAGGTAATACGGGCTGGTGTCCGCAACTCCACGTCAATGCGCGTATTTTACGTACGGGTGGGAAAATCGATAATTCGATCCACCGCAGCTCCTCAAGGAAGGCCAGCAATGCCTTGATGTTACTGACCGTCTCACGTAGGGTACCTGGGTTACCGAAGTACTTTGCCCTGGATGTGGCGACCACCGGGCAGTTTAAAAGCACATGTGAAGCTGTCTCGTCGTCCTCCGTGCAGGCCCTGCACAGCGGACTGTCTGATATAGGTAGTGTTATTGGGTTCTTTTATCAGAAATTTCTCAGTAGCAGCCCGGATTCTGGATTTGTGTCTGGTTGATGGCAATAGGCTCGCCCCCTATTACATGGGTTTTAAACATAACTGGCGAAATGTGAATGTACTATAGGTACTAACTATCACCTTAACTAAAAGGGGCGCATCTGAGGAAAGGGAATAGAGAAGAATGAACCGTAATAGATGCGCTTTTTATGTTTAGTAAGGTGTATTTTTCTTTAAATTTTTGGCCGATATTCGTCCTTTTCGCTTACTGCGGCAGCATAGGTACGAGGTGTGCCTTACCCTTCAGGGATTATAGGCGTGATGTTTATGTGTTACTTCTATTTATAAAAGTTGAGATTACGATTTTACACATTTTGTTGCTCTCTTAATACTTACTTTTGCTATTGTAATTATTGTATTAAGATAATAAGTAGTTATGTTTGTCATTAAGTGCTTAGACAAGTAATAAAATGTAATGATTACAATTTATGTGTGACCATTTAGTTCATGTCGCTACGTTTCGTGAGGAAGTAGGTACCGTTTGGATAAAAATCTTTGGCGAAATGTAACAGGGGCTTATTATTCGACTCGCATGAATTTACTCGCCGGAAACGGGCAAATAGTCATTGAAGTTAATTTATCATACAATCATTCTGATTTTTATTGTGAAAAGAAAGTTTTTAGATGATCTTTTTCTATCGTATCAAATTATTTGTAGGTATTATGTTTTCAACACATTATCTACCTAGAATATATATATTATATCCTGAAGAATATCATATTATTATATTTTTCTGATTTTGTTTACTGTAGTCTATCATAATTATACTTTTATTGCTTCTAAAACTTAAATTTTTTGCGTTTAGGTCCTGTAATCCCCTTATGATAAAAGTATGTACAGTTTTATAATATTTAACTCTTATCACTTTTGTGCGCCAGTGTCCTTTTTCTATTCTTTATTGCCTAAGATTCAAAATGTAGGTGTCATAACAAGCTAACAGTCGGTTACAGACTCTGAAAGAACGAATGTTTGGGGTATTAGTAATTTGCAAATTAGGCAGGTACACGAGATGTCTTGTCTTATTATCCGACTTCAAAAAGGAGGAGGTTCTTTTAAGATAGTGTTACACATCAACCTTTTGCCCTTAGCATAAGCAGAATCAACCGATAATGTCCCCACTGCTGGGACACAGGCCTCCTCTGCTTGAAAGGGAGTAGTCTGCTATCTACCACGCGGGTCCAGTGCGGGTTGGTAGATGTCACATGTCTCCGAAGTTTTGGTTCTAGGACATGCCGGTTTCCTTACGATGTTTTCCTTTACCGTTTTGAGAGCAGTGGGTGGTGCTGAAATATCGCAGTTTATTTAGGGTCAGCTTAGTATCCTTCCATATATCTGTATCATTTTCGTACTTACCTCTTTTTTGTGAATACCATTCGTCCATCATCATGCCATTAATTGTGTTACATGCCATTAAAAGAGATGAAAAAATTTACTAAGTACATACAAAATCCTATAAATTATTTGGTAAATACACAAACGGTTGAAATAAATATTACACGGTCCATAGCTATTTTACGACCAATTACCGCTGGCAAGTTTTAATCAAGCTTTTTTTGCTGTCGTTTCGTTCAGTTCCGCACAACAGCGGGTGGCGAAGTGGCAAATGAGTTCATTGTTTGCCCCGCCACTATTTTTTGCGACTTACACGGCTAACAGGGTGTTTTGTCATTGTGTAAATATATTATTGCGTTCAACACTGGGAAACTGGCGATTAATTGTGATACCCACATAATATTGGATAGGAAGAAGTAGTTGCCTATATTTATTCATTTTGTATTTACAAAGACGGACTTAATGTCTGAGGCATTTTCTACCAGTCAACCTTAGGGTGATTTAGAGACAAAAATTGGCAGGCAATACGGGAACAACAGCTCGGAAATAACTATAAAATACAAGAATAAATGCTAATACATACTAAACGTAAGAGCAGTGGTGGCCAAGTGGTAACGGCCGCGACTTACGAGTTGTAGGTCGTGGGTTTGAACCCAGACAGACGCTTTACTTTGTGTAAATTATTTCAAGATGCTCTCAAAAGTGTGTAGGAAAACATCGTGAGGAAACCGGCATGTCCTAGAACCAAAAATTCGAAGACATGTGACATCTACCAACCCGCACTGGGCCCGCCTGGTGGATTACGGCCCACTCCCTCTCACCGAGATGAGGCTTTTGTCCCAGCAGTGGGAAAATTATAGGCGGATTATGACTGTATGTAAATATAAACAAGTTAAACTTGGTCAGAAGAAATAACGATCGGTAGAGGAGAAAACGAATCCAGAAAATCAGCCATTACCATGTAGGAAGTTCAAACATGTGGAATGGTGGTCTGACTCATCGTGTTACTCTTCATGTTACGGTACTGTGAGCTAAAAAGATGCGTCCTAACCAAAAGCTATCGTCGTGCGAGCGCGATCTACGCAGGGAACTTTTGATTCATATATTTACTAAGCATACGCGTGACTGCTCTAGATGTCGGATTGTCAGTACCGATAACTGTTTTGATACTGCCATACTGTATATCTGATAGTGTTACTAGACTATTTGCTAACTAATCTGTGTAGAGCAACATTAAACAAATGAGGGCTGTTAAAATAAACATTAGGCCACGTGGACTTGCTGCAGTTTCAAATATAAACCGGGAGATTTGGATGTAATGGATGTATAATCTTAGAATTTGTTGGAGTGGTAGTTTTATGACAAAATCATTATGTATTTCAGAAAAATACTAATATAATCTGCTAGAGCTACGGTTTCCTAGAAAAGCGGTGGGCGCCACATTACGGACGCTGAGACGACTCTCATGAAAATGATGGTAGCGAGGTTAGATTTTACGATTTCCAAAAATGCTCATGGCAAACACGTTTTAGTGACGTCATTCGCCGGTAAATTGCGGAAGCTATGTGGTGTCTAGGAAACCGTAGCTCATGAGGCATTTTCTGCAAAGGTTTTCCAAGCTTTTTACTAAAGTTTTGGTAGACTCCCAATGAAAATTATGAGCTTAATTTTTAACAGAATGGCAAAAGAAATTATGAACAGAATGGCAAAAGTACTAGTAAAACAGAAGTGAGATTTTTATGAGTGAAGAATTTTTGAAAATTCGCTTTGCCAAAATATGATAAATTGTTTTTTATTTCTCCCTGCATCTTATTTCGGTTTATTCCGATCTGATCCCTTGATCCCGCGATACCCCCCCCCCATGGATCCCCTGCTAGTTATTCTTCTGTTTTAATTTCTATCTTATCCACTTTATCTGGGTCTGATCCCCATCACAACGCATTCCGGTTTTGAGTAATGACCATAATTATTGATATCTAATAGATTTTTGGTTAATGGCTAAATAATGCATGGTGTATCAAAGGTTAAAATCTACGCTTGCCGAGGTCGGTTCCTGGATTCATGAATGGTGCCCATTCATGACATGTCGAGACCCCTCCGTGTTTCGGAAAGCACGTTGAGCCGTTGGTTGTGGAGATAATTTGTGGATCTTTGACAGTCGTGACGGGTAGTCAGAAGCCCGAAATTCTGACAAGCAGCTTTAGCAAGGGGTATCGTGTTTGCCAGTAACCCGGCTGTGAAGGTCAGATAGGGAGTCGCTCCATGTAAAATACTGGTATTCAGCTGCATCCGGTTAGATTGGAAGCCAACCTTCCCAGAATTCGATCGTTATCAGCGACACTATCGAATGGTGTATTGTTACAGTGTGTTTTTTTTTTCAATATCAACGGGTTCGATTCCTGGCTAGAAATATTGATTTTTCAAAAATCCAATGATGCAGTTTTAGTTTTCATCAAAATCGAGCCCGCGACTCCTTTGAGTACTTTTCGCTATTCCTCATAGTTTCGGATTTGGCCATCCACGCCCACTTGGAAAATTCACCCTGTATACTAATAATAAAAAGACTAAATGGTTATCTCGTGGAATTAAATTATGTAGTCAAACAGAGAAAGCTACTCTGGTTTTAAAGACTTAATCCTAATTCAAACAATAAAATTGTTTCTAAGAAATATTCCACACTTTATAGGAAAATAATACAGAGGGCCCAAAATAACACAACAAAACAAATCAAAAGCAGCCTGGCAAGTAATAAACAAATCAATATTTTGTTTGCCCCGAGAACCAATATTATCTAAACAAAAGATAATGTAAATTGAACGCACCCCATGGTTATAACAAATATTTTATTGAGGCTGTTGAAAACAATCAACAAACGAATTGTACGTCGGCAAAAAAACTGGTTAGTGATAATCTGACGTCGCGTCGCAGTCATTATTTCTGTTGCTGGTTGCAGATGATGACATGATTAAAATAATTAACAGCCCTAGGAATACGAAGACTGTCCGATACGATGGCATATCAACTAAAGTGATAAAATGTGTGAAGGAAGTTATAGCGCCACCACTATCACATGTAATCAATCTATGTATTGCTGATGGTATATTCCCAAATAGTTTAAAGAAAGTAATTATTCAGCCCATTTTTAAAAGAAATGACAGAAATTATGTTAAAAATTATAGACCAATTGCAAAAATTCCCGTAGTTTTAAAAATAATTGAGAAAATATTTTTTTTATGCTTATTTCGAAAAAAATAAAACCTATGTCCTTCCCCGAGATGCAATCTATCTCTGCTAAATTTTATCGAAATCCGTTCAGTGGTTTAGGCGTGAAAAGGTAACATACAGACAGACAGAAAGACAGAGTTACTTTCGAATTTATAATATTAGTATGGATAGCCAAGGAGGTTGTTTAGAGTTCTTTAATTCTTAATCGTTCAGTACGTAATCAAATTATGCTTAATTTGTTAAAATTAATATTAATTTATGAATTTTGGTACTGAGTCACTGAAATTTATGATTAACTAGCTGACCCGGCAAACGTTGTTTTGCCATATAAATTATTTCTAACTGCCAGGCGTTACTTCGTTCGCGTGGTGTCCTAACCCTTTACCCTACCCTACCCTACTCCTACCCTACTCCTACACTACTCCTACACTACTCCTACCCTGCTCCTACCCTACTTCTACCCACTCCTAGCCTTCTCCTACCCTACTCCTATAAGTAAATAAAAATATTAAATATAAAAAAAATCTATAAAACCAGATAAAAAGTCCTATGTCCGTCTCCTGGTTCTAAGCTACCTTCCCACCAATTTTCAGCTAAATCGGTTCAGCCGTTCTTGAGTTATAAATAGTGTAACTAACATGACCTTCTTTTATATATAGATTTGTATCAAAAAAAAAAAACCGTTTCTATAGTCAATAAACAGACAAAATTAAAGTTTCGTCCAAATATGAAGATGTTTACTTACACTAAAACAGATTCGTGGGGAATTATCACATGCTAACAAAATGATTGGGCGCGGATAACAGTGGGTGCATATTATTATGACTTTGAACAAATATTGTAAGAAGCAGCACATGACTTGATTATACTGTGTTTGGTTACCCGATTGTATTGTTTGTGTACGCACTAGTTTTATTTGCTTTTAATGGAAATTCGATTGACTTTTCTTTTGTTTTTCGGTCCTTGGAATGCGCGCTAACAAAATGATTGAGCGCGGATAACAGTGACCCGCATAATATGACTTTGTACAAATATTGTAGACGCAGCACATGACTTGATTACACTGTGTTTGGATACCCGATTGTATTGTTTGTGTACGCATTAGTTTTAATTAAAAGTACATGCTTTTAATGGAAATTCGATTGACTTTTCTTTTTAGGGTTCCGTACCAAAATGGGAAAAACGGAACCCTTATGGTGAGATTAAGTCTGTCTGTCTGTATGTCACAACTGGATATTTCAAGAACTACTAATGCTATCAACTTGAATCTATGTGATAGAAGTTTATGTAAAGATTACAGGAAAAATAAAACGAATTATCTAAATAGCACACTTTTTCAGAAATCATCAACAACAATTACATTAGTTCCACTATCGGCCAAGAGATGGCGCTGACATAAAACTTCAATATTCCACACCGCAGTGCACAGTGTTAAAATTCTCTGATGAATATAGGCCTCGCCGATGAAAATTTAAAAACATTGATGCTACGGAACCCTCGGTGCGCGAGTCCGACTCGCTCTTGCCTGGTTTATTTTTTGTTTTGTCGGTCCGTGGAATGCGCGTCCCGCTCAACACCTTAATATTCTTTAGTTTTCCCAATATTTGTTAGTTTTTCTGACGGTGAGCCGCAAATGGGTAGTACACAAAAATGGAAGTTATGGTTAGGTACGCTCAATTTGGAAGGGTCATAAGTGGGCCTAGCTTGCCTCAAGATTTGTCTTGAGGCAAAGTAGGCCTAGAATTAGTATCCCTTTTAAGGTTGCGAAGGACCAAAAGCAATAAATTCAAGTAAAATGAAGGAACTAAGTAAAAGGCCTTTGTTTACTTACGGAATATCCGTTTTGGTTTAACATTTTGTACCTACTTCTCCAATAAATAAAAAAAGGAAGTAAAAAAAAACTACAAACTAATACAGAGAAGATCGCCATCTCTTTTTATCTAGTCTCCTATCGCAGGTATGCTGAAAGATAAATTTAAAAATAAGCATCACTTTTGTGAGTATTTTTCCGTTATCTAAAAATAAGCATCACTTTTGTTCGTATTATTCCGTTCCTTTCACAGATATAAATAGACCTAGATAACGCAAGTATCACGAACAGTATGAAAACCAAGCGTGCCATTTTTTAACTACCTACTATGACGTCACAAGCTCGCGCTGAGCTCACACTTACCCAGCCAGCAGTGCACAGGACTGAGCGCGAAAGTGGCAGCTTACGATTTTTGAACGTAAGCTGGTGCGATTTTTGGCATGCGAAGTAGTTGCGCTTGCGTTATCTAGGTGGATCTACTCCTACACTACTCCTACCCTACTCCTACATTACTCCTACCCTACTCCTACATTAGTCCTACCCTACTCCTAACCTACTCCTACCCTTCTTCTAACGTACTCCTACCCTACTACTACCCTACTCCTACCCGACTACTACCCTACTCCTAACCTACTCCTACACTACTCCTACCCTACTCCTACCCTACTCCTACCCTACTCCTACCCTACTCCTACCCTACTCCTACACTACTTCTACCCTACTCCCATAGATATATTAACTTTTCTCTGCGTAAGAACCATCCTCGTACTTCAAGGAATATTCTAAAAAAAGAATTAGCGAAATTGGTTCAGCTGTTCTAGAGTTCATCAAAAAAATGATATTAGAAACATCATTTTTGAAGACCTATCCATAGATACCCCATACGTATAGGTTTGATGAAAAAAAAATTTTTGAGATATTAATATGTGGTTCATAGGTTCTGGATTATTTCTAATTCTTACCCAACTTAATCACACTATTAATATTATAAAGGTGAAAGTTTGTGAGTATGTGTGTGTGTTTATATGTTTGTTACATCTTCACGCGCAAACAGCTGGACCAATTTTGATAAAATGTTGTATAGGCTACTTTTTATCCCGATATTCCCACGCGATCGAAACTTATGCGGGTGAAACCGCGGGACGCAGCTAGTAATATATAATTGTCACGGCGCGGCGCAGGACACATATACATGCATGAACAAGAACACTCAATGATAACATTTCTCATTTTGAGACAGTCTTTAATTGCCAGTCAAGATAGCCAAGTATTTCTCAATATTGTAGCTATATTCTTGTACATGGCACTGAAACGTGGTCGCTCACAATGAGCCTTGGGGCAAAGGGCAATGGAGAGGGCTATGCTTGGAGTTTCCCTGCGTGATCGAATCAGAAAGAGGAGACCCGCAGGAGAACCAAGGTAACCGACATAGCCCGAAGAATTGCTAAACTCAAGTGGTAGACAGGGCACATTGCTCTCTGAACAGATGGCCAATGGGGCCGAAAGGTTCTGAAGTGACGACCGCGTACCGGAAGACGTAGCGTTGGAAGGCCTCCCATAAGGTAGACCGACGACCTTGTGAAGGCCGCAGGAACCCGTTGGATGCGAACATAGAACCGGTCGAAGTGGCGGTGCTTGGGGGAGGCCTATGCCCAGCAGTGGACGTCTTTCGGCTGAAATGATGATGATGATTCTTGTACATATTGCCTCTGAACGAATTTTCAAAGCAATTTTTTTATATGTTAGACTGTAAGGACTGAACATGTTCATAACTAACTTTTTAGACCTTTATATCCTACTTATGCGTATGAAGTTTCATTAAAATTGGTTCATTCATCTCGAAAAACAAGGGCTTGAAAGTTTGTAAAAAATGCCGTACGGCGTAAACGCTCCTAAATTTGACCACGTCTGTCTGATACTTGCTGTATAAGTAGGTAATATAGTTTGGAGTTTAACAAGACACGCTATTAATGGTGAGAATAACCTTTAAGATAGATAGGGCTCAGTAGCCGTGGCTTGGTCACCCACGGTGAAGCGAAGAGGAACCCGAGGAGGGGCCGCTCGTGAGGGCTTTTGCCGATAAGCCGACGACGTAGCGGCCAACAAGTAGGTTGCGGTGTCGCTTGGGCGACATCGCTATCTGGCGCTCATGTGCTGGTTTGGTCCTTGGGGTGGTCACGGCGTGCTATGTGTTCTGGTGCGCCGGTGATGGGGATTATTCCGCAGAGGAGGGTCCGGTAACGGACAGCCGCGGCGGGTTCACGGATGAGTGTAAAGGCCGATTCACACATATCAGTGAAGCCACAGTTCCGTCAAAGTGTTCGCTCAGTTCAGTATCAGTGCTACAGTGTTGCGTCAGTGATTCAATTCATACATGTCAGTACTCAGTTCACGGAGCTTCAGTGAAAACGTGTTCGTCGTCAAGTATCGAGATTATGGCGTTCAGTACTACGGAGCTAGCAATGATAGCTATTGTTTTGGACGAAGAAGAAGAGCAGCATCAAAGAGAAAATGGGTGCATGAAGCATGGCGATCAAGAGAGACAGAAGGAGAATTCATGACATTATACAAAGAATTGGTTAAAGTTGAAAGGAAATATTTTGAATATTTTAAAATGTTAAGAGAGCTGTTTGTTTTGCTGTTTGTTTGTTTTTGTTCAGAAACTAGGAAGTAAGTTATTGAAGAAAGATACTCGTTGGAGGAAGGCTATATCTCCAAGAGAGAGACTAGCAAATTATGTCTAAGGTCCTCCATTTTCTTTTTGATGCCGCGGCGGCGTCCGTGATCCGACAAAAAATATCGTCGTCAACGAATACGTCCGTGATTGCCGGTGTCGGCACTGACACTGAGAGCATTGTGTCGTCACTGACACTGACAAGTAGGGATGCGTTCATAGAAACTGTATGAAAGAATATTTCGCACTGTGCCGGTACTGTGTCTGAACTGTGACTTCACTGATATGTGTGAATCGGCCTTTAACGCGTGCCCATGTTCCCGCCGTGAGCGGCAGAGGAGGACACCGTGGAGTTTTAGTGGGTTAGAGTCCCACATAACTGCACTATCTTCCCGTGTGAGCATTTCTCCACGATAAAAATAAAAAAAAAAACCTAGGATATCAATATCTCTGAGAAAAGGTCAGTAAAACACGATTGTTCTCTACTCAATCAAACGGTATCGGCCAATGGGTATTTATAAACGTAGTGAGTAGCATAAAATGTAAATGTTTTCATAATAACCGTGTGATGAGAGCCGGTACGAATGGCAGGGGCGCTATGTTTCATATAAACATAATATGTATGTGTTTGTTGAAGTATTAATCTTATTTTGTATGGATATTCGTAGATTGCAGCGTTTCATTTGGTAAAAGAAACAACACTATCAATCCTGTATTCCCGAAGGATATAGGCCGAGTTGTGCCATTAGAAAACCCACATTTCACCAAAAATCCCATGTAATAGGTGACGAACCTATTGTCATCAACCTGGCACAAATTCGGACTCCGGGCTAGAAAAACCAAATAACATTTTGCCCGACCCGGGAATTTAACCCAGGACCTCACACTCCGCAGTGGCGCCTATGACCAACGAGCCAGGCTTTATTGTTTACTTAGGTTAATGGACATTGAGTAACGTAACAAAACTAAACTTCGATTTCCGGTTTGTGTGGTTTCTAACCACATATCACAATCCCGGGATAGATCCGGGATCCTGGGATTACGCGTCTAAAAGCCCGTAATCCCGGGATTGAAAAGCGTGCTCGGGATTCTATTCTCTAATGCAGATACACATAAAAACTAACAGTATAATCACACTAGAGAACACGCTCAGTATGCAAATCCACCTTTCAAGACAAAGTTGAAAATCAAGATGTGATCACGAAATAATTACTTAGTTATTTCTGAGGCACTTAATCTATTAAAATATTATTAATATTATGTACTAGCTGCGTCCCGCGGTTTCACCCGCGTAAATGTCGATCCCGTAGGAATATCGAGATAAAAAGTAGCCTTTATGTTAATCCAGGGTGTCAGCTACCTCCATACAAAATTTTATCAAAATTGGTCCAACCGTTTGAGCGTGAAGAAGTAACAAACATATAGACACACACATAGACACACCCCCACACCCCCACACACTCACAAACTTTCGCTTTTATAATATTAGTGTGATTTGCTAAACACTCATTAGAGAAAAGTTTAAATCTAAAACTATCACAACGTACTCAGGTGCTGAGAGATCTCAAACTTTTACCTTTAGACTTTTGACCTAGAATTTAAGTTCAGTCGAGACTTTATTGTCTCTTTGCTCATACTCTCGGAATATCCTAATTGATTTGGGCCAATTATTAAAATAGCCTAGAAAAGCGACGATACTTACCTCAATGTTAAGTTAGTGGCTTAGGGCGGGCTTAGCACTACCTCAAGTGAGTGTAAACTCACACAGTAACCTTTTCATTTTGACAGTTCAACAACATTCATTGCGTTATTTACGTTGTTGAGCAGACATATTTTTCAAACACATGAAACAATGGATTTGCAATATCCGTCAAAATGATTCAGATTTTCATTGAAAGCGTTTTACGCAATTAGGATGCTGAGTCTATTCGAGCCAATAAATAACTAGCAAATCCAAAGAGAGGTAAATTCGCACTAGTGCAACTTTTGCACTGTGCGAGTATGCACCTACGCCGCTCCGCTATCACAGTATAACCTAGTTGACTGGCTAATGTTTTCACCAAAACTCTTAAAAATATTCCAATAATATAGTTCGTGACGATACGATACCAGAAGTGTACCTATTTCTGGTTCAGTATCAACGTAGTAACAAGTAAAGTTTCAGAACTAATGGGGTTTTGAATGACAGCAAAAAAAGGCCAAACACAAGCTGTTAGCTGCGATGGGATTTAGCTTTTAGCTTTTCAAGTGTCAGTAGTTATAGAATTCATTCGTACCTAAGACTGTTGTTAAAATTATTGCTTGCAGGAAAAAAGAGCCAATATTTTAACGTGTTAGAATTTTCCATTATCCTTAAAATCACTCAAAATAACTTCACAAAAATGTTACGTTCGACAAGCATAGACGCGTAAATCCACACTACAAGAAGAAATCATGCCAGTGTCAGCTAAGCTAAGTAAGCTTTTCAAGTAACGTCAAAACATAAGCCGTGTCGCGACGACGGGTAAATACCTAAAACTACTGTCACATAGCCACATTAGATAAAACACTTATAAATACTACAGCGACACCTACCAACCACTAGTGCCGTCGCGGTTCGCGTGCGCCTCATTCATTAAAACAATCTGAACCGAAGAAGAATTATTAATTATAATGGCTCCCGGTGTTGCTCAAAATTCTGAGACGATAATTAATGATTTGACCATCGCAAATGGGAACATCATTAATGATTCGACCATCACGAATGGGAATTTGACCATCACGAATGGGAATTTGCCCATCGCGAATGGTAACGGGAGTGTTAACGAGTTGGTGGAAACTGTGAAGGCGTGTCCTGTAGAGTTACCATGCTCGAAGGTGAAGTCCGTCAGGAGGGTCACCAGGCCCAAAGTGCTGAAAAATTTGGAGAGTCATGACTACTTGTATGACCGGCTTTATGATACAACCTGTCCTAGGGCGGTGAGTCGATTTGATTTGTTTTTATTTTATATCGGGATTCCTAAAATCTTCCGTAACGTCTTTCAAATGAAGTAATTTTGGGCCCTACGACTTGACAATGTTTTTTTTGCTTATAGCAACTTTTTTACATAAAAAAACAACCGACTTCCAAACAAGACACTACAAAGTAAAAAATAACATAAATTTCGGAAGTCGGTGGCAAACAACGTAAATGTGAAGTCAACGACACCGACATCCGAAATTAATGTTATTTTTCACTTTGTAGTATCTTTTTTGGAAGTCGGCTGTTTTTTTGTGTAAATAAAAAATATTTTTCACGTATAAATTGTACTTACCCTACAAAAATTGGTATAACACTATTTGCTATGTAAATATCAGTGAAAGGAAGTTATTATAACATCATCAATATAAACTAAGTGGCAAAAATACGTATTATTGAAGCTAACTCAAAAACTACCCAAGCAATGTTTATGAAATTTATAAGGAACCACCCCTAAGGCATACCCTATCCATTAAAAAATGATTTTTTTAAATCGATTCAATATTGCCGGAGATATCACGTAACATCAAACAAAAACAAACATTTTGTCAAATTGAGAACCTCCACCTTTTTGAAGTCGGTGCATCCCATGACAATTCCACTAAGCCACCACTGAAAAGTCATAGGAAAGCATACAGCGCATTTACCAATAATTGTGGTAGAAAAACCAAACCAATGAACCGATTTTGATGAAATTTCTATGGGGCCAATCTGTTAGTACCTATATCCTTTCAAATAATTGAGAACCTCCTCCATTTTTTGAAGTCGGTTAAAAAGATCAGAGCACGCGCCGCTAAGTCAATAATTTACAAAGACTACTTAGATAACCGATTGCAGGATAAGAAATAATTGTTTTCGTGCAATAGGCTATTTGACTGGTTTCTGAGAAACATCTCAGATTATTTAATGGTGTCTAACGAGCCCACAAAAACCTATTACTTCAAATTGTATAATGTATTTCTTTTAGAAAATAGTAAATAAAAATGTACTGTTTAAATAAGCCGCCAAAACGCTATCTTTAACAATATGGCGTCGTGACGTCAAAATACACGTAAACAAACGTTGAAACGGTCGAGATACTAGACAAAAGTCATCTGTTCTGTCAACGATAGACAGAAATTGACTATATCATGACGTCATCATAAGTTCAGCCAATCCAGACCGTTTTCGATTACGTGGCGCCAGATTTAAAAAGATGAAGTTTTTTCGGGATTTTTTTAATAAATACTACATTTTTTTGTAGTAAAATTAATGCAAATCGATTTTAAAAGCGATAATCTATACGAGTGTCAATAATTATGACCTTATTTTTTACATTGTCAAATAGCCTATTGTAAAAGCAAGTTTTAACTCGTGTAAATAAGAAAAAATATATTATATTTTAGTCTCAGTAAATGATTAAGTTATAATTTTTAAACATTTCTACCTACAAGTAATTAAGATTAAAACCTAAAAAATAAAAAATCAGCACAGAGTAATTTGGGTAGTGGGCTATTTTATTATTTTGTACATTTAATCGTTAAATCGAAGGCTGACCAAAAATAGAATCAGAAATGATCCCCCTTAGTCCTTTAGTGTCAATATTTTCAAGACCAATTTTATGCCCATAATTTAATACATTCTCATCCAGTAACTGATTGATTCATAAACTTGTTAAATATGTACCGACACAAATATCATATAGCGTGACGAGTTTTCTGATTTTATTACCCGACAATTTGGTGTGTTCCGCGCATAAAGTAATGTGTACACTTACACCCACTAACATACACTGTGTGGGTACATTTACACCCACAAACATACACTGTGTGTCCATGAACACACACACTAACGTTCCATTGGAAATCACAGATGAAAACAAATACGATACTGCAGTGAATTTTCACGGTGGATTACTCGTGTTGGTTTTAAGTTAAGTAGGTACAACAAAATAAACCTCACGTTTGATTTTGTTGCTGGTCGTATGTTTCAGTGATAAAATATGTAATTGAAAAGTGTTGTTATTATTTTGTTTTAAATTATTCATACAGCATGAATAATTTAAAACAAAATATGAATCATGCTGTTTCGCCGTATCTAAAGTAGGTATCTATAGTGCTGATCGGAGATAAATTATTTCGTTTAATTTTAACTATAACACGACATGTCTTAATTGTTTTTCTAGTTATTCATTAATCATTTATTAATATCTTAGTACCTAAGCTCTGTGGGCCTAAAAAGGCCACTTTGGAAAATCATAAAAGGATAACATTATGAATTATAATATGGCGAAGACAGTCCGTGTTTTTATTTTTTTCACTGCACTACGTAGGTACAATCAAAGAGATTGGGATTGAATTTGGATTGGATTGATTGGTATTTTAGCACAGACAAAAAAAAATTACTGAAAAATTCTTCACCAATGGGATTTGATACACTGTCCATTATGTTACCATTTTATGATTCTGCCAAAGTGGCCTTTTTAGGCCTCCAGGTTCGCATGAGTGCGCTTTCCCGAGGCGATTTTTTTTTTGGCGCACTGGATTTTCAATGCTGAGCGCCGAGAGTAGAAAATCGTGCGTTCTGTTGGATACTCAATGCTCAGATCAACGCTGAGAGTTAAAAATCCAGTGCGCGATAAAATCCCTCCGCGATATTTTTACATCCGTGCGCACGTGGGTTAATTGGCAAAAAATACCAAATTATTTTATTCAACAGATAATTTATGAACGACAGATTCCTGTTAAGTAATAAGGAAATGGCTTAATAAGTCTTGAAAAAATTTAATGAGGCTAATGTTCATTACCATTTCCCCGTTAAAATCATGTAATTAGGACGGTTTCGTGAAAAGACACTTATAGCATTGAAATTTTTTATCCTGACTCTAATTAGTAGCGTTTTCATCATAAATTTTCCATAAAATCAGACTAAAGGAAAAACAAACGTTAAATACGACCAAAGTTTCGTCATATTCTAGTTCGTATTAAAACTTATTTCGACGGGAATTCATAACAGTACCGCATTCATATTTAAAAGGCAAAATGCTTAGCACCGCTGCATATTTAACACTTAAAACCTACGGTTCCGAATGTGGGGGTTTACTCCGAAGCGGTTAACCACTGTATCGGCCGAATGTTCGGTCATTTTCTGATTCGAATATTGTTGTCCTACTACGAATTTAAAAAAAAAGGTAAAAAAAGGGTTAAGGGTTCTAAAAAGGTTCGGATTGGCACAGTCAGTTTGGTCGGGACCAATAGTCAATATAGGAAATTAATGGTAGTAGAAAATGACCGAACATTCGGCCGATACAGTGGTTAACCGCTTCGGAGTAGACCCCCTGAAGTTTTAACCAACTCGTGCATTCGTAAAAATGATACAATATTTATTTCTTGTATCCTTCTTGGAGCGCTGAAACTTGGCCCGTGGTAGAATTGCCGCGGGGTGCGCCGCCGTTTCAAAGTTACTGCGCCCGAACTTATTTGCTTCACATGTAGGGTGTGGGGCTCAAGATAACGCGTAATGTATGTAGTTTTAAAATAGATTGCTTTTAAGTATGTGTGATGTATTGTTGAAATCTATTTGCGTTTTAAAATCGTTTTATATCAATGGCGTCTATGCAGGTAGGTTACTAGGTACGAGTATTTTACTGTGTTAAGGTGAATGGATAATGGTAGACCGCGAAATTTAAATTTTCTTACGTTTTTTGCAGTTTGCAGGTTAGTGTCAGATTGTATCTTGATCAAAATATGATTCGCGACAATAACAGGTACATATTAAGAGAATTATAATCATTAGAATCATAAATACATCTTTCTAAGTTAGATTTCTACCATTAACACTTTTCCATAAGAGATTGGTGGTTGGTGTCTAACTTAGAGAGATGTATTAATGATTATATCATTTTTTTTTTATTTAAGTATTTAAAAAACAAAGTATAGTTTTTTTTTTAAAATTGATATTGTTTAAGCAATTATTGGAGACTATTTTGGTATAAATACTACTTGAAAATCATGTAGAAGCTCGGAGATATTCTAGCTTAGTAGATTATGCCTTGTCACGTGTGCCGACGGCTGTGCCAGCATAATGAGAAAATAATTAGAATGCTAGGTTTTTGTAGGCGAAAGAAAAACTACTACTGTTTCTGGGGTTTTTCAGCCGGTCGATTCTGTAAAAATCTCACCGTGAAAACTTAGGTGAAATGAGTTTGTTTTTTCTAGAAATTGACACTATTGACAGCTCACTCCACGCCCACTTCACCTAAGTTTTCACGGTGAGATTTTTACAGAATAGCACCGCTGTATAGGAATGAGAAATAGGTTTGAGAATAGCTCTTGTCATGGTATGGTGAATAGCCCGTCAGCGAAGTTGGTAGGCAAGCTGACTGTCTGCGAAACGTAACTGAGCGTCTGTTTTGGAGGCTCATTTATTACCGTCACCCTTGTTGCGTACAGTACGCAGGTACGCGATTAGTCGGTTGGGTAAATGAAACAGTTAATTAAATATGTTGAAAGTGTGAGGCCTCGCAGCGGCGACAACCCATGTTAAGTAGGTCGCGTCCGCGGGAGTGTGCGATCGGCGTGCGAGCTATGCGAGTACGGAAGACGAACTGCCGTAGGAGCGCGCGCGCAAAGCACGGGTGAAACGTTTACCAAGCAAATGTGTGCTCTATGGCTTTTGGTGTGGTAACAAGACGTCGTTATCTCACATTTGTTAATTATTTTGAAAAAAAAAATATTATGGTCGCAGTGGGCGAGGTCTCAATTACTGATTTATTTTTCCGTACGTAACAACCCTATTTACAAATCACACTAATATTATAAAGGTGAAAGTTTGTGAGTGTGTGTGTGTGTTTATATGTTTGTTACTTCTTCACGCTCAAATGGCTGGACCAATTTTGATAAAATTTTGTATGGAGGTAGCTGACACCCTGGATTAACATGTAGGGTACTTTTTATCCCGATATTCCCACGTGATCGACATTTACGTGGGTGGAACTGCGGGGCGCAGCTAGTACATTATATTATATTTTCATTATAGTTTTTTTTTGATGTCCCATAACTCTAGGGTATGAATGAGACCATATCAAAGAATCAACTGGCATTGAATTATTTTTCATTCATAATTTTTTTTTGTTTTAATTTTTCAGACAAAATAATTCGACAAAGTCACGTTAATTAATGTAAAACAGCCTGACGTGAAATAATATGACAACGTCGTATTTTCTTAGCTTTAAATATGAATGGTTGGTTTGAATGAAAACGTATTACTCGTATTTATCAATAAAACTTAGATACATGATATCTTCGAAACTATGCATTTTTGGACCACATTTTCCAGAACTTTTTGTATTTATTTTTACTTAGGTATAGAATATTACCTTAGAGTTATAGGATATAAAAAAAACACGTTGTATACCTACCTAAATATAAAAAAAACTGTTACAAAATGGGAAAAAAGGGCTGTTATGTTATATAGCATCACGCCCGTTTTTCCTAAAGACATATGCAGAGGTGTACATAGTACTTACACCCACATTTTGCCTAAAGTCCCATGTAATAGGGAACCAGGCTAATGGTCATCAACCGGGCACAAATCCAGACTCCGGGTTGCTACTAAGAAGTTCCTTTGCACGACCTGGGAATCGCACCCTGGACCTTGCTCATCAGTAGCGATTGCGACTACTGGAACAACAAGACCCCACACACCCACCCTACACCCCATGTTCAATAGCAAATTAATTTTACAACGACTGTGTTTTTACTGGTAAAAGTGAATCTTGTAAGCCAAAATTTATTAAGTACCCCCTTACTATTAAACGTTGTATAGAGTCTGTCTAGTTACACAACGCTTTCTTTCTCTTTCAAAAGTAAAATTACTGACGATTGAAAGAGAGAAATCGGTGTGTTTATTATTCATCACAATAATATTATAAAGGCTAAAGTTTGTGAGTGTGTGGGGGTGTGTGTGTGTGTTTATATGTTTGTTACTTCTTCACGCTCAAACGGCTGGACCAATTTTGATAAAATTTTGTATGGAGGTAGCTGGCACCCTGGATTAACATATAGGCTACTTTTTATCCCGATATTCCCAAGGAATCTACACTTATACGGTGAAACCACGGGGCGCAGCTAGTCTGATAAATAATAATAAGTATTGCAACTAACATTACACAAACATAGTTGTTACCATCTTTGCAATAGAATAAAATAACAATAGTGTAATAATAACAGTAACTATTTACTTTATAAACTAAACTACTTCATAAACTGTAAATATACACGATATATTAATAAATATCGCAGGTAAATACAATTATATAATAATGCACGCGTTACCAAAGAGCATTCACCTCGGCTTGGCGCTAGATTGCAATCTATGTAATAACTACTTATATGCATTCATTATATAACAGACAATGAAGCATGAAGACTTCCCGGTTGTTTAAAAGTTACTGAGAATTTGACTGGACAATCATCATTTCAGCCGAAAGACGTCCACTGCTGGACATAGGCCTCCCCCAAGCAGCTCCACTTCGACCGGTTCTGTGCTTCTCGCATCTAACGGGTTCCTGCGGCCTTCACAAGGTCGTCGGTCCACCTTGTGGGAGGCCTTCCAACGCTACGTCTTCCAGTACGCGGACAATAAAAGAGTTTATATCATTTGTACTTTATACAGGGTTATTGGTTAAAAAATTAACAACCTGCATCTGGTTACTAATGAAAATAACTAAAACTACGGCCTACAAAAGAAATAGTGTTAGTGTTAGAAATAGTGTTCATTTTGATAAATTCAAACCGATGTTTTAAATTATTTGCATGCTATTGTATTATGGCGTAATGTGTCCTACACTAAGATATTTGTGTCATCCTTGATATTTACCACATCATGCTAATAAAATAAAGAGCGTTGATGGCCCAGTGGTAACGGCCTGGACTTACCAGTTGTAGGTCGTGGGTTCGAACTCAGACAGGCGCTTTACTTGGTGTAAATAAGTTCATCACCACTGCTCTCAAAATGGTGAGGGAACACATCGTGAGTAAACCGGCATGTCCTAGAACTAAAAATTTGAAGACATGGTGTCATCTCCCAAACCGCACTTAGTCCGCGTGGTAGATTATAGCCCACCCAAATAGAGGAGGCCTGTATCCCAGCAGTGGGAACATTGTAGGCTGATTCATCAACTGCCTAGCCTTTTCCCAACTATGTTGGGGTCGGCTTCCAGTCTAACCGAATGCAGCTGAATACCAGTATTTTACATGGAGCGACTGCCAGCTGACCTCCACAACCCAGTTACTGGGTAATTCGATACCCCTTGGTAAGACTGGTTGTCAGACTTACGGGCTTCTGACTACCCGTAACGACTGTTAAAGATCCAAGAATGACAGCCGGGACCAACGGCTTAACGTGCTTTCCGAGGCATGGAGTAGGTTGTATGTATATATTGTAGGCTGTATATGATATGCAAATAAAGATAATTTCTCACTGAGACAGTCAATGGAAATCCTGTTTACTTACAGGCTTAAATGAAGACTAGTCGAAGTTGGTGGAACAACCCTCGGTTCGTCCGATAAAGCTTAACGTTCGTTAAAGTGACGAGAGTCAACATCTTAGTATTCAACGCGATCGGCGAAATTGGTACAAGCTTGTTTGCGAACTGTCTTTAGCAAGAGTATACTGTTGGGGAAAATAAAATTCTTTGAGCGGTTCTGATGGTTATATTTTTAGCCTGTTAATACTATATGACTTAATTAATGCGTTTAATACGTGATATAATGTTATGATATTTGTGACTTAGGTAGTCCATTTTAGTATCTACGTCGTGAAATTAGGGATCTGATGACCATTCGTTACATTAGCTATTTCGTCGCTATCCCTAATAGGTGAACATTCACTAATACCTTTACTATTCCTTGAGCATCTCGTCAGTTTTCTTAACTCGTTTCATGCTGTATTTCGACTCATTCCCAACTCTTCCGATAGATTATTTACAATTAATTACAGATATAAATTAATTTTAAGACCACACTATCGCATTGGGTTACCTGTAATGATAGTGGTAGGGAGATTTTAATAAATAAATAATAAATAAATAAATAAATAAATTTTACATAAGGTGAATAACTATTTGAGAACAAGTAAGTTCTTCAAATCGATATACTCCTCAGGGTTCGTTTGACGTAAGCTTTTGACATTGATTATCGCTGAAATGAGATTGAGACTACATTTTGAACGTTTTTAATTACAGGAATCGGCCTTCAGCTCTCACCTCTAGGGGCTCTAGGTGTTTCTTTATTTAGGTACTAGCTTCCGCCCCCGGCTTCGCCCGCGATGTATGTCGATAAAAACTATCCTATGTCCTTCCCTGGGATGCAGTCTATCTCTCTGCCAAATTTTATTGAAATCCGTTCAGTGGTTTAGGCGTGAAAAGGTAACATACAGACCGACAGAGTTACTTTCGAATTTATAAAATATTAGTATCCAATGGATGAATAAGAAGTCTAGGCAAGAATTGTAGTTTTGAAAAGTTCATAGCAACATCCACGAATTGTATATCTTTGAATTTAATTTTTTATGTTGTATGTTATTTGAATGCTTATTTTATTTTAATTTTTTATAATTCTATGTTAATTAATGTAATTGGACCTGTGCCGTTTTAATTCATCATCATCATCATCATTTCAGCCGAAAGACGTCCACTGCTGGACATAGGCCTCCCCCAAGCACTTCCACTTCGACCAGTTCTGTGCTTCTCGCATCCAACGGGTTCCTGCGGCCTTCACAAGGTCGTCGGTCCACCTTGTGGGAGGCCTTCCAACGCTACGTTTTAATTAACTATAAATAAATAAACAAACATCCAGATGCTTATTAAAAATATAATGGTGTAATAAATTTTATAAGATCAGAGAGCTTCAAAAGTTTATGTTATTCCTGTAAGTTTAATCTCTGTTTTAAGAGTTAGGAATTGTAATTAAATAGGCATCATTTTGGTAGAGCACCATCAAAGCTTTTAGTTTTAAAACTGTCAATAACAAATTGAAACCTATTTCCTGTAAAACATATTTTTTTTTACCTTCAGTTTCAATGAAAATAAGTAATTGATACACGAGGTAAACTTTAAACTCATCAACATTGGTTTTGTAAAGCGGGATTACAGATATCTTTAGTACCTATAACCACATGAAGTATGGAGCTAAGGCTTTTAACGTGATGACGATATTCGGCCAACACGGTGTAAAGTGTATTTTTCCTTCAATATATTTTTTTGTGAATATACACGGTTTTCCCATGCAGCCCGTGGCTAAATAATAACAGCCGCACAGGTCGATCGATCAGGTTAAGCTACGCTTGCCGCGGTTGGTCTGTGGATGGGTGACCATCTTTACATACCGTGACCCACGTTAGCACGTGAGCACGTTAAATCGTTGGTCCCGGCTGTCATTCGTGGATCTTTGACAGTCGTTACGGATAGTCAGAAGCCCGAAAGTCTGACAACCAGTCTTACCAAGGGGTATCGTATTACCCAGTAACTGGGTTGTGGAGGTCAGATAGGCAGTCGCTTCATGTAAAATACTGGTATTCAGCTGCATCCGGTTAGACTGGAAGCCGACCCCAACATAGTTGGGAAAGGGCTAGGCAGATGATGATTCTAATAGCAGTCGATGTCCCCACAAAAAAAAAACATTTTTTTTTTCTGTCGTTTAGATATTGATACCCATCACGTTTGCAGAGTTTCCCTAGCTAATTTAATTTGATCTTATTTTATCACTTCTAACTAAGGCCGTGCCAATATTAAGCACTCCAACCTTTTTACTAGTGATAAAGAGCACGGGAATTTGTATCGCGGAATGATTGAAACGCCATAAAAACCCCATCAAGCTTTATAGGCTTTTCCTTTTTATGGTTACACAGCGTGAAAATATTGATGTTACTCATAAAATATGGGAGGTAAAAATATTTCAGAATCAGTTAGAAAATTCATAAAATAGAGGAAGGTGTTAAAATCGAGGGTGGGTAAAGGGTTAATCTTATCGTCTGAGTTATTATGGCGATAGTTTTGCGATTGCAATCGCCAACTCCATCGCAACGAGACAGTGTTCAGGACTACATTTTTAGGGTTCCGTACCCAAAGGGTAAAAACGGGACCCTATTACTAAGACTCCACTGTATGTCTGTCTGTCGCTAAAAACAGAATAAAATAGATATTTAAGGATCCCATACAACAAACGTGTCTTTTTTCGGCGTTTCCGACTCGCACTTGGACAGTTTTTTTTTATAATAAATTGTGTGTCTGCTGGTCTAGTAGTCGCAAGCGCAACTGCTGAGCATGAGGTTCTGGGTTCTATTCCCGGGTTGGGCAAAGTGTTATTGGGTTTTTCCATATGGAATCTGGACTCTGGATTTCTGCCCGGTTGATGGCAATAGGCTCGCCCTCTATTACATGGGACTTAAACATAACTGTAGGTACGTGTGTTGTACAGACGATAGGCGCCAGCACATCAAGCTACTACAATCTGTCAAATTTCTTTAATAGATTTTCAACTTTATCGCTAAAGCATAAGGTTCTAAGTTGATTGGGAGAATTTGACAGTTTCGGGTAGCTTGATGTGCTGGTGTCTGCACAATAGGTACGTATGTAGGTACACTTCTGCTTAATCCTTCCGGGGATACAGGCGTGATTTTATGTAAATTGTTTGACACCTTCATAAGCTTGTATTATAAAAACATAAATCGTTAAAAGCTTGAAATGATTAAAAATATAATAGTTCCAATGTGATAGAAGTATACGTCGACCGTAGGTTCAATTGAGGTAAGGGACAAAATACCCAAAATGAGTTGAGTATACAGTTTTGTTCAGAATTTTGCGCTCTTTCGAATGGTGTATATGAAAAAAATCTAGCTTAAAAAATGTCCCTTACCCTACTGATTTTTGGATTCAAATTTCGAATCAGCCCCATAATAACAATGTATCTGAAAAACTATGCAATATAGCAACTTGAAATGGTGTAATTACCGCCGCCAATCCACTTCACATAAGGTAAGGGTCTTCCCAATCAACGAATTATTCTTCATACATTTTTTCAACAAGACCTTTACACTATTTTTTCATTATAGATTGGATCCAACGTAGAGATCAATTTGATGTAAGGGACAGGACTACAAGATACTTGGTCAGTAAGGGACATTACTAACAAAATACCGTCGACCGTAGGTTCAATTGAGGTAAGGGACAAAATACGATTTTTCAGGAGAGGGCGACAAAGTTTTTTTTCGGACTAAATCGCCTATAACTTGTTTTGTTATTAACCTTTTTCGGATCTGATTTCACACATAATCTTGTATTTTAGTGCTCTATCTCCCTGTGTAACATTTATTTAAATAAGTTAGCTATTTAAGAAAATAGACGTCCCTTACACCAACGTATTTTGTTAGTAATGTCCCTTACTGACCAAGTGTCTTATAGTCCTGTCCCTTACATTAAATTGATCTCATTGATCTCTACGTTGGATCCAATCTATAATGAAAAAATAGTGTAAAGGT
Source organism: Oligia fasciuncula (assembly GCA_963082905.1). NCBI lineage: Eukaryota > Metazoa > Arthropoda > Insecta > Lepidoptera > Noctuidae > Oligia > Oligia fasciuncula. The sequence continues at coordinate 17,800,865 of OY720393.1, read as the reverse complement.
CTTGTTGAAAAAATTTATGAAGAACAATTCGTTGATTGGGAAGACCCTTACCTTATGTGAAGTGGATTGGCGGCGGTAATTACACCATTTCAAGTTGCTATATTGCATAGTTTGTCAGATACATTGTTATTATGGGGCTGATTCGAAATTTTAATCCAAAAATCAGTAGGGTAAGGGACATTTTTTTTAAGCTAGAATTTTTTCATATACACCATTCGAAAGAGCGCAAAATTCTGAACAAAACTGTATACTCAACTCATTTTGGGTATTTTGTCCCTTACCTCAATTGAACCTACGGTCGACGATACGTTGGTGTAAGGGACGTCTATTTTCTTAAATAGCTAACTTATTTAAATAAATGTTACACAGGTAGATAGAGCACTAAAATACAAGATTATGTGTGAAATCAGATCCGAAAAAGGTTAATAACAAAAAAAGTTATAGGCGATTTAGTCCGAAAAAAAACTTTGTCGGCCTCTCCTGAAATATCGTATTTTGTCCCTTACCTCAATTGAACCTACGGTCGACGATATGTATAATATTATCTAAGTATCACAGTAAAAAAGCATTATTTTCTATACGAAACGCCAGTAAAAGCGACACACCAATAGATCAACAAAACTACGTGTTTCGCACATCCCATACGAAAGTCGAGTCTAACTTTTATAGGGATAATGCAAAAAAACTTCGACAGTTCGACGAAACAAGCTCTTCGGAACGCGACCGTTTTAACGTAATGAAGTTATCAAGCACGCAGTTTGCGGCATACGCCAAAGAGTATTATAAGGCTTTCGACAAACGAGTCACTTCTTTTTAATCCGATCCAGCCTGTCTCTTGTTGCCCTACCCAGCGACGCCTCCGTACCCCACAGGGGGTGCCTTATCGTGTAGTCGCTTAGTTTTTAAGTTTTTTAAGCCCTGGCTGGAGGCCTTAATTTATTGAGGCACCCACAGGCAAGCCCGGTTAAGCAGCCGACAACATTCTAGGTGAGACCTACGACATGAAATATCTTAAAAAAAGAGCCACGCGTAGCTGCCATCGCCCCACGAATACGACGCGGGAAGTCACTACGGGACCTGAATAATGCAGTCCATACTTAGGTAGTCGCTGACTTGAGTGGTTCATGTGCGACCAGCCTACTCACTCAATATTCGCATCACGAAGAAAAATTATTTACCTACCGAGTGATTTGTGATCCGTGCTCTTTACGTAATTGAGGCCGATGTTATTAAAGTTTATTTTTATGTGTAAAACATGTATAGGTAAGGTAAAGAATAGGGTACTCATTTTATGGGACGTTTATGAGACGTTTTGTTGACGTCCATTTTTATTTGGTTTTTTGGCGATTTGGAAGAAAATGTGGGTCTTTTTTAACGTGACGAGTAAGGGGTTATTTTATAACGTAGACATACATTTGACATAATTAAAATAATCAGTATAATTTATAGCATAAGTAAAGTATGTTTTTTTTTGGGTATCTATCTATGTAATTGGTCATAGTTGTTGCTCTATAACTCGCCGTCCTAACTAGAAGAACATGCAATAATTAAAAATAAAGTTTTCCGAAAATGGATCTCTCTCAAACTCAAAGCATATATCTATACATATAATAAAACAGTAACGAAAGAAAAACTGTACATTGAGAATTTTCGAGAAAAAATAAGTGGCTTTTGTTAGAAAAACGTAACTGATGACAAAAAGTGACTTTTTAGAATTTTTGTCTGTTTGTCTGTTTGTCTGTGTGTATGGTACGGCTTCACGCCAAAACTACTGGATAGATTGAATTGAAATTCAGCAAAAATGTTCTTTGTAAACCAAGGAAGGCTTTAGGCTACATATTATCACGCCGTATGTTATGGGAGGTAAGCAATATTGATTTTAAAAGGTTTTGGTTCGTAATTGAATGCACAAAATAATTGAATGCCGAAAATGACATGTTATTTATTTATTTAGTTAATAAAAATTTAACCCTGGAAACATAACAATCACGCTATTTTTATAAAGGAGCGAGGCAGTAATATTATAAATTGCAAGGGAACAGCTATTTCAACAATATGTCAACAGGGAATTTAGCGGTATGGTCAGGCGACCGTTTACCGCACTAAATGGTGCGAGTTCAAATCCCGTATTATTATTTTTTTTTTAATCGTAAAATTCTTTTTTTTTTAGTTTTTGAATTTTTTATGTGCATTAGGAACGATACTGTTATGAAATCTGAGAACTATACATGTCCTATCTAATAGTATGGGGAGTTTGACACCAATGTTACTAAACAGATTGATTGGTGGTACAACAAGCTACACTATCATAAAGTCAAGTCAAACTTTTGGTTCTAAGTTATATCTTACCAAGCACATTTGTTGTTTGTGACGACGAACGCTAAGAATTATAGACGAAAGACGAAAGACGCTAATAATTATAGACCGGTATCGGTTTTGCCGGTTTTTAGCAAAGTGTTTGAAAAAGTAATGTTAAATCAAATGCTTAATCATTTTAATCGTAATAACATCCTACACGATCAACAGTATGGTTTCACCAAAGGACGTTGTACAACCGACGCCGGTGTCACCTTATTAAAACACATCTTTAACGCATGGGAAGAGGCACAAGATGCAATAGGCATTTTTTGCGACCTATCCAAGGCATTTGATTGCGTGAATTACGAAACACTGCTCTTGAAACTTGAGCATTACGGACTAGGTAAACTTGCTCTTAGCTTAATAAAATCGTATTTAAATGATAGATTTCAGCAAGTTCAAATAAACGGTGAGAATTCATCGGGCTTAAAAGTCAAAATGGGGGTACCGCAGGGCTCAATATTGGGGCCATTCCTATTTTTAGTATATATAAATGATTTACCTCATTTACTGAAAAACCGACCACAAATGGTGTTATTTGCTGATGACACATCACTGATTTTTAAAGTAAGCAGACGTGCACAGGATCTTGACGACGTAAATAACACTATGCTTATGGTTCATAATTGGTTTACTGTAAATAATTTGGTATTAAATGAGAAAAAAACTAAATGCATTAGATTCGCTTTACGAATGTTAGGAGTAGTGAATGTCATGTTGTATTGAATAAGGAGATACTTGAATTCGTCGAAAATACGGTTTTCCTGGGGATCACGCTTGACTCAAAGCTGCAGTGGGGTCCGCACTTAACATCACTGGCAGGGCGGCTAAGTTCAGCCGCTTACGCTGTTTGGAAAATTCGCCAATTAACAGACGTGGAGACCGCGAGACTGGTCTATTTTAGTTACTTTCATAGCATCATGTCTTACGGTATTTTGTTGTGGGGACGGGCTGCAGATATTGATTCTATCTTCATTCTGCAAAAGAGGGCTGTCAGAGCCATCTACAAGCTCAGCAGACGCGAATCTCTACGGGAACTGTTTAAAAAAATTAACATCATGACGGTTCCTTGTCAATATATATATGAAAACATTATGTACGTTCGAAAAAATCTACACCTTTTTAGTAAGATAAGTGACAGGCATAATTTTAACACTAGAAATAGGGACAAATTAGATCAACCGCGTTTCAGATTGTCTAAAGTAAAAACTTCTTTTTTGGGTTACTGTGTAAAATGTTATAATAAAATACCACTCGATATTCTTCAATTAAATGAGAAGAAATTTAAAACATGCATTAAACGCACACTATGTAGACAAGCATATTACAAGTTGGATGATTATATTGTAGATAAAAATGCTTGGCTTAATGCTGGTCCTGCTCCACAGACACTTGGACTCACTAGTTAAAATTTCAATATTTGGAAGAGGTGCTTCCCTTTTTCTTTTTAAGTGTTTCTGACATTACGATCATAACTTTTTTTTTTTTTTTTTCTTAATTTATTCAATCAAGTTTTAAGTGTTGAATACTTCAATATTAAATATCTCTTCCTGTTTGGTAGGTAATAAAATTCTATTTACCTCTTATATAAATTGCAAACTGTAGTTTTGTATAATTTAGAAGCATTTTTTTTTTAATTTTGTGAATGTAAGAACCATGTTTCCGTTTATTATGATTTTTTGATGTTGACTTGAAAGAGCATGGCAGTTGAGAACGTGTCATGCTCACTTAAATGTCTCACCGATGGTGGCGCGTGTGTTGGATCATTCGGTTCCCTACAAAATGGTTGAGCTGGATGGTGCTGATCCACGCGTCATGTTCGTGAACGGGCGCCGTCGGTTGAGACTGGTCATCTCTTAACTGCCATGGCTTATTTTTAATCTTATGTCTTGAATTGTTTCTTCATTTCTGTCTTTTTTTACATTGTTCTCACATATAGAAGCAACAAGAATAATGTACCCAGGATTTTGTAATATCTTGATTTAAAAGAGTGTCCATGGAGTTTCTTGCCCGTTCTTCTCCATAGAGATCTACGCTTTGGAATGGGCAACTAGCTTCAACTTTCTGACTAACTGACAGACTATTTAATTTCGACAATTCAAAAGTGCCTGTACAAGGTTTAATTGAAATAAATGATTTGAGTTTGAGTTTGAGTTTGAGTTTGTGGAGTTGACACTCCAAATGCAACAGCAACAGTGACAAAGGGCGCGTGCTTAAAGATTGCTCTTTAATCGCGTGGGATGAATACACTATGGCGAACAGAAAAGCAGTAGAGGCGGTAAACAGGACTTTGCAGGACATCCGCATGAACCAGCAAATGATGGGTGGCGTTACAGTTCTGTTAAGCGGCGATTTCCGACAAACGCTGCCTGTGGTGACGCGAGGAACTGGGGCTGATGAGGTGAATGCTTTGTTGAAATGCTCTTTCTTATGGCCACATATTCATAGGTTGCGCTTAACGATGAATATGAGAGCACAGCTTGGCGGGAATGTACACGCCCAAGAATTTTCTGATGTTCTCTTAAAATTGGGTGAGGGAACGCTACCAGTAGACGGTGGCCAGGTGGTTCTACCTGAGATACTTGGGAGAGTGGTGTCCACCTTAGAAGATTTGATACGCCTGGTGTACGGGGACATCAATAGGATACCGCACCAAGAACGAACCATGAACGAACCATGAACGAGCCATTTTAATACCCAGAAATGACCAAGCTTCAGCGATCAATGAATGCATTCTCGCGGAAATTGAGGGAAATGAAGTGATCTACACTTCAATAAACACTGTTGTCGACCAAGATGACGCCACACATTACCCCGTAGAATTTCTCAATTTCCTCAGTGCAAGTGAACTACCAGCGCACACCATTAAGCTAAAGGTCGGTGTCCCAATTATGCTTCCTCGGAACCTAACTCCACCAAAACTGTGCAATGGGACCCAGCTCAAAGTCGTCTCGCTGCTGAGAAATATCATTGAGGCGGTAATTCTAACGGGTTGTGGTGTCGGCGAGACAGTGTTTGTACCACGTATACCACCGATTCCCCACAATTACCCTTTTTATTCGGATGGGAAGTCATCAAATGACCCCTCCCGCTCTGGGTGGAGCGGAAGGGAGTGTCAGACTCTTACTGACTAAAACCCACCCGTGTTCCTTCCTTAGCCCTTTATGTTCCGGGCCAGCGGTAACCCTTTCGGACAATCCCGCTGACCCGGCAGGCTTCGGCCCTATGGGGCCCCTCCTCGATGCTGACATCTCTTTGAGGCGCGCGTGGAACACGTACGCGCCGTCCGGCACGGGCCTGGTCCTGATCGGACGGTGAGCTACCCATTACTCTCCGCCCGCAGGCCCGCGCCTACGGTGGCCGGGAGTCGTCCCGTGGCTCCCGACGCCCGGAGCGTCTCCCGCGGTGGCTGGGACGAGAGGCTCTTTCCCTCATCCGTCCCACCACCTCCTTCGCTAGCATGACTGCTTCGCAGAAGGAGGTGACTGCCTCCCACTCCCTCTTGCCCCAGACCATGGCTTGCACCAGGGCCGGACGCGAGAGGTCGCCGCCGCTGCCGATGGCCTCTACGAGGACACGGCGGTGCTCCGCCCAAACGGGGCAGACCTCCACCGTATGCTCCATCGTGTCTTCTGGGCGATCCTGGCAATGGTGACACCCGGCCACAATTACCCCTTTCAATTCAAAAGCGCGTGCAGTTTTCTGTGAGCGTGTGCTTCGCAATGACAATAAATAAGCCACAGGGGCAGACACTGAAGGCTACGGGTGTCGACCTCAGGACGAGCTGCATCTCACACGGACAACTGTACGTCGCTTGCTCCCGCGTCACCAGTCCATACTCGCTGTATTTACATATTGAATGAGACCGAGGGAAAAATAACGAACGTTGTTTACACAGAAGTGTTACAGTAAATTATAACACTTCTGTTATTCGACGTCTCCTAAATTTCCTTATTAACCTGACGTCTCTTACCAGTAAATTAACTACATAACTTTCAAATTTTGAGTTTATTATGCCAGTTTTTGAGGGATCTAAGCTATAGTACAGTATGAGACGCATCTTTTAAGTGTTTCTGTAAATCAACAAACTGTCACTAATTTATTTTGGAAAATGGAACACCTGATGCAGAACCGCAACAGATCAGCTAAAGTATAAGAGATATAAAAATGGTGCCATAGCAAAAAATATTCCACGTGAAGAGCATTTTCTGCTGTGAGAATAAATTTGAAGATCTGGAACACCTGTTGTGGAACTCCAAAGCCCAGCGACACTATAACATATAGGAATGACGTCTTAGCAAAAGTTGTTTAATCTGATGGGCATTTCCTGTTGACTTACAAAAATGAAATATCTGAAACGTCTCGAATCGTCTCGCGCATCACGCTGTTATCCCGTCCCCGGGCTCCTAAAATTCGACATCAGACGTTTCAGATCTTCGATTTTGACAACCCCGTTGTCGCTGGCATAAGCAACAGGATTCGCGTACGAAGTCGCGGGCAGAAGCTAGTTTCAAATAAACCAATTACAGGCACTTTAAATTGTCAAGAGGTCCCGCACCCTAATTGCGTAACATACTATCAATCGGATTCTGAATCATTTTGAAGCAAATTGCTAATCCATTGCTTCATAAGTTAGAAAAATTGGTCTGCTCAACACTCGTAAATAACGCAATGAATGTTGTGGAACTGTCAAAATGAAACCGATTCCGATTGATAATGTGTTACGCAATTGCCCCGCCGTTCGGTCAGTCAGAAAGATGAAGCTAGTTGCCCAATCCAAGGTGTAGTAGGTACCTATGGAGAAGAACGGGCAAGACACTCTAATAATGTTATAGGCCGACCGCGCGGTGCGGGAGGGGTGTGGTGACGTGATGCGAAAGCGCTCAGTGATTCGTCAACTTGTGACAACTATCACCCAAAAGGTTATTGTAAACAAGCGATCCGCTCCTGCTTCGCACGGTTTTTACCACTTGACAAAACATCAAGATTCCTTTATTTATTACACACATAAGCATTTTGGAATAAATGCTCTCTATAATGGTGAAAACCGCATCAAAATCCGATGTGCAGTTAAATAGAACAACGCGGTCACACAGATAGACACGGAAAGCGACTTTAATTACCCGACTACGGCGAATCAAAAAGGAGGGTTATGATTTTTACCGGTAGGTATGTATGTATGTTCATCGGTTCCCTCCACGGATATCGGTTCCCTCCACGGATATCGGTTCCCTCATAACTTCAAAAGTATTTAAAATAATTTGGCAAATGAGGTATCGTTAGAAGCGTCTTGACCGTCCGCTGGTTTATAGGCTATGTGACGTTACACTAAATTCAATATGGCGCCTTCTAGAGGATTTAATGTAATAATAATAATCAATCAACTCAGCCTATCGCAGTCCACTGCTGGACATAGGCCTCTCCCAGACTGCGCCACAGCACCCTGTCCTCCGCCTTCCGCATCCAGTCTACCCCAGCCACCTACTTTAGGTCGTCCGTCCATCTAGCTGGGGGGCGTCCCACACTACGCTTGCCGATACGCGGATAATAATAATAATATATAATAATTCTATTTATTTCGGACAGAGTTCATATAAGTGTGTGTAATGAATTAAAAAAAAAAAAAATAGGGATAGTGCCTTGTGGGGTATCAAATGAAAGGGCTTAATTAGCACATTTCAAAAATATAAATATTACTGAAATAAGCCCCAAAATAATTAAATAAAAAAAAAGTTTAAAAACTAAAACCCGACTGCTGAAAAGTATGAAACAAGAAAGTAGGTACCTTCCCGTGGTCGCATGCTACCATAACTTATAAGTATGTTAGTACAGCGGCAAGATATACCTACAAGCGTCACCATGGTCATAACCAGACAGAAATATCTTGTTACTATACAATCCACATTTTAATGAAAACAACAGAAAATAAACAGTTCATTCCTGGCAGTCGCCTAGCTTTCCATTGTATTTTCTCTAAGAAAATGGCGTATCCATTTTCCTTACTAATAAGATTCGAACCTATCCAGCCAGATCTAGTACTTACAGCTGAATACTAATGCACTACTTATTTTGCTCTCAGATTGAAATCTCATTTTCTTGCGCTCCATGACTTTGTTTTTTTAAAATAATAACTGAAATAACAGTTACTGGTCTACTTTCGAAATAAGTTTGCAAGAAAATGTCTGCTAAGAATACAGGTCAAATAAGTTTACTTGTAGAATGTAGTGTTTCAGATTATTGCAGACTTTTAAGAAATGTAATTTGTTTGTTTGTCTATAAGTTAGATATAGGTCTACTAGAATCTGAAGGCATAATAAAAAAATAAATCATTGTGATATTGATATAGCAATGTCAATCCATATGAAAATCACATTTTTTTTTTATGCCATTAGATTCTGGTACCATACTTAAACCTACTGCCTCCTCCTCAAGTCGTACTCCTCATTACTGAGGGTCGTGATCCTCCCTTGAAAACATCTTTTTCCTAACGATGTTTCGCCATCTCTGTCTATCCTTAGCCAGGTGCAACGCATCATGAAATTTCGTGTCAAGCGAAGAGCTTATCTGATCGGACCATCGCAAAGGGCTGCGTCCTCTTGGTCGTTTACCGTCCACCTTGCCAGTGACCATTAGTTGTTCAAGGTTATTGCCGTCTTTTCTCGCTATATGGCCGAAAAATTCCAACACTCTGCGGAGACAGGTCGTAGAGAGTCTGGTCTTTATTCCGAGCTCGCGTAGGATAGACTCGTTGGTGCGGAATGCAGTCCATGGAATCTGAAACAACTTCCTCCAACACCACATCTCGAAGGCGTCTATACGAGCTCTGTCGGCCTTTCTCAAGGTCCAAGTTTCTGCTCCGTATCCAAAAATTGAAAAGACCAGCGCGTTGACCAATTTCACTATGGTATTTCGCGAAATGTTGCGATCTTTCCATATTTTTTGAAGCTGAGACATAGCATTCTTGGCCATGCCTATACGTCTACGGATTTCTTTTTCGCAAGACCCTGTGTTAGATATGGTAGAGCCCAGGTAAATGAAGTCATCGACCGTTTCGAGATTAAGAGCGCCAGTAAGCTCTAACTTATGTGCTCGGTCCACCACCATTAATTTGGTCTTTGCGTGGTTGATTTGTAGGCCCAGTTCCATGCTGATACGTTCCATCCTACTAAGGAGTTCCACCATTTCAGACTCTGAGGCTGCTAGGAGAGTAGTGTCATCAGCGTAGCGGATATTTGTTAACTTGGTTCCGCCAATCGTCACACCACCTTCCCAGTTTTCACAGGTACGTCTGATAATATATTCTCCATATGCGTTAAGAAGGATGGGAGATAAAATGCAGCCTTGCCTTACACCTTTTCCGAAACTGAAGGGGTTAGAGTTGGTGGTTGGTTTGGTCGACCAGATGATGCGGTACTCCAAGCTCCAGAAGGACCTTCCACAGACTTTGCCAGACTACGCAATCGAAGGCTTTACTGTAGTCTATGAAGCACATAATGAGAGGTGTGTTAAACTCGTATGACTTCTCTATCAGGTGGCGGACGTTGAGGATCTGCTCGCGAGTTCCCTTGCCCTTTACAAAACCAGCCTGTTCTTGAGGGATCTGCCAATCCAGAAAGTGACGGATTCTGTTATTTATAATATGTAGCAGTACCTTGCTGGCATGAGATATTAGAGCCAGGGTTCGATAGTTATCACATTTCGAAGTGGAGCCTTTCTTATGCAATGGCAGGATGATTGATTTAGTCCAATCGCTTGGCCACTCACCAGTGTACAAAAGTAAACCTACTGCCACATCACATTTATCATGTTCAAAGAATTGTTCCGTATACAGGGTGGAATTTTGTAATGCCACCTGAAGGGAAAGTACTCTTAATACTGTAGATAGAAAATTTTACTCAAAGAAAACATTCCTTTAATTTTGAATAGAAAGAAAACTGCATTAATAATTTAAGATTTCATGGTTTTCCTTTCATTTAATTTATCAAGTTTCTTAGAGAGATTTCATCCTTATAAGTGATCCTAACGATCGATGCAATAAAAGTACAGATTCTAATTTTTACAGATTTTAGTCGGTTCGATTCCCGGGTGTGGCAAGCCAATTTTCGAAAATCTTTGAATGCAGTTTTCTTTCTATTCAAAAATAAAGGAATATTTTCTTTGAGTTAAATTTTCTATCTACAGTATTAAGAGTACTTTCCCTTCAGGTGGCATTACAAAATTCCACCCTGTATAGTATTTTGTCTGATGTATAACATTAACGGCGTAAGTAGGTATAATGGTCATACGAAAAAAATGGTTGCCTGTAAAGTCGGTTTTACGGGCGAAGATTTTACGTGACAACGACCGATCATCCGATCATAGTTGAGTGGGAGAGAGACGCAAGGCATTCGGCGGGCCTCTCTCTCGTTCGGTGACTCATCGTAACGTTACCGAGCGTTACACTTTTTCATAAGTGACTCCCAGTCGCAACCTAATTTAAGACGTTGTCACGTCAAAAAGAAGAGAATACAATTTATATTGTAACGTTTCATTAAACAAGCATCAGGGGGCTTACTATCACCTTTTATAAAAACGTTCAATTTCCATTCAGTTCAAAAGCAGGCCTACTTCTGCTCTGCTAATAATCGTACTAGGAGAGTATTAAAAGTGAACGACTATTGCACGAATTTCACCGAAGTTGAATGGTAATGCTTGTCTGTGGCCTGCTGTAACGCCATTGTCTTTTTAATAGGCATCGTTCAAAAACTTAAATCTCCTATTACCGGTTTTTTGAAAATAATAGAAACATGATTTTCTTAGGTATATACATAGTCTAACTATGATTATGTATAACAAATTACCTTGATACCATATCTAAAAGCACTATAGAGCTCAATTTCACGTTCAAAACAACTTTGTAACTTTGAAAGATTGAATGTGATTTTGAACGTGTGTGGTTACGTCGTGCAACAATTAAAAAAAAAAAAGTATTTTTGCGCGCCAAATAAATAATAATTATTTATTTGTATGTTAATGGACCGATTTAAGCAAAAATGATTCAGTCCACACTAACCTCATTTCGAGATAATAGAGTTTAAAGTTTATTTCGGTATTTCTCTGGCTTTGTAGTTCTAAATGTTATGTTTTTAATTTTATGTTATTCTAAGTGTTCTAAACTAATTTACATGCATGTATTTAGTAAATAAATTTTAATAGTTTCGTAGATATTCAAGAAAACTTGCGCGTGGATCATTATTACATAATACATTTTGTATGGAATTAGCTGTGTAGGCTGCGGAAAGAAAAATGCAAAAATGTTCCAAACTATGACAAAAATAAAAGCTTAAAAATGTTTATTATTTTTATTTTATTTAAAAAAACACAAATGTTACCCTACTCCTCATCCAAATCAAAGTCGGGTTCATCACAATAACCATCTATATCGTCTATTATTGCATCGTCTCCCTTCAGTTTTTTATAATAACCAATGCAATCATTTGGTATGAGATGGAATAACGATTTCAAATCGTTTAACTTCTTTTTGTTAATCAGTTTTCCTGAAGGCCATAATTCTTGCAAATCTTCTTCTATGACACCCAAATCAACACCTTTTAATTTCTTTTTAATATTCAGTTCTTTGTAGTCCTCATTAAAGGAAGTTCTCATGAACAAAGAATGTTGAGTCTTTTTTGTGATTAAAATTTCTTTTGTTTTGAGCCAGTTTACTTTGCTCTTATCATTAAATATTTTTCTATTAACTATTTTCTTTTCTAGAATTTGAGATCCAACAAAATCACAACTTTCCATTTTATGGACCTGTAAAGGATTTTTGTTTTTGCATTGTTTCATAATGGCAATATAATCATCCACGGAGTATATCCTTTCATATTGCTTGAGTCGAGTCTCAATTTTAGCGAAGTCGTTGTCATTTGGTAGGAAAGTGTGTCCTGATTCTAGGTAACGGAAGCTGATTGTCTCGAGAGTGGGGTGTCTATTTAATAAAGCCTTTAAAATCAAAACGATTTTGATATTCCTGTTTTGCCCTCCGCAACAGTCACTCCACAAAATCAATTTTTTTACTGTAGGAGGTAGCACGCACTTAATATATTTCCTCAAACATGAACCCACTTCTTGGGCCCCTCTGCCTGCCTCGCCTTCAGCCCAAACAAAACAATTCCCAACACCGTTGGAAGCCGAGTGTATACCGCAGTTGTATACCCATAACTGCCTTTTGTAGAAAACTATATTGGTCGGTATTCTAGGTAAAGGCAAGGTTTTCTCCAAATCGTAAGTCAGACATTCAGTTTCTTCACAAGTTTTAGCCTGTTCAAAATCTTCCTTCAGCTTCTTCCTTAAATCTTCGGCAATTTTTTGGTGTTCTTCTTTTTCTCTTTGGGCATTTGCTCTTTCAGCTGAGGTAGTAGAATTTTTCAATGTCATTTCATAAAGATCACATTTGTTACACGTGTCTTTCTTAAGGCTCTTGCACCTCAAATTGAATTTTTGTACAAAAATATGTCTAACAACATTGAAGGATGGACATTTTTCATCTTTTCCAAATTCTTTTTCGAATTCTATTTTGAACAATTCGTAGATTTTTGGTACCGTCATTCCTGGCTGCAGATATAAAGCATCGCTGTTCTTTTCTCTACGATAATGTGACTCGTATTTTGGCAACCTTTTGATAACATCGATAATAAGCTCAATATGTCTTTGTGGCGTTTTATTCCATCCGCCTGCTGTTTCTCCTCTTTTATCTTTTATTTCTCTGTCATTGCGTTTTTTTCGAAGACTGACAGTAACTTTTTGAGGTGTTATTTGCAGAGTTCTACAAAACATGTCTCGACAAACAGGTATATTGCCAAGTGTATACGTGCGAATAAATTCGCGAGGTTTCCTCTTCGACGGGGAGCATAATGTAACGTAACTTCGTTTCTTTTTGCTTTCTGTAATGTTAGATGTTATGTACGGACGCCAGCAGGTCAACCTACCCGAAACTGTCAGATTTTCCCAATCAACCTTGAACCTTATGTTTTAGCAAATAAAGTCGAAAATCTATTAAAGAAATCTGACAGATTGTAGTAACTTGATGTGCTGGCGTCTGTACAAAACTTGAGCTGCGTACGATTCAAGATGTACGAATCTATGAAATTCTCGTTCCCTATCTTCTTTTGAAACTAAATTAGCACAATCTTTTTTGCATGAACATTTAAAATCTATGAATTTTTTAGATGATACTTCCTTCTTTTTAGTTTGGTAAGGTAAATTTTTGTATTTCCTTTCTTTAATTTCCTGACGACTGTATTTTTGTTTGAGTTTCCTTCCTCTTTTTTTACGACCTTCATTTTCGTTTTCTGGTGCATTCTCTAAACTGCATACGATATCGTTAGCAATTTCTTGTCGGTAATTAATTTGTTTTTCCGCTTCTTCACTTCCTTCGGTGTTATTTTCTGTTTCACGTTCTATTTCTTCCATAACATCTTCAACATTAAGTCTCTCCGTTGATTTTCTTTTTTCAGTTGCCGTACTCGGAGAATGGATTAATGCCTGTGTGGTTTTGATTCTTACTTCATCACAATCAGTGTCACTTTCTGAATCTGTGGTATCTTGTGCTATAAAATCTGGATCTCTTACGCTATCGTCACTGTTATATGTTAGGTTATCATTATCTTCTAATTTTAGTGATGTTGGTTCTTCAACTATTTGGTCTAATGCAATGTGCGTATCATTAGGAACACTCTTCATTATATAAGGAGTCAGAGGTGAATATGACGGCGGAGGAATTGACAAATTGGAAAGTAGCGTTGGACTAGTAACGCCATCATTATCTGAAACATGAAAAATAAGTGGTTCTGACAATCCAATTTAATTTTCTTAACAATAATATGATATTAATCGGGATTGCTTTAAACGTAGTTTTGCTAGATCCTTCTGTGCCAGTAGGTAACAAAGTATTGTTTGTCCCCGCCTGCAGCTCCTTAAAGTATTTAGTTTAACTAATTTGAATATACATTGTGAGACTTGTTTTTCCCTTTTCAGTTCATTATTTTTAAGCAGTCGGGTTTTTTGTTTTTATAATAATAATTTTACATACATACAAACATACATAAAACAGTCATCATTTAGGAATTTTAATGTAAATAATAGTACCTTCTAATCTCGGTGATGTTGGTTCTTCAACTATTTGGTCAAATGCAATGTGCGCATCATTAGGAACACTCTTTGTTATATGTGGAGTCAGAGGTGAATATGACGGCGGAGGAATTGACAAATTGGATAGTAGCGTTGGACTACTGACATCATCATTATCTGAAAGATTAATTGCAATAAAATTAAGATGTTGATTATTGTATTTTGAACTTTAGTCTAACGAACATTTTACTGTCCTGGTATTAAATAGTACCTTACCTTCAGATATTCGTTTTTGGAAAACTTCACCAGAAGCCATTTGGCTAACATTGATTGGCGATTTGTTAACTTCGGTTTCTTCAATAGCATTCTCTAAAATAAAAGATCTTTCCCGATCTTTCAAGTTACGTACTTCATTCGTGCAATCTCGCTGTAAACAAGAGGCTAATTCCTCGTCATCACTTGCCTCGATATATGTTTCTTGTCGACTTTGAGTATTGTCAATGCGCTGAACTACTGTGCATTCTGACCCCGACATAGAGTTTATGACATCTTTTGGCTTAAAAGGGCATACCGTTTCCTCATCATTACTGTCGCTTGCTTCTACATATGTTTGCCTTTCATTAAAATGTGAACTATCTTTAATACTAACAATCCCCTGAAGTGGATTTTCAGAGCACCGTTCAACAAAAGAGTCTTCACAAGGTTCTTCAAGCATCTCATTTGTCAAAATGTTGAAAATTTTTTCCGTTTCTGGAGACATTTCTCTGATTGGCGATGACGTACAAGATTGTTGATTTTCGTCATCTGAAACAATATGGAGCCGTCGTGTATATTTTTGTATCCCTGATAAGTACTTTAACTCTTTACGTTCCACCTATTTAAAATTACGTCGGGCCACGTTCAATATAGGGTCTCAAACAAAGCGCGAAAAAGCAAATCAGCTGTTTCACACATTTTGGTTAAGTAGGTATAAACATTTTGTATAAAACAGCTGTTTTTTTTCTAAAAAACACTTTAAAAACAATGTGGAAATAAGTAGATACCTAGTATTATGTGTTCTTACCTAGCTTACTTTGAGCGGTTTGACGAGAGTTTTTATTGCAATAGTCTTTCTGAACCATCCTTATAATGTTATCACTCCTCTTACATTTCTTTGAGAGATGTGAATAATTAAGAAGCGAACCGCCACCTTCTACGGCAAAACAAAAAAAATGCAAATAGGTAAATAATAAGTAAGTAGGTACGTACGGTCGGCTGTAGTTAGATAGTAGGTAGGTTAGTTCCAAATAATTTGGAGCTCACCTATAGCTGTGTTTCTAGGTACCTACCAACTTATTCTGAGTAAAATGTATAGGTAGCAAGCCGGGCATAAAGGTTATTTAGCGGCTAAATATACCTAAAAGTTCATCCGTAGATTAAGTAGATAATGTCACCTGCACGTAATAGTAATTATTGTAACAAAATATGATTATAAAATACATAAACCACAGAAGTTACTGCAATGAAAACAATTTAAAAGAATATGAGTAGGTACATAAACACAACGCGATCGTAAAATATCTACGAGACATATTAATAATTATTACCAGTAGCTATCTACAATAATAAAATTACTTACCATCATCTTTTTGCCCTGCATCTGTTCTTTTACGTACACTTTTTAATATTGAATCTTTTCTATTCATTTCTAGGTTTAAGACTAAACTTTTGATAAAAACTCGAATCACCAACTTTACAAAACACAATTTAACAAATTCAATTACAATGAGATGTTACTCATGCACTTTTCTTTATTTTTACTACGCAGCAATAAATTTCACACAACGTTTCAATAGACGAGATCAGTACGAAATGACGACGCCCGCTCCCCACTCCGCCCGCTGCAGCCGCACATATTACGCGTTTGCAGCGGCGCGAGTAGGTAAGTTTATTTAAAGTACCTACCCACAACCTAATAAAGTAATAATGTTTGCAATGAGTGCAGTTTTTTGTTTTGAAAAATATTTAATGACACAATAGTATTTACTCAACAATTACTTAATAAACAAATTTGCCATAAATTGCGAAGTGGATCCTTTTTGTTTATTCAATTAAAGTATAATATAGTTTTCATTTCAAAATTGCAAAAACGTTTCAAGCTCTGAAGTTCATTTTGTGTTAAAATTTAAATGAAGAAAACACGCAGCAGCATTATTTGCAAAAAAGATTCAAGTGAGGTGGATCGTTTTTGTAAAACTTTAACAGTAATTTTTCACTGCGCTTAAAGTTTTACAAAAACGATCCACCTCACTTGAATCTTTTTTGCAAAACTTTAGCGCATTTGAAATGGTTGGTTTAGAAATATGCAAAAATGATCTTCAATAAGTTTGTCTACATGACCACATTATTCTAAAAAAATAGAATAAATTTCATGCAAAACATACAATTTTATTGCAGGTACAAAAAAATGCAATAAAAGATAGAAGGTTTAAATAGTTATATACGTATTTCATTAAAGTTTTCGGTATAAAAATAATATTTTGTTTACTTTTTTTTTATATTAATGATAATTTTATATTTAACCGTGAATCGTTTTTTAAGAATTGAATTTTTCGTTTTTCTTTAATTAAATAGAATAGTCATGTGGTCTGAATCAGTATACTTCTGTAGTCGAATGTTATTTGGAATTGAGTTAAAATGATTCAAGGTTATTGGAACATTTAAGCAGAATGATTTTTATAATATTTTCCATATTGTATAAAAAGCATTATTGTTCCAAGTAGTTTGAATCATTATAGCAAAAAACAAAAAACCTATATCAGGGCAACCAAGAAAATGCAAAAATGATTCTAATAGCTTGAAACATTTATGCATTATGAAAAAATGATGTTCGCTATGACAGTTGTGGTTTGGACCATACGGATTTTCGTCAATTATTAACATAGAATTCCGAGTCTTTGATATGTTAAAATATACCTTATTTAGAGTACATAAGTCACAAAAACTCGAAATTGTCGAGATTGTGGGTTGGATCATTTTTGCATAAATCGGTCCGTTTGTATTGTCTTCACAATGTCGTAAGTTTGTTTACATGATGAAAATATCCTAATGGTGTACTTAATTTACGCATTTTTAATTGGATTGGAATGTCGCTCAGATTTTATAACAATTAATGTGGTGAATTTTATTTCTAGTAAAACACGAACAAGTCGTGTTATTATGACCCAACTGCTTCGCCGGGAGTTCTTAAATAATCCTAGAGAAATAAATGCAGTTAGGTATAACAAATCCTTCCAAGCATGGGAACAGCAAAATAATGTGGAAAATGGTTGCAGAGAGAAGATAGTATTTTTGGGCCCGCTATAGTGTAACGTCTATTAATTAATACCTAAAAAAAATAACCTTAATATCATTTTAAATTGTCGATTTTTGAAATAAAGTTTAACCTGGATCACGAAATCGCAATAAAAAGAAAATGTTTTGATAATGCACTCAATTGATTCAATTCCCGTTATGGTCGTCAGTGTAATAAATACGTGTATTGAAGCGTGTATTTCAACTATTTTAAATAAAAATATATTATATTCCTATTATATTTATACAGATCGAGGTGGTAACCAAATCTATTTTTAGAAAAACCATTGCCGCTGCAGCAGGTCCAGGAGGACTTAAACTTAAACTTAAAAAAATGGGATTAAACACAGGAGTGTTTAATCCCATTTTTTTAAGTTTACACTCTCGAGTTTAGTAAAAACAACGTGAAACGGATTGCAGGTTTTGGTTTCTTGTCAGTTTGACTCTAGTGTTGTACTCAGTTATTAACGGTTGCTACATATTAGTACTTAATCTGTGATTAACGGTCAGGCACTCGATTGTCCCGATTATGTAGTTCGAAAACTCAATTCAAGTTGAATCTGAGGTAGGTACTAGAGGGAACCTCACTCCAGTACCTACCTTAAAGCAAGATCTAGAAAAAAAGGTTACATGCTCTGTGATCCAGAATAAAGCAACCGTTCTTTATTGGTACATACATTTGATTTAAGTCAGTAACATTCAACTAAGATCGGCTTTGTAAAGAGTGTTTCTCCTACTCACATTCCACTGTCAATCAGAAAATCAATGACGATACGACGACGATTTTAATGACAAATTACACGTTATCAACTTCTCCCCAGCGAAAGCACTAGGAAGTGGTGAAGGGCGGGCGTTTTGGGCGACTTTCTTTTGTAATTTTGACATTCAAAAAGTGATGATTCTCAGCTTAGTTTGAATACTTTATCTAATCGCGACTACATCAAGTGGCACATCGAGAGAAAATGGACTCGATCCTTTATTTAGAGTAATGAGTTACATATTGTCTAGTACTCATAACACAAGCTCTGCTTAGCTTGAGACTAGACGGCGTTGTGTGATAGTTGTGGAATATATTATTATTATTATTATTATAATCAAGCTGCAGCACTATCTATCTGACACTGTCAAAAAGACAAGTGTCCAAAAACATTTCATTCATTTATTATACAGCATTGTAGTCTTTGATTTAGTCAGTTTCTTTCGAATTGCATGAAATTGATATTTCTGTTTTCCTGTGTGTAATTGAAGGGTTATCTTCACGACGGTACAGCATTTACTCCAGAAGGATGTTGTGTTAATAATAATTGTTCAGTAAGATTTCAACGCAATGTGCGAAGACATTGTTGGCGTTGGCTGTTGTGCTTGTGCACATGTAGACATGGTATCAAGATGAGAAGTGGAGCGACCTGCATAATTTTAGATGAAATACTATTTACTTCTAAGTCGTCCGACGTTGAAATTGTTATCCTACATATTAGTAATAAAAATATTTTGTTAATTATGTGATTTTTGATTTCATGAACCGTTTTATACACCTTTAAATTGTTTAATCCTACTATTTATTACTGAAAAGTGCACTATTTTACTAAATTATAAAACCGAGGCCAAACTACTCACTAAACAATAGCTGTTTTAGTGTGCTCTATGTTATGATCGTATTTCTCAGTAGGTATTCCCGTTCGACAAGTTGAACTATTCTTTATTACCACTGTAATGTAGACATCCTAGGGAATAAATAAACCTGCAGCTTGTGACACTGAAGTAAAATTGTGCATTGAGTGGCGTGGGTCATCTTGCAGCTTCGCCCTCGATGCGGCTGGCTATAGTCCTGCGGAGGCGCGATGCCAGTCAGTGAATACAGCATTCGCAACAGGGTCGGTTTTAAGCAACCAGTAATAATCAATAATGTCTCATTTAGAGCTGTATCCACTAACTTAGCGTGGGCTGATCGGCTCCATACTGGACAGGCCTGTGGAAAAACAAAGCGCCATTCCAGTTGTTCGCACGACTTGAGCAGATGCCTCCCATCTGGTGGATGTTAGGCGACAGAGTAAGTGATTTCTGGGATGCACTTTCTGTTTGACATTTTCGCAGTTTCTCCGGGAGGGACCTATCCAAAGTGATGCCAAGATACTTTGGGTGAGTACTGTAGCCAATGTAGGTGATTGGAACCCCTTGCCATAAGATAGGTATTTAATGTTCGTCCCGCTTTTCTGTTACGAACGTGGAATGCAGAGGGATTTGGTTTCAGGTTTCAGGGCGTTGCTGAGATGGCGGTGGAAAGGTTGTTTTCAATCTCCTCAAAGTGAGTGGCTTGGCAAGAGGTCTGCGTACAGAAAGAGGGTTGTATTTGAGCTCACCGGTTGATCATTAGTGTAGATGTTAAACAGCAGAGGGGCCAGTACATTGATTACACTAGGCATTGGTGGTCACTATTATTTTATTTTTAGTAGGTACTAGATCAAATAAGAAAAATATTGATTCATAAATTCCCTTTATTCATTTCAAAAGGGTTATTTATTTTCCTAGTGCGACGCCGCGCCGTCGTCGTCGGTCGGTTTCTTTTTTCTATTCGATATTCACTCTCCAAATATTTCGTGCTCGTCACACATCTACAAAAGAATTAGAGAAATAATAAAAATAAGTGTTGTATGGGCACTGAATTGCAAAACAATGTTGAAAAAGCTCGTCTAATAGTAACTTATTCAAGATGGTTATAATTTGACGTTACAAACGTTCAGCAGTCGTTTTGCTGTTGTCAATTAGCACGCCATAGTATAAAATTCTATACAAAAAACAAGGTGAACAGTTTTTGTAAACGTCAGCGTAGCAGGCCTGTTGCAGGCCTGCTAATAAGACCGCATAGTACAAAAAAGCAATGCAGTTCAACTTCTGCCCTGCTATAAGAGGTGATAGTAAGCCCCCAGGCATGGTATTGATATACAAATAAGTGCTACGGTTTTTTTGATGGCCATTAATCGTACTGGCTGAATGAAATTTGTTTGTTTTAAAAAACGAACATAATATTTATTGACAGTCATTAGTCATTTGTTTTGGCGCCAACCCCTATGCTTCTACGTTAAGTTTATTGAAATGCTCAATTCTAGTAAAAATATATTGGTGAGTGATTCTATAATATTTTTCTTAAAGTACGTAACTTACGTTTTGTTTTTGCGTTCAAAACTAGCGATAAGTAGGTTATAAGAACATTATACCTGGCAAAAGATAATAAAGTTTTGGTAAACATTAAAATATACTTACTTTATTTTTACAAAGTGATAAAATAAAATGTTTTTTTATCTCCACAAATTACAACATTAAGCATATTTTAGGCATTTAGCACTAGGCATTTTAAGTAGTGCCAGTGATGTTTTAATATCATCAAATAAATAAACACTAGGTAGGTACTTTTCCCGTAAAAAAACATCATAATAACTGCTACCTACCGATATCTTACTACTTACTTATTTCTGTGCTAGTGCTATGCACTTCTGTAAGAGACGTGTGATTTTTGTTTGTGTATGTCGTAGTGAGTAAGTCGTTGAAGTGCCATATAAATAAACTGAATGTTTTTGTCAACAGCCGTCGCAATGCAACGAAAAGGTGTGCCTTGGCAGTGTGGTAGCCATCCCTGGCCGCGGTGAAGTGCCAAGAGAGCCCGCGGAGGTTCTCAACGATGCCAAGGATTTCCTTGGACAGTACTTCGCGTCTATACGCAGGTAAGTAATTTAGGTTTCAAAATAATTAAATAGGTAATGTTGCCGTTTACTAGGCCTTCTCCCTTTTATCGTGGCTTTATGCGTTTGCAGACACAAATACTCACATCAAATTTTCTGTATATTGTTTCGAACTATTTATCTAATACGCAGATGTGAGTGGAAACGAACGGAGTAGTGGTGGCCCAGTGGTAACGACCGCGACTTACGAGATATAGGTCGTAGGTTCGAACCCTGACAGGCGCTTTACTTTGTGTAAATTATTTCATCACCACTGCTCTCAAAACGGTGAAGGAAAACATCGTGAGGCAACCGGCATGTCCTAGAACCAAAAATTCGAAGACATGTGACATCTACTAACCCGCACTGGGCCCGCGTGGTGGATTACGGCCCACTCCCTCTCACAGAGAGGAGGCCTGTGTCCCAGCAGTGGGGACGTTTTGGGCTGATTATGTGAGTGGAAACGCCGGGAGGAGACGCTCTAGGAGGACTTACTGTGACCTAATTAGTACTGTATTGATGTTAAAATGTTCAAAATCTAGTCGAATTCTCATCTCGGAGACAAACAAATGTCAAAAACTTGTCAAAATGTAGGGAAATGAGAGGTATTTTTGACAGATTGTGACTGAGATCAGACTGTGAACGTTCTTAAAATTACGAGAATTTCCCTTCTGATGTATGAACGTAAACTAGGCAAAAGGAGTTTAGTAAAAAAACCATAATCTATGCAATGCAGAAGTACGTGTAATATACAGTTAGGGGGTTATATTATGGGTACAATTTAAATGCTCACCAAAATAATTTTTGAACCTACCAAAATGGATAAATGTTCACCAAATCTTGTTTCCCTGAAATAGTAACATTAATATCCAAAATGAAAAATATTGGCGACATAGGATACAAGAGCGAGCGAACGGCACCCCGAGGTTAGGTTTGGTTAGGTTACTTTAAACCCTTTACACAGAAATAGGGGCCCGCGAAGCGGGGCTCCGTAGAGATAGGCCGAATGTGGTTTGAACCGAATCCGAACTTCGGCCGAACATTCGGTTAAAATGAAAAGTTCGGCCGAACTTCGGTTCAATTTCAAGCGCTTTCTCGAGAGCGACACGTCGTGACTTGTTTACGCATTTTTCTATTCCGTGTTTACTTCAATATTACTTATTGCTAGATGTACCCCGCCCCCACACCGCGCTCCCACCGCGTGGCCCGGAGCCGGCCGGTCATTAGCAAATACGTTATCGGCGTGTCGCGTGCGATTGATTGATTTTTTTCATTTTTGACGTGACAACGTCTTAAATTAGGTTGCGACTGGGAGTCACTTATGAAAAAGTGTAACGCTCGGTAACGTTACGATGAGTCACCGAACGAGAGAGAGGCCCGCCGAATGCCTTGCGTCTCTCTCCCACTCAACTATGATCGGATGATCGGTCGTTGTCACGTAAAATCTTCGCCCGTAAAACCGACTTTACAGGCAACCATTTTTTTTTTATTCAATTTACGAATTGTAATCCAGATGTTTGTTAGAAGAATACTGACTTTATTTCATTTTTGTAATAGTATGTCTAATTTTTATGTCTAATTAATTAGGCAAAGATTTTCAAAACTAATAAGAAAAACTGTAATATAAGGTTTACATTTACAATCTTCATATCTAAAATAAATGACAATGACTGAGTAAAAGACATAATTTTATTTTACAGTAATGCTATTCTAATTCTATTGAATTTCAGTCAAAATAGTGCAAGTAGGTATTATTTTTCTTGTGCCGAATGTTCGGCATCTGAACCGAATTTCGGCCGAATGAAGTTCGGTTCAAGCTGCCGAATTTCGGTTGAACCGAATGTGAACCGACTTTCGGCTCATCCCTAGTAGACATACTATGTGGCATAGAATAAAAAGGAAAAGATAAGTTAATTTCGACAATACTTTATGAAACACAATTTGGTGAGCATTTATCCATACTGGCAGGTATTTCGATTTTTTAGGGAGTAAAATAGGTACTTTTCTGGCAGGCGTTTCAATACAAGCCTTATATTATTATCCAAAGGTACATTATACAGTACATCAAAGAAGCTGTAATGGTTCGAAGTGGACGCTCTACTAATTATTGCCCAGTTCATTTGTGAAGGCTATCGGCAGCTAGTAATAATGTACTGGTAACATTTTCTATAAAAACTAAATAAATTGTTATCTACAAAATGTTTCCTTCATAAATTAAGGCTTTTTTTGATAAAAAATTTCTTGATTTCAAATTTCGGGCACGCCGCACAGATGCCATAAACAAAAATCTATCGTTATTGAAATATAACTTATCTTTTTAACATAATCAAATGAACGCAGCTGCCTGAAAGTGAAAAGCTTTTCCTCAAAACAAAATTGTAACGTGGTATAATCGTAAAAATAACTTTTGTCCCTCACGAATGATATGCTAATATCGCGGAGAGAGTACGAAGCCATTCATTTATGGACTTGTTTTGACGCCTAACAACGTTTATTTCTTTTCTTCTTAGGGAAGAGCAATTTTTGTCTCAGCAACTAATTTGTCTTCCGGTTCGCGGTCGCCACTCCAGAACCTTTCGGCCCCATCGGCCATCTGTTCTGCGAGCAATGTGCCTTGCCCACTGCCACTTAAGTTTGGCAATTCTTCGGGCTATGTCGGTTACCCTGCTCTATCTAAATACATGATAACTATGATCTTAAATCTGCGTTAAAAAATAGTTTATCTAGGTGAATATCAGAAAAAAATGTGAAATTCTCTCTAGCTATTAAACTACAACATCACCTAACAGGTGTCACAGGGGTCAGCACAAAAACAAAACGAAGAACGAAACGAAGAATTGCCAAACTAAAGTGGCAGTGAGCAGGGCGCTCACTGCCACTTTAGTTTGGCAATTCTTCGGGCTATGTCGGTTACCTTGGTTCTCCTGCGGATCTCCTCGTTGGAAGGCCTCCCACAAGGTGGACCGACGACCTTGTGAAGGCCGCATGGAACCCGTTGGATGCGCGAAGCATAGAACCGGTCGAAGTGGAGAGGCCTATGTCCAGCAGTGGACGACTTTCGGCTGAAATGATGATGATGAACTAATTTGTCTCTCACATCAAGTCTACGGGTTTGTATGAAAGTGCTGTCTTTGTCGCGTCGCTATAAGCGCGTACGACCTTCATACAAACCCGTGGACTTGCTGTGAGAGACAAATTAGATGCTGAGACAAAAGTTGCTCGTGCGCACTTCTTCTTACCGTGTCGATGGCAATCTAAATGGACTCAGCCCAGAATTCTGTTATGATCTGTTTATTTCTTTTAAACGGTTTGAAGAGGAAGAAATTTCATAATTTTTCAAACGTTGACACGTTGACACTAGATCGTGGAAAGAAATTTAGAGAATTCCTTTTGTTTGAATAACACTTGTCGGTTCGAGAATGAAGAATTTGTGCAAAATTAATTAATGCATTCTCAAGTTGCATTTTGCTTGAGAGAAACCAAATTTTCGCGAAGCACAAAAGACTAGTTTAATTTTCTTTGTAATGGACTTAGAATATATCCAGTTGGTTTATTTTATACTAGACCTTGACTGGTTAGTTGATAGACTTGGGCAAGCATTTGCAATAAATTGCTTCAAGGGATTTAGAGCATTACTTAAGGCTTTATTCGCACCATAAAATTAGGGTAGAGAAAGTCGAGATTACATGAGCTGTTTGGGTTTCAGGGCAATATGTGATGTTATGTAACATTTCGAATATGGGAATTGTTTTAGGGCAAACTTTGGACACTACAATTTTATTGTTGCTGTATATTTTTACAATTTTCTGTACGGGGTAGCGTGGATTCAGCACATGATTCTGAATAAAAAATAAAATAGCTGTTCCATACGTTTTCACCGCGTAGGTACCTATATATTTTTATTTATCCGAAAAATGTCAACACTGCGGAGTTCGGAATCATGTGCTTGAATCCATTATAGTAACAGTGGGGTAATTGCGTAACACACTATCAGTAGCAATAGCTTTTATTTTGACAGTTCAACAACATTCATTAGGTACGTTATTTACGTTGCTGAGCAGATATTTTTTTCGAACATTTGAAGCAATGGATTAGCAATATGCTTCGAAATTGTTATCGATTTAATTATTCGAAAAATTTAATTAGTTTTTTTTAATAATCAAGATTTATACAACTTTACTTTAACCAAATCTAAAAATACCAAAATTAAATCCTAACTTAACTAAATCGATACCCCTTGGTAAGACTGGTTGTCAGACTTTCGGACTTCTGACTGCCGTAACGACTGTCAAAGATCCACGAATGACAGCCGGGACCAACGGCTTAACGTGCTTTCCGAGGCACGGAGGGGTCACGGTATGTAGATGGTCACCCATCCACAGACCAACGATCGATCGACCTGTGCGGCTGTTATTATTTAGCCACGGGCCCCTCTTACTTGTCATATCATGTTAATTTATACCTAGTTACAATAATCGTGCTAGGGATATGGGTCCCGACCTGCAAGGCAGTTCGGCTCTTCAGCCGTTTAAACCTTCTGGCTTTAAATTAGATAAACGTCAAAACTTGCCTTAGTTAGACTGTTTTGATAACGAAAAGCAATTTTAAGCTTGTAAATATCATATAAATCATGCATAGACACGATTTATAAATCTAAGATGAGGCAAAGTAATGCTATGCGATGTACAGTCATGAGCATAAGTATGTATACACTTGGCTTTATTCAAAGGCGATTTTCTCCTTTATTTTTTAATGAAATTGTATGTTATTACGAACATAGTATTTTCGAACCTATAGGTTTATTGTAAAGTGTCGTATTTCAACTTTGCATTCGTTATTTCGTGAAAAAATCGCAATTAAAAGTTGCCAAGTGTTGACATATTAGTGCTCGTGACTGTACAGCTACATAAGAAAAACACGAGGACATAAGCAAAAGCTACATTCAGCCGTTATGACATAACTTGCATTGAGTTTAATTTATAATTAATAATAATAATATTCCACAACTATCACACAACGCCGCCGCCGTCTAGTCTCAAGCTAAGCAGAGCTTGTGTTATGAGTACTAGACAACTGATAAACATACTTATATATTTCTAAATACATACTTATATAGATAAATTACACCCAGACACAGAACAAATGATCATGCTCATCACACAAACATTTGTCCTAGGTGGGAATCGAACCCACGACCTCCGGCATAGCAGTCATAGTCACTGACCACTAGACCAACAGGCCAGTCAATTAAAAATAATTCATTCCACAAGTATTCCGGCTCTGAGTAAGGCTTTTTCTGCGATTTAGTTCACGATGCCATTGAAAGGCGTAGTTGTGACGAATTTGTTTATAGCGAGTTTCATGTATGTAACCCATACAATATTTAGTTAGGTAATATGGGACATGAAGTAGGAATACCAGTTCTATCTGGTACAAAAAGACGCCATACCGAGCCGTACTTTCTTTTTTTTTTTTCGTGGCTTATTTTGTGTCCCACTGCTGGGCCAGGCTTTTCTTGTTTTATGCGAGTTCTGGCCATGTTGGCCCTGCAAATGATATTAGATCGTCACACCACCTTCGCCGTGGTCTACCTCGACGGCGATGTCTCCCTCAGGCGTCCAGTGAGTGACGATCTTTGCCCATCTCTCCGGGTGCATTCGTGAGACCTCTTTTCTCCAACATCCATGTGGCCTGTTGGTCTAGTGGTCAGTGACTATGACTGCTATGCCGGAGGTCGTGGGTTCGATTCCCACCCAGGACAAATGTTTGTGTGATGAGCATGATCATTTGTTCTGTGTCTGGGTGTAATTTATCTATATATGTATGTATTTAGAAATATATAAGTATGTTTATCAGTTGTCTAGTACTCATAACACAAGCTCTGCTTAGCTTGAGACTAGACGGCGTTGTGTGATAGTTGTGGAATATTATCCGCTTTGAGAAACTTTCTTTAATGTGCCATATTAGCTGCAAATGTAATATTTTACATGTCACAACTTTATTCTTCAAAAATGTAGGCAGAAAAGTAAACTACCATAATTTTGTCGTGTCTGGTCTTCCAAAGAGTCTTCTTCATCGTTCTTTCTGTTACAGAGCCAACACACCAGCTCATGAAGCTCGTTGGAAGGTGGTCTTGGATGAAGTGGCGAAGACTGGAACCTACCAGCTGACTACCACTGAACTGGTGTTTGGCGCCAAACTGGCTTGGAGGAACGCCAGTCGATGCATCGGGAGGATACAGTGGTCAAGGTTACAGGTACGAGGATTTTGATCCAACAGCAACCACGTTTTATTGATATATGGAATAGTTAGGTCATCTTTATTCAAGTTTATAGGTTATTTTCTAAGATGTTTTTTCATTATGGTCGTATTTTAGATGGGTTTCTTGAAATATGGACCTAACAGATATTGAAATAAAAAAGCATGAAAAAATTCGTAACCAAAACTTGAGAATCATAAGAAACTAGCTTCTGCCCGCGACTTCGTCCGCGTCAAAATTCTTGTTCCCCCGTCCCACCCCGTCGCATCGCACCATTACTTTGTTTTCGCTTCTTTATTTTATTTTTTTAATTTTGCTCGGTTCCTTAGGGTCCTACCGTGATATTTAATAACCCTTCTTCAAGAATTAGGCTATAAAATGCAAAAAGTTTTTTTTAATCCAGCTGGTAGTTCCAGAGATTATCACGTTCAAACAAACTCTTCAGCTTTATTATTAGTATATCCATACTAATATTATATAAGGATGCTTAATGCCCTCCTGGCCACCAATCCTGAATGTGATCTGTTTGCCGATGAATGGAGTAGAATTATGCGAGTATGTCTGATGTTTTGTGAGAATAAGTATGCTAGGGTGTCCTCTATTATATGTTAGTAGTTGAAATTTTATATCTACCATACCTGTTTTTTTTTATTTTATGTTAATTAATGTAATTGGTGTTACCGTTTTAATTAACAATAAACAATTATACATTCTAAAGTAACTCTGTCTGTCTGTCTGTCTGTATGTTACCTTTTCACGCCTAAATCACTGAACGGATTTCGACAAAATTTGGCAGAGGGATAGATTGCATCTCAGGATAGTTTTTATCGACATACCTCGCGGGCGAAGCCGCGGGCGGAAGATAGATATATAATATACTCATGAATGGTGTGAACAATTAGTAGGTACGTTTCATTCACACATTTTATTTCGCTGCCTCGCAAGCAATAAAATATTATCATTGAGTGTTGTTAGAACAATTTTAGTTCGTTATTTCTAACGAGAGAAAAAACTGTAATGGACACTTGCTGACTAGCCGTTTCTAGACAGCTTAATTTCTTTTACGCGAACAAATTACATAATGAAAATGTAAAAGAACCCTATTAGGGAACTCAGTTGTTTTTGCACTCTTCACGTTCTTACCGTTCGTTTAAACTGTCCTTTTAAAAAACGTTTTTAATTTTTATGAGAGCAGGTAGAAATGTTTTATGCAGTTTTTCAGGCAACGGCTGCTATATTTTCAGGAGAGCATTGAGAAACTCCTTGCATATTTATATTTAAGATAATCATTAAGAGGAAATGCAGGTGGTCGTTTTTCCATAGAAACTCTCACGCACGCCTGTTTTCTTTTTGGTTAATGACCATAAAGCAATGATTTTTTTACAGAATAATAAATATTAACTAAGTACAACTTGTATGTCCCTATGTTTTCTTTATTGATGATACTTACATTGTTTTTATAAGCACTAGAACCCTCAAAATAGGTATGCCGATTTAAATCGCTGTCAACAGAGGCCTAGTGTACTTTGACAACTATTAATGAAATAAGAAAAACATAGGACACAGTATATATCCTTCTTATTCAGTTTATGAAATATCTTTTAAATTGGTCCAATATTGAAGGAGGAAATAGGTGAAAGCCAAACCTCGAATTGCGACTTTTTATACTTAAGCTTTTTCAAAAGTCTCTCCGACCGCATTTCCTCATAATACACGACTGTTTCAATTAAATAACGTTATTTATTAACTAGCAGCGCCCCGCGGTTTCACCCGCATAAGTGTCGATCCCGTGGGAATATCGGGATAAAAACTAGCCTATGTCCTTTCCCGGGACTCAAACTATCTCTATATCAAATTTCATCTAGATCGGTTCAGCGATTTAAGCGTGAAGAGGTAACAGACAGACAGATAGACACACTTTCGCATTTATAATATTAGTATGGATTAACATAACATTACGCCTGTAATTCACCGAAGGGTAAGGCAGAGGTGACCGTCGCATGTACACCACAGAACAGATTTAGTCTGTTCTGTGATGTACACCTACATTTCGCCTGTTATGTTAAAATAGACATAACATCTGTGTGAACAGATAAGCTACGTCTCAAATATCAGTAAGACTATATTGTTCCTCAAACTGTCAACACATTTTTATTCTGAACAAAAAGAAACCGACAGCAATACAAAGGCCTCAAGATTCAATTATAATAGTACCTACCTAGCATAGTCTTTAGCGACCTGCAAGGAAAACGGGAACTAAATGAATTTGCTGACTCTAATGAGAAAACTCCCATTTCGCACTGTAAGAGTAAAAAAAACTGTAGGCAATTAACGTCTAGTTTTCCGTGAGGGTTCCACCAAGTTTTTACTAAAAGTCTTTACTGTAGATAGCCAATTTAATTGTCCCTTGAAAGGACATCATATCGTACCCAAAAATTAAAGTGCCGGTCAGAATAAAAAAGTACTGCTGTCTTAAGGGAAATGACATTTTGAGTATTTTTTACTATTACAATGAAAGTCTACCATAAACCCCCCCGCTGGTATTTGAGATTGAAAATGCCAAAAATCATATTTTAATAACAAGTTTATATTTAAAAACAGAAAGAAAGAAAAGAAAGAAAGAAAAACTGTTTATTCTGCACAAACAAAACGCACATTGCATATAAAAAGAAAAAATAAAATAATAAACAAAAAAATAAAAGATAAAAATACACACACGACGTAATCAAATGCCTCGTACTCAAGCTTGAAAAAATGTTGACAATTTTGCTTGATGTCAGGGCCAGGGACCAAAGACAACACACATTATTTTATTACTTGACATTGACAATTCAACAACATGTTCAGGCCGTTATAGTCAATTAAATGCTCCTGCCATCCAATCTCATCACCACCCTTGGTTGACTGGTAGAGAATGCCTAAGGCATTAAGTCCGCCTTTGTACCTTTTTGTGCGAAAAGTTTAAATAAATAAATAAATGCTGGTATTTCTTTAAAGTTATGCTTAAAACACCTTGATAAAAAAATATGATTTTTGGCATTTTCAATCTCAAATAGCAGCCGGGGGATTAATTTTAGGCTTTTGCTGTCATAGTAAACAATGCTCAAGATGTTATTTCCCATAAGAAAATGGTACTTTTTTGTATAATTTCGACACTTGAATGTCGCGTTGGTAAGCGCATCATTGCTGGCCCCACAGAGTACACTATAATATACTGAAAGGTGGCCCTATTTGGCTATTTTTACCGACTTCAAAAAAAAAGGAGGTTATCAATTCGATACGTATGTATGTAATATTATTGGAATTGCATTATATTCACATATGACAATCTATTAGGGCTTCCAAACAAATATACAAAATTTTATAGACGTATGTATGTTTGTATGTATGTATGTATGTTTGTCCACGCATATCTCCGTAACTATTTATCGGATCGTGACCATTCTTTTTTTATTGGCTTACATTTACTTCAACTTAGGGAACAGTGCAAGTTTCATCACAATCGATCCAGTAATTTTCAAGTTAAGGACTAAGACGTGAAAGTGTGACGGCCTGGCTTATTGATACGAGCTACGGGTGTAGTGTCAAAGGGAAAACATCTCAAAACCTTGGTCAAATTCTAGTGCAACAACTAAAAATTACCAAATAAAAAGTAATTTAAAAAAATTAAACCGACTTCAAAAAGAAATTAACTCAAAATTATGAAATAACTTTAATTTCGGAAGTCGGTGGCAAAAAACTAAAATACTGATCCCAAGACACCGACTTCCGAAATTAAAGTTATTTCATAATTTTGAGTTAATTTCTTTTTGAAGTCGGTTTAATTTTTTTAAATTACTTTTATTTATTTTAGAATGTACGTAATAGACCGAATAAGTTTCAAAAGAAAGAAAAATTGGAAAAGTTATCTGGAAAAAAGAAAATTCTGGAAAAGCAAAAGTGCTTTTTTCTATGGTATTTTCGTGTGAACTCAAGCCCATATTGAAATTTTTCCAGGACAACATCGGTCAGTAATTAATATATTTCACTGAAACTAAACAGGTTTTCACAATTTCCTCAATTCAACGAGAAAGTTCACAATACCAGCGAATTCGTAAAATATTTCAGAATTCGCTACAATCATTATAGACCCATTTGAAGCAATGAAAGTTTATATTCGTTTAATTAATTCCAGCTCCTTTCATTTACAAATTAAAATAAAATTGATTCAACCAATAGAGAATTCTCGTTCGTTATTTTCCTGAATAGAACCGTCTCAGACATTTACTTGTTACGCCTACAGAGCTCTGAGAATGAGTACAATTAGCTGTCTGTTGTTTCAACTTAGAGGAGATAATAATAATAATTCAAGCCTGTCTTGAACAATGCCAGACACAAGTAATGGTACAACTTCATTTGCTTTAGTTTTCCTTTGACTAACAAATTGAATTGTCTAGATATATTTTTAGGAACCCTAAGTATGATGAACTGATTTAATTGTTGTATATTTAAGTAACCAATATTTAGGCAAAAACCACAAATACCTTTACTAAAATCTTTGAACACCTCAATAATATTTTTGTAATTAGAACCGCTAGCAGACGACGTAACGACTTTAATTCATTCGTTCATTTCCATTCACTCTGTCGGTTAGCGAAGGATGAGGGTGACTTAAATCGGCATTACCAGACCCGACTGCTAAATCCTTGTGATGTTCGCGAGTACGTTTTGTAATTACGCGGCTTAAACAGATTGCTTCGGTTAATCGGAACGAACGATTTGATTATAGACTCTCGGTCTTGAGGGACTATTCTGAGAAATTTGTTTTCACTTCTATAAAAAACCAGAAGATCTGCTATGAAAAACATTTGACTTTTGTGATTAGATCATACTGTTACATTTGAGTTTTCAGACTAAAGACAATATTTTGAAAAGAAATATAAGCTACATTTCTGTTCAAAATATTTTCTTTAGTCAGATTTTCCCATCCGGATAACATTGATAACGTAATGAATGATATCAGCATTTTCCGACGGGTTAAAGTTTGTAAACTTGAATTAATCCAGTGATGCGCAAAATCTATTTTTAATCTATCAATACGTTGGGATGCTGCGTCATAATCGTCAATTAATCTACGTGTTGACAGTTCTAAATAAAGATATAAATTGATCTGGAGTTGCTACTTTATAATTAATTGAAATGAGAGCAGTAAACAATGGCCCAACGGTAACGGCCGCGACTTACGAGTTGTAGGTCGCAGGTTCAAATCCAGACAGGCGCTTTACTTTGTGTAATTTACTTCATCACCACTGCTCTCAAAACGGTGAAAGAAAACATCATGAGGAAACCCACATGGCCTAGAACCAAAAATTTGAAGACATGTGACATCTACCAACCCGCACTGGGCCCGTGTGGTGGATTACAGGCCACTCCCTCTCGAAGAGAGGAAAGTGGGAACATTATAGGCTGATTATGAATGAGTTGAAATCGGGTATACTACTTCGGTAAGGTACTTAGGTACTTACAGTAGACGGCAAATCGTTGGTAACACGTTGAGCTAGGCTAGCGTGGTACGGAGTTTTAATCAAATAAGAGGTCAGCTTGCAGGTACTGGTTTTGTTTGTACTAGTGACGTGTGGCCTACTGTACTATGCAGAGAGATTCTTAAATCTAATTTATCCTAATTTATTTGAAAAGGACAGAAATGATTACGCGTAGAGATGAGATTATCTTTCTACAGACCAACCGCTGCAAGCGATCGATCTGTGCGGTTGTTATTATTTAGCCACGGCCCCTCTCGATTTTAGAGAGAGATTTTAGAGTACTATTAATAGAAATATTGTAAAGTATCGCTATTGCCAAATTAACAATACACAGCGTGGGTGGGTAACATAGTTTTTCTTGCCCAGAGAAGTTTAATAGGCGCTAGCCACTTTGACACTTTCAAGGAAAAACTTAATCCGTGTGAATGCGCAGTTGTAGCCCGCGAAATTCAATTTTTCTTACGTTTTTTTGCATTTTGAAGGTTTTGTGTCAGGTTGTATCTTTATCAAAATTATGATTCGCGACTATAACAGGTAGGTACGTATTTACAGAATTATAATCATTAGAATCGTTAATACATCTTTCTAAGTTAGATTTGTTCCTTGACTAAATCTCTTAAGGAAAAGTGCTTATGGAACAAATTCAACTTAAAGAGATATATAAATGATTCTAATGACTATTATTCTGACAATACATATCTTATAACTCTAATGTAGGTATTCGCTTGAAAGTCTGCTACAGTACCTACCTAACTATGTGATTATAAACTCCAGAAACGCCACCAAATCCACCCTTCGTATGTTTTCTCTAAATTAAATAAACGTATAAAATAAATTCCCTTATTACAGAATAAGTCCCGCGGCGTATCGCGCTCTCTCGTTAGCACCTCTCGACCTGTTAATGCGACCCTCGACAGTGAGCGATGCGACGATTGCCTACCACTCACCACTTTGCTTACCATTTATCTACGAGTATCTTCTTCAACACCCGATGAGATTTCAACGGAATTTGTTAAAGCTTGACGAATTAAGAAATGGATTTGTGGAATAAATTTGAATTTTTCGTTTGAAAATCTCGTTTAGATTTAAAAATTTACGTAAGATTGCTATTTTATAAACGAGTACCAAATCAAATACATCTGAAGGCCAATTCTCGTAATTTAAAACGAGTTATTCTGGTCTAACGTTCAAAACCTAGTCGCAGTCACATCTCGGCGACACACATAATTATGTCAAAAACTTGGTCAAAATGTAGGGAAATTAGAGGTATTTTTATTGATAGATTGAGACTGAGATCAGACTGTGAACGTTCTTAAAATTACGAGAACTGATTCCCTCCCCTCTGATTTCTGTTCATGTAGTTAAAGTTTTACTTAATAGCATAACATCACGCCTGTATTCCCCAAAGGGTCAGGCAGAGAACCTTTAGTACACCAACATATTTTAGCCAGTTATGTTTTAGTCCCATGTAATAGGAAGCAAGCCTATTGCCATTAACCGGACACAAATCCGGACTCCGAGTTGCTTCTAAGAAATTCCAAATGGAGAAACCCAACAACTCATTGCCCGACCCAGGAATCAAACCCAGGAGCTCATGCTCAGCAGTAGTTGCGACCACTAGACCGACGGCCTACGCGGTTTCATTTTAATAGTCATCTGCTCTATCTCATTCATCATCATCATCATCGTTTCAGCCGAAAGACGTCCACTGTTGGACATAGGCCTCCCCCAAACACCTCCACTTTGACCGGTTCTGTGCTTCTCGCATCTAACGGGTTCCTGCGGCCTTCACAAGGTCGTCGGACTACCTTGTGGGAGGCCTTCCAAAGCTAAGTATTCCGGTACGCTGTCGGCACTCCAGAACCTTTCGGCCGCATCGGCCATCTGTTCACAAATGTGCCCTGCCCACTGCCACTTAAGTTTGGTAATTCTTCGGGCTATGTCGGTTACCTTGCTCTACCCTGCTCTATCTAAATATACGATAACTATGATCTTAAATCTGCGTTAAAAATAGTTCTGTGCCTCCTGTGATAAGTGATACAAGTCAAAAAACGTCATTTTACAGGACAGCAAAAACAAGATTTTAAAAAATCTTGTTTTTGCTGCTTGCACCAAGCTTGCACCAATAAATTGTCTTAGTGTAAACTGATATACATCAAATTAAAACGTCTAATAACTCATCAATTGTGCTTATTTTACGGCATTTTGAATTGTTGCTCACAAAATATCTGGCTCCAAATTGGCCACTTCTTGCAATAATGATTCTAGCAAAATGTGCTAAAACAAAAGATGAAGAATATAACCCTTAAGATTTATTTTTTTTACTTATCAGTCACCTCTTTACATATTTTAGTTGAACTGTATAAATTTACTAAAATCCTAGTCTTTCAGAAGATAATGTTAAATGATGTAAGTCAAGATGTACCCCTCAAAAAAAAAAAGATAGTGATATGTGTAAATAAATACAAGTTTTATATCCTCTAGTTGTATCACTTTGCACAAAATTATCTCCAAAACTATAGCAGATAGAAGAACGTGAGTTAGACCAAAAAATACGTTTTTTTTTTTTTGATAATGCTCATGTGAAAATCACAAAAAGGGTACAACTCGAGTTATATCACTTATCACAGGAGGCACAGAGTTTATCTAGGTGAATATCAGAAAAAAATGTGAAAATCTCTCTAGCTATTAAACTAAAACATCACCTAACAGGTGTCAAAGGGGTCAGCACAAAAACAAAACTATACAATTCACTGCAGCTTTACCCCCTTTTATCCGTTCAGAATGCTATATAACATTCCTAAACGGCATTCAGTGAACTCTAATAAAGCTTTCCTTTGTATTCCATGCATAGGTGCCTAAAGATGCGTTTACATGGACAACTAACTGTGGGTCATTTCTTTTTTCTTTTTTCCTTCTTAGTTAGTTTTAACCGGTTGAATGTCGTAATTACAAACAATTAAAAAGCCATTGTGTCTCGTGTGGATCTACGTTCCGACATACTACGGGTTAATCTTGATCTGGCAGTTTGAGTAATTTATGCGGCCTACCCAAATGTACCCTTTCTTTGGTATTGTTCGTCGAATCGTTGAGCTCCTCAAGTTCTGAGTTGAGCTGCACGATTTTTGACAAATGCGTGCACTGATTGGACCGGTCCGCTCAATCTGTGTGGTTCTTTCCTCAAAAGACCATTTCAGACACCAATGAAATGAAATGAAATGATGATGAAATGATTGAAATGATGAAATTTCACGCCTAAACCACTGAACGGATTTCAATAAAATTTGGTAGAGAGAAAGATTGCATCCCGGGGAAGGACATAGGATAGTTTTTATCGACATCCCTCGCAGGCGAAGCCGCGGGCGGAAGCAGCTTTTCAATATCGACTATAATTGAGAATTCGAGATAATATTGTCGAAACATTTGCAGTAGTTTTAAGGAATTCAACTAGATTATCTACTTCGCTAATTACTCCACCGCTTGCGACCATAAGCAGTTCTAGGCTTCGATTTCCGGGTTGGGAAAAGTGTTATTGGGTTTTTAGTAGCGGCCTGGAGTCTGGATTTGTGCCCGGTTGTGGCAATATGCTCGCCCTCAATAAAGGTACACCTCTGCCTTTCTGGGACTACAGGCCTAATGTTATCACACTAATATTATAAAGGCGAAAGTTTGTGAGAGTGTGGGGGTGTGTGTGTGTGTTTTTATATGTTTGACTTCTTCACGCTCAAACAGCTGGACCAATTTTGATAAAAATTTCTATGGAGTTAGCTGACACCCTGGATTAACAGATAGGCTACTTTAATCCCGATATTACCACGGGATCGACACTTATGCGGGTGAAACCGCGGGGCGCAGCTAGTGTTATATAAATATGTTCATCCACTTCTTTCATCAACCGTTACCGGGCAATAGTTGCCCAAAAACTTGCCCCATGTAAGGTCAGCTTAACATATTAATCGTGTATGTTCGTGCAACAGGTATTCGATTGCCGGCAAGTGACAACTACGAGCGGCATGTTCGAAGCGCTGTGCAATCACATGAAATACAGCACCAACAAAGGGAATATTAGGTGAGAACGTTTTACTATTAGTAGTACTGCTTTCTTCATTAACACGTTGACTGCCAGACCACAGACACAATAGAAAATCTATTGTTCGTGGTCACCTGTGACCGCGCTGGCAGTCAATGCATTAAAGGTGGAGTCTGTGGGAACACCCAAAAATTCCGAAATATTTTATCGCGAATTTCGATGTTCCGATTTTCAAAAGTCCGAATTTACTTGAGAATTATTATAATGTCTATTGTTAAAAATCACGAAATTTATTTTACCGAAAGTCATAAATGCGATTTGGTTGGTTGGTTTTCCGATTTTCATACGTTCGAAGAATCAAATGCTCGATGGGTTCTCGGTCCCGAAAAACGACATTCCGATTTTCAATTTTCCGAATAACCTGCTAAAATTAGGATTCTGATTCAATTCGTATAATATTCAGTTACGCATATAAATTCAAAATATTTATGTAACGTTTAAAGTAATTTAAAAACGTATTAATATTATTTTTTCGTGTTCTTCTCTTCTTTTTTTTTTTGGGAAATTTGGGAAAGTATATTCGTGGGAATCGACTAATAAGCCGTTTTCTCAGTAACCAGTAGGTACTTATATTCGTTCTTCGATCAATCGCTAAGCCGATTCAGGTAGGTACAGACGCCAGCACATCAAGCTACTACTATCTGTCAAATTTAATTAATTGATTTTCAACTTTATCACTAAACCATAAGGTTCAAAGTTGATTGGGAAAATTTTACAGTTTCGGGTAGGTTGATGTGCTTGTGTCTGTACCATAATAACTTCTCAGAATAAAAAGATGCTTCACTATGTTTTACTAAATCAACCATCTTTTCCAACAGATCAGCCTTGACGGTATTTCCTCAACGCACAGACATGCACCGTGACTACCGGATATGGAACAGCCAGCTCATCAGCTACGCCGGGTACCGACAGATAGACGGTACCGTACTGGGTGACCCTATGCACTGCGAGTTTACTGAAGTAAGCACAATTCAGGGGGTCTACTCCGAAGCGGTTAACCACCGTATCGGCCGAATGTTCGGTCATTTTCTACTACCTTTCATTTCCTATATTGACTATAGGTCCCGACCAAACTGTGCCAATCCGAACCTTCTTAGAACCCTTACCCTTTTTTCGTAGTAGGACAACAATATTCGAATCAGAAAATGACCGAACATTCGACCGACACGAAAATCAACCACTTCGGAGTAGACCCCCTTTTGTAGGGTTGCTATAATCTATATAGCAGTGGCGAAGGTCGTACCATACAACTCGATTCCCACCTGCTTCCCTTCGAAAATTCAGGATGATGATGAATTGAAATATAATCATATCATACTGTAGGTATTTAATACACCATAAAGGCTCCTTCAAACAGGCGCGACACGACACGCGACACAAAAGCACCGCTCGTTGCGCGACTTGCGGTGCCTTTGTGTCACGCGCGATGTTATCGCGTGTCGCGCCTGTTTGAAGGAGCCTTAACCCGCTGGGTCTAGCAAAATGAAATTTTGCAAGAGAGTTCATTTTATAACGAAAGTAAGCACTACAGAAGGGTTTTTGAAAATTCATCCCCTAAGGCTGCCTTTCCACCAGAGATGAGCGAGGATGCGTAGCGAGGGATGTGTGTGAAACCAACCAATAACATCGCTTCATTTTTATAGCTTGAACTAAGTTAGTGTTGGTATTGGTTAGTTTTACACACATCCCTCGCTACGCATCCTCGCTCATCTGTGGTGGAAAGGCAGCCTTAAGGGGCCAAATAGGGGATGGGAAGTTCGTAATTTTTGCCGATGGGGAAACCTCATCGGTCTCATGACTTGGTGTGACCTATATCTAAGGTAACGTATTGTATTATATTTAACCGTATGAGGATGAAATTAAGTATGTATTAAATAAGCTCACAAGACAACATACATAATGAACAAAACTGTACAGACAGCAAAAAATATCAAACCTAAACCTTTATTTAATTCTCACCAAAGTCTCAGAACAAAAACCTATTTACTTATCAGACGAATAACTGCAAACCGCTCCCATTTTCCTCCGCCTCTCTATCCACAATAAAACTTCTACACTAGATCGTATCACACGATTGATTGGTTATTGAAAAACATTCAGTTATTGCATCCGCAGATCCGCTACAAATAAATCATTCAACAGCTGACATATCTCGTTCGGATGCACCTGCTACATGCAAACAATACTAAAACTACCTAAATAACACACATCATTGTTTACACAACCATTGTTTAGTGTTGAATTTAGTTAGGCCCTGTTTATTTTAGAATGACTGATTACGTGAATAAAACGGTCTTGTGTAACTGGTTATTTGTTTAGGATATCACAATTGTATTGCATATTTGGGTCATGTAGTCATGTCAGGCAGAATTCGTTTCTAATTCGTGCGAGCAGAAGTTTTAATGAACTTATTAGTGAACATGATTTAGACATTTTCAATACCAGTGTTTCTCGGCTTAAGCATTTGTTGGTGAAAAGCTTCTTTACGGATAAGTAATATTGTTAGCATCTAAGTGGTTTCTAGTTTATACCTATTAATCGATCGTGTTATTTTATTATGTTATTTTTGTTATTTTGTTTCCTAATTTATGTTAGAGGTATTTTGTACCGACCTTTTTTGTTGTATTTTTTGTTTCAAGTGTTTATTAGTGGAAACTTGTAAATGGCCTTCAGATGTATATTGTTTAAGAGCATTGTTTAATTTAGCTGTAAGTATCCCGAACAGAATAAAATAAAATAAAAAAATGTAATCGCGTTTGTTAATTCACGAATGTTCTTGTTAATGTTGAATTAGAATTGTAAAAATAACAACTGTCTAGGTGCAGTCAAAGCAAATAATTGATAATTAAATTGAAAAAAAATATCTGGTATCATTAACCAGGAAGAAAATAGAGGACTACGTTCGTAATGGAATGAACGCCAAAGTGCACGTGACCGCGTCGTTGGTTCTTGCATCTAATACCTACACCTAGTTCACAAAATAGATTTAAAACACATTAATACACAAAAGAATGATGGGCGTTTTGGCCGGTATGTCCAATACAAATCATATTATTTTAAACATGAAATTAAATTTTATATCTTAAGCATCAATTTTCATTACGAGCAGAAGGCTGTGAAATACCGAATTAAAGAGATAACAGCCCTGCAAGTACCATGTAAACGTATTAGCATATATGACGCTAATGTTCACTGCAGTTCTCAATAATGTTAATTATGATAACTCATACATTGAGGGGGCTTATTGCTAAGTAATAACAGTCGCACGGGTCGATCGATCAAGTTAAGCTGCACTTGCCGCGGTTGGCCCCTGGATGGGTGACCATTTTTACATACCAAGACCCCTCCGTGCCTCGGAAAGCGTGGATCTCATTAGAACTCCATCGGTCATCAGACCAGGCTCCATACAAAACTACCCATCATTCTTTGCCGTGTTAAAGAATGACAGTTGTGATCTGATTGTACCTACGTACAATTTAAGTTGGTACTCAATTTGTTCAACAATGAATTTCTTTGACTTTATTCACTAATTACTTACACACAATGAAGAATGAATGTCGAAGGAAAACATCGTAAGGATGCTTGGACAGGCTGTAAGCACAAACGCGATGAGCAAGCGTGGCGATCTTTTTACAAAGAGAGGTCTCCGTCCTGCTGCGACAATTGCACTTTATCAAAAT
The DNA here is from genome assembly GCA_963082905.1 of Oligia fasciuncula. NCBI lineage: Eukaryota > Metazoa > Arthropoda > Insecta > Lepidoptera > Noctuidae > Oligia > Oligia fasciuncula. The sequence continues at coordinate 17,759,796 of OY720393.1, read as the reverse complement.
GTTTAATTCTATCACTTTATACCAACAAGTTCCAATTTAAATTCCTGACCCAATTAAACTTAACTTGCAATCTTCACGAATCACAATCCCACTTGTTACTTTCTAAATTGACTGTCTGATTCGAACACATGCGATCTACAAGTTGACGCAATAAATATTGTTGCAGCTTTGTATCAAGTTGGGATGGAAGCCCCCGAAGACGGCGTGGGACATCTTGCCCCTTGTCCTGTCCGCTAATGGAAAAGACCCGGACTACTTCGACATCCCCAGGGAACTTGTCATGGAGATATTTATGACACACCCCACGTAAGTTGGCTATTAGTGCGTAGTTCTAGTTGTGCTTTTAGAAATATTAATTTTGTGTAGGTATATTAAATTGCTTTTGGAAAACGAATGAAGCATTCTGAAGATGGTAGTGGACAAGTTTAACTAATCGATAATGAATCACTTAATTCAGTTTTGGTTAGGTTTGTTAGGCAGGACTGCAGGAGTGATTCATTACATCCGGTGAAATGTGATTGTATGTAAATATTATTTTTAGGTTTATTTATAGAAGTTTGTCCATTTAATAATGTAAACGAAATATAGATGTGGTTCAGTCTCATACAAATAAATAAATTTAATTTAATTTATATATCGGTTAAAACTCACAAAGGAAATATGAAAAAATTAAAAATTGTCAGCAACAACTACGCGTCCATTGAGGATTAAAATTAAAATGTAAACCCCCGGAATCACCTGTCACTCTATTAATTTCACGGACAGAAATGTGTTAATAAAATTAGCTGAAAACCTTGCTTTAACGTGTTGCACGAAATACTATACATATGTGGTAAACATTGTTTTATGAAAATATACGAAGTGCGGTCGATGTTTTTAGGAAAAAATGACGCAGGCCAATGACATTGGTAGCTAAATTAGTAGGTAGCTAAAATATCGTTCATCAACTATCAAATGGAAATAAATTGACGTCAAAACAAATCACGTGTAGATGGAAACGATAAAATATTGGAATGGACTTCCTTATCGCAAATTATACTGTGCACACTTGCTGAATGAGAGCTAGAGCGGAAAAAGTGTATCATTTTGACCGTCACAACACTTTTGTCATAGTATGTGTGTTTGTGTGGTTACAAGCGCAGTATGTACAGGCTGTCCAGTGGCAGATTTCAAAGTATGAACAAACGAAATTTCTGAACGCGACACGTTAGAGTGGCGCGGGGGGCGTCGTTAAAATCGATCAATATTTACACGATTCAGTCGCTCTATAAACGCGATTTTTAAAATATGCGTGCTTAGACTTGACGAGTTTGCTAGGCTCGATTGTCAACATCTGTGTGGTTCTTTCCTCAAAAGACCACCTCAGACATCGATCTACATGGTCTTCATATAACCTGACCAAGATTATGTCTGGACTTTAAAAGAGACTGTGACCTCTGAGTTTGTTTCGGCCTTTCTTCTCAGAGTAGTCAGATAGGAAACGCCGACTTCATCTAGTTTAAAAAAAAACATGATTGACGTGTAAAAGTGTTTGTACAAACCTACTTACAAAAAATAAAATCATCAACATTTGGAGAATGTGGGTTTTCAAAAAATAAAATCCGGAATTTATTGTTTTTTTTAATTAACAATAAACATTCTTTGCATAGGTGTAGTTTTTTTTTTTAATTTTTCAAACTTTGAATTCTGCCACTGGACACCCTTGACCCTGTACCTATATATTTTTTATTTAGTTACTCTCAAAGGTTTTTAATTTATTTGATAAATGATAAATGATAAATGATTTTTATTTCTGTAAGTAGGTTTGTACAAACACTTTTACACGTCAATCATATTTTTTTTTTAAACTAGATGAGGTCGGCGTTTCCTAACTGACTATTCTGAGAAGAAAGGCCGAAACAAACTCAGAAGTCACAGTCTCTTTTAAAGTCCAGACAAAATCTTGGTCAGATCGTGTGAAGACCATGTAGATTGGTGTCTGAAATGGTCTTTTGAGGAAATAACCACACAGATTGAGCGGACCTGTCCAATCAGTGCACGCATTTGTCAAAAATCGTGCAGCTCAACTCAGAACTTGAGGAGCTCAACGATTCGACGAACAATACCAAAGACAGGACATTTGGGTAGGCCGCATAAACTACTCAAACTGCCAGATCATGATTAAAACTAAGAAGGAAAAAAGAAATGACCCACATAGTCCTCACATTCACAATAATTAAATAAAAAATAATAATAAAAATTACTTACAAAGTAAATATTCATGTCATTGTCTAAATAAAATTCATCAATGTCAATGTGTATATAAAAAATCCGCCATAATCTTTGAGGACCATGTAGATTAGTGTCTGAAATGGTCTTTTGAGGAAAGAACCACACAGATTGAGCGGACCTGTCCAGTCAGTGCACGCATTTGTCAGTAACCGTGCAGCTCAACTCAGAACTTAAGGAGCTCAACGATTCGACGAACAATACCAAAGACAGGACATTTGGGTAGGCCGCATAAACTACTCAAACTGCCAGATCATGATTAAAACGAAGAGAGAAAAAACAAAAAAAATACCCACATAGTCCTCACATTCACAATAATTAAAATCATATAATACTTTATACAGTAAATGTACATGTCATTATTTAAGTAAATAGATACTTAAAAAAAATAAAAAATATTAAAGTGTAAAATAGCAAAAATAAAAACAACATTCTAAACCTATTGGAGCAGCTCAATCCCAAGCCTGTTTGTCCTCAATATAGTCTTTTACAGTATAATAGGCTTTCTGACATAGTTTTCGCTTTATAAAAGATTTGAATTTATTGAGGCTTAGTTCTTGAATGTGGCTAGGAAGTTTATTATAAAAACGTATACATTGGCATCTAAACGAGCCACCTATTTTTTTGAGCCTTGTTGTAGGAACAACAAATTTGTGTTTGTTCCTAGTATTTATGTTATGGATATCACTGTATTTTTTAAACAGATTAATATTTTTATGTGCATACAAAAGATTATCATAAATGTACTGAGAAGGCACAGTCATTATATTAATCTCTTTAAATTTGTCTCTGAGGGAGTGTCTGGGACTTAATTTATAAATGGAACGAATTGCCCTTTTTTGTAAAATAAAAATTGTCTGAATATCGGCGGCATTTCCCCACAACAGAATACCGTACGACATCACACTATGAAAATAACTAAAGTATACTAAACGGGCTGTCTCTAAATCAGTTAAATCACGAATTTTCCTAACGGCATATGCTGCAGAGCTAAGCTTTTTTGACAATTTATCTATATGGGGGCCCCATTGAAGCTTGGCATCCAACGTTATGCCTAGGAATACTGTGCTATCTTCAGGTTTCAACTCTTCATCCTTAATGAGAACACTAGTTTCTACTTGTCTAACGTGGGGTATGGTAAACTTAATACATTTCGTTTTTTTTCCGTTAAGAAGTAGGTTATTGACATTAAACCAGTTAACTACTTTTGCAAGGGCGTTATTTACATTGTCAGTAACCAGCTGCTGACGTTTGAGTTTAAATAAAAGTGAAGTGTCATCTGCAAACAACACTATATCATGTTCATCCCTTATGAGGTAAGGCAAGTCATTTATATAAATAATAAATAAAAATGGGCCGAGAATTGAGCCCTGGGGGACCCCCATTCTTACTACAGATCCGGGTGACCTTTTTCCGTTAACATCAACTCTCTGAATCCTATCACTCAAGTAAGAAGTAAGAAGATCCAGAGAGGCGTTCCGGATTCCGTAGTGGTGCAGTTTCCTGATTAATGTTTCATGAAGAACACAATCGAATGCCTTGGACAAATCGCAAAAGATGCCCAAAGCATCGCATTTGTCCTCCCATGCATTATAAATATGTCCTAAAAGTTCAACTCCTGCATCGGTAGTCGAACGACCCCTTGTAAATCCGAACTGTTTGTCATGTAGTAATTTATTTTTATTAAAAAATCTTTGCAATTGATTTAAAATAAGTTTTTCAAAAATTTTACTAAAGGTAGGTAGTACTGAAATAGGTCTATAATTAGTAGGGTCTGATGTACTACCCGATTTAAACAACGGTATTATTTTACTGTTTTTCATAAGATCAGGAAACTCACCACGGTCAATACAATTATTAAATATAACAGCTAAAGTAGGTGCTACAATGTCTATAATCGACTTAGCAACATCCACAGAATTACCCCATAGATCTGCGGTCTTTTTAACATTTAACGTGTGAAAAGTTTTAATTATATCTTTACATGTTACATATTGGAAGTGAAATTCAGAATCGCAAACTGGAACGTTTTCTTTAAGTAAAGACTCTGCAGCAATGGGTGATGAGTTAAGAGATTTAGTAGTTGATACGGGAATCTCTGCAAAGAAATTTTCAAAGGCCGCGGCGACTTGACAATCTGATTTAATTATATTGTCATCAATAACAAGGCTGTAGTCACTACTTCGGGTGCATGACCTTCCCGTTTCGCTATTAATGACATTCCAAGTCGTTTTAATAATGTTACTACTATTTTTAATTTTTGAACTCAAATAACGTGACTTGGCAATACTACAAACTTTTTTAAATATTTTAGAATAATTCTTAACATATAAATTAAATTCAGCAGTGTTTATACAAATCCGTTCTTCATATAATTCATAAAGTCGTTTTCTACTTTTATGTATACCAATGGTGGCCCAGTCACTGAAGGAAGCAATACTACTAACCGATAATGTTTTTGGAATAAATGTGTTATCAAATTGTGTGCAATACATATTAAAAAAATCATTATATTGTTGATTAGGGTCATCATTAGTGAACAAAAGTGGTAATTTACCCATGAGTTTAGTTTTAAATGTTTCCAAGCGATTAGTTGTTTTTGGATTAACAGTGATATCTTTTTTAGTAACTTTTTTGTTTTTATTTGGAATAGTGATTAATTGTCCACAATGATCTGAGTCTATTAGGTTAATAATGTCTTTGTGGGTTGGTATAACATCTGTATAAATGTTATCTAGGCATGTGGCACTAGTAGGAGTTATTCTAGTGGGCTCCAAAAATTGGTTTGCAAGATTGTATGACTGAAACAAACTTATAATTTTAGTACTTAACCCAGAATTTTCTAACAAATTAACATTAAAATCACCACAAATGATGATGGACTTTAATTGTGTCTGTTATATTATTATTATTGTCTGTTTTATTATTGTCCTTTATACAGCGAAAGGAACTTCGTTCCAACAGGGTGTCCCACGACAACAGTCTCTCGACTCTCGTCTTAATAAAAAAATAAACGTAAACAATGTCATTGTAAAATTCAGAATTCATCGTTAAGTGATTGTGGTTTTAGTGAGAACCAATCGCAATAATTTACTCAATTTTTACTGATTAAAATGGTCTTGACATTTGCGGAACTTCTAATTATTATTTATCAGGAATTACTGGTTTGACTACGTTGCCGCGTTGTTAATAAACACAGGATTTTTTACATCACGTGTTGGAAAGTAGGTAGGGTACCTTGTTTGGATAAATTTGGGCTTAATTAGTTTTTACTATCGCTTTATCACCAATCTTTTCGGGGTTTCCGATTACGTAAAACTGTTTTGTTTCCGTTTACTTAATAAGTTTGATTTTTAATTAAGATTGTTTTTTATCAGAAAAGTTTGGTACAGTCCATCAAACTGAAGAACTTTCTCTATGAGACCAACATCGTAATCCCAAAAAAAATTATCAGTCGTCCCAAACAAAACTCCTACCCAACCCAAATGTAGGTGACTGGTAATTAGTGACCGATACTTAAACACGTGATTTTACTCATCATTATGAATAACTTTTACTATGGGACCAAACCTGAAATCGTGAAAAAAAAAACAGCTGTTCTCTACATATTGACGAGTTAGACGAACATAAATGTAGGGAACAGCTGTTTTTTTTTCGCGATTTCAGGTTTGGTCCCATAGTAAAAGTTGTTCATAATGATGAGTAAAATCACGTGTTTAAGTATCGGTCACTAATTACCAGTCACCCTATATACGACTGATTTTTTCACGATTACGATAATGGTCCCCATAGAGAAGCTTTCTGATACATGCTGCATTTTCCGTACCAACAAAATCTAATAAAATTGTTGTTTACTGGGAGTTTTCGTACAATGCAAAATAAATTCCGAGTATCTCCGAAGGTATCATATTTCAGCAGTACCAGAGCTTTGTGAAAGAGTCGGTCCAAGTAAAGTACTACCTCCATAATAATGTAGTTTCGTATTTTTGTAGCAAATCTGCATTCCGACATTGTAAGTACATACCTACAAGAGACCATGTATAAGGCTGGCAACGTATAGGAAATCCCCATAGTGTTGCAGGTGTTCATGGGTAACTTTCCACCAGATGGGCAAAAAAACATAGAATAGAATAGAATATTCTTTATTAAGTACACCATAAATATTCAAAACATACACATAACATATATTTTTCCTCAAAAATATAAATAATTAGATTAAAAATCTTGCAGGTAAAAAAAGTCTTAATAGAGTACGATCCCCTTCACACAAATATTTCTGTCTCAAAAATACCTAAAACATGACAACCGCTTGTAGTTCTTTTTCATAGACTTCCTTTTCACGAAATAATTACGTAAATATTACGTACCCAGGGAATAAAGCCAAAGTTCTTACTTCGGAAAACGCTTTTCAAGTACTTCAGATGTTATTAACACATCTGAACGGTTTCCCCTCCTTATAAGAAACCCTCAGTCCCTTCTTACAATACCCTGAGAAAGAAATGGGTCCATTCGCAGCTGAGGCTTTGCGGTAACTACGGTACCTACGTTTACGTAAATAATTTCCAAAAAAATGAAGTATTTTTACAAAAATTTATAAACATGAGTGGTTTTTATTCGATTCTTCTCTGTAATTTGAACGTAAACACAAATATTTGTGTCAAAGTTACGGAAAGTACAAATTCGACAAAAGAGAGCTGTTTTACCGAGCTGTGCATAAGTAGGCTTATTAACCGAAAGTGCGAATTTTCCTCGGGAAATTTTTCGTACTTACCATTTTATTTTTATTAAATCGCTATTTCTACGTTATAAATACGAGTGTTCCTTTGTCTTAAAATTGATTAAAGCGTACACTTTTCTGTAAATTAAAGACTGCGTCTTAAGAAATCGTAAGTACAAAAGATTCATTTGTACCACATTCCGAAGTTTGACACAACGAAGTTCAACATTTAGTCCGATCCTCGCTTTACAACAATGTAAACACTTTTGAGTAACAATAGACGTATTTAAATTTACACAACGTTTAGCCTTAGGACTAGTTAGCAAAACTTAAATGGGATCAGGAAAATACATTGAAACAATTTCGTCTTTGAACTTGCTTTGGCTATATATTTCCCTATACTATTTCTGTGATACATCGCCTTTCTAATGGACCATTTGGGGAATAGTTGAGAACAAAAATCCGAAGGGAATACAAATGGTTTGTTTGATATATAACGATGACTAAATATACCGTTTAAAAGCCCCTTTTCAAGACCAGTTTAACATGTATTTTGACATATTTGTTAGCATGCTGCTCTGAAAGTTAACTGACCCACTTCCCACAGCAATTCTGTATTTTCGATCGACATTTACTGATGCAGTTTGTGTTTATTATTCTGAAGACCATATTGTGGGAACCGACGGTTTAGCACATTCAGGAAAGTTTTATTGTGTATGCAAAAAATGCGGTACGAGAAATATTTGAGGGAAAATGCAATGCACATGAAACTTCTGTTTATTTTTTTTTTGTATTAGTATTTATTCTTATATTTTATAGTCATTTCCTAGCTATTTATCCCGTATGTTGCACCTGCCATGTTTTGTCTCTGCATCACCCTAAGGTTGACTGGTAGAAAATGCCTCAGGCAATAAGTCCGCCTTTGTACAGTATTTCTTTTACTTGTGCATAAAGTTTTAATAAATAAATATTTCCACAAACGAAACAGCAAGGAAGTAACAAACTCCAAACTATAAATCTAACCATTGTTCTGTACCAGCAAAAAAACTCTGTTCCTTCGGAAAGGTCGCAGATTTACGACGAAAACTATGTATTACACGGCAACACACGTCTTTCTTATTTTCCATCAGGAATTTATGCCAGCATAAAAAGGTCTGGGAATGCATATAATGTCGAGAAGTGGTCTTGAAAACATTCGTTCCAGATTGCTATCGTAAAGCTGTGGTCCAGTAATCTCCAATCTTCGTTTATTGATCATAATTTCGGCCTATTCAATAATGTATTGATATTGATAATGTTAACAGGCGTTAATGTATCGTAAACAAGGGTGATAAAAGTTGTGATAGGGACCGGTAATTCTTTGGCTGACATCAATTTATTTTATTTTAATACTAGCTGTGCGCGGTATCACCCGCGTTAATTTGAGGAAAAAGCTTACTAAAATATATTCCATTTTTTTTAAATTATGATATCTCCTAAGATATTCATTGAAATCAAATGATGTCAAAGGCAATTTTGTTCAAAATTAAATACTTGTGGTAAATAACGTATTTAAGTATCATGTTTATAAAAGCACCTTCGCAAATAATGTATTATTTTAGATAAAAATTATAGTGAGTCAACCTTAAAAGACAGACATAATATTATGTTGTTGCGGACAAGGGGAACAATTCCGTCATACATAATTTTTGCGTAACTTTAACCGTTTACACTGCGTACGCAACGGAAGCTCTCAAAATGAATAATTTTTCTCGTTTTTGCAACATTTATCATTGATGCTCCGCTCCTCGATGTTATAGCCTTCTTCGATAAATGGACTATCCAACACAAAAATATTTTTTCAGATCGAACCAGTAGTTCCTGAGATTAGCGCGTTCAAACAAACAAACAAACTCTTCAGCTTTATAATATTAGTATTGATTAGCTGTTAGGTGTGATGTTTACGGCCATTAATTATTGTTTTTATTTTAGTAAACTTTTTCTTGAATTAGAGAATTATTTATTTATTTATTGCACAATGTACACATACATAGTTATAGGCTAGGCTTAAACTAGTCAGTACATGACCCTGTTAGGGCACAGCAAGATTACTTAAAAACACGTTTTATTCCTCGAAAAATTATGTTCAAAGATTATACAGAGTGTAACTGTAACCATGAATTCAAAACATGAGCCTAACATAGAAAATGTTCGTCGAATAGTGCAAAAAAAAAAGTGACCTACGCGGTCGGTTTGAAACAGCAATGTTTTAAATGAAAACTTCTTTAGGCGCGTTGGTCATTTTTTGAGATGGGAAAATCTATTGAACTCGCGCCACTCTGTTACCGTAACCGACACCGCTTCGGATGTGGTCGGCTTTCCTCGGGATGTACTCGGTTTTAATGTATAACCGATATGTCAGTGAGTGATGGTAAAGTATTCTGTTTGTGTTTTGTTTTCCCTTTGTCGGCACTCCTGTAGTGCCACTTTTTTTTAATAACCGACGATAAATTTCAACGCACGGGGTTTCAGAAACATGTACTAAATCAATGGTAACAGCAGGGTAATTGCGTAACACACTATCAGTAGCAATGGGTTTCATTTTGACAGTTCAAAAACATTCAATGCGTTAATGACGTAGAGCAGACATATTTTTCGAACATAGGTAGCAATGGATTAGCAATATCCTTCAAAATTATTTAGATTCAGATTGATAGTGTTTTACGCAAATAGGGTGCAGGTTGCGCTTCGATGTCTATGCCACCCTGTACAGTCAACAGCACTAATATGTCAACACTTGACAACTTTCAATAGCGATATTTCATGAAATAACGAATGCAACGTTGAAATACGACACGTTACACAAACCTATGGGTTCGAAAATACTTTGTTCGTAATAACATAAAATTTCATTCAAAACTGAAGGAGAAAATCGACTTTGAATAAAGTCATGTGTATACATACTTATGCTCGTGTCTGTACACTTACTTGTAACTTTGCACTTCTAAGTTTCCGCTTAACCATAATCAAATCAGCCTATAATGTTCCCACTGCTGGGACACAGGCCTCCTCTCAATGAGAGGGAGTGGGCCGTAATCCACCACGCGGGCCCAGTGCGGGTTGGTGGATGTCACATGTCTTCGAATTTTTGGTTCTAGGACATGCCGGTTTCCTCACGATGTTTTCCTTCACCGTTTTGAGAGCAGTGGTGATGAAATAATTTACACAAAGTAAAGCGCCTGTCTGGGTTCGAACCTACAACTCGTAAGTCATGTCTGTGACCACTGGGCCACCACTGCTCGCTCAAGTTTCCGCTTGAAGTTAATTAAAGAAAAGCTTAAAATAATTAAGCTTCTGATGCAACAATAATCCTAAGACTCAGCACGATACAGCACCATTAGTACCTACTTTCAAGTTCGTACATTTACTAGTTTTGCTCAAGGCTTTTACTGAAAACGGAAAACGGATTTATGAGACAACAAAGTGCATTTCCACTCTTTATTTTTTACTGAGACACAATGCACGTAAAACTCTGTTATTCTTTCAAATAGGGCATGAGTTTATAAATACTTTTGTTAAATTAAACATCGTACTGTAAGTGTCTAAACACTCTAGGCCGAAGGTACGCGACCGAAGTTTGGCATGATTACGCCAGAATGCTATTTGAATTATTGACACATTATGCCGAAATTACGTTGCGTTAAATAGTATTGCAGGCGTAATCATTGCCGGACGGCGCGTACGTGTTCCACGCGCGCCTCAAAGAGATGTCAGCATCGAGGAGGGGCCCCATAGGGCCGAAGCCTGCCGGGTCAGCGGGATTGTCCGAAAGGGTTACCGCTGGCCCGGAACATAAAGGGCTAAGGAAGGAACACGGGTGGGTTTTAGTCAGTAAGAGTCTGACACTCCCTTCCGCTCCACCCAGAGCGGGAGGGGTCATTTGATGATTTCCCATCTGCAAAAAAAAAAAAAAAAAAGGCGTAGTCATGCCGAACTTCGGTCGCGGACCTTCGGCATAGTGGTATGTAGACACTAATAGTTAGTGCCTCCATAATTTGTCCAATGTTAAACATTGTCACTTCCCACATAGCGGTTCAAGGATTTTTTTTTATGTACTGCATGATTCATATGAAATTATTTTCAGTAAAATTCTGAGAAATCTGTGTAAGCCTGCGTAATTAGCTGACGGGAAAAGATCGATCATTTTAAATTCGTAGGTGGATGACGTGCTTAAACAATGAATGACTTGAAAAAAAATCACCATATTTTAAGATAATACCTATTACTGTGTGATGTATGTCTTCGTGTGACATACCTTTTATGAAAACATATTATTAAAAACGTTGCAGGCCGAAAATCTGTCGCAAGTCTCGGGATATCGGTAACATCGAGTGGAAGGTCACGAGACAATCACAGTATAGAATATTGACATTCAGACACATCTGATTACTTCAGAACCCAAACCCAATCAGAAAAAGAATTGCAGAATTGTAACTTGTAGTAATTTTTGTCAAAATACCAAAGTCTAGGAGATTTATTCTGAAAAATCAGCTTCGAGAAGATACGAATATTATATCTCTGAATGTACCATACCTGCTGGTCTTTGGAGGATGACCTACAGAAGACCGCGGAGAAGACCAGCGGGGCAATTGCGTAACATATTTCAATCGGAACCGGTTTCATTTTGACAGTTCAACAACATTCATTCCGTTATTTATGTGCTGAGCAGACGAATTTTTTGAACTTATGAAGCAATGGATTAGCAATTTGCTTCAAAATGATTCAGATTCCGATTGATAGTGTGCTACGAAGTAGGGTGCTGGATGAGACTCGCGCAAACCAGGGAAGCATGGCATAAAAGGGAGGAAGACTATACAATCTGTCAAATTTCTTTAATAGATTTTCAACTTTATCGCTAAAGCAAAAGGTTCAAAGTTGATTGGGAAAATTTGACAGTTTCGGGTAGCTTGATGTGCCGGCGTCTGTTACTGCTGTAATTCATTCCTGAAATCCGGCTCTTGCCTCATGACCTTTGTAGTACTTTGTTATAGTTATAATAGAAGTCAATCGTTTGGGCATACTACCTATTGGCTGCGATGCGGAGAAATGCATTGATTTTTCAGCTTACCTGTATTTTTAGGATGATTATTCATTGAGGAATATCGGGATAAAAAGTAGCCTATATGTTAATACAGGGTGTCAGCTACCTCCATATCAAATTTTATCAAAATTGGTCAAGCCGTTTGAGCGTGAAGAAGTAACAAAAATATAAACACACACACACACTTACAAACTTTCGCCTTTATAATATTAGTGTGATTTACACGAGTATTTAAAAATTCCCGTGCGTTAGTCTCGCAAGAACTCGAAAACGGCTTGAGCGATTGTGATGAAACTTTGGTAAGATGTTGTATGCGCGCTGGAGAAGATTACTGATAATAAAAATATATGAAAAAAGCATTGCAAATTTGCAACGCACGCCGCATGTTTATAATAAAATACTGTATGCAATTTCTAATCTGTAACTCTCCCACAGGTATCAATGGTTCGAAGAGCTGAACCTCCGTTGGTATGCCTTACCAGCCGTCGCCAACATGCGTTTCGACTGCGGTGGCATCGAGTTCACTGCCAACGCCTTCAACGGTTGGTACATGAGCACCGAGATCGGCTGCAGGAACTTCTGCGATACTAACCGACTTAATATGCTGGAGGTAAGACTAAAATGCCCTTTTTTTTTGTGGATGGGAAATCATCAAATGACACCTCCCGCTCAAGACGCGGAAGGGAGTGTCAGACTCTTACTGACTAAAACCCACCCGTGTTCCTTCCTTAGCCCTTTATGTTCCGGGCCAGCGGTAACCCTTTCGGACAATCCCGCTGTCCATCGTAAATCACTTCACACTTCATTTCACACTTCTTGTTCTTGACATAGCCTAAAAAATGCCCTTAAATATGATGTTTCTATAATCAATTCCACTGCTGCGCTTAAGCCTCTTTCAAATTGCGCTACAACACTGCATTTCCCGCTTTCCAAATACCTACTACAGTCTGTCCTAGTCGATATTGTCATTCGAGGTTGCTATTCTGACAAGCTGGGAAAACTTAAAAAACTGGCCAAGTGCGAGTAGGACTCGCACACGAAGGGTTCCGTACCACTAGGAAAAATCACCAAAAAAAACACGTTTGTTGTGTGGGAGCCCCCCTTAAATATTTATTTTATTTTGTTTCTAGTATTTGTTGTTATAGCGGCAACAGAAATACATAATTTGTGAAAATTTCAACTGTCTAGCTACCGCGGTTCTTGAGATACAGCCTGGTGACAGACAGACGGACGGACGGACAGACAGCGAAGTCTTAGCAATAGGATCCCGTTTTTACCATTTGGGTACGGAACCCTAAAAATATACTTTATTTCATTTCTAGTAGCTATAAGCAATTTGCTTCCGTAATGACACATTAAAAGTATTACAATGATAAATTAGATTAAAAATCTAACAAAATATAATAGTTTTTCAAAAAGTACTTTTTAAGAACAAATCTCTCTTTGAAAGTAGCAGTTAGGTACATCTCGAGGGACTGACTTGCTACTAGACGCTAGTAATATATTATGTCAATGCTACTAGAGTTTAGTGCAGGAAAGCTTGGAACATGAGATTTTACCGGTTTGCAAACACGATTAATCTTTAAATGAAGTATCCACCACCCGACTCCCGGCCACCGTAGGCGCGGGCCTGCGGGCGGAGAGTAATGGGTAGCTCACTGTCCGATCAGGCCCAGGCCCGTGCCGGACGGTGCGTACGTGTTCCACGCGCGCCTCACAGAGATGTCAGCATCGATGAGGGGCCCCCTTAGGGCCGAAGCCCGCCGGGTCAGCGGGAATGTCCGAAAGGGTTACCGCTGGCCCGGAACATAAAGGGCTAAGGAAGGAACATGGATGGGTTTTAGTCAGTAAAAGTCTGACACTCCCTTTCGCTCCACCCAGACCGGGAGGAATTTGATGAATTCCCATCCACAAAAAAAAAAAGTATTAATAGACCTACATAACTCACGTCTTAAAATTGGTAACACAATAGAAATCATGTGTGATTCCCTACTAACGTCATAACAATTCCGTCATCACAGGCAAACATTCCATAACAATTTCCACGAAACATTGATGTTAATCAAACTAAAAATAACTTATTAACAAGCCACCGAACTTTAACAATATCTAGCGCAATGAATCATACTGTAAAACAATTGTACACGAGATTTCCGTTGTTTAGCGTTTGTATTAAGGTGGGTGTAGACCAAACGAATGAGAGCAAGATTAGAAGCATTATTTTCTTGATATTTTAGTGTAAACATTAATATTATTCTATTTCCATTTACACTGAACGAGAGACGATTATGTAACAAAGAGAATAGAAGTGATTTTTTATGTTTGTTTGTAATGGATAAACTTAAAATATACTTGACCGATTTAAAAAAACCTTGTCGTATAGAAAACTACATTATCAGCGAGTAACATGGGCTGTATTTTTAGGGTTCCGTACCCAAAGGGTAAAAACGGGACCCTATTACTAAGACTCCATTGTCCGTCTGTCCGTCTGCCACCAGGCTGTATCTCATGAACCGTGATAGCTAGACGGTTGAAATTTTCACATAATTATGATGTATTTCTGTTGCCGCTATAACAACAAATACAAAAAATGGAATACTTAAAATAAATATTTATGGGGGCTTCCATACAACAAACGTGTTTTTTTCGGCGTTTTTGCCTTGTGGTACGGAACCCTTCGTGTGCGAGTCCGATTTGCACTTGGCCAGTTTTTTAGGATATATTGTGGTGTCTTACGACATCCACGCTGTCGAAGTCGCGGGCAGAAGCTAGTCTAGAATACAATTCGTGCAGATATTTGTTCGATCAAATCTCTATAATATTAAAACGCTTTGCACAGACCGCCGTTCCGAAGAGTGAATGAAATTGAACTTGAAAGAACATTGTAGAAAACTGTTCGAGTACTCATTTGCAGTTTTCAACAAACGAGCATACTTAGAACATTCTTTAAACGATCATAGAATCGCCGCGAACAAAGAAGAAGAATTTGATAGTGTGGGCCCACTCATCATCATCTGCCTAGCCTTTTCCCAACCATGTTGGGGTCGGCTTCCAATCTAACCGGATGCAGCTGTATACCAGTATGTTACATGGGGCGTCTGCGTATCTGACCTCCACAACCCAATTACTGGGTAATACGATACCCCTGGATAAGAATGGGGCCGCTACACAGGATAATTTATTAGGTACTAAGTGTGGGGATAGAATATCTTAAGCATTCGCTCGTTCGGTCTAAACCAACCTTTGAAATTTCAAACCGCGAACATTTGCTAGTCGTATGTGGACTGTGGTCGAAACGTTGGTCGGATGATTGACGACTAATTACCGATCAGTCGATCTCGTAATGTTTTGCTTTGGGAATTATGGTCGTACGCTCAAATTAAAGGGTCATAAATGCTTTGATATGGGGTCCGTGGCTAAAGAGGGGCCCGTGGCTAAAGAGGGGCCCGTGGCTAAATAATAACAGCCGCACAGGTCGACGGATCAGGTTAAGTTACGCTTGCCGCGGTTGGTTTGTGGATGTGTGACCATTTTTAGGTTCATACCGTGACTCCTCCGTGCCTTGGAAAGCACGTTAAGCCGTTGCTTGGTCCCGGCTGTCATTCTTGGATCTTTGACAGTCGTTACGGGTAGTCAGAAGCCCGAAAGTCTGACAACCAGTATTACCAAGGGGTATCGTATTACCCAGTACCTGGATTGTGGAGGTCAGATAGGCAGTCGCTCCATGTAAAATACTGGTATTCAGCTGCATCCGGTTAGACTGGAAGCCGACCCCAACATAGTTGGGAAAAGGCTAGGCAGATGATGAAATGCTTTGATATGGCTGTCACTTTATCATTTCCAAATGGATGCCTAAATTACAAATGAAATGTGTAACTATTCCGAGCATGTTTTTGATGAAATGCAGTTGAAATGGCCGAGCAAAGTTTCTTATCATACCTACAAAGTATAGTTTAATTATTAATTTTGGAAGTGATGCTAATTAATTTTTTTTACCCCAGAAAATAGCTCAGAAAATGGGCCTGGACACAAGGACTCCAGTCAATCTTTGGAAAGATAAGGCCTTTGTGGAATGCAACATTGCCGTTCTTCACAGCTTTCAACAGCACAATGCTACCATTGTTGACCATCATACTGCGTCTGAAAGCTTCATCAAACATCTGGATAATGAGAACAGATTGAGGTAAGTAATTATGAACTTTAGATGAGACAAAACAAAACACATTTTCTGTCACAGGGAATTAGATGATGTCATTCAGCAAGTGCCTATTTAAGGACCGAAAATCAACTAACAATTACAGTCACTATTACATAGCGAAAGATTTCAATTAAAATTCTTGACGTAATTAAAATACTTGACATCATTAAAATCTTCTGTTAATGGTAGTTAATTTTCTGGTTGTAGAACAAGCTACTATCAACATCTGCCAAACAATGTAGGTCTAGGTACAGTTGATTACAAAAATCATTGCTCAAATCAATTAAACAGTAGGTACTTTTAATAATCCACTTTATGGATGACTCGTAATATCAAATTCTTTTTTCTTAAAACAAAAAAAAATAATGACATCAAAACAAAATGCAACATTATCTATGTCAGACATAAAGCCGATAATTGATTGATTAACAACATTTCTTTACCTGTTTATGCGACACGTTGGTTAACCCCTTTCCGGCTTTCGTGGTCGGCCCTGTCCCAAAAGTTACGTAGAATAAATCAGATTAATGTCGTCGTGGACCAAAAGCATCCGGATCTGGCACATTAAAAGTGGACACGTATTTAACGGCAAATATTTCTACAAGCGATCAATGAGTGTGTGAAAAAGACTGACCTTCTTTTAATTGTCATATTTTGTGTGTCATGTCCATTACGATACATTTATTGTAGCGAGGGTGCTAAATGCCGTGCATTGATACTACTTAAGTCACACGTATCGTATACTACATTTTATAGCACGTGTATGTAAGTCACAAATAGGAGTGACTAAAGTGCGGATTTAAGTCATAGAGTGCTATAAATATTATTTGATTTTTGAATTGCTTATTTTGTTTTATTATTGTGCATAATCTAAATCCATGGGGTGTTATGTATGAAAATCATGAAATACTATCACTATTCAACAAACATTCTTGACATAATTAAATGCCGCGAATTGTACAACAAAATCTATTAAAACGTTTCGACATTGCCGCGCCCGCTTGGAGTAAACAGATTGCGGATGAGAAAACTAGACTTAATTACAACCAGACCCGCTTGATCATTAAGCTGTCGACACTAGAGCCTTGCAGATGGACCAGTTAGCTTAGACATGTGGTCAGAAGGACATGTAAACATCAATGTTTTGAACTATCGTGTGATTGTTTGGGTTTGCAGCTTCACTTTACTAGGCGACTGTATCAGTGACGTCATTCCAGACATTTATCAGTGTCTAAGATATTGTAAAATCATCCTCCTTGATACGGTTACAGTTTTTGTGCTAAACGAGGAGGATATCGATAAATGGACTAAGTTTTTGCATCAGTTAAATTCAGGTTAGTGAACGTTGGGTTTAAAATGACGATGCTTGTTGCCTACCAGATTTAGAGGTGACTCAAACCCTTGTTTCTTACAAAAAGCAAAAAGCTTTAAGTAGATTTGCTCTTCAATTATACTATAATTGTATTGTTTAAGTATTCTGAGAATCAATATACTTGCTACAGTGCTAACAACTGATCAAATAAAGCTAGAAATTTTAATTGGGAACCAATTATTCATAGTATGGACTATCGGAAAATAATAGCGTCTTGGTTGTTAGATTTCAACGCGCGTCCAATTAGAGAATTTGTAGGAAATGAAAATTATCGAATGGAGTATCCTGAACAATTCATGTATTTCATTATGAGGTAAGTATACCTACTGTAAAATGATCTCCGATTTGGCCGCAAACGTTAACCAACCTACTAGATCAATGTCGTTGAGAACTCTAATTATTTTTAAAAATCCTACTAGTAAAGACTCGTCCAGACCGTATTTCGGCCACGGCGGCCAATCGCAAAGGAGACTAACCTTCGGCGCGGGACGTATTATAGTGCACAAGTGTGCGCGCAGACACAGATGCACTCCCTCTTCCCTCACTTTCATAGTCCGATGGGACGGCAATCCGTCACGACCGGAGAGAGATCAGGCGCAGGAGCAACGGCTTAAAGTGCTTTCCGAGGCACGGAGGCGCTTGCGACCATGTGAAAGTTTGTGAAGATATTTGGATGTTTGTAACTCAATCACGCGTAAACCGTTGAACAGATTTGGATGAAAATATAAGGCACATAGACCATTTCCTGGATTAACACATAGGATACTTTTTATCCCGATATTCCCACGGGATCCAAACTTACGCGGGTGAAACCGCGGGGCGCTGCTATTATGTAATAAAATGCAATATTTTTTTAATATAATAATTTCAATTAAATTTTGAAACAACGTTTGTAGTTTTTTTTATTGTTGAATCCCGCTCTTGACTTCGATAGTGCCTGATAGAAAGCGATGGATGAGGTCTATGATGGAACGAGCGTGCCCAGGAGATGCCTAAGGCACTGGAACTCCCACGCATAGACGAAACACAGCAGGCTGCTTGACGCCGGAATCAGGTGGGAGGGTGGTCGCAAACCAGGCGGGCGTTAGCCCTACCACCGCAATGGAAGAATTGGCTAGTCAAATAAGGTTTTGGGTGTGACTGTCCAGGATGCGCCGAGCGCTCAGTTCAGTTGAGTAACTGGCGGAACAAACTGCGCTACACGAGGAGGCTTCTTCATGTACAGTCACGAGCATAAGTATGTATGTATACACTTGGCTTTATTCAAAGACGATTTTCTCCTTTAGTTTTGAATGAAATTTTATGTTATTACGAACGAAGTATTTTCGAACCCATAGGTTTGTGTAAAGTGTCGTATTTCAACGTTGCATTAGTTATTTCACGAAAAAATCGACATTGAAAGTTGCCAAGTGTTGACATATTAGTGCTCGTGACTGTATACCAAAAAATTTCTACCGACGATAAACCAACTTACAAAATAATATAAAATCTTAGCGCGAATAAAGTGCTGTCAACTGTCAGCGCCGGTGGCGGAGCAAATTGAAACTAATTTATGGTACTATGTTCAATTAACAGTTGACTATCTCGTAAAGTGATCACAAACGCTAAGTAATTTTGCAGTACCTAACCAGCATACGTTTTGTTGTAAACATAATTAATCAAACTTCTCAAGCGCCATCAAGATCTATAATCGGCGGGATAATTGCGTAAATAAATAAATCTTTATTTCCAGTTTTACAATTCACATTTACCACTTCGTATACCTAACATGATTTTGTCATATAAATTGTAGGTTCATACAGAGTTATAGACCTCGGACACCTACCCTAGGATTAAAAAACTTGTGGAATGGGTGTCAGGGCTCTAAAGTTAACACCACAAATAAAAGTTCAGAATTCCACAGTGGAGGTTCTTTAGACAGAAAATAAAGTTTTTATACAGAAACTAAAATAGACAAAATGGCATGACACAATATTCAACAAGACATTATTTTATGTAATAAATAAATTAAAAAAAATGTTGTTGAGCGGAAACTTTTTCTAACATTATTACCTTTACATTATATCCTTCAAAATGATGCAGATTGTGGTTTAAAGTTTGTTACGTTAGTGTGCCTGGATGTCCAGCACACTACTGAAGTCCTCATGAAAAAAGTTATAAATCACCTATCCAATGAATCATGACATTATTTATACAACCACAATTTATCAGCGTAATACTCGTAAACGTAGGTATACAATATAACTTTGAGTTAGTTCAACGCATAAATCTTCTCAAAACAATTAAATAGAGGTATTTCAATATACAGACGCATATATTCACAGATACACAATCACTCACCCGTGTACTCTCGTTGTTTTTATTATTTTGAAATTAATTCTGCTGTTTATTTTTTAATATATTTTTTACAAGTTCACCATTTTAATGCCACCTAGTTTGGAAGACACTGGTGTTTGTGATGCAATTATTTTTTCATTAGTAAAGACACTAATGGTACAAGTTATTCTATTTTTACTTGCATTTTTTTTTTGTAACCGTAAATGTAGTTTTTCTGATTTTTTATTATTTATTTTTAAATAAATAACAGTTTTAATTACCAAATGTGGGTAACAACTCACCTATCGTAAACAAAAACACAATGTATACAAAGTCATGAGTAAGTGATTTAAATATTTTAAATACAGCGTGTAACAGAAGGAAGCGGTCGTAAATTACCAAATCGTATATTACCAAATTATTTCGTGAGATAATTCAATTTGGGCGTCCTCGGGTAGGTACAGTCAACAAAGGAGTTAAGTATACAGGAGCGTCGGATATTGTTGAAGTTTACTGAGAAACCGATGGATATTCTCAAATAAAATTTTAGTTTACTAATAG
This sequence comes from Oligia fasciuncula, assembly GCA_963082905.1. Taxonomy (NCBI): domain Eukaryota; kingdom Metazoa; phylum Arthropoda; class Insecta; order Lepidoptera; family Noctuidae; genus Oligia; species Oligia fasciuncula. Next base: position 17,739,284 of record OY720393.1, on the reverse strand, counting down.
AAAACAAACAGCTCATTTATTAAATTAAATTTCAGTCCAGAACATCAATCGGTTTCTTAGTAAACTTCAACTATATCCGACGCTCCTGTATACTTAACTCCTTTGTTGACTGTACATGATTACGTTACTCAGTTTACGTGACAATTTCGAGGGTCGTCTGCGGTGCATTAAAATTATTAACATCACGCTGTTTTTCATTCTACCGCGAAATTAGGGAAGATTTTTTCTGAGTACATAAATTATAGATAATATGAGTTTATTTTGTAGGGTTAGCGACTTTGCAAAAATACCTAAGTACTAAATTTTAGGAAAATTTGTGTACTCTCGGGCATTATGGTTGATAAACCTTGCCTAGATGTACTTTCCTATCAGCTCCCTAATTGCGTAACACACGAACAATCTGAATGATTTTGAAGTATAGTGCTATTGTTCGAAACATGTGTATGCTCAACAACGTAAATAACGCAATGAATGTTCTTGAACTGTCAAAATGGAAGCCATTGCTACTGATAATGTGTTAAACAATTTTTTTTATTGCTGAATGGGCCCGCTCTTAACCTTGATCACGCCTGATGGAAATTAGGGGTAATTCTGTTGCGTTATTTTGGTGTTCTTTGCACTTATTAATTTGATCAACGGGGGCTGATCAAATTTATAAGAGCAAAGAAATCCAAAGTGCTCAAAAATCACGCTAAAAATCAGCAGTAACAAGCTAATCTATTGTTATTATTTTTAACCGACTTCTAAAAAGGAGGAGGTTCTCAATTCGGATGTTTATATTTTGTTTTTTTTTTTTATGTATGTTCTAACTACCTCCGTCATATAAAGGCGGATTTGCAAAATTATTTTTTGTTCGAAAGAAGAAATTTAAATGGTCCCATTTAAATTTCGTAAAGATTTGATGATGAGTTTCGGAGACAGACAACGGAACTCTTCAATAAATGCCAGTAAATCAACCGCGATTGCTGCTATCGCATATGTGTGCATTGTTTACGCAATCACACAACATAACATCACGCCTGTATTCTTTAAAGGGGTAAGCAGATGTGTTCAATAGCTTCCTGTCACTGATATTCACATAGCAAGTAGTGTTTTAATGTAAAAAAGTTTTTGCACAATACATTAGCTATAAAACTCGTTGTTGCATAAAACAATCATTATTCTATTAATTGCGGATTAGTACCTATAAGTACCTGTTAATGAAGCAAATTCCCAGCATAGCTAATGTGATTGTGTACGTAGGTGTAACATTATTATTTTAATATAATCAAATGACCAACGACATGTTATGTAAATAACAATACCGGCTTGCACTCGATAGACGATAACTTATTAATGAACTAGATTTTGCCCGCGCGCCTGCACGGAGGTCGGAAATTATCCCACGGTACGTACCTACTACCGGGATAAAAAGTATTATACAAGGTGTTGATTTGCATCCTCATCAAATTTCAGGAGGTTGTCATAAAAGACATTTTAGTATTTTAGTACTTAGTAAAGTAAAAGGCGTTTTTTTGTGTGTGAAAGCACGGTTATAGGGCTAGTAACAGACGGGCCGCGTTTAAATACGGCTGGTAACACTCAATCATTAGCATAATTACGTCCTTGAATTTGACTAGGATGCAAATTAACACCTTGTATGTGGTAATCCAGGTTATAACCCATTTGTGTGCCAAATTTCATCCAAATCGGTTCAGCCGTTTTTGCGTGATAGAGTAAGATACAAACTTTCATATTTTTACTCGTTTAGCACCCCGTCGCATCGCATCGCCTACCCGCGCTATTACTGTGTTTTTCTGACTTTTTTGTTTTTGCTCGGCTCCTAAGTGTATGTTAAGTAGCCAATAGAATGGCAAAATGGCAGCAGAAGTACAATGCAATTTTGAATGAATATTTTGCTCAATAACAGAGATTAAAAAGACTGAAGTGTTAATCGACTTTTGTTGCTGACCGTACATAGACCAAATAGGTTTCCTCCTATTGTATTTGGCGGAAACATGATGATAATGACAAAGGTACTGTCTATATATTTGGTTGTGCGTGACAAAACAATCGTGACTTCTACCTATAACAATTAAAGAGTTACGCATATCAACAGGTCCGGCTGCCCAGCGGATTGGATCTGGATTGTCCCTCCGATGTCGTCATCAATCACTCCTGTGTTCCACCAAGAGATGGCTCTGTACTATTTGAGACCCTCTTACGAATATCAGGTCAGTAGTCTACAAAACAATGAATAAATTGCCATTTATGTACAGCTTTTATAAATGTTTAATAATACTAGGTAAAATTAAATGAAGAGTCGAAACTTAACTTGGCTACCGATTTCAAACCATGATAAAACAAAGTGTTGTTTTGCCCGTTAATTTATTTTGACGGTGTATAATCAAAATTAAACCTAGGCATAAAGACGAGTAATTTATTTTATATCATTATACAATTCATCATCTGCCTAGCCTTGTCCCAACTATGTTGGGGTCGGCTTCCAGTCTAACCGGATGCAGCTGAATACCAGTATTTTACATGGAGCGACTGCCTATCTGACCTCCACAACCCAGTTACTGGGTAAAACTACCTTACCCAGATATCCCTTGGTAAGACTGGTTGTCAGAATTTCAGTCTTCTGACTACCCGTAACGACTGTCAAAGATCTACGAATGACAGCCGGGACCAATGGCTTAACGTGCTTTCCGAGGCACGGAGGAGTCACGATGATATCATTATACAATTAAATTACATTACACTTCGAGTAAAAGAAATATATTTTCAGGATCCCGCATGGAAGACGCATCAGTGGCAGAAATCCAAGCAAGGGGCGGAAAAGCGACCCATCAATAGGAAGTTCCATTTCAAACAAATAGCTCGAGCTGTTAAGTTTACCTCCAAACTGTTCGGACGGGCCCTGTCTAAGAGGATCAAAGCTACTGTCCTTTATGCAACCGAGACAGGCAAATCTGAACAATTTGCGAAGGAACTAGGAGTCATATTTGGACACTCTTTCAATGCTCAAGTAAGTAAACATGCAAGTCATGATATATTTTTTTCTTAACTTTGACATCAATAAAATAAAATAAAGAAGTGCTTGTTCCAAGAACTGCGGTCACTAGTCCTTATGATTTGGTTACGTTTTAGGTACACTGCATGGTTGATTACGATATTACATCCATTGAGCACGAAGCTCTGTTGCTAGTCGTGACATCGACATTTGGTAATGGAGATCCACCTGAAAATGGCGTTGTAAGTTTCAGAATAATACATTAATAATTTAAATGAAAGAAAAAATGGAAACATGATGACATTTTTCTAATAAATGATGTTGTTTAGGCTTTTGGAGAACATCTATTGGAGCTTTTGTATGCTGATGAAGTTGGTGAAGATGGCTCTGGGTAAAATTTAATATTTGGATACTAAACATACCTACGTATAATATGTTGTCCTAGTGACAAAAAATAAAAAGATTTTAATGTAAACAAATATTTACAGGACTCAAATGCTAACACCAAAATCATTTATAAAAGGTAACAGCCAAATGGAACTACAAAAATGGTCCAGTAATCCTAAGAAGCTGAACCGTTTAGAATCATTAAAAGGTGATAAAGACGTTATAATAAATAATAATAAACAACAATATAAAATATTTGCATACATTTGTTATAATAAATTAATATCCATTTACAATTTAACAGGGAGTACCACAGATGCCTGCAGCTATGGATCCACATCCATAGACAGTTTCGGTCCACTGAGCAACGTTCGTTTTGCGGTATTCGCTCTGGGTTCAAGCGCGTACCCGAATTTCTGTAACTTCGGTAAATACGTGGACAAGTTACTGGGTGACCTCGGAGGGGAACGAATCCACGACCTCGCCACCGGTGATGAAATGACCGGCCAAGACCAGGCCTTCCGGAAGTGGGCCTCCGGTGTCTTCAACGTAAGTTGTAAATTACTCGTGACTAATTCATGTCGCTTCTACAATTTGTTGGTCACTGAATTATTGCTATTTGCTAAAATTATAACAGATTTTGTGAGATGATATAACAATCTCCTAAAATTTTTAATATTTACGCAATTAAGTTTTGAGCCTAATAAAAGATCATGTATATTTAGCAAGCAAACAAGAACTTTTTATGTATTAAACACAATTGATGGTGTGTTGCCAATCATAATCTTGTTACAAATAAAATCTATGCTTACTTACATATTAATCTAAACAAATAATCTTCTAAATAGGTATCATGTGAAACCTTCTGTCTGGATGATGAAGAAACATTACAAGAAGCCAAGAGAGCCCTCGGTACAGTAGCTCTCAGTGAAGAGACTGTGCGCTTTGCCCTGCCAGAAGTTCGACCACCAACTCTTCAAGATGCTTTAAAATCAGCTTTGAACAAAAAGTTCATACAATGCATCGTGAAAGCTAACAAAGACTTGGGCGATGGATTATCTGAAAGATCTACCATATTCGTTGATATGGAACCAAAGGTAACAAATCTAATAATTTCTCATTCCGATGTATTGAGTCAAACAGCAAATATTTGAATTACAATCATACGTTTGCAGGAAGAGTTTAAATATGATCCAGGAGATCATGTAGGAATAATTGCGTGTAATCGCAAAGAACTGGTAGATAGCATACTGGTTAGACTGAAGGATGTTGATGATTATGACCGGCCTTTACAACTGCAACTTATGAAGGAAGCACATACATCATGCGGTAAGAAAGTAAAACTAGCATAAAATAATAATGTTGATTATTTATAAGAAAATCTAGTGATATGGGAAATTCGGTACAGGTCCAGTAAAATCTTGGGAGCGACATGAGAGACTCCCAGTCATGAGCGTGCGAGAGCTGTTCACACGCTTCTTAGACATCACGACACCGCCTACCACTATCTTACTCCAATACTTAGCAACCACCTGCGAAAATGAAGACGAACGCAAGCAACTTAACTCTCTTGCTACCGTAAGTATTAAAAATAAACACACTGATGCAATTTTTTTAAAGAACGTCAATAATTTATCGTGAATACAATATTTTCTGTAGGAGCCCGGAGCCTACGAAGACTGGCGCCATTTCTATTTCCCAACTGTATCTGAAGTACTGGAACAATTTTCGTCAACCAGACCGAGCGCGTCTTTACTCGCTGCACTCCTCTCACCTTTGCAGCCGAGATTCTACTCAATCTCGTCATCTCCTATAGCTCACCCAAAACGTCTTCATCTGACCGTTGCCGTCGTCCAATACCGAACTCAAGGTTAGTTATACGTAAAACATAACTTTAACCTCTACTGTAAACAATAATAGTCTCATAGTTTATTACTGATCATTCCCGAACATACACTGACATCGCTGATTCCATTAAAATCCAGTTATGATCTAATTTTAAGTTAAACGACGTTCGCTCCAAACAATCTGATAGATGAGTCGACTGTGTAGTAGCGACATCACAAAGGTTATTCAACGTTATAATTTTATGATTTTCTATTTATGATGTGGTTAGTTGTATTAAAACAATGATATCATATTCATACAGATGGCAAAGGACCTCTCCATTATGGTGTTTGCTCAAATTATCTCATGGATCGTAAGCCTGGCGATGAAGTTTATCTCTTCATGAGAAGGTATTTGGAAGTTTATTCATGTTTTTAATAATAATTTATTGTAGTCAACATGCATTATTATAACTTAAATTTTATTTTCTAGCGCTCCAAACTTTCACCTTCCTCAGGACTTGTCAGTTCCCCTGATACTAATAGGCCCCGGAACTGGTATTGCTCCATTCCGTGGTTTCTGGCATCACCGCCGAGCTCAACTCAATGCTAGTAAGCGCCCAACTGCTGGACCAGTCTGGCTGTTCTTTGGATGTCGGACTCACAGTATGGACTTGTATCGCGAAGAAAAGCAGCAAGCCTTGAAGGATAACGTTCTTACCAAAGTATTCCTGGCGTTGTCTAGGGAGAAGAATATTCCTAAGGTAATTTTGATGGTAAAAACTTTAATACAGTATGCAGCGAAAACAGAATTGGGGTATTTATGTACTCTTGGTTTCTTACAGATGTACGTCCAAGACTTAGCAGAACAAGAAGGACCCGAGATTCAAGATTTGTTAGTAAATAAAGGAGCTCACTTCTACGTCTGCGGTGACTGTAAAATGGCTGAAGACGTACACCAGAAGCTTAAAGGCATTATTAAGAAACACGGCGATATGACTGATGAACAAGTGCAGAACTTCATGTATATGCTCAAGGTTTGTAAACATACTATTATTTGTATCGAGACAATTATCTACAGCATACTTGCAATTGTTATCAATTTCCTCGTAGTTATTCCGATTATGTACCTATTATCCATATAATATAACAACTATTTTCCTTTTATCTTAATTACAAGTCATGATGAGCCCGAAGGGATTTCTTACGTGCAAAAATGACTAATTTGCAGACAAACTTTCACCCATCATGAATTTTCAAAGATCACTTTCTTTATTAAAGTAATTCTTGCGCGAAATTTTATTCGGTTTGTATTTCAAAATTGGTTTAGGCTGTGCGTCGCCTGTCAGTAATCTATTGAATTTTTTTTTTAAGGAAATTTTTCTCTGCCAACAGTTATGACGTAATCTGATGCAGCTCTATTATCACTCTTGGAAATTTGCATTATTTTCAACATGATTTATGTTATCATTACATAGGAGGAGAATCGATATCACGAGGACATCTTTGGCATCACGTTGCGCACCGCTGAAGTACACTCCGCGTCCCGAGAGACAGCTCGCAGGAACCGCTTCGCCGCGCAACCATGACGCCGGTCCTCACGCTTTCACCCCAACTCTTCCACGCTCACCTAGCCTAACAAGCTTCGCAAACCTAACAACTCCTACATTATAACTCGATCTCACCAATAAACGAATCAAGTGCTTCATTCTTTTTCAACGTCATTGTCAATCTAAATTCTAACATTTTTTAGCAGCGTCAATTTATGTTGCTGATATTTATGGTTCAAATGAGTCAATTACTCTACTTTAGCTTTTGTCAAGCATAAGAATTTATTTGGGCCAGTCGGCCACAGACATAGGTTGTGCGTGTAATGGGTCTTGAATTTATTGTACATAGTCTTCAAAAGCTACTTCAGAGTTACATTCCATATTCAGTACTATTATTTTTGGATGCTCATGTTCGGAGGCAGCTGAAATGCTTATATTTATAAAATTATTTTTAATGAATTCCAAGCAGGGTGATTTAATATTTAATAACGCACAAAACGCATTACCATCTGTATGTTACACTTTAAATGCTTCATTAATCGTTGAATTGTGTCGATTGACTTCGAAACATTTCAGAATTATAAGAATTTACCAATTACATAGTATTTAGAGATGTCATTTTATTCCATTTAATATTAATAATATAAAACTATAATGACTTTCATTGACGTCATAAAATAAAATATTGTCCACTTGTTGCTAACAAAATTTTAAAACATATTTTGTTAGTAACATATTTTGAGTACTTATCATATAAAATTTTAATTAGTCTAGTTAGTCGGTAAATATTTTCAAAATTTGTTTTCCTTGACAAATCTCCATTACAACAACAATATTCCACGTTGTAATGCCTTTATTGCCAAATATTGTACAGACTGTGGTATAGTTATTTTATGCTATCAATGTAAATAAACGTATTTTAAGTTTTAATGTAATCGTCAATGTTTTAGATTTAAAATTTATCTTTTACCTGAAATTATTTAGAGAAATTATCTAAAGTATAATTATTTTGTTTAAGAATTTTATCAATATTATCTACCAAACGACCATGTTTAATGCATATAGTACCTACCTATATTAACTAAATATTAAATATGAGCAGCTATATTAATAATGTTTATTCAAATGTATTTTATCCATTGTCCTTTATATTTGACTAATAGATGTGAGTGTTGAATTTGTGATCCTTAAACTAGTCCTAAGAAATGTATTCATATTTTCTATTATTCATATTCTGAGAATTTAATATACACAAAAAAAAAATCTTTTCTGATGTTACCTAATATTTCTATATTAAAATAGCATATATAAAATGTAATAACTGTCTTTGCCAGATATTTACAAATTACGGATTTCATATCTTCTAAATTTAATCGAATGCACATTTGAGACTTATAACATTGTTGTACTATCAAGTTCATATCACGCAAAATATTATTGTACCGCACTATTTCATCTATTAACGAAAACTGTTCGGAAATGTTAAACGAAGAAAATTATATTATAATTATGATTGATTACGAAATATTTGTCTGTTATTGGTCAAATAAAGTTCCTTCGTATTCGAAAATGCTTTGGGTTTTTTTTTATTTCTTACCTACTCTACTATATTATTGTGATTTAGCACAAGATTCTTCAAAGGCAATACCGAGTCGAATATCAAAGATCTATATTCCTTTTGTGTTGTTCACATTTCTACCCCAAACCTCTTATTACCACTAAACATTGTAGGTAAGTAGATACCTATACAATAGATTTCTATAAATTCCATTAAGGCTCCTTCAAACAGGCGCGACACGCGATTTCACGCTTCAGGAAATCACAAAGGTCTAAATCATAAAATATTATGATTTGAAGACACAATACAGAACAATAGATGTAGACAGGACAGAAAATAGAATGTGAAATATTGGTGATAGTTTAAAAAGTGAACGGAATAGCATACAAATACCTATCTATATACAAATTAATTCGTACTGCTAACTTTGATAATATCAGTAACTGCTTTTGATGAGATTTGCGATAAAAGACACAAGAATAACCTGTTCTAATTTTATGATCTTGAAATTGTGGAAGCCTTTTACCTGCCTAAGAGCATTTCATACAGAGTGGCCCCCACATTGACGCGCAACTGTTACTAAGGATTCAGTACATGATTCTGGACAAAACATGTCTACGCCGCGAATCTAGAATCACGTGTTAAATTCATGGTCAGTTGGCACGTCGGGGATGCCACCCTGTATTTCAGGATACGTGACGTACATAGTCGAGTACCTTCTTTAGAGTTTGTGAAAGAAATTATTAATTTTTAGGGTTCCGTACCTCAAAAGGTAGGTAGGAATGTAGGTTCACTTTGTTGTCCGTCCTTCCGCCCGTCCGTCTGTCTGTCAAGACCCTTTATCTCGGGAACGCGTAGAGGCATCGAGTTGAAATTAAAACCATATACTCAACTCTACAGCCCTTTGAAGCTGTGATAAAATCAAACACCTAAGTTTACGTAAAAAAAAGATACTGCCGTTTTTGAACATATATTTCGACACTCTCAAGGGAATCAAAATTTATAGGGTACTTCCCGTTGACCTAGAATCATGAAATTTAGCAAGAAGCGAGATCATGTAGCACAAGTAAAGGAAAAAATTTGTAGGTGTAAAGGACATGGCCGGATCCTGCCCTCAGAATCAATCAGAATACATAAATGTACAGCAATTATTAATATATGAAAATTACTTTTTAAATATACTAAAATTAATCGAAACAATTACATTTCTCTAGAACAGGCGACAAAAAATGGCAAATAATATGCGTGTTAATTGATTTTTTGTGGTTTTAGTAATGCAATACAAATTGCATATGCGTTTGGATACATGCATAAGACAAACACTGTATCTATCTGTAGCACGCTTGAAGCTCAGACTAAAATAAAAAAACACCCACGGCTGCTCGAATCGAATCGTATTGCTAAAGTAAGACCTTTAGAAGTCAACGTTTTCACGATTATCGCAGTTATCATTTTTGTTTAGAGCTACCGTGGCCCGTGCCATGATATTGATCACGTTACGCATTATGAATCGACAATCATATAAAAGAGTGTGTATCCGAACGTCATAGTTATTTTCTTTACATCTGTCACCTGTCACTCAGTGCCCTGTGCTCTGTGTAGTTTTTCCGTATATAAAAAGTACTCACAGAGTACTTTGATAAGACTAGTAAAAAGTACTCTTTGTTGTAGTTTTGCGCTATCGTTTAACGGACTTTCGTTTACGCTTCTAACGCGATAACGTTAATATTCTGCTGTGCATATTGAACTTGTTTGTTCACGATTTGGATTCTGACGCTCATGATGTCAAGGTGCCTGAATTGTAGTGTGGCCACTAATCGAATGCGAAGGCATATTGTAACAACTCTAACGCCGCATTTAGGCCTCGGTCTCGAAGTCAGCGATTGCGGGGCGGGGGCGGCGGCGGAGGCGGCGGCGGCGCGGGTAGCGGCGGCGGCGCGGGTAGCGGCGCGGCAACGCAGACCCGGTCTCGAAGCCAGCTGGCAGATCGCGCGGCGCTAGAGCGGCGTAGTGTTGTGTTATGCGAAATTAGTGTCTTTGTTCGCGAACGAAATGAATATACACAGACAGGTTGAAGAACTAGAAGAAATGAAGCTGTCCGGAATGCCCGAACCAGCTCCACTTCCACCAATTGTTAATCCTACTGTCGCACATGAACCTCCACCACCAGCTGATAACCCTGCTGATGATAACCCTATTGAATTTTTTCTTAAAATGTGTGTAAAACAAGTAGCTACTTATACATTTTAAAAGAAAATGTCTATCGTACCTTCTTAATTAGATACTTAAATAAAAATTCAAGTGCTATTTTACTGTTTTATTGTCTATCGAATTGTATATTTTTTGCCAAGTCGCTATGAGGAAGTCATATTAATATCCAGAAATATCCCAAGCCAGTTACTGGGTAATACGATACCCCTTGGTAAGGCCTCATTTACGGAGACGCGGGTCTTCGCGCGTCGCGTTGTGCGGCGCGGCCCGCACTGAATTCAAACATATGGCATTGTATGAGTGCGGCGATTTTAGACGCGTTTGCTTGAAAGGAGCGTTTTTTGCAGCCGAGCCCGCGGCTGGCACCGCCGCGTCTCACGCGGCGTTTATCGCGGCGGCGCACGCAGCGGCAATTCTCGATGAAGCGATGCCCGCGGCGGAATCTTCTGCCAGTCATATTTGGAAATTGCAGAACGCAGACGTAGTCACGTGTTGCAAGTTGCGACACGTGCGCTCCCACATTCCGCTAACCTAAAACTGGTCGGTTTGATTGAGTATACCGCGTGCGCCGCAGCGTTGCCCGCCGCGTGCTTGGCTACACGCTTGAGAATACGCCGCGGGCGCAGTGGCGGGCACCGCCATGCTTCCCGCCCTGTATCTCTATGAACAACGTCTTATATAGCCATACGTTTGTGTTTACGCGTGCGATGATAAGTGCCACTTGACGCGCCGCCCGCCGCTCCGTAAACAGAAACTTTGTACGACGCGCCACGAGACGCCACGCCGCACGCGACGCTCGACGCCCCGCGTCTCCGTAAATGAGGCCTTAGACTGGTTGTTGGACTTTCGGGCTTCTGACTACCCTACATCAATGATTACTAATAAGTTTTACTTAGTATTTTCATTTTCGGCTCTTTCTTCACTAGCTGACACGACGCGTAAAATGTATGGAACACCGACATTTAGTGTATTCCATACATTTTTATAGAATTAGATATTTACTGATACCGATGTGAATAAATGTCACGACAACTAGTGAAGAAACGGCCTTTAAAACCATTGATAATATTGCATTTCTCGTATTGTTTCGTCTATAAAACTCAGAATGATTGCTATTCAAAATGTCTAGGCACTTTTTTTGTATCCTATCTATAGTATCTCTCGCTTCTTCTCTGATCATAAAACTTAAACTATTGTAAAGACATACCTGTAAGCTTTAATATGACGTACTGTATGTCAGTGTACATGAATATTTTTTGTTAGGGCACAACTCTCTACAAATTCCGGCCATGTCCTTTCTTGCTCACTCTTCTCCATAGAGATTTAGGTTTTGGAATCGGGAAGTAACTTCATCTATCTGACTATCTGACCGACTCTTTGACAATTCAAAAGTACCTGTTAATTGAACTAAATGTTATGAGTTTTGAGTAAAATAATTTAATATTTCCTAATAATGACGGTTAAGTTTACGAGTAGGTATAATGTTTGGCACTTGAAACTTTTACTGATAATTACTTACTGACAAGCAATCTACGCTTAATTATAATGCATGATGAATTGAAAAAAAATATATAAATGTTAAGAAATTAATGTTAAGAATGTTAAATGTTTAGTATTGTTTGATTATTAAAATATGATCTATAAAATAAATAAATACCTACAGATTTATTAAAAGAAACCATATTAAAAAAGTTTAAGAGTCTTAAAGTAGCAATACAATTTTGCCGAATTCGTTGAACCACAAACTAAGCGCTGCATGTATCTTGTGGCTAGATTGATGATCCTTGGGAACTCCTGGCTGTAACTATACGAAGACGATTTAAGTGACACTATGTATTTTGACAAAATACATAATTATTACGAACCTACTTGAGTAATTAATCATGAACTGCTTTTGCTATTCCACTTGTGAAAATTTAGAAGTTGGTCACAAAAATGAATGGTCCCTTATATCGTTTGTCGAAACGTACCATCAAGAACTATGGTTGTACCAAGGCGAGTGCAGGCAGGCTAACGAGACACTTACCGTGATTGACGAACGCCTCACAAAACAGGTCTCCGACTAACTAAACAACAGCTGCATAACATAGATCCATAGATATCCGTGCATAGGTCCAATGTGTGTCATAGCCAGCTACCCATCGTAAGATTGTCAGTAACACCCAGGCGTTGCTGGCCTTCCATAAGGAGCTGGGGTGGATCGAATGACTGATTTTACCACCCGTACACAAAATACGCACTTGGATGTGGAGTTGCAGACACCAGCCCGCCTTACTGCTTATCATCATCCATACGGCTTCACCCACATCTTGGCATATGCCTCTCTTTGCTTCTGCCAATCCCCCGTTCCTGTACCAGGCAGATTCAGGTTTTGCCTGCGATGACAACAATATCGTCCGCCCATCTCACCGCCGGATGACCGACATCTCGACTTCCGGTGCTTACTACCTACTACTATAACGTTTGTCACAATACTGGTAACCGCATTACAATAGGGACATAACCCTGAGCTGAAATAAACCGGAAATTTTAGAATGTGTGACGTGTCATAGCTTTCGTCAACTGTGACAGTTAGATGACATATTCGTGGAACTAAACTCGGATATGTTAGAACTTATCTGAGGGAGAATCTAGTTCTACTAAGAATGTGCGTAGTACCTTTTTAAATGAAATGTCAGTTCAATACCAGTCGTATGACAAGTTTTTTTTCGTTAAACTCGGATGCTTTTTTAACCATTAATTTTGTAAAATTATTGCTTGATCTGGAGCAGGTCGCTTGCTGCTTGAGTTTGAGCGGCCCGCGACTTAATAGGAAAAGTTTTGTTATTGGATGTTTTTTGACTATTATGGTTGATGCGCCTTTGCCATTTGAATGGAATTGCATTGATGCCACGTTGCATGGCAATGCTGATTCTTTGGCCAAAAAAAGCCCTCTAGTCACGTCACGTCACGTCTGGTAATTTCGATAATAGCCCGCTCGATATAATCTATATCAAAATTACCTTTCGTCAACTTTAGGTTCCGTTGTACCGTATGCACCATAGACCTGCACCATCAATGGTGCAGAGGAGACTAATTAGTTTCGTTTGCACCATTGCGGTTTCGTTTGCACCATTCTCAATGGTGCAGATGAGACCATAGTACAAATGCAGTTTCATTTGCACCATCAATGGTGCAAACGAAATTTATTAGTCTCATCTGCACCATTGATGGTGCAGGTCAATGGTGCATACGGTACAACGGGCTTTAGGTATCTTCAATAATAAAAAAAGGAACTTATTATGAATCCGTTCCTTCAAACAATAATAAAGCACAAGGAAAATAATATGACTAAATATAATCATTATCTCTCCACTTGAGTGTAAGAGCTTTTCGATGTGATTATCATGATGTTTGATAACAATAACATGACACACATATAAAGATAATATACGATGAGTAGATTATGAATCATTGTTGGATCTATACTAATAAAATCCATTTTACTATTATTTAACAAAAAAAAATGCAAATTGATAGTCTGAGAGCAATTCTGAGAAAAATATTAGATAAGACATACACGCCCTCTGTCAATGTGTTGGTAAACATTTGTGAAACTTTCACAAAAAATGTGAAACAAGATGGCGACGTTAGTTTCGATTTTGACGTCTTGCCAAAAGCCAAAACATCCTTTTGCCGTTTTACGCTAATTGAAATTACTGTCTGCCAGGATAATTAATAAAAGGATGAGATATATTGGAAAAAAATGCAAGGCTTTTAAATAGTAACCACTATTTCGCCTGCAAAAGTCGAAAATGCAGTAACGAAATCTTTTTGCAGTACTGCCCAAAAAAGGAAGATAGTTTCACGGTTCATGTAAGTATTATTTATTCAGCAAGGCATACCAACGACACATAGTAACAATACATAGGTAATCACGAGTCTTCAGTACCTACTGTGTAAATACATCTCTTAAGCACAACATTCTTATTAAAAGCTCAACAATTATTACTGAAAACCAGCGTTGGGGCTCTTCTCCAGGTTTCGCATAGGGTCTTAGCATTATGCTGAGCGTTAGCCGTTTTGCGTTTGTGTGACGCATGTTTTCCCAAAACTTTTTTTTTTGTGTTTATTTTCTTTTTCGGCGACATGTTTATCGCAAATAAACGTATTTTATTTATTTCTTCTTCGATATTTTTTTTAAGCCATTACAATATTAGCAATATTAATGTGATTTTCTAGAACGGGTCCGTAGAAGGGGTCCGTGGCTAAATAATAACAGCCGCACAGGTCCATCAATCAGGTTAAGCTACGCTTGTCGCGGTTGGTCTGTGGATGGGTGACCATCTTTACATACCGAGACCCCTCCGCGCCTCGGAAAGCACGTTAACCCGTTGGTCCCGGCTGTCATTCGTGGATCTTTGACAGTCGTTACGGGTAGTCAGAGCCCGAAAGTCTGACAACCAGATTCTTACCAAGGGGTATCGTATTACCCAGTAACTGGGTTGTGGAGGTCAGGTAGGATGATGATGAATGTGATTTTCTAGAACAGCAACGTAGGTATTTAGGTTTTAACGTGATTGTGAACGTGAACAAGATAGAATGTCAGGTCCAGCATTCAGAATACTCAGATTCGAGTATGGAAGTTCACAATGTAGGATTCAGTAGTTTGCCTACAGCAATACTACGAATAATTAGCGCCTGTACAAAATTAACTTGAATCACGACGTTTCGAGTTATAAGTGAGATGACTCATAAAGTACTCACAATTCATAAGCAGTACCTACTTAAGTACAGTCACTGGGTTTTGGAGGTCAGATAGGCAGTCACTCCATGGAGAGTACTGGTATATCAGCTGCATCCGGTTAGACTGGAAGCCGCCCCTACATAGTTGGGAAAAGGCTAGACAGATTATGGACTTAAGTACACTCACGAACATTAATATAAATGTAATACTTTTAAACGTGATTTTCTCCTACTGTAGATACTGATTGTAATTTTGTGTTGTATTTTGGAACCCATCCATACTAATATTATAAATTCGAAAGTAACTCTGTCTCTCTGTCTGTCTGTATGTTACCTTTTCATGAATGAACCGCTGAACGTATTTCGATATTATAATTTGATAATATTATAATTTGATAATATTATAATTTGATAATATTATAATTTGACAGAGAGATAGATTGCATCCCGGGGAAGGACATAGGATAGTTTTTATTGAAATACCTCGCGGGCAAAGCCGCGGACGGAAGTTAGTACTAATATGAAATAGGTCTTATCTCAAAGTTGCAATCGTTATCCCACGAGAAACATGACATATCATCACGCCTGTATTTCCCTAAAAACAGTGGCACTCTGGGAGTTCCGACAGAAGTAAAAACAAAACACTGGACATAGGCCTCTCCCAGACGGCACCACAGCACCCTGTCCTCCGCCTTCCGCATCCAGTCTACCCCAACCACCTTCTTTAGGTCGTCCGTCCATCTAGCTGGGGGGCGTCCCACACTACGCTTGCCGATACGCGGTCTCCACTCCAGGACTCGTCTGCTCCACCGGCCATTGGTCCTTCGACAGACATGGCCAGCCCACTGCCACTTCAGTTTGCTTACTCTGCAAGCTATGTCGGTAATACCGGTTCTTTTCCGGATAATTACATTCCTGATTTTATCCTTCAAAGAGACTCCAAGCATTTGTGGACTAGCCCGACCGTCAGTGTCAATTTTGCATGTATGACTTGTACATAATATATTATTATTAAGTGTAAAATTAGTCACTGGCAGGCGCATCATTGAGTACGGTTTAAGGGAGTCACCTCATCTTTCACTTCTATGCGTTGGCGCCATTTACCTGTAATATCCCTGTACCAGGAAGTATAATTAGTTTATATAAGATGATTATTTGGTTATACAGGGTGATTGGAAGATGGGTGCAAAGCTTTAAGGCGAAGATAGTACAGACAATTTAGAACCATTTAAGCCATGGTTGTCTTAGACGAAGTCTTACTACTTTTTTTTACCAATTTATTAAGATTTTTTTCAAAAATTCCTAAAGTTTTAACTAAACTATTTATTTATGGTCAAATTGAACGATAAACGAATTCATTTTTATTGTATTTAATTAAAGTAATGTGTAAGCAATCTAGCAAAACATGTTTTAGGCCTCTGTGTCGTTAGATATTTTTTTTACAGATATTTAAAAATCATAACAAATTTTAAAATTCATAAATACTTTTTGTAAACCTTATTTTAAAAATAACGGAGCGTGCTTTTTTTGTTCAAACCTTTTTGAAAACATGCTTGATAAACGCTCTTTCTTTTGAAGTAACATTTACGCAGATATCTTACAAATTATTGAAATTAGAACCTAAAAACCAATTTATGGGAGAAATTTTAAATTTTAGGCAGTCTAAATAAAACAACATTTGAATTAAATTTATTTATGTTTCATGGTCAAAATGTTGTCCGTGATTCCTAATACAAGCACGGCTCCGTCTTCTCACTTCTGTTGTTGTTATTTTCAACATCGTATCTCCAGCTTCATTGTTTCAAACTCTGAATTCATTCTCTCTGTCAGTTCTTCTCTCGTGTTTATTTCAACATTCGTATACACCAGCTCCTTGGCCCGGCTCCACACGAAAAGTCCAGCAGGGTCAGATCTGGTGAGCGAGCGGGCCAAGGGATGGGTCCATCTCTGCCAATCCAGCTGTCAGGAAAGCAATTATTTAAGTGTTCCCCATGTGTTGTGTGGGTTATGAAAGTTTGTAATGCCCTCCCTAAAAATTTGCTTTCATCCGTCCACAAGATTGATTTCAAATTCAAATGTTCTAGGGAGGGCATTACAAACTTTCATAACCTTCATGAATGGGCCGCCAAAGACAACAATCCACATTTTAAGAAGCAGGTGTCGTTTCAGAGGAAATTCTCTGTCAATGTTTGGGCTGGAGTAATTTGCAGGACGTTGATTGGGCCCCACTTCTTACCGGAGACTTTCAATGTTGAAAATGATTTGCACTTTCTACAAGTGGATTTACCAGAGCTGATAGAGGAAACCGGTGTCCCGATATTCGCAAGAGAAATTACAGTCATATTTCAGCAAGACGGCTGTCCAACGCATTGGATGTTAAATGTAAGGGAACACTTAAATAATTGTTTTCCTGACAGCTGGATGGAGATGGACCCATCCCTTGGCCCGCTCGCTCACCAGATCTGACCCTGCTGGACTTTTTCGTGTGGGGCCGGGCCAAAGAGCTAGTGTATACGAATGTGGAAATAAACACGAGAGAAGAACTGATAGAGAGAATGAATTCAGAGTTTGAAGCAATGAAGCTGAAGATGATGTTGAAAATAACAACAACAGAAGTGAGAAGACGGAGCCGTGCTTGTATTAGAAATCACGGACAACATTTTGAACATGAAACATAAATAAATTAAATTCAAATGTTGTTTTATTTAGTCTGCCAAAAATTTAAAATTTCTCCCTCAAATTGGTTTTTAGGTCCTAATTTCAATAATTTGTAAGATATCCGCGTAAATGTTAGCTCAATAGAAAAAGCGATTATCAAGCATGTTTTCAAAAAGGTTTGAACAAAAAAAGCACGCTCCGTTTTTTTTTAAATAAGGTTTACAAAAAATATTTATGAATTTTAAAATGTTTTATGAACTTTAAATGTCTGTAAAAAAAATGTCTAACGACACAGAGGCCTAAAACATGTTTTGCTAGATTGCTTACACATTACTTTAATTAAATACAATAAAAATGAATTCGTTTATCATTCAATTTGGCCATAAATAAGTAGTTTAGTTAAAACTTTGGGAATTTTCGAAAAAAATCTTAAGAAATTGGTAAAAAAAAAGTGGTAAGACTTCGTCTAAGACAACCATGGCTTAAATGGTTCTGAATTGCCTGTACTATCTTCGCCTTAAAGCTTTGCACCCATCTTCCAATCACCCTGTATTTGAGTTTTCCCTTTAAATATCGAGATTTACCCTTAATAGAATTTTTGATGGAAAAAAAAATTGAAACTTGAACTTGGTTTATAGTACCATACAATAAACATGTTTAAAATAAGAATTATGTTTGGTAATGTTTCTTGTTCTGTTTGTTTTTTAGTTACAATTTAGTGGATTAGTTTTTATTATTGTAACTTTTACTTGCCTACTGGTAAAATAGGGCTGAACCTACTTCCCTATATTATCACCATACCCATATTTGCAAAATAAAATATCTATATAATACCTAATTAATTTTGATCTCCAAACTACGAAAACACACACAATGTGATTGACATAGGAACCTACTAATAAAAAGGTACAGTACCTACTAAGTCCGGGATGTAACTACCATGATCTCATCATGTCCACCTTCGTGCGTCTTTGATTAATTCGCGATAAAATTAGGTAGATTATTGAATTAAATAAAGAACGCTGTATAAAATAACATCACGCCGTTTCCCCGAAAAGTTGGGCAGAGGTGTACCCATACCCATAGTAGACCCATATTTCGCCAGTTTGTAATAGGGGGCGAGCTATCAACACGGTACAAATCCTAATTCCGGGCTGCTACTGAGAAAGGACATTGTAAAAAATGGCCTATGAATCGGCACGTATGAAACCTTTAAAATAATTACTAGTTTTTATTATAATTTACATTACAATTATTACAATATAACGGACACTTCATAATTAAGAAAACATTTTAAAAAGTAATTCAGTTGGGTCTTATTCCCCGGCGTCATTATGTTTTGTATCAATTTGACGTTTTGAACAGGCAAGGGTATTTTAGCTCATTCAGCAAGTCTTTGCGCGCAGCGGAGTGTAATTACAAAACTCAACATCCTCAGCGCTTGATCTATGAATAATCTTTTTAGTTAAAAACAGAATAAAGAGCTTGAAAGCGGTGTGTAAAACGAGCTACATCGACACTGACAGTCGATGATTTGATAGATGACACTTTGACAATTGATAGTAATGACAGTCGGTCTCTGCGTTCCGAGTTGGGAAATAATCGATTTGAGCGTGCTTAAACCCGTACCGAATTAGCGTGAGCGCGATAACGATGTCCCGTGAATCGTCAAAGATGACGTCATGACATGCGCCATCTTGCGACGCCGACCATGCCTTTTAATAATATCACCGTGAGCGCTGTCAAAATTGACAGAGTGTGTGTGTGTAGATGTGTCAGAGTGTGTTTTGTTTTGAGTTGCATCATATCTTTAAATTAAACTAACGTGGCATTTTCGAAATTGTGCTTCTGACTGACAGTCGCCATCTAACCAAAAGCAGAAGAAATGTGGTGTTTACACAAAGAAATACTGTAATAATATCGTTTTGACATTAAGTAAGCACTGTGAGCGCGTTCACGAGCGTTCCGAATTCTTGAATAGCTCGCAGCTGTCATAATCGTAATACTTAGACAAAGAAAAGTATAGACGGCGGGTAGCTCCATTTCATTTCCACAAGAAAAGAATATAGTATTGAGTTATTATAAGTAACAGAAAAGGATAAAGCTATACTATTTCCGTCTCTCAGTGCGTGCCAGTTTTTTCAAGGCAGCTACATAAGTAGCCAATAATAATAATAATAATAATAATAATAATAAGCCCCCCAAACAACCACACGTCCTGATTGACCATCTAATCACGTGGGGGGCGGACACACGAATGAGAAATTACTGGCGTGGCTAACGTGGCTCTGGAAACCCACTTAAAAATGGAGACTCGTTCAAAAAGAAAACGTATAGGACCGCTGCCCGGGGGCGATCGCCGGGGCGCACTTGGAGCTGACGCTGAGTGTCTCAGCATGCGAACCGTCAGCGGTGAGGAGTTGAACAGGCGGGCTCCCACCGACAAAGATGCTACAGCCGATATCATTGACGATGGTGACAGACTGACGGACAGGATAAACACCCCTGTAGAACCGTATAGTCCAAGCACAGTATCATATACACCTTCTAGGCCATCAACACCATCCATATCATCGTCACCTTCCATATCATCATCACCCCCCATTACTAGTTTCAATTCAGTTCAACCCACTTCTACCTTGAATGTTACGCGGGAGGTATCTACCTTCTTACCCGCGTCCACCAAGGCTGGAAAAGCAAGAGTTCGCATGAGATGGAGCAAAGAAGTAAACCTATTCATCATGCGAACTTACCTATACATCACTAAATTAGAGACCGACTTGACTACTTACAGAAAACAACTGCATGAACTTTTTACACGTCAATACCCAGAGATTACCGTTACAGAACAAAGAATTTCAGATCAAAGAAGAATAATAGTTAGAAATAAACTCCTGTCACAAGACATAATAGACCAGTTAAAAGAAGAAGTACGTACACAACTACAAGGAGAATCAGAAAATACTGCGGGCGCAATCACTATCGCATTAACCCAAAACACAACCGCGTGTAATCAACAGGAACAACCGTGCAGTCAAACAGATCCAATCATACAATCTCAACCTATCACACAATCCCAACCATACTTTCAATCACAAGCGTATTCACAAACCACGCATACATCCACGCAAACCGAAAGTATAACCATAATGTTATAAAATGAAATTGAGACCCTGGCCGACATTAATACAAATCAATCAACAGATACACATATTCAAGAAATACACGATAAATTTAAAACAGCCCTCGCTCAATATTCCGGTATGGACCCGGCAGCTCGACCAAGACTACCCAAACTTAGGTACACACCAAAACTATCTCAGCTCATTCATTTATTTAATCAAAAAATTCTCCAACAATATATTAGCGAAGAAACTCACCTAATAGACATTCATACTCTGATATATTGCACAGCGTTAGTAATTTCCGAAGAACTTAATTTTAAAATCACAGAATATACAGGCAATACAAGACAAAGAAATATTAACAAGCCAGCATGGCAGCAGAGGCTTGAAAAAGATATAGAAAAACTTAGAGCAGACTGCGGTAGACTAACTCAGTACATTAACAACAATAGATCAAACAAAGTAGTTAAGAGAGTAGAAGCAATATTTAAAAACATGGCTACCCACACGAGACACGAAAACGACAATAGAAAACCGGAAGAATTCTTGGATACATTGAAACAGAAATTAGCCTTAAAAGTTCACCGGTTGAGAAGATATAAGAAAGCACAAGAACGAAAACATGATAACTCCTTGTTTGCCACAAACGAAAAGAACTTTTACAGAAATTTACAGACAGCACAAACTGACACTAACATACTGACAACCGAAAACAATGTAGAATTACCAACAGCAGAACAACTAGAAACATTTTGGTCTGGAATATGGGAAGAGCAAGTGCAACACAATAAAAATTCTGATTGGATAACAGACGAAGAAACAAAATGGAGCTCATTAGAAGAAATGGAATTCGTAGAGTTAACCGAGTCTGATATAACTTGTGTTACAGCAAGACTACACAATTGGAAATCCCCTGGTATTGATAAAATTCATAATTATTGGTATAAAAAATTAGAGTCATTACACAAAATCTTAGCTAAAAATTTAACACAAATCATCTTAGGGAAACAAAACATTCCTGAATTTATTGCTACAGGAATAACCTACATGTTACCAAAAGCACAGTACTCTCCCCAACCTTCTCAATACAGACCAATTACATGCCTACCCACAATATACAAGATTCTGACGTCCGCAATCACAACAAAAATCAATAAACATATAGAAAATCACAACATAATAGCAGAGGAACAAAAAGGATGCCGAAGGGGCCACATGGGGTGTAAGGAACAACTAGTTATAGATTCGATAATCCACAAACATGCCAACACAAAACATAGAAATCTACACTGTACATACATAGATTATAAAAAAGCATTCGACAGTATTCCACACTCCTGGTTAATTCAAATACTACAAATATATAAAATAAATTCAAAAATAATAGACTTCTTACAGGATATCATGGCCCGTTGGAGAACTACACTCCAATTAAATTACCGAAACAACGCTATCACCACTCGGCAGATATCCATAAAGAAGGGTATTTATCAGGGAGATTCTCTAAGTCCTTTATGGTTTTGTCTTGCTCTGAACCCTCTGTCCGACTTACTACATCGCAGCCAAGCTGGATATTCCATAAAACATACCACAGAAGAAACTATTATCTCACATCTTATATATATGGGTGACATTAAATTATACTCAAAGTCTGAAAAAGAGATGAAAAAGTTAATAGATATCACGACAGAATTTAGTAAAGACATTAACATGCAATTTGGTCTAGATAAATGCAAAACAGTTCATATAATAAGAGGTAAAATAAAGCCGGGTGACTATCCTATTAACAATACAGACACAATCACAGCAATGGAACCAACAGATTTATATAAATATTGAGGGTACAGGCAACTCAAAGGGCTAGATCATTCCACAATAAAATACACATTAAACTCAGAGTACAAAAGAAGAGTGATCGCAGTATGTAAAACCCAACTCTCCGGAAAACATTTAATAAAAGCGCTGAACACCTACGCAATCCCGATATTAACATACTCGTTTGGAGTGATCAAATGGTCCAAAACTGACATACAACAAATAGAGAGAACAACACGCACCACACTTACTAAACACAATAACCTACACCCAAAATCTGCAATAGAAAGACTGACCATCAAACGGCAATACGGAGGGAGAGGCCTTATAGACGTCCATCATCTTTGGCAGAAACAGATAGCCAAACTAAGAACATTTTTTCATTATAAATCACACACAAGCAACATTCATAAAGCCGTAGTTATGAACGATATCAATTACACCCCACTTAACCTACACGAACAGATAGATATACAACACACTAGCAAGGAAGACCCACATAAGCAAAAGATAGAAGACTGGAAAAAGAAAGTGCTGCATGGACGGCACCCCCATGATCTAGAACAGTCTCATATAGATACAATAGCGTCAAATAAATGGCTTAAAATCGGTAACTTATTTCCGGAAACCGAGGGATTTATTATTGCAATACAGGACCAAATTATAAATACTAAAAACTACAGGAAATTCATTATAAAAGACCCCACAGTAACAAATGATAAATGCCGCAAATGTCACAGCCAACCAGAGACCATACAACACATAACAGGGGCATGCACAACACTCACACAAACAGACTATACACACAGGCACAATCAGGTAGCCAACGTCATTCATCAAAAACTAGCACTCAAATATAAACTCATACAAGATACAAACACTCCTTATTACAAGTACGTACCACAAACAGTTCTAGAAAGTACCACACACAAACTCTACTACGATCGTGCCATACTAACTGACAGGACCGTTCACTATAATAGACCAGATATAACCCTTCAAGATAAAGTTAATAAAGTCACATACCTCATAGATATTGCAGTCCCTAATACACATAATTTACAAAAAACAATAAGTGAGAAAATCAGTAAATATGCAGAACTGAAAGAAGAAGTGTCCAGAATCTGGAGGCAGGAAAAAGTTTACATAGTACCCATTGTTGTCTCCACGACGGGTGTTATACCCAATCACCTCCACCATAGCCTTAAACAAATAGACCTAAAAGACTCAATTTATATAACACTCCAAAAAGCCGCAATTTTAAATACTTGCAGAATAGTAAGAAAGTTCATGCAAATTGACGAAAATGAAATCACCCCTCATAACATTAATTCTTCGTAAAAAAAAAAAAAAAACACCACACACACGCTACATTGACTTGGCTTGGGCCCGTTAATGTAGCTTAAACTAGCCAAAGAGCTAAGAAACAAAATTCGTTCACCAAAAATAATAATAATATTCCACAACTATCACACAACGCCGTCTAGTCTCAAGCTAAGCAGAGCTTGTGTTATGAGTACTAGACAACTGATAAACATACTTATATATTTCTAAATACATACATATATAGATAAATTACACCCAGACACAGAACAAATGATCATGCTCATCACACAAACATTTGTCCTGGGTGGGAATCGAACCCACGACCTCCGGCATAGCAGTCATAGTCACTGACCACTAGACCAACAGGCCAATGTTAGTTAAGTTAGTTTTTGTCTCATGTGTAGCCACGCTACCCGATGCTCTATAGCTTTCTTACTCTAAGTCGCAATATCTAAATCGGAAAGAAGTAAGACAAAGTAATATAATTAGCTAAAACTATTTATTTGCATGCCTTAGTTAAGGTAGTTAGTACTGGATCATTTTATTAAACATAACATCTGTAACTTGTACCTACTTTCTGTGCAAATAAAGAACTAAGTATTCTATTCTATTCTAACGCTTATGAGATGCTGTGAGTGCTGTGAGCGATTATATCCACAGAGCATGTAACACGTTTATTATAGCTAATTCGGAATGCGGCCTAAGAACGACGACTGTAATGTAATGAACGTTAATTTATTATAACCTCAAAATCCGAAAGTATTTTTTTACAATTCTCAGAAGTGTCCGTGATTTTAATTTAGTTTCAATCGAATATATGCATTATTTAGAACACAGAAAGTATATTCACGTTACTGCCGGTTCTTAGGCAAACGATGTATGGACGGCGAACAATCTCCTTTCAGACGGAAAAACCTAATAACACTTTGTCCGACCCGGAATCGAACCCAGGATGAATCATGCTCAGCTGTAGCGCTTACGACCGCTAGACCAACGATGCAGTCAACGTTGTACGACTTTTTTTTTCTTTTTTTTTGAGGATTGGAAATCATCAAATAACCCCTCCCGGTCTGGGTGGAGCGGAAGGGAGTGTCAGACTCTTACTGACTAAAACCCACCCGTGTTCCTTCCTTAGCCCTTTATGTTCCGGGGCAGCGATAACCCTTTCGGACAATCCCGCTGACCCGGCAGGCTTCGGCCCTAACGGGCCCCTTCAATTGGTACTGACATCTCTTTGAGGCGTGCGTGGAACACGCGCCGTCCGGCACGGGCCTGGTCCTGATCGGACGGTGAGCTACCCATTACTCTCCGTCCGCAGGCCCGCGCTTATGGTGGCCGGGAGTCGTCACGCGGCTCCAGACGCCCGGAGTGGCTGGAACGGGAGGCTCTTTCCCTCAGCTATCCCGCCACCTCCTTCGCTAGCATGACTGCTTCGTAGAAGGAGGTGACTGCCTCCCACTCCCTCTTGCTTAGAGGACACGGTGGAGCATTCGGTGGGGGCAGACCTCCACCGAATGCTCCGCCGTGTCCTCTGGGCGATCCTCGCAATGGTGACACCCGGGTGTTTCCTCCCGCCTGATGATGTGTTGTATAACGCATATCGATTGGATTTTGTTACTCCCACTTCGTCATTATAACTTCTCATAATCGTCAAATGATGTGTGCTTGATATGAGCAATTGTAAGTAAATATAGAGCAGAGCAGTGGTGGCCCAGTGGTCACGGCCGCGACTTACGAGTTGTAGATAGTAGGTTCAAACCCCAGTCAGGCGCTTTACTTTGTGTAAATTATAATTATCATCACCACTGCCCTCAAAACGGTGAAGGAACATCGTGAGGAAACTGGCATGGCCTAGAACAAAACATTCGAAGACATATCACAAAAACATAAATCAAGAGTCATTTGTTCAAATTAGACTGAGAGTCAGCACTTTTCGAATGTCAAAATTACTTAAGACAGCCCCCAAGACGCCCTCTTATCACCACTTCCCAGTGCTTTCGCTGGGGAGAAGCAGAGCAGAAGAAAACAAACTCCCCAACAGCAGCTGTTTATTCAGTTAGAAAAAATGCGTTCTCAAAGCTGTTTAACTGATTATTGAGCTCAAAGAAACTAAACATAGTGATGAGCAGCTTTTACGACAGGTGTAAGTGTAAAACAGCTTTCGCAAAGGTGAGCTTTCGTATTCCTAGGTAATAAAATTGTACTTTCTTGCCATTTACAAACATTTAGCTTTACTACCCTAGGAAATGAGAAATTATAATGTTCAACAATAACAACGCAAGCTCCTAGAGAAAACTCAACTCTAAGTTATTGCAAACTTAGAGTTGAATTTTCTCTAGGAGTTTTCATATCAAAGGAGGATTCTGACAATCTTTGTAAAGTTAGATTTTCTATAAGCTATAAAACTTTTGCTAGAAATGTCAGAATGCGTTCATATAGCAACTTGCTCAGCATTAACTGCATTGCAACTGTTTGTTTATTACCCGACTACGGCGAAGCAAAAAGGAGGGTTATGATTTTAACCGGTATGTATGTATGTTCATCTGTTCCCTCATAACTTCAAAAGTACGTATAATAATTTGGTACAAATGAGGTATCGTTAGAAGCGTCTTGACCGTCCGCTAGTTATAGGCTATGTGGCATCACACTAAATTCAATATGGCGGACATAAAGTAATTAATTTAAAAATAAATATTTTAGGGTGGTGCCTTGTTTTACTATCTATCTCCACTACGAATTTCTCAGTAGCAGCTCCAGCAGCATACACCTGTCCATAGCCCCAACCATCGGGTACTAGATGTATGTACTACATTCATGATGTTATAATGTTGTTGATGTTTGATGTTGTTACGTTTCCCTAAAGCTTTGCAATGATAAATGATGTTTATTTAAAACATTTACACGTAAAAAAAAAACTACATAAGTCTTAAAAATAACTTATGTCTTAAAACTAGATGAGTTCGGTGTTTACCTGACTAATTTGAGAAAAATGACCGAAACTAACTCAGAGGCCACAGTCTTTTTTAACGCCCAGACATAATCTTGGTCAGGCCATCTGAGGACCATGCAGATTAATGTCTAAGATGGATCTTTTGAGGAAAGAACCTCATAGATTTGAGTGGAAATGTCCAGTCAGTGGACTAATGTGTCAGTAGTCTTGTAGCTCAACTCAGAACTTGAGGAGCTTAAGGGGATTACAGGACCTAAACGCAAAAAACGCAAGTTTTATAAACAATA
This sequence comes from Oligia fasciuncula, assembly GCA_963082905.1. Lineage (NCBI taxonomy): Eukaryota > Metazoa > Arthropoda > Insecta > Lepidoptera > Noctuidae > Oligia > Oligia fasciuncula. The sequence goes on along the minus strand of OY720393.1, from coordinate 17,711,871 downwards.
AAAGTATATGATCGACTACAGTAAACAAAATCAGAAAAATATATGATTTTCTTCAGGATATATGCTAGGTAGATAAGGTGTTGAAAACATAATACAACTAATTTGATACGATAGAAAAAAATCATGAAGATACCTCTAAAAACTTTCTTTTCGCAATAAAAACCATACTAATATACATGCAGTAATTCTGATTTTTTTTGTCAGATTATTCTACAAGCTACATACTAAAACACTAGTGTTTTAATTTTTTAGTCCAAACAATACTTTTTTTTGTAATTAAATAATTACTTTTTATTTTGCAATAAATTACAAGCGTTGTGTCATCGCGCTTTTCTTTCTTTTCTATGTAGTCCGACAGTGACCACGCTTTAGGTCATGTAAGCCCCATAACGACTCGGCGAACAATACCAAAGAAAGATCATTTGGGTAGGCCGCTTAAAATACTGAAAGTGCCAGATTATCATTAAAACTAACTGAGAGAAAATAACATACATAGTCCTCTCATTCACAATAATTAAATCGCTATCGGGAGAATCTCTGGTTAATTTCTGGACCAAGTAGCTATATTGTTTGTTTTTTTTTTTCAAGGTGATTTCTAATTCAAGGTTCCGTGTCATTCATCTCGAATTAATAAATAACACTAGTGGGAGTTGTTATTGTCAAAACGCGCGGTTCCGGTACTCATTACGTTTCGTCAGACCAATTTTAATTAGCCTTAATACATTCTATTGTTCTATTTTACTGACCTGCGTGTTGATTGACGATCATAAATACCGGCTGACTTTTTTACCGTTTGGACAAATCAGGGTATACAAGGCGAACGGAGCAGAAGCCTATGGGAAATAAATACGTTTAAAAAAAAAAAAAAGTATAAATGGACAAAAATATAAAAAATCAACTTAAAGGCACCCTTCGCCATGCGCGGAAAAAATGAAATTAAAATAAATGTCTGTGCCATAGGCTTATATTCCGTACCTTTTATACCCTGTTTTTGTCCAGACGGTAAAAAAAGTCAACCGGTATACTTACAGCCTTTTTCAAAACACTAGGTTTATGTTTATGACCGTCTTAGAAACAAGTAACAAGTTTGTAGCTAAGGATGAATTTACGTTATTCACGGTAAAAACTTAATTGCTATGGTAATCAATAAGAAGTTTATGGGTAGAGATGGAGAGTACTTGACTTGGTTGGCTTTCGGTTACGATCGGAGTTGGGGTCCTTCGCAGGCCAGAAAGGGGGCTTTGGAATCTTGAGTAGAATGCAGTTTTACCGGATGATGAAGCCTGTCATTACTTTTATGAACTCAACTGAATATATTAAAGCGGTTTATCATATCCCAAGCATAATCCGATAGCATAAGTTTATACTTATCGGGCATAATTAGCCTATAATGCTCGGATACAGGCCTCCTCTCGGTAAGAGGGAATCCGATAGAGTCAATCGTAATACGTATACTAGAATGCTCATTCGTAGGACTACCGTTACTGTTCAGGATAATTAATAATTTATCAACTTTAGTGTCCGGTACCTGGGACAGTTTTACAAAAGTAACTACACCAACTCTTCTCGGAAGACAAAAAAACATCGTTAGATCCGTGCATGTGGACTTTACGCCGATTAAGTACATAGAAGGTGATGCAAGACAACACAAACAATAATGACATGTACAGTTACACGAACAGAACAACGTTGATTCTGACTTTCTAATTATTTTCGACCAGCTAAGTACCAATCCGGATTACTGGCTGTAGTTTGTCTACCTGATAATGCCTCTACGTTACCTTGATCTGCGTTGATAACATCCGTCATCCAACCGGCTGCGTCACTGGCAAGCGGCGCGGGCGCGCAGTGCGGATCGTATAAAATTGTTGTTATTTTTTGCGGACGCTACTTAGAATGCCCACTGCTCAGTTGCCGAGACAACCGATTTCAGTTCAGTTCTCGCTCGGATTTGCTGCGGTATGCATATATATTATGCTGCATACGTCGCGGCCGCCAATTAGACCGTTAAACACGCGAGAGACAATTCAGTGATCGACTTTTCGGTAGACTTTTTGTAATCATTGTTTTAAAAACGGTTCGGTAAAATGGCGCAGCATAATGGCCATTTTAAACCGGCGGTTTGTCCCTTCAGTGGTGAAATTGTTCAAATAAACGGAAGCGAGGCGAAGACGGCGGAGACAGTGAATCCACCTCTTCGTATAAAAGTTGCTCAGCCGATTGAACTGGAGAATCATGTCATTGATGGATATGAAAGCTTCGACACTCTGCATTCTCGCATCGACGAGGTGTCGAGTAGCTTCGTAAGTAGCTTGAAGTTTTATTTTTATACTATCCTCTCCGAACTTAGTAAAGTCGCAAAAATTTAAAAAAATAAATTTTAGTTACTACCTATTTGAAAATTTCACGTATTTTTATTGTAAGTAATTAAACTTTTTAACATAGGTAATTATTATTGGCTGAGTGGAAAGTGAAATCTTTTACCAAAATTAGATTCATTTCTTATAATTAATAAATATCTATGCAAACTTTTGTCTTTAAAAACAGAGTTGATCATTAGCAAACCTACATGAATTGGCGCAATAAAATTAGTACATTGGCATATATTAAATATCAGCAACATCCTTATAATAAATTAAACAAACATTACAAAATAAATGATAACACAAAATATTATAGGAACAGGGAAGTTTTCAGAGTTCAAATGCTTCGTGTACTTGGACGAAATAATAAACTATTTTCTATTAATTTATAACCAAAACCAAAGTTTATAATAAACTACCAAATTGTTTTCTCTCTTTGTCGTAATTTCATCTTTTTGACATTTCCATACTTTATATTTGACTAATTTGAATGTCATTATTATACTTTATTTAATTCAATGTCATATAATATGTAAAATATATTAAAATTTGTATGTCGAAAACGGCAAAATATTATGAAATTTTAAAACAACTTTGTAACAATAATCTGGCAAATAAATGGACTTAATTACTATATTAATTAAACTGTTGAGCAGCTGTTCTCTTCTAGCTCAACAAATCATGAGTCTTCAATGGTAAAATCTTAGAGAATCACTGTTCTTCTTAACTGATTGGTAGAGATAAGCAGTTTTTCTTTGATCAATGTAGGTATCTTATCTATGAACTGCGTGTTAACAAACCTCAGTTTTCTCTTGGATCATGACTTTTAAAATACCTACCAGAACATTCGATTTTAGAGAAACTTGTTTGGTAATAAAAAAAAGTAAGTAATAGATACGTATAAAATACGTCCTTATTACGTCCTCTAACTCTGACCAGAAATAAAACAATGGGTTCAAAGTTCAGTAAAACTTTGTTAATAATGTTTTTGTTGGGATGTTAATTTTGTACGCCATATATTGGCAAAACATAGTGCACATATTTTAGACAATAATACTATCTGTAACCATACCTATGTTTAACAAAATAGATGATTGATTGACTTTGATCTTACGGGGTTTTGATTGATTGACTTTGATCTTACGGGGTTTTACAGTAGGTACAGTTTACCTAACTTAAATCGCATTGTTATAAAAAAAAAACTTAGTTCCTTTACAGTTTGTAGGTCTCTGGAGAGTTTTTTGCGCCACTTCTTCTCCCCAGGGAAAGCACCAGGATGTGGTGAAGGGCGGGCGTTTTGGGGGACTGTCTTTTGTAACTTTGATGTTAGAAAAGTGCTTATTCTTATCCTAGCTAGAGGTGATTTTTGGCCTAATTTGAATAAATGAGTCAATTAATGACTTTTAATTTTGAACAATTTTACATTAAATAATTACTAGGTACCTGATAGGCAATAAAACTAATTAATACCAATTTTCCAAAAGGTGATTCAACTTTTTAAAATATGCTATTATAGGTTACCTACCTAACTACATAAGAATTATTGAGAACTATCATAATCAGCCTATAATGTTCCCACTGCTGGGACACAGGCTCCTCTCGGTGAGAGGGAGTGGGCCGTAATCCACCACGCGGGCCCAGTGCGGGTTGGTAGATGTCACATGTCTTCGAATTTATGGTTCTAGGACCGGGACCTGCCGGTTTCCTCACGATGTTTTCCTTCACCGTTTTGAGAGCAGTGGTGATGAAATAATTTACACAAAGTAATGAGTCTGTCTGGGTTCGAACCTACGACCTACAACTCGTAAGTCGCGGCCGTTACCACTTGGCCATCACTGCTCTTTGAGAACTATACATACTTAATTTTATTGTAAATTATAGTCGCTTTTCGCGTCTGTGTGACCGCGATGTTCTTCTAAACTACGCAATATAATATCAGACATTTCAAGAATTTGTTTATAAAATACATGAATACTAAACTAACATAGGTAATAAAATAATCTCAAAATTTTGTCAAGTCGTAAAACCAAAAACCTCGCGAATAATGGGCGGGCGTTCGCTACAACTTGTTAAAAACTAAATAAAATTAATAAACTTTAAAATCACAAGTCTACCCGGAACCTCAGAAATCGATGGATCGTCTAAGAAGACAAACGAGATTTGAAATACATTATTAGCAGTTGACCTTTAACGTCTAAAGACTGGAATTTGTATTTTTAATTTATTTCTAGGACGTATAAAATTATAAAAGTTTTTGTCTACCTTTGAAAATACCAAAGGTGAGGATTATTTTCTTTAATTCCCCCCATTGCGCTAGGTAGCCCACTAACTTATTTTTTTCTTAATTATTCAGTTTTCATGTATAATTTTATTTTAATTTTAGTTTCTACGATTTCGAATTATATCTATGAGAAATAGCTATGTTATCATCCGCCTAGCCTTTTCCCAACTATGTTGGGGTCGGCTTCCAGTCTAACCGGATGCAGCTGAATACCAGTATTTTACATGGAGCGACTGCCTATCTGACCTCCACAACCCAGTTACTGGGTAATACGATACCCCTTGGTAAGACTGGTTGTCAGACTTTCGGGCTTCTGACTACCCGTAACGACTGTCAAAGATCCACGAATGACAGCCGGGACCAACGGCTTAACGTGCTTTCCGAGGCACGGAGGGGTCACGGTATGTAAAGATGGTCACCCATCCACAGACCAACCGTGGCAAGCGTAGCTTAACCCGATCGATCGACCTGTGCGGCTGTTATTATTATTATAAGAAATAGCTATGTATCAAAAAATATTTTTTGCTGTGCTAACCTTAGAGCTAAGAGCCATTGTAGACCCTGACAGGGGTCTATAACGGCTCTAAGCTCTAAGCTTTTTGTTAACATCTTGTTTTAGGTACCTTGTGAAACACAAATAAATGAATATGAATAACTTCAAATTTTCTTACGGTTTTTTGATTGTTAATTCATGAAATAGTCATTCAATAGGATAATATGAACTTAGAAGATTGCATTGTGATTAATTTCTGTAAATACATACGTATAACACTCGCAAATGTGGGACGCCCGCCCTGCTAGATGGACAGACGACCTAAAGAAAATCGCTGGGGTAGACTGGATGCGGAAGGAGGAGAACAGGGTGCTGTGGCGCAGTCTGGGAGACGCCTATGTCCAGCAGTGGACTGCGATAGGCTGAGTTGATTGATTGACACTCGCAAATCATATTTTGTTCAACATACAACCTAACACTGACCTGCAAATTGCAAAAAAACGTAAGAAAGTTTGAATTTAATGGGTTAGTCTAGTGCTTCCCTCTTAACAAGTCCTCTACCGGCCACCCAATGCTACATCTAGGTCTCCTCCATTGCACGCATTGTTTTCCGGTCTTGTACAGACGCCAGCACATCAAGGTACCCGAAACTGTCAAATTTTCCCAATCAACTTTGAACCTTATGCTTTAGCGATAAAGTTGAAAATCTATTAAAGAAATTTGACAGCTTGTAGTAGCTTGCTGTGCTGGCGTCTGTACCTCCCACATCCAACTCTTCTCTACTACCGTGACCAGGTCGTCAGTTCACTTGGCTCTTCGCCTACCAACGGCTGGTTCTGGCTCTAGTAAGGTGTGGTTTTGTAGAGATACAAACACGTAATTATGTAGGTACTATAGTGACTCAATAATTACCTACCTACAAAAGAAGTTAAACCAGTCAGCTGTAAGGAAAACGTCTTTATTATTGTGGTTTTTATGTACATAAATATTTAGTAAACAAATATATGACATACATTTTGGTCAATCTCTGGCATAATACATACTTCATCTGCCTAGCCGTTTCCCAACTATGTTGGGGTCGGCTTCCAGTCTAACCGGATGCAGCTGAATACCAGTATTTTACATGGAGCGACTGCCTATCTGACCTCCACAACCCAATTTACTGGGTAATACGATACCCCTTGATAAGACTGGTTGTCAGACTTTCGGGGTTCTGACTACCCGTAACGACTGTCAAAGATCCACGAACGACAACAGGGACCAACGGTTTAACGTGCTTTCCGAGACACGGAGGGGTCACGATATGTAAAGATGGTCACCCATCCACAGACCAACCGCGGCAAGCTTAACCTGATCTATCGACCTGTGCGGCTGTTATTATTTAGCCATGGGCCCCTCTGGCATAATACATACTTGTACACGACTAATTATGTGATTGATTAAAAAAAAATATATGAATGTACAGACGCCAGCACATCAAGCTACCCGAAACTGTCAAATTGTCTCAATTAACCTTGAACCTTATGCTTTAGCGATAAAGTTGAAAATCTATTAAGGAAATTTGACAGATTGTAGTAGCTTGATGTGCTTGGCGTCTGTACATTGATGGTGATCTAAGATGACCATCCTTGTCTGTTTGTTTTGTTAGTTAAAATAAATAGCATAGAATACAAATAACATTCGTTCAAATAATACTACGATTACTACAGAATTTTGTTATTGCTGTTTGTAGTGTGCTGCCTTTACGTTTAAAACAGGTTTATGAAAAAATTTTTACTTCGCAAAAAAATCGAGATTTCTGCATTCTAAGTAAGTTCACGTATTATACGCATAAAACTTCCGGAATAATTTATTATCTAAATGATGGTGAAAAAACGGATCGAAATCGGTTGCGTAGTTTAGAAGAACAACGCGATCACTACAGACGCAAAAAAGCGTTAATTTATAATATGTATAATAGATGTCAATCGTTTAAATCGTTACTGCAGATTTTTACATTCCAACAGCATATTTTATTGTCTTAAAGTCGGCCCGCCCCAGCTTGGTGCAATTTTTTTTTCGAATTTCCGAAATTTTCTTTCAAAAAAACCTTGTCCTGGCAATACCGAACACAACAAAAAAAAAACATCCAATTTGGTGCAGTCATTCGGAAGTTATGCGCTTACAGACATTTCAGCGATTTTCGTTTTATAATAATGTAAGGATAAAGTCGAAACGTAATAATGGATTTGCAAACTTATTAAAATTACAAGCTAAGCTCCTGTGTAAGCTCTGTTTGATAAAAGGCAAGATTACGTTGGCACATTCAATTTAAATAAAAAAAAACATTAACATAATTACTGTAACCTGTAAGCTTCAATTTTTTAACCGATTCTTTGACTATGTTAAAAATACTGTAAAATGTATATAAACTGAAATAAATACTTCGAGATACTTCCGTGTTACTGCCTCGTTGGTCTAATGCTCGCAAACGCTAATGCTGAGATGTGTAGGTCCTGGTTTCGATTTCCAGGTCAGGCAAATTGTTATGTTTTCCATCGAGAATTTCTCAAGAACAGCCTAAAGTCCGGATTTGTGCCCTGTTGTTGGCTCGCCCCCTATTATTTGAGACTTACGAAGTGTTGGTGTACTATAGGTACACCTCTGCCTAACTCTTCGGGGATTACAGGCGTGTTGTTTCTCTATTTGTTTCATAACTCTCTCTATTTATTTCATAAGTCTCTCTATTTGTTGCATAACTCTCTGTATTTATTTCATAAGTATCTCTATTTGTTTCATAACTCTTTCTATTTATTTCATAAGTCTCTCGATTTGTTTAATAAATCTCTCTATTTATTTCATAAGTCTCTCTATTTGATTCAAGTCTCGGGTCACTGTAGCAGATATTCGCACAACGTTCTGTGGCTCAATGTGATGAATTGGGAAATGAGCTGTTTACTGCAACCCACGGCCGAATGATTGCTTATCATTCGGGATTATGGTATTTTTGCCGGTTCGTCATCAAGTTGATTAACTACTTGTGGACCTAGTACAAAATATGACCAGTCAGTAGGCAGCAAGTCAATAGACCTTCTAAACTTCTTAGACCCCTTCTGAGACTTCTCAAAACTTTCTATGAATTAGTTTTTTTTGTTTATTATTAGCCGTTAATGTCCCATTGCTGGGCAAAGTGCTACTCTCTGAATTAAATTTGTTTATTAAGGTAGGTAATATTTTTTTCTTTTCTTTTTTTTTTTAAGAAACTTTGCCCCCCACACTAGGAATTTCTCCGGTATTGTGGGTGCGTTTACAAACATTGAAACTCACATACTCAAACAGCCAGACCCGGAACAACTACTTGTACAATACGACCGACCACGTAACCTGGCGGGCCTGAACACAGGCACTAAGAACTTTCTCGCATGTTCTCTCACTCGCACTCGCCTCATGTCACCATTTGGTTCCTAAAAAATCTTACTGCGCAGCCTTCTGCGCAAAGTTCAGGCCTCCCAAGTTACGTCGTCGGTCGTATTGTAGACAATTAAACAAACAAAACACGCAGCGCAATTAAATTTAAAGTTACTTTAAAATACCTGTTAAACATTCTTAAATGTCCATAGCGTCCATAATAATAATACCTATACACTATGTTAAGTCAAAACTTGAAACAAAAAGTGTTCCAACAAGTTTACATCTTTAGGCGGATCAACGAGTTATGTAAATAAGTGAATCGTAAATGAATAAACTGTTATAAAATATTTAGGTATTATATTTAATTAATCGTGTCTTAGGAAAATTCTACGTTAAAGAAAAAAACCTTTGTCTATGATAAAGCCTCTATCAAATAAATAAAGGTGTGGTTATATTTAAGGGTGTGGGTACAGACCATAAAACTGAACATCTTTTTCTATGGAATCAACATGAAACATCGAATATCCTAACACTTATCTAGCTTCTCGACCCAAAGGAGAAGGGAATGACTCCATAGATTCCTGGGCCCAGGTATTAACTGAATCAAACTAGCCTCATTTGTAAGAGGATATAATAACAAGGTATCACTGAAAATTTGGTGAAATTTGGCTATCCAGGAACCAAGTTATATGAATTATAGTAAAAGTGAGGTTATATTATAACATTGTAGTCTTTTATGTTATTTACGAAATACTTTGAATGTGCAATGGTAATTTAGAGTACCAAGATCCATCAAATAGTCCGTTATAATGTGCAAAGCCGAGGTCGTGGGGTTAAACAATAAAACAAGGAAAATACGTGCGCACTCAGAACGAAAGAAAACAAACGAGTGCATCTGTCAGTCACAGTGTTGCCAGTGACAGATAGTGAAATATAACATGAGAGAGCTCAAAAAGTAACATTTTCACGAGAAAAGTAACATTACCTTATTTTTTGTGGAAAATGACACTAATAATAAAATGGCACTTTATTAAGAAAAGAAAAAAAAGAATCTGTCGCCTTAGTAAGCTTCGAAAGAATCGTATTATCTGTTGATCGAATAATTAATTGACTGATGATCCTGAAAAAGAAAAACATACAATTCATAGTGTGTAAGTAATATACCAACCAATTTAGAAATGACTTTCAATACTTACAACTTACTTTGTTAATCAATTTAAAAAAAAAAACATCATAAGCGAGTGAGCGACGGCCTATTATTGGCATCCGTGTTAGTTTTAGTTCAGTTCAGTTTGTCTTTGTTTTGTTTGTTTTTTATTTTATAGCTTATCTTAAGTAAGCGGGATGGGTCATTTAGAAATTCACGCGAGTGAGTGAATATGCGATACGACGAACGAAGTGAAAGATTTTCGCGCTCTCGTCGCGTCAGTCAATTTGGAGTTTGGTCACAAAATTAAGATAATCAAGTGCGCCAACCTGACGAACGAAACCTTTCTTGTATGCGTTCCGTTTCAAGTTTATTTTTGTTTGCTGAAAATATTTTTTATTAAGAGTCCTAAAAGTAACATAAAAGTAACATTTTGAGTCGTGTAACATGGAGGTAACATGAGAGGGTCAAAAGTAACGTAAAATGTTACAAAAGTAACATTCTGGCAACGCTGGTCAGTCAGTGACTGACGGATGTCAGGCACAAGTGTTGCCAGAAGAAAAAAATCACTATGAATCTATTCAATCGATTCCACGAAAGCTTGATATGCACTTGTCACTTGATTTTCATACAAATTCTCGTATTTTACCGATTTATTCATAATCGATTAGTAGTAATTCAGGAATGATTTAATCGATTATTTAGTTTCATTATCTTAATTTAAGTTTTCTCGCTTTCTAGGTAGAAACATGGTACCATACTTTGTGATTTCCTTTAGAAAAATATAACGGTTTTTTTAATACACATTTTAACTAGTTAACTGCTGGGCCCAGAAGTCACCTTCTCCTTTATGGAACGGCTGATTATTTTATTTATTTAAAATAAAATGCAGGGTTGCTTGATTCAGGTGTCCGAAAGTAGGTATACAATATACATAATGGTAGAGACGCAACATGGGCAGACGACAAAAAATTGTCGTGACCATTTTATTGTGCTGAAACAAAATGTCTGTTGACTACGTTTACGCATTGCACGAATCATAAGCTGGAGATAACAATTAATGTACTAAAGTTGTAATGATTAGTCTACGTTTTGTTAAACAGTTGTTATTTCGGTCACAACACAAACGGTTCGCGTACACATTCTTGATGTGTATGCTGATTTGTTTAGAAACAGGTGTTGCAGCATGAAGGTGTAGTATGTGCAGGTGCACATACTACACCTTCATGCTTTTGTTATTGGTCAAATGTACTGTTTTATTGAAAACTTCATTTCTAAAAGAGGTCAAGGGGAGAAGGGTTTATAACTTTTTGTATTCTAGTTAAAATATTTAAATGAACTAGGTTATACGATAGTGGATTTAAAACGATTTCAAGCCTAGGCTCCACAAAAAGTGTGTGCGCGAAATACCAATGAATTTGTGTATCAAAAGGAATACTTACAAGTTGTCCGTAACAAAGTGGACATGTACCGCACAAACCTGATGCAAACAATCATCAAGCTATTGCTGAATATGGATTAGACAGATTGCCACATAAAAAAAAATAATAGCATTAATTGAAAACATAAACTTAATAGTGAAAAATTTGAAAAGTCAAGCAAACTTTCATGATTTAATCTTCCACTACGCTGAAGTTAGCAATCGTCGATTTCCTTCCGAGAAACGTACGTGCAGTGGCTTTGAAATTCAGGCAGTGAATGAACAAAAAACGAAATAGAATGCTCTCCGACCTTTTGTAAAAGTAACAGGTGACAGAATATCAGAAGGACATGTGAGCGGTCAGCACTTTCTTTTTTTGTTTGTTCATCTTATTTTCAGTTCACGGTAACACTGGTGCTCTATAAATGATAAATGATAAATGATAAATGATTTTTATTTCTGTAAGTAGGTTTGTACAAACACTTTTACACGTCAATCATATTTTTTTTTTTAAACTAGATGAGGTCGGCGTTTCCTAACTGACTATTCTGAGAAGAAAGGCCGAAACAAACTCAGAAGTCACAGTCTCTTTTAAAGTCCAGACAAAATCTTGGTCAGATCGTGTGAAGACCATGTAGGTTGGTGTCTGAAATGGTCTTTTGAGGAAAGAACCACACAGATTGAGCGGACCTGTCCAATCAGTGCAAGCATTTGCCAAAAATCGTGCAGCTCAACTCAGAACTTGAGGAGCTCAACGATTCGACGAACAATACCAAAGACAGGACATTTGGGTAGGTCGCATAATCTACTCAAACTGCCAGATCATGATTAAAACTAAGAAGGAAAAAAGAAGAAATGACCCACATAGTCCTCACATTCACAATAATTAAATAAAAAATAATAATAAAAATTACTTACAAAGTAAATATTCATGTCATTGTCTAAATAAAATTCATCAATGTCAATGTGTATATAAAAAATCCGGACATAATCTTTGAGGACCATGTAGATTAGTGTCTGAAATGGTCTTTTGAGGAAAGAACCACACAGATTGAGCGGACCTGTCCAGTCAGTGCACGCATTTGTCAGTAACCGTGCAGCTCAACTCAGAACTTAAGGAGCTCAACGATTCGACGAACAATACCAAAGACAGGACATTTGGGTAGGCCGCATAAACTACTCAAACTGCCAGATCATGATTAAAACGAAGAGAGAAAAAAACAAAAAAAATTACCCACATAGTCCTCACATTCACAATAATTAAAATCATATAATACTTTATACAGTAAATGTACATGTCATTATTTAAGTAAATAGATACTTAAAAAAAAAAAAGAAAATTATTAAAGTGTAAAATAGCAAAATAAAAACAACATTCTAAACCTATTGGAGCAGCTCAATCCCAAGCCTTTTTGTCCTCAATATAGTCTTTTACAGTATAATAGGCTTTCTGACATAGTTTTCGCTTTATAAAAGATTTGAATTTATTAAGGCTTAGTTCTTGAATGTGGCTAGGAAGTTTATTATAAAAACGTATACATTGGCATCTAAACGAGCCACCTATTTTTTTGAGCCTTGTTGTAGGAACAACAAATTTGTGTTTGTTCCTAGTATTTATGTTATGGATATCACTGTATTTTTTAAACAGATTAATATTTTTATGTGCATACAAAAGATTATCATAAATGTACTGAGAAGGCACAGTCATTATATTAATCTCTTTAAATTTGTCTCTGAGGGAGTGTCTGGGACTTAATTTATAAATGGAACGAATTGCCCTTTTTTGTAAAATAAAAATTGTCTGAATATCGGCGGCATTTCCCCACAACAGAATACCGTACGACATCACACTATGAAAATAACTAAAGTATACTAAACGGGCTGTCTCTAAATCAGTTAAATCACGAATTTTCCTAACGGCGTATGCTGCAGAGCTAAGCTTTTTTGACAATTTATCTATATGGGGGCCCCATTGAAGCTTGGCATCCAACGTTATGCCTAGGAATACTGTGGTATCTTCAGGTTTCAACTCTTCATCCTTAATGAGAACACTAGTTTCTACTTGTCTAACGTGGGGTATGGTAAACTTAATACATTTAGTTTTTTTTCCGTTAAGAAGTAGGTTATTGACATTAAACCAGTTAACTACTTTTGCAAGGGCGTTATTTACATTGTCAGTAACCAGCTGCTGACGTTTGAGTTTAAATAAAAGTGAAGTGTCATCTGCAAACAACACTATATCATGTTCATCCCTTATGAGGTAAGGCAAGTCATTTATATAAATAATAAATAAAAATGGGCCGAGAATTGAGCCCTGGGGGACCCCCATTCTTACTACAGATCCGGGTGACCTTTTTCCGTTAACATCAACTCTCTGAATCCTATCACTTAAGTAAGAAGTAAGAAGATCCAGAGAGGCGTTCCGGATTCCGTAGTGGTGCAGTTTCCTGATTAATGTTTCATGAAGAACACAATCGAATGCCTTGGACAAGTCGCAAAAGATGCCCAAAGCATCGCATTTGTCCTCCCATGCATTATAAATATGTCCTAAAAGTTCAACTCCTGCATCGGTAGTCGAACGACCCCTTGTAAATCCGAACTGTTTGTTATGAAGTAATTTATTTTTATTAAAAAATCTTTGCAATTGATTTAAAATAAGTTTTTCAAAAATTTTACTAAAGGTAGGTAGTACTGAAATAGGTCTATAATTAGTAGGGTCTGATGTACTACCCGATTTAAACAACGGTATTATTTTACTGTTTTTCATAAGATCAGGAAACTCACCACGGTCAATACAATTATTAAATATAACAGCTAAAGTAGGTGCTACAATGTCTATAATCGACTTAGCAACATCCACAGAATTACCCCATAGATCTGCGGTCTTTTTAACATTTAACGTGTGAAAAGTTTTAATTATATCTTTACAGGTTACATATTGGAAGTGAAATTCAGAATCGCAAACTGGAACGTTTTCTTTAAGTAAAGACTCTGCAGCAATGGGTGATGAGTTAAGAGATTTAGTAGTTGATACGGGAATCTCTGCAAAGAAATTTTCAAAGGCCGCGGCGACTTGACAATCTGATTTAATTATATTGTCATCAATAACAAGGCTGTAGTCACTACTTCGGGTGCATGACCTTCCCGTTTCGCTATTAATGACATTCCAAGTCGTTTTAATAATGTTACTACTATTTTTAATTTTTGAACTCAAATAACGTGACTTGGCAATACTACAAACTTTTTTAAATATTTTAGAATAATTCTTAACATATAAATTAAATTCAGCAGTGTTTATACAAATCCGTTCTTCATATAATTCATAAAGTCGTTTTCTACTTTTATGTATACCAATGGTGGCCCAGTCACTGAAGGAAGCAATACTATTAACCGATAATGTTTTTGGAATAAATGTGTTATCAAATTGTGTGCAATACATATTAAAAAAATCATTATATTGTTGATTAGGGTCATCATTAGTGAACAAAAGTGGTAATTTACCCATGAGTTTAGTTTTAAATGTTTCCAAGCGATTAGTTGTTTTTGGATTAACAGTGATATCTTTTTTAGTAACTTTTTTGTTTTTATTTGGAATAGTGATTAATTGTCCACAATGATCTGAGTCTATTCGGTTAATAATGTCTTTGTGGGTTGGTATAACATCTGTATAAATGTTATCTAGGCATGTGGCACTAGTAGGAGTTATTCTAGTGGGCTCCAAAAATTGGTTTGCAAGATTGTATGACTGAAACAAACTTATAATTTTAGTACTTAACCCAGAATTTTCTAACAAATTAACATTAAAATCACCACAAATGATGATGGACTTGTTTGTATTACAGATTTTGTGCAACACTTCATCCATAACTTTTTCAAAACAATCATACAATCCTGAAGGAGGTCTGTACACACTTAATATAATGAACTGCTCCAATTCTATACAGGCTATTTCAATTGTCCGTTCAACAGAGAGGCTCACAATATCCTTTCGGTCTTTAAACTTAAGCTGGTTATTTATTAAAATTAATGAGCCACCATGTATAGCATTTACTCTGCTGAATGAACTACCAACCTGGTGATTACTAAAATTGAACATGAACTGGTGACTTTTAAGCCAATGTTCTGTCATACAAAGAATATCTATATTGTAACAATTCAGAAATAATTCTACTTCTAAGTCTTTGTTTGAAAAGCCTTGAATATTTTGATGCACCAGATTGATACTATTTAATTTTTTTACACTTTCATTTGACTTATTTACATTTTTGCAAGAGGTTGCCTCTATTGTCTTAATTTCTAATTTAAATGATTAATGTCAATAATTTCAACCAAATTATTACCAGAGTAATTTAAAAAGTCATTGCATTGCTCAATAGGAGCAATTTGTTTAGCCAAATGTTTGGCTGAAATAGAAAAAAAATATGATAGCGACACAGCTATCTGTCTTTTTTGATAGTTAGAAAGATAGTACATAACAATATTATATCTATCTTTTGTCAAATATAAATTATTACCAACATAATAGTTAGTATCAATTAACTGGAATAAGTTATCATTATATGTCAAATTGTGCAATGTCATGTTTATATCAAATCTTAAGTTATTTTCCTCCTGTGGCAAACTGTTACTGTAAGGCAATGTAAACAAAACAATTTTTCTTAAGCTAAGGTTGCACAATGTTCTATGATATTGGAGCAATTCTCCTTTATTTAAATTACCCCTATTTCCCATAAATATTAATAAAGTTGTTTCCTTTTTAAAGTTACATTTAACAATTGCTTTCATAATATCAAATAAAGAACAACCAGGCATACAGTAATTTATTATTGAGTGTCCCGGATATTCATCTGTCAACAAGTGACCTAACTCCTTTCCAATCTCATCACAAAATAATATAATATCATGATTTACAATTTCTTTAGATGGTATGAATGATGGTTTCTTTATATGATTAAAACAATATAAAAATGTTCCATGAAAAAACGTGGGCTTCATAAAATGATTCTTTCGGTGTCGTCATAATTATAACGGTGGTAAATTAAATTGCCATACAATACCTATTGCATTATTTTAATTTAGCACCGTTATAATTTCTCTAATTAGGGTTCCGTAGTACCTACAAGGAACCCTTATCGTTTCGTCATGTCCGTCCGTCTGTCTGTCTGTCGGAGGTTTTGCTAAGAGACCGTTAGTACTAGAAAGCTGTAATTTTGTAGGAGTGTGTATATTAATTACGCCGACAAAGTGGTTGATATTTGTTTAACTTGAAATAGGGGGGTGGTGTGCAGCACTGCGCACTTTTACTATAGGTTGGAATGAAGTTCCTTTCGCTTTTGCACAGTTGGCGAATGAGAACTAGACCGAAAAATCGTCCACAAAATCGTTCCAAAAAATCTAGAAGCAGGTGAAAAGTAGTACGAGTAAGTAGTAATGATAAAGACATCAAAACATCGGAAAGTCACAATAGATTTACGACGCACATCGAAAACCGCGTAAGTAATAAACGCATCCGTTTCAGTTTCAGCTCGTTCCACGCCTCGGGGCGCCCAACCCTCGGGCGTGGGTTCGCGATAAAATTGCAATCGTACACCAACGAAATGAGTAACCGCTGATCGTAATTTCTTTGAGATTCAATGTAGGTACGATTTTTACGATATTCTGGTTAATTTTTAATACTTGTATTTTTTTTGCTTTATTTTTTCATATTGTTTACCTAATCCTACTTCCTACATCACACTAATATTACAAAGGCGAGAGTTTGTGAGGGGGTGTGTGGGGGTGTGTTTATTACTTCTTCACGCTCAAACCGCTGGACCAAGTTTGATAAAATTTTGTATGAAAGTAGCTGAAACCCTGGATTAATATATAGGCTATTTTTAATCCCGATATTCTCACGGGATCGACATTAACGCGGGTGAAACCGCGGGGCGCAGCTAGTATTATTATGAACGCGAAAGTTTGTGAGGATGGATGGATGTTTATTACTCTTTCAAACAAAAACTACTAAACGGATTTTGATGAAACTTTACCAGTTTATAGCTTATACATTAGAATAACACATATAATACTTTTTATCCCGATATTCCGACGGGATCGACCCTTATGCGGGTGAAACCACGGGGCGCTGCTAGTAAGTTCATAATATCATTGATGCTAAGCTTGTCACTGAGAGACTTCCCATTTTTGGGGTTTTTATGACACAACCTACCATTTTAGTACCTACTAGAAATACTGCTCAAATTACTGCGACAATTTCAAGAGCTCAAGTTGATTATTTAATCGTTAGAAAGCCTATAATATCTTTGATCTCATGAACCAATTAAACGTTTAACAAACCAATAAGATTATCTACAGCTTAAACCGGTCCCGCTAGTGTCTCTCTGATAGATTTTTAATTATAGAAACTTAAATGACACTGTGACATTATCAGTAACATCGTTTCTATGTCATTGTTTGTTGAAGGACAGTTTCTCTCTCTGTGGTATTTCTACACTATTAAAATTATTAAACATAATTGACAAAACGTATAATTTGCGATCGCGATTTATTTGCCAAAAATGTAAACAAATATGAATAAATATGGCGCAGTTAGTTAAACATGAAATTAATGTTCGACTTTGACATAACATCGCTCCAGCATTGCCCTGAAGGGTTAGGCAGAGGTGTACCTATAGTAAACCTACATTTAGCCAGTTATACAGGAATATTTTTTTAACTCCATCCAAATTTTTACAGGGTGTTCTACCCATGAATATGAACAACTTTCACTATGGGACCAACTCTGAAATCACGAAAAAAAAAACAGCTGTTTCATACATTTTGGTCAAGTAGATTGAACTTTTGTATGAAACAGCAGATTTTTTTTTCGTGATTTCAGAGTTGGATGGTGATAAAAAAAACTTCCTGTATTTAGGTCCCATGTACCTACTAACAGCCGAAGACTATCTTAAACATTAGTATTGTCCAGCACAATAAAGATAAATATCAACTAAGACTGCCTAGATAGCCACTAGCTATTTGTTCAAGATATTATAATATCGCTATATTATGTTTATTATTACTACCTACATATCATTACTTAAACACACATTATCTCTGCCTACGCTCTGTTCAGCACGTTGTAATATGATGTCAAGCAATTGAAAACATGACTTATGATCAGATCACCGTTCCGATAAATTGCACACAAATGTTTACTCAACATATTTTTTCTACATTCATTGCATTTCTAATCTTTGTCTCATGCTGACATCATTATTTGGAAATAGATGTTGCTCGCATCTGCGTCTGTGTTCTAGAATAAAAAGTAGCCTATGTCCTCTCCCAGGTCATGATATATCTGTGTGCCAAATTTCATTCAAATCCGCTCAGCCGTTTTAGCGCGAAAGCCTAACAAACAAACAAACTTACTTTCGCATTTATAGTATTAGTTAGGATTAGAATTATTACTTATTCCCTTTATTTCACTTACAACAACCACATAATTCGCCTATAATGTTCCCACTGCTGGGACACAGGCCTCCTCTCGGTGAATCCACCACGCGGGCCCAGTGCGGGTTGGCAGATGTCCCATGTCTTCGAATTTCTGGTTCTAGGACATGCCGGTTTCCTCACGATGTTTTCCTTCATCGTTTTGAGAGCAGTGGTGATGAAATCATTTACACAAAGTAAAGCGCCTGTCTGGGTTCGCACCTACGACCTTACAAACTACATTTTTAGATATTTTTATAAACATAGACATAAAAAGACATTTCAAATTAGGATCATTGTTATGTTTTCAAATAAATGATCGATGTTCAAAAAGAGTATAATTGATATTGAAAAAAGAAGAAACTAAATCGAATGTTTTAAAGGCACATAATAACTACCTATTAGGTGCCTGTACATATTAGATACTTGTTTTTTGCTGGTACTCATCATCACCAGCAAAAAAGCTAGCTATCATATTATTCCCAGAGACTGGTAAAGTCCCCAATAATAAGTCAACCTAAAATAGGCTGTAAATAGATTAAGTATATTTTTCTCATTTCATTTTTTTGCTCCGATCTTTTAAGTTATTGACTGCCACCGCGGTCACTGTGGCGCCGATTCTGTTGTTCACAAACTAAACTAAATTTAAGTTCGGGCATCTTTTTCTTTCTATTTCATTACGAAAAGGACAGAAGATAAATATTAGTTTAGTCCTGTCAAATTAGTCGGCGCCTGACGCAAATTGACGTATTTTTAATAGCCAATTTTTTAATCTTGTCTAAATTGTCTATGGAGTATCTTAATTTGACAGGACTAAACTAATATTTATCTTCTGTCCTTTTCTTAATGAAATAGAAAGAAAGAGATGCATGAACTTAAAAGTTTAGTTTGTGAACAACAGAATCGGCGCCACTGTGTAGATTTTCTATTGTGTCTGTTGTCTGGCAGGCAACGTGTTGGCTATCAAGCTATATATTTTCCGTACAAGCTGACCTCTTATTATACGGCAAACCAAACTAATGCTTGCCAAACCAAGGAATTTTAAATAAATATCACTAATTGCTTGAAACTTAGACTCAATAAAATTCTATGTGAAAGGCCCGATGGGTCACGAAACAATAGAAAATCAATTGTGTCTCATTAGAGGAGCATAAAAAGTTAAGTACTTGATTAACTTTACTTTCCTTTATCCACCAATCCGCACTGGGCCACGTGATGGATTACGGCCGCACCCTCTCAAAAAGAGGAGGCCTGTGTCCCAGCAGTGGGAACATTATTCGTCACGTCATTTAGTCGTCACGTCACACATCGGTATACAATATGGATATTATAATACGCCAGTATAAATATGAAATCACTAGCAATAGGTACTAATGCATAGAAATATTTAGAAACTATCAAATAAATCCTAACATCCTTAGGTACATAAAAACAAAGTCGCCGAAATGTCTGTACGCGCATAACTTCCGAATGACTGCACCAAATTGGATAATTCTTTTTTGTCGAGTTCGCTATTGCCAGGACAAGGTTTAAAAACAAAATTTCGGAAACTCGAAAAAAAAAATGCACCCTTGCGAAGCTGGGGCGGGCCGCTAGTTGAAAATAAAAAGTGATTTTTTCCTAGAAATTATTATTAGATATATTTGATTTATATATTTGGTTGCAGACTGGGAACGTCAATGAATATAAGCAGTTTAATTTATTGTCGTTTTGTCGTCTCCACCTTGTATAATGTGGATGTTGACAAAATGAATAAGAACAATATATATAATTTTATATACGCATAATATTATGTATATATGCTATTAAAAAACTGGTCTCCGTAATACGATATTACACGTTATTAAGCCTTCGTTTATCGGTCGTCTCGTTTGATAAGACAAGAGTGTGTAGGTTCATCAATACTTTGAGAATTTAATGACTACGAGTTCAAAGGATTTCTTCTTGTTAGCACACGTCAAAAACATTGACATTCCTCTAAGTGACATCAAGAATGTTTCGGTAAAACAATTAAGGTTACCCGAAGGGTTTCAGTTACTCGAACATTGTTATAGATAAGAATTCAGGTTTTTTTTTTCTAATGAATTTGTTTTGATTATTTTTTATGTTTTTTTTTTTGTGATATGTTTTGCGCTTGTCGATAATACAGCAACTTGAATTATCTTGGTGTCTATAGGGTTTGTATAGCAGGTGGGGTTCTGTAGTTTCTGCGTACCCCCATTAGAAGTAGGTGTGAGTTCACGTATGTATGTTTTTTTTTTCTTTTTTTTTTCTACGAACTGAGCCTAAAATCGTAAGATACGCATTATTATATATATCGACTCTAAACACTGGCTCATAAGTGGCTCCATAAAATTATTTGGCACGTTTTCATGCGTTAGTACTTTATTTGTTTTAAGACAGCACCGATAAAAATAATCGCAAACAAATTAATTATGATTTGAAAGTCAATCAAGAAACAATCATTTATATTACAACAGCCGCTTTGTTTGGTATTGTTTGCAAAACAATGGACAACATTCAACGGATGAATTCTCTTCCCGATTCAGTTTTAATTGGCTATAAGTTTGTGTTCAACGAAGGTATTAACACGGAATAGATAGATATAGAAGGCCAGGTCTATGCAACGAACGAAAATAGGTACACGCGCACTTAGATGCCTATATTTAATGCGAGTAGTGATAACATTCCTCTTCCCTTTTTAACCCCACCGGATATAGTTAAGGCGATTGCTAAACTCAAACCCTGTAGCTCGGTTGGCCCTGGCAATATTCCAGCTTTTGCCCTTAGGGGATGTCATGACATCTTGGCAGCCCCTCTGTCATGTATTTAACCTAACTTTCCAGTCCGGTGCAATAGAAATCTGCGCGAGTCACTCCCATCCCTAAAACCAGTGATAAAACATTACTAGAGGAACACAGACCCATCGTTATCCTGCCAACGATTGCCAAGGTTTTCGAGCATATACTCCACGGTTTCATTTATAAACGCGTAAATATGTCTTTATCCGATGCCCAATACGATTTTCGGCCGGGTCACACCGTGAATTCGAATTTACTGATTCACGTAGACCATATCCCGTGGCTTGGACATCGGTGGGCAGGTTGCCGCTCTGTATTTCGATTTCCGGAAAGCATTTGACAGAATTGACATCGATGCTGCTTTTGACTAAGCATCATAAGGGGGCCATCGGTTTCTTGTCCGGTCTTCTTAACTTCTTTTCGGACTATCTGCGCGCTAAATGTGTAAATTTGGTCACAAGTCACTTTCGACCGCTGTCTGACTTTTAGGGATCACGTTTCTACCCTTGCGAAGGAATCTTTCAGGCGCTTGCGAAAGGCTCGTGACTTTTGCAATCCAAATGTTGTTAGACTGTTATACATCAGTCTGTTTCGAAGCAAACTCGAGCCTGTGTTTGGCACCCCTATATCGCGACCCAAACACTGATGCTGGAAAAGATACAGGAAACTTTCCTTAGATGCCATTACCATTTCTTTCCCTATATGTACCCCACCAGTTATCTTATAGGGACGTTGGGTTTTAACTTATTGGAGGTGTTAAGAGGCCTTGATCAATTCACTGTAACCTGTAAGACCTTATGGGGACGTATCGAGCTCCATGGTCTTTTCTGCCGACTACTTGTGCCTGACAAATACATCGGACACCGTCAGAGCCGCCCAATCTGTTTGCGCAACTGCCAGCCAAGACCGTAGCGAGAGCCGAATCCCCAGTCTGTCATACTCTAAAGGTGCTGAATGCCCTTCGGGCTGCCAACCATGAATGTGATTGATGATGATAATTGATGTGATTTGCGGATGAATGGATTAAAATTATGCGTACCTATATGTCTGGTGTTCTGTGAAAGAAAGTATTTTTTATTAGTAGTAGTAATTCGTCCGCATCGCTGTTAACAGGAAACGTGCCCAAAAGGCTGGCAGCATTGTCACGTTCTTTGGCCAAAAATAGGAAAAAAAAATGAAAACATTACCATAGTCGCGAGTCACGAGACGCGAGCACACTTACACTCGCTGTATGTGAAGCGTGTCTATGTGTGCGTGTTAGCTTTTGCTGGTTGTATAAGCCGACCTTCTGAATCTATGTATTCTGTGGTATTGTAGTACCGCGGTACCTTTAGGTGGATTGCCTTGAAAACAGAATAATAATAAGGTGTCGTTCTACCAAGGATTCCTTTGGGAAAAAAAATTGTGTTATTTGTAAGTTCCTATATACCTTTAAGGTAATTTATTAACTGCAATCTAATTCTAAATACCGAACAACGAACGACGAATAGAGGAACTTTTGATAAACTAATTATGATCTTATTATGATATTGATGAATGTTTTTTTCTTTGATATGCTATTTTTGCTTTCTGGTAGATAGATAAACCATTTATTTGGCGCACACAAAAAGATAGCACAACACACAAAAGTATAATATTAGATGGTAACCAAATTACCCACATGATTTGGTAGAACTTGCCTAGTCATAAGTACTATAAAGCAGTGGTTTTTATAACAACTTAATGAGGCGAAAAATAAGCTAAATTGTTACTTGTAAGTTTATAATAACTAAAAATTACACACTGAAAGAGAAACAACAGAACAATAATTGGTCACAATAAAATTAATGTAATTTTTGACGGTTATCTTCTAGATGTACCGGCAAATAAATGGGTACATTACATCATGTCAAACATTGGGCACGCTACCCTAATGATGCCAATTAGGAAACAGACATGTTCTACAGCTTTGAAGAATTACGGGAAGAACAACAATATGTTTTTTTATTACGATTAAGAAAAAAAAACTGGCCAAGTGCGAGTGGGACTCGCACACGAAGGGTTCCGTACCACAAGGCAAAATCGCCGAAAAAAAACACGATTGTTGTATGGAAGGCATGGAAGCTCCCCTTAAATATTTATTTTATTTTGTTTTTAGTATTTGTTGTTATAGCGGCAACAGAAATACATAATTTGTGAAAATTTCAACTGTCTAGCTATCGCGGTTCTTGAGATACAGCCTGGTGACAGACAGACGACGGACAGACAGCGAAGTCTTAGTAATAGGTCCTAAAAACTGTCTTAAAACGCATTTTCCTAAATATTTTGCAAGCTTCTATAAAATCTACGATACTTAATACTTGCAGAACAATTTTTTTTGCGTAATCTTGATTAAGTTATTCATATCGATTCAGTGATTATTCAAAGCAAAAATCATATTTAAAGCCATTCAACGCAGCATTCTGGGTGTTAAAAGACAGTACAGAATTCGGAACACCACGCTGCGTTCCAAAACGGGCCTGGGTAGGTATAGGAAAGAAGGTTGCCAGGCTCAAATGGGATTGGGTGGGTTACATCAGCCTCAGCTCAGTTTACATCAGATGACCGCTGGGCAAAAATCTCCACACAATGGATGCCTGAAGATGGACGATGCCGCCGAGGCCGGCCCAGAAAGAGATGGCGAGATGACCTGGACGCGTACCGCGAGGGCTGGTTCGAGGTGGCGCGGGAAAAGAGTTCCTGGCTATTGGGGGAGGCATTTTCCCAGCAGTGGGACAGTATAGGCTAACAAAAAAAAACTTTATCATTTTCTGTGTGCTCGCGTTGTTCTTCTAAACTACGCAACGGATTTTGATGCGGTTTTCACCAACACTTAGTTTCTTCCGGAAGGTTACTGTGGATAATATATTAATATTAAACTTATATTGAATAAAGAAATCTCGATTTTTTTATCAAGCTATAAAAACCGTGCGAACCGTGCTGGTCGCTAGTATTATTATAATAAGATATAATTTTTTTTTATGCAATTCAATTGTTTTTTTAATTGGTTTTAGTTAGTCATTTAATTTAGTATATCTAGTGTAAATAGAAACAATAATATATTATATTTTCACTTCATTTAGATTTATTGGTGTGTAAGCAGACAAAACAAACAATATTCAATTGTTTGTTTATTTTTGATAGCATTAGATATTATAGGAAGATAGTGGACGTTGAAGTTACGACAATAATTGGTCACGTCAATCGATGGTGCAAGTTTTAAATTATTATTTTTGTTAGAAGAGGCAATCCATTTTCCTACTTCGACGCGGAATCAATAATATAAGAATATGGAATAATATAACCGTACCTAATTCATTGAAAGTCATAATTTAATTTTATATCATACAGTCATAATCTTATGCACATTGCTCGCAAAACAGATGGCCGATGGGGCCGAAAGGTTCTGGAGTGGCGACCGCGTACCGGAAGACGTAGCGTTGGAAGGCCTCTCACAAGGTGGACCGACGATCTTGTGAAGGCCGCAGGAACCCATTGCATGCAAGAAGCACAGAACCGGTCGAAGTGGAGGTGCTTGAGGCCTATGTCCAACAGTGGATGTCTTTCGGCAAAAAAAAAATATGTCATAAAATCATTTCGGTTTTTTTTCCCGATCCTCCGGCTTTTGTAAACATAATGATCTCTAGCTGATCGTTGAACTCAGCAGCAGACCAGTTGGATGCAAAATAGATGGCGCTAGCGTCAATAATTTAAGCTATGCTGACGACATGGTGCTGCTGGGTCCAACGGCTGGCTCAATCAGGGAGATGTTGAATGTCTGTGAAAGGTATGCGGCAACCCACGGCCTGTTATATAACGAAATAAAAAGTGAATACCTGATCTTTGCTGCTCCCGGGAAATGTTTGAATTACGAGCCCTCAATATCCCTCAATGGTCGGCCACTTAAGAGGGTCAGCCAATTTAAATACTTGGGTCACTATGTCACCGAGGACCTCCGGGATCAGGTAGACATTGAACGTGAACGCAGGGCACTAGCAGCCAGATGCAACATGTTGGCTCACAGATTTGCTCGTTGTAGTAACGAGGTCAAAATAACTCTGTTTAAAGCTTATTGTCAAGCGTTCTACACGGGCAGTTTGTGGGTCAACTGCACGCGGAGGGCACTAGATGCCCTGCGTGTGCAATATAATAATGGTTTCAGGGTGTTGTTGAGGTTGCCCCGATTCTGCAGTGCGTCTGGCATGTTTGCTGTAGCGCGAACCGACGACTTCTATGCCATTCTGAGGAAAAAGGCCGCGTCCTTAATAAGCAGAATGAGGGCTAGCACCAACAGCATTTTGAAAACCCTAGCCGAAAAACACGATGCACCAATACTCAGACACTCTGTCCGGTTGCTCGTGCGGCAGGGATGAATAATGTTTTAATTAATTAATTAATATTACTAACCCTTAGTTGATAAGTGTTGTACTAACCATTGGACCTATGTTGTTGAATTAAATAAATAAATTATTATTATTATAATTAACTCATACTGCGTAGAACGAAACCATGCAACACAAAAATCTCTCAAGTAAAGTTAAGGACACACCAAACGCCGTGAGAACCAAGTCAAAGTGTGAGAGGTGTTAATTTTATAACAAAGCATCGTTGTGAGCCAAACGCTGGCATAAAATAATGAACGAGTTTCCCGAATACCTTATTAGGAACATCATAATAATTTACTACTACTTGGAACTCGTATGTGAAACAATATTTCGTCGACCGTAGGTTCAATTGAGGTAAGGGACATAATAAGGCGCGTACGCACGTACGAACAAAAACATGGTGAACACGAACATCGAACACTTTGTTCGCACGTGCGTACCACTAACGAACATAACCTGTGTTCGTCAAAAATGTTCGAGGCGATCCATTATGTTCGTGTTCACCATGTTTTGTTCGTACGTGCGTACGCGCCTATACGATTTTTCAGGAGAGGCCGACAAAGTTTTTTTTCGGACTAAATCGCCTATAACTTTTTTGTTATTAACCTTTTTCGGATCTGATTTCACACATAATCTTGTATTTTAGTGCTCTATCTACCTGTGTAACATTTATTTAAATAAGTTAGCTATTTAAGAAAATAGACGTCCCTTACACCAACGTATTTTGTTAGTAATGTGTAGGTAATGTCCCTTACATTAAATTGATCTCTACGTTGGATCCAATCTATAATGAAAAAATAGTGTAAGTAAAGGTCTTGTTGAAAAAATGTGTGAAGAATAATTCGTTGATTGGGAAGACCCTTACCTTATTTGAAGTGGATTGGCGGCGGTAATTACACCATTTCAAGTTGCTATATTGCATAGTTTTTCAGATACATTGTTATTATGGGGCTGATTCGAAATTCGAATCCAAAAATCAGTAGGGTAAGGGACATTTTTTTTAAGCTAGAATTTTTTCATATACACCATTCGAAAGAGCGCAAAATTGTGAACAAAACTGTATACTCGACTCATTTTGGGTATTTTGTCCCTTACCTTAATTGAACCTACGGTCGACGATTTGTGATGCGTCTTGACGAGACTTGAGGTGAGATAAAACATAGTCAAGTGGTTTTTGATTTATTTCCAGTATAAGCTGACTTCTCATTGTACGAAAATCCTTTAATATAATATATTACGAGGTCAGCTGAAACTGGGAATTTATTGCTTGATTTATGTCGACGTGTGTTCCTCAAATCTATATACTAATATTATAAAGCTGAAGATTAATTGTTTGATTTTTTTTTGAACGCGCCAATCTTAGGAACTACCGGTTCGAATTGAAAAAAACATTTTTGTGTTGAATAGTATATTTATCGAGGAAGGCTATATAATATCACGCTAAGCCCGAATAGGAGCGGAGCATCAATGTAAAATGTTGCAAAAACGGGAAAAATTATTCCTTTTAGGAGCTTCCGTTGCGTACGATGCGTAAACGGTTAAAGTTACGTAAAAATCATGTACGACGGAATTGTTCCCCTTTAAATGTAAAAAAATATGTCTATCTTTTAAGGTTGACTGCTAATCAAATTTGTTTTAAAACAATGCATTATTTGCGAAGGTGTTTTTAAAAACATGATATTAATCATTATCCAAATAAGTATTCATCACAAGTATTTAATTTTGAACAAAATTGCCCTTGACATTATTGATTTCAATGAATATCTTAGGATCTCCTAACTAAGATATTCATTGAAATCGTAGTTTTAAAATAACTCCGCAAGGCGGCCGGTCATGAACCCGTAATAATCTTAGGCAATACTATTTTATTAATGGAATATATTTCAGTAGGTTTTTTCCTCAAATTAACGCGGATGAAACCGCGGGGCACATCGCTAAATATATTTAGCGTTTAACGAACAAATAAAATATCATTCCATTTTTGTCAATCGCTTGAAGTTGGCAGAGACAGAACGATGGTTTTAAATGTGTTAAACGCTAAATATACATATTTAGTGTATTGTGGTGCCAGCGAGCCTTAATAGCCGACGAATCTTGAAGCCTTATTTAATATATATATTCAGAAATAATATTATTTAATTTGAATATTAATATTAAAAACACAGGTCAATGGTGTGTCTTGGAGTTTTTAATCGGTTGAAGGACTCTGAGCGAGGCACAATAGAAGTATGTATTATTGTTATTACGCATATGGGCGTCTGGTGTCAAAGTGTTAACAAAACAATAGCTGAATCGAAACTGTTGAAATATTAGTTGATTGCAATCAGAGAAATTATTAATTAAAAGCAAATTGACAAATTAAAAGCAAATTTAAAAGCACTTTGCCGTGTTATAGTCACATCAACCTACCCAAAACCGTTAAATTTTCCCAATCAACTTTGAATCTTATGCTTTAGCGATAAAGTTGAAAATCTATTAAAGAAATTTGACAGATTGTAGTAGCTTGATGTGCTGCCGTCTGTACATGTTTATACAACAAAACAAGTGTAAAGAATTATAGGGCGTCAAAAAATTCGTCCGCATCGCTGTCATACAGATTTAGTTTTTGCCTCACACAAGTCACACAGTATCCTCTTCAGATTTCTTGGAAGACTGTCGTCATCTTAATATTGAAACCCACAATTACTGGTTAATTGATTGGTCTTTGTCACTTAATACGTGATGAAATATAACTAGCTTCTTTACAACACTCTATAGGTCAATTAATTTTACTAATTGTTCTAATGAGTTATGTACCGGAGTTCTTAATGTGTGAAAAATACCATTAAGGTGATAATTTAATGAAAAAAATATGGTCTTGCTATTTCGAGTAACTTGTTAATTATGTGGAATAGGGATTTAACATTTTGGTATATATGTTTTTTGACTCTTTGGGGCTAGTATCATGTAAAAGAAATACACGATTCAATTAATTTTTATCGATACAAAAAATTGCAAAGTTATATCTTTTTTCTTACTTTTTTCGACATCACGGCTAAACGCCTAAGAGTTATTCAATGGAATTTACTTTAAAACATAGAGAATTATCATATTACAATTTAATCAAAGTAGATTAAATTAAATTTATTTATTTTGTTAAAAAAGGAGTAAATTCGTTTTGGCACATACGTCGATTTATTCCGAGCGCACGCACACTATAGTCATAACTCTTCTTTTGCGTTTCAAAAGTAATTGCATCACTTTCGCTCCCTTAGTAGGTTTTCGAGGATTTTAGATTTTCGAGGTAGCGCCTTAACCATTTAGTGCTGCTCTCAAAACAATGAAGGAAAACATCGTGAGGAAAACGACACGTCCTAGAACCAAAAATTCGAAGACATTGTGTCATCTGCCAACCCGCACTGGGCCCGCGTGGTGGATTACGGCCCACTCCCTCTCGAAGAGAGGAGGTCTGTGTCACAGCACTGGGAACATTATAGGCTGATTATGCTAACCATAAGAATGGAATGGTTTGATTAATGTTTCCCTTTGCACGATATCGGATCGTGACTGCCCTTTTGAATTAATACCTACTATGATTTTTACATTACCACCTTTAACTTTAAAGATCACACAGCATCAAGTACATCAAGTGAACGGCAAAGATGTCTTGATGTTTAAAGATGATTTACTTACTCTGCTTAAATTATAATAGTACTGAAGACATAATATATTTAAGATTCAGAAATAGCGAACTCCATACATATTACAAACAGACATACTATCAAACATAGGTACTCACTTACTCACAATCACAGATAAGCCAAAATAATGTTAGGTTAATTTGTAAGTTTTACATTTGTTTATTTTTTTTCCAAAGGGCCGATTTTACCAAAGTCTCTCAAGATCTTTTATCTGTGGAATAAAATTGACGTCTGACAGTTGTAGTAGATATGGAAAAACTAACAAAAATTCAAAATTTGTTCAGACTTAGTCTAGGTATAAAAGTTTTATGAAGTTGGAGGCCCGTGGCTAAAATAGAACAGCCGCACAGGTCGATCGATCTTGCCGCGGTTGGTCTGTGGATGGGTGACCATCTTTACATACCTACCGAGACCCCTTCGTGCCTCGGAAAGCACGTTAAGCCGTTGGGCCCGGCTGTCATTCGTAGATCTTTGACAGTCGTTACGGGTAGTCAGAACAGAAGCCCGAAAGTTTGACAACCAGTCTTACCAAAGGGTATCGTATTACTTGTCGCGAACGAACAAGAACCGCTGCGGCAAAGCTCCTACGGAGCCCGAAGTCAGCTTGCATGCCGCAAAGCCGAACACACCGGTGTACATCTCCCGCCTGCACTACACCATTATGGCGGAGGACATCGTGGAGTACGGGCGCCAGAAGACGAAGTACGCGCCGAGGGTGCAGTTATTGGAGTCGCACCGCAACGTCAACTTCAAGGCGTTCGTGGTGCGCGTGCCGAATTGCTATCTGCCCGTCGTCATGGAAGAAGACTTCTGGCCGCAGGACGTGGTGTTCCGTCGCTTCCGCGGACAAGTACCACAGAGCAGCTCAAGAGTTAGCTAGTGAAGTACCGTTTTATAATAAGAATATAATATATGTATGTTTAGGTTAAGGTATTTATGTATGGGCCTGCGTCGCCTGAGATAAATAAATACCTAAATAAAAAAAAATACCCCGTAACTGGGTTGTGGAGGTCATATAGGGAGTCGCTCCATGTAAAATACTGGTATTCAGCTGCATCCGGTTAGATTGGAAGCCGACCCCAACATAGTTGGGAAAAGGCTAGGCAGATGATGACTCATTTCTTATTCAATCCATTCATGTGTCCAAGTTCTAAGTCAAGTCACAAAAAAAAAAAAACAAGCATGTCACTGACGAAAACGAATTAGTAAGCTGTGTAAATACAACTTGACTTCAAGTCGTATCTATTTTAGTAGACTCTAAGCCCCGTAGCACCTGTTCCAAATGGTTGTAAGTGGATCCTTTCATACCGTGACCCTTTGCCTAATTAATACAGAGAATTAATCTAGTCTGAACACTGGTGAACATTCAAAGTTATATTATTGTAGTTAGGTATGCAAATATCTAAAGTTTTGGAGCTAAAGATATCAATTATGGAAAATTCTGGAGCAAAGGATTAGAGGAACGATTTAAGAAAAACAATTTGCGACATATGTCTGCGAGGCTGCAGATCTCGATTCTTCTCTGTGATGTTACAAAGCTTTGGATGTACCTAGATCATTAATTTCCAATGTCGTCAGAATTTTCAAGAGTACGTACTATTTTTCCCCATATTGATGAATATAAAGGCCAATTCCCATAATTAACAAAACGTTTAATATCCTAGTCGCAATATCATCTAAGCGACAATCAATGTAAAAAACTTGAGGCTGACCCTATCCTTAAAAAAAAAAATATTTGAAATCGATTTACAATTGCCAGAGTTATCGCGTAACATACATACAAAAACAATTTGGTTTACTTGAATTATTACCAGTAATTTTGGTTTAAAAACCAAACTATTGAACCAATTTTGATGAAATTTCTATGGGACCAATCTATCTTTTCAAATAAAAATATAATTTTTCAAATCGGCTTATAAATAACGGAGTTCTGAGGTAAAAAACTTTAAAAAAAATCAATCGAATTGATAACCTCCTCGTTTTTTTGAAGTCGGTTAACAAAAAAATAACCGACTTCCAAATAAGAAACTACAAAGTGAAAAATAACTTTAATTTCGGAAGTCGGTGGCAAACAACGAAAATACGAACCCAACGACACCGACTTCTAAAAAGTTTTTTTTAAATAAAGATTTCGTTTCGATCTTTAGTAGGAAGCACATAGGTTCTATGTATGATTCTTCCGTAAACCACAATCAACCATACAACGTACATAGCAAAATTCAAACGATTTGATATACAGATTTTTTTATCTGTAGATAATAGTATAGACTCTACATAACTGGTTCTCCTCCAATATAAAAATGTCGTGTTACAACTAAACACTTGCATTTTTTAGCATATATTTAGCAACTATTGACGCAGATAAAATTAACAAAGAAGTAATTCGATTAGCTTATTATTTATGAACCTATTGATATATAATAGTAGGTAATAACGGAGAGACCTGGGTTAAGCCCCATATAACAATGATAAGTAATTGAACTTAGATCATTCAGTTAGCAATAGCATTGTTATCTGTGGTTATGATAAAAAAAATACTAAATAGCAATTGCATGTTGCTGTTGAGCTAGGAAACGAGCGAGTTCTTGTGGCCCAAGATTTTTCCTGTCTCTTTCTTCTTCTTCGCTTCGCGCTTGACAAAGCGGTCGTGGTCACGATGAATCATCGGGCAGTTGCCTGCCAGACAACACCCGTCTGATCGGAGGATCCTCCCTTTTCTATAGAGTATGAGTGAACTTTACACACTGTTCCTTATACCACTTTCATAGACTTGATGTGAGTGACAAATTAGTTGCTGACAAAAAAGTTGCTCGTGGGCGCCCTTTCTTACTATTTACACTAGGTACTAAATTAAATGACAAACTAACTAAACAAATAATTACAAAAAAAATAGGACACTTAGGCGGCGAATTACTCGTCCGCATCGCTGTCATCCGGAAACGTGCCCGAAGATGGCCGTGCCAGAAGACTGGCAGCATTATGTCAAATCGCAGGTGTACTCGTTGCTCGTCTCACTACTCCATCTCAGTTTGGCAGATGAGACTCTCGGATTTATTAACAGAGCCTCCAAACGTGTTTCTTTAGAAATAGATTTAATCTAAGCTTCATAAATATTCATAATAATTTAGTAGCGAAATAGTACAGACTGAGCACATCAAGCTACTACAATCTGCCAAATTTCTTTAATGGATTTTCAACTTTATCACTAAAGCATAAGGTTCAAAGTTGATTGGGAAAATTTTACAGTTTCGGGTAGCTTGATGTGCTGGCGTCTGTACATTTTTAGAGGAAGCTACATATAAACATGTATTTAAACGCCCTCATTAAAATAGTGGAAAAATAAATACCGTAGGTAGTTATTACAAAATAATATAAAAAAATCCCCAACCGATGAGATTCCAAATCATTATCATATCATAACATGACGCAAAAACTGAAGGTATTATTATAATTAAGCTACATCATTCCTTACTCTTCGCTGATTGGTGTATAACAATCGACACAAAAGAGTCTACTTTTGGTACAACACAAAGCTTGACGCGTGGCTCTGCTGTGCGTCCGTCCGTTCGTCTGTCACAGGGTCGTATCTTTTGAACCGTAATAGGTAGAAACTTGAAATTTTCACAGAGCTACTATGGCCACTATAACATTAAACGCTATAACATAAAAAACAATATGTTAATACTGTACGGCGGTGGTACGGAACCTTTCGTATGCGAGTCCGGCGAGTCGCACTTGGCCGCTTTTTTCGATCCAGATACGCTGATTTCAAGGCCTGCATGACAATACAAAAGTAACGCAATCAGCTGCCGATCAATGACGAAACACGATCGAGATAATGACAGAGAGAAAAATGCCAATAGACACGAAGTTACGGATACCAAGTCTAGTCAGTGCCTATGAAGGATTGAGCCGGATGCGGGGAATACCGACTCTCGCGCAACAGACGAGATCATTAAAGACAATAGTACCTACCTACCAACTAGGTGATAATTGGTTACGATATAAATTCTTGTTTGAACTGTTAAAATTGTTTGCTTTAGATCAATATTTTGCTCGTAATTCGAGGTCGGAATTAACATTAAATAGAGATGAACACAATGCATTGACACGATTTATCCCATATGGGGCTAGTTTTGGATTAGTATAGCAATGTAGTGCTATTACTAGCACTACATTGCTATACTAATCCAAAACTTACGCTAGCAAGCTAGTTACCTAGCCTAGAGTACCTATACAGAACTATCCTAATTTGTAGGCTATAAAGCTAGTGAGAAAATTAGTAAGCTAGTAGCGCCCCTCCAATGATTTTACTATCCTGGCTTGTGTACTAGCCTCATTTAGCCGGCGAAGCTAGTACCCCATCGGATTATTTTACTCGACGGAGTTAATTCACCGCAATACTATCGGCTTTCAATTTACTATTATCGTGTAAACACTTCTACAATGTGCCAAGCCATAGTTCATTTTGTTGCATTACATCATTCAAAGACTTTGCTCCGCCATTTAAACTATCACATAACAAATCAAAGTATTGTACAAGAACCACATTAACACAGTTTATCACCTTTTAACAAATGTTGTTATAATTATGATAAATGATCCTATTGTGTGGTGTTATATAATAGTATTGAGAACACGGACACGGGTTGTTGGTCGACCTAACATTCAATAGCTTTAAAAATAGATGGTGCGATAAAAAATATCTGTGAAATCCCGAGACGAATGTATAATAGGTACTATTCTTAGGAAATGTCGGGTGAATTGTCTTTCGTGTAAAATTAGATTAAAATGTCTCGTTATGGTAAATGAGTCAGACCTTGGTTAAGTACTTAAAAATAGTCTGACGATATGGCACGGTGGTCAAAGGCCTTTCGCGGCCTTTCGCTGCCTTTCGTCGTGTGACGGCATTTAGGCTCCCGCAGACAGGCAGGACTTCGACAGCGAGCCGCGACTCTAGTAGAATAATTTCTATGAAAACTTCTTGGAAAATTGTTCTACCAGAATCGCGTCGCACCGTCTCGTCGCGCCTGTCTGCGGTAAACTGATAGAGAAAAAACGATAAACTTTTAAAATAGCACGTTTTAATTTCGGTATCTTTGAAAATAGAAATTAAGTTTTTGTTTCTAGAAACCAAACAATATTATTATCGTAGTTTGAAGTTAAGTTACAAATCACTGTTCAATCCATATACTCGTAATAAACGAGTACTAGCTGACAAAGTCAAAGTCAAATCATTTATTTCAAATAGGCACATTAAAGGCACTTTTGAACGTCAAAAAAAAAACTAAATAGAAATGACCGCGGCGAACTTTGTACTGCCTCAGAATCAAAACACAAAATGTATGAGAAAATGAATTATCTAAATAATTTGTTATTCTGCTATTAGGGGCGGACACAGATCCAACAAATCAAAGATCATAAAAATCGGTCCAGCCGGTTTTGAGGTATAAATGGTGTAACTAACCCGACTTTGTTTTTTAAGTACAGGTGATTTTTTTTGGCGGGTCCAAATTTTTACAGGGTGTTCTACCCATGAGTATGAACAGCTGTTTTATACGATTTGGTCAAGTAGGTATGGAACTTTTGTATGAATCAGCAGATTTTTTTTCGTATTTTCAGATTTGGTCCCTTATTGAAAGTTGTTCATATTCATGTAAAAATTGGAATCGGTAAAATAAATCACCTGTATATAGATAAAGATAATGTTATTCAGTAGGTACTAAATTGTTATCACGAATGGAAAACCATGTAAGTATGGTTGTCTTTTCACGCCTTAAAGGCTGAACGGACATAGGATTTTTTATCCCGGTACTTAGTGTGATCCCATTTCCGACCTTCACATGGGCGAAGCCACGGACAAAGCTAGTGCATTATAATCGGCATCCTACAACTACAAGGTTGGTTTCGGTGTTTTTAAATAACAAAAGATACCCAATAAAGAAAAGGTCATCTGCCTAGCCTTTTCCCAACTATGTTGGGGTCGGCTTCCAGTCTGACCGGATGCAGCTGTATACCAGTATTTTACATGGAGCGACTGCGTATCTGTCCTCCACAACCCAGTTACTGGGTAATACGATACCCGTTGGTAAGACTGGTTGTCAGATTTTCGGGCTTCTGACTACCCGTAACGACTGTCAAAGATCCACGAACGAGTTAACGTGCTTTCCGAGGTACGGAGGGGTCACGTTATGTTAAGATGGTCACCCATCCACAGACCAACCGTGGCAAGCGTAGCTTAACCTGATCGATCGACCTGTGCGGCCGTTATTATTTAGCCATGGGCCCCCCAATAAAGAAAAGGTATCTTTTGTTATTTAAAAACATCGAAATCAACCTTTTGTGTTGCATTTTCTAGACTTCTAAGACTGCAGAATCACCTTTGAATCACAATCATTTCATTGATGCTTAGTCACGTTATCAAGTAAATATTTACCTATGTACGTGTAATCACGGCATTAGTTTTTAAACGAAAGCATGACAAAAGCTTTTAACCGCGTTTAGATTGAACTGTAGATAATGTACAAAACTGTTTTCCACTGTATCATTAAAGTGATCAGCGTTATAACGTTTCGTGTCATTGTTAGCAGTTAGTAATAGTTTAACTTAAATATCGTTTATGGTATTGAATTAAACGTTATAGGTATCTATGTTAAATATAGCTACCGATTTTAAACTGAGTTTATTGCGGTCATTGTCTATGCATCCTCTTCACAAAGTCTTTAAAAAAAAATCTTTATATTCGCTGACTTTGATTTCCATTGAAATCAATTGAACATGTAAGGGACAATTCTCGAAGTTGCGAAAAAAATAAATTTTGTTTTTTTTTTATTTCATTTTCATATTTCACTGCAGTTTATCTATTCGGTTGAAGGACATAGTTTGTAGTACATCAATGTGTTTTATCTCTTCATTAGTCTGTAATTACGTAAACCTAATTAAAAAAAGAGCCTATTTAACAAAAAATCAGAAATTATATCACAACTTTCCAATCACAACATACAACTAATTAACAAAGCTAAAACAGTTATACTAAGTCAAGGTTAGGTACCAGGATACCAGAAAGGCATGGAGACATTTACACAGAAGGTTGTATCACTGCTCACTGATTGGAAGCCGCCTTGATTAATTCTAGCAAACGCACAATCGCACAATGAGTGCTCGGCAACTGCGGATAATTAGTAGGTAAACGCAAACAGAATACGCCGAACTAATAATGGTTTATACCTAATAGTTTTACGTGTAATGCCTTGATTGTGATCACGTGATTGTAAATTATACTTTTTTTTCATTAATGTGTGTAAAACACATTACCACTCCTTTGCGTCGCGCAGTCGGGTAAAAAAGACCGCCCATTGTATCTTCCTTTTTGTAACTTTAATTTTTTGATCCCGTGCTAATAATTATGAATTTCTAAACTTTTTGCCATCCGAACAATTATTTCATTAGTTTATTTGGGATACCTACCCTAAAAATAAAATAATGTGCTACCAAATAAATTTTGTTAAAATAATGTTTTCGTATTCTCGCATTGCTTCTTTTAATGAAGAAGCCGATTTTTTTTATTGAAAGTTCAAACAACTTTTTTAAATGAAAAGTTTTGTTAATCAATGACAAATGCCTTTTTATCTAGGTTTGTACAAGCACTTCTACACGTCAATTTTTTTTTTATAAACTATATGAGGTCGGCTATGTTGTGTATTATAATGTTTTGGCTATTATGTTCGATGACCTTTACTATTTTAATGGAAGTGTACCTATTAATGCCTAAGCAGCGCTAAAGAAATCCTAGGGAATCGATGAACTCTTGAAAGGTGTTTTTCACAGACTCATAGCCTAAGAATATTGTACTTATTTTATCGTCCAAATAAAAAAAAAAGTAAGGTAACAACATAAAACATCGATTAATAAAACTTTTTATAGGTAAATCTATATAACGCGATTTTGGACAACCCTACACAGAATAAACAGCGGAAGGAACTACTTTCCAAACGGGTGACTCTCGACCTTTTTTCTAAGTCCTCCTTAGTTTTGCAGCATTTTATTATACTGCTTTTTTCTGTAATGATCAGAATTTCGCGTACACCATATTTGTTGTTTTACGTTAATTACTTGTGTGCGGTGTTTGTGATATAAAGACTTTTTCATTAGTACAGAGCACACTACACTAATTTCTGGAACATTTTATTTGTCATATCATAAATGTTTTTTTTTTTTAAATAGTTTATTTTATTTTATTTAATTGTGGTGGTCATTCGGGGTTCGCCAGAAAGATCTGATAATTATTTTGAGTGTAGGTAATTGGTTAGGTACTATACCAAGTAAAAATTTATATGTTTTTTTTTCAATCCGTATCTAATAATAAAATTGAATCTGTCTCGTTGAGTGTACGTTTATAGACAACACAGTATTCTGCTGAATTTATCATAGCGGGAGAACGTTTCTTCCTGAAAAACTCGGGTACTTTTTTGTCCCTATTTATTCAAAGTTTTTTCACGGACAGATCTGTGGTGTGTACTATGTACCATAGGTAGGACAGGAGACTTGGAAATTAAGAAGGACTTATGACTATAAAAAATTCAAAACATGCTCGTTATTATTCCTCGTTATGTTCCACGCATGCCTTTTTCTAATCTCATAGTAAACATATCTACATTTATACGTGCTATTCTTAAAAAAAAATCGCCACGAGCTTTAAATTAATCATGTCAGCACACCACCTTGGTGAAAACAAAACATTGTTATCTCAAAAATTTATGAATGGTCATATTTATAACCGTTAGCAAGATTATTAAGACAAAATACTGTTATCAAGTGACAAGTGACTGATAATCTTGGTCTTCTGGTAATGACATTATTCTGATAATCTCGATCTCCTGGTAGTGACATTATCTTCTTAGAACTAATCAAGGTAAGGTAAAAAATAAACAAACGACGATAAAAGATTAAGGGAGTAAAAAATAAATCAAGGCATGACCTAATGCTATGGTTTGGCCTAATGCTCGACCAACTGAGCAGTGCCAGCCTCGGGATCGGACTCGCGATGAATATGGTGAAGATCTAGTTGATGACCAACAGTAACGTAACATAGGAATTGGGGGTGAGAGGATTGTTGACTACGTGTTTTGACGACGTCAGTTCGTCCTGTGAGGTCGGTGATGCGGTAAAAAAAATCATGTAGGTACTTCCAACAATTAAATAGATTTAAAATCGACTTATATTGCCTATTGCCTACGCTGTGGTACTTTACATTGCACCATCTGGACCTGGCCATGTCTACATCCTTTCTATGGCATTTATGTCTTAATTGTCCCATGGTGGCTTCTACGTTTGCGTCTCGTGTGCCATTCCTATAATTGAATATTTTGAATATCTTATCTTGGACTTGATCGGAATTTAAATAGATCTGAGATGGTGACACCCACCATTACGATAATATACTATTATGTGATTCTTATCATGCTTACTCAATATTTATATAGACGGACACATTGCACGGACTGCATTTTTCATATTATCTTTAAAAGAAATCAACCATTAAGAGTAAACTAGTCGCGAGCTCGAACTCACTGATGTTCATGGCCAAAAAGCACGCTGTCTCACCTGGCTTCGTGTCCGACAGAGCTAATATCAGTGATGAGCAGTTAGACGCTAGTCTACACGAACAACGTCTAGTTCTCTTGCACAGAAACACCGTTCCGAACTGATAGGCGCTTTCAAAAATTCGGAAAGTGCTTTAGAAAATCGTGTTATAAGAAAAAACAACTGCATAAATCAATTACAAATAAAGTTTATTGAACTCTTCGATAACTGAGCTTTGAAGGTAAGGACTTGGTTTTGAAGATTTTACAGTTCTTTTATTACTTATTTACATCCAAAGTTACGTTAAAAATAGTAAGAAAAACTGGCCAAGTGCGAGTCGGACTCGCACATGAAGGGTTCCGTACCACAAGGCAAAAACGCCGAAAAAAACACGTTTGTTGTACCTATGGGAGCCCCCCTTAAATATTTATTTTATTTTAACTTTATTATTTATTATTAAAGTAAAAATACAACTGAGTATTTTGTGAATATTTCAAATGCCTACATGTTGCCATTATTGATATCGAGCAAAAAAGGGCAAAAAAATCGCTTTTGTTGTATGGGAGCCCCCCTTAAATTATTTTATTTTGTTTTTAGTTCTTGAGATACAGCCTGGTGACAGACAGACGGACGGACGGACAGCGAAGTCTTATTAATAGGGTTCCGTTTTACCCTTTTGAAATGATTTTGAAATGATATATGAAATGATTTTATTTTTTGTAAGTAGGTTTGTACAAACACTTTTACACGTCAATCATGTTTTTTTTTTTTAAACTAGATGAAGTCGGCGTTTCCTATCTGACTACTCTGAGAAGAAAGGCCGAAACAAACTCAGAGGTCACAGTCTCTTTTAAAGTCCAGACATAATCTTGGTCAGGTTATATGAAGACCATGTAGATCGATGTCTGAGGTGGTCTTTTGAGGAAAAAACCACACAGATTGAGAGGACCTGTCCAGTCAGTGCACGCATTTGTCAAAAATCGTGCAGCTCAACTCAAGACTTAAGGAGCTCAACGATTCGACGAACAATACCAAAGAAAGGACATTTGGGTAGGCCACATAAATTACTCAAACTGCCAGACCATGAAAAAAAAAAAAAAAACAGAACAGAGAGAATAATAAAAAAAAAATATATAAGTATGTAAAAAGACCCACATCGTCTTCACATTCACAATGAAAAAAATAATATAATACTTTACAAAGTAAGCAAATGTCATTGTTTAAAAAAAAAAATATTCATCAATGTCAATGTGTATTAAAAAGAAAAAAATCATTCAAAATGCAGAAATTGGAAGCAGCTCAATCCCAAGCCTTTTTGTCCTCAATATAATCTTTAACGGTATAAAAGGCTTTCTGGCACAACTTACGTTTAATGAAAGATTTGAATTTATTAAGGCTTAGATCTTGAACGTGGCTTGGTAGTTTATTGTAAAAGCGTATACATTGGCATCTGAACGAGCCACCTATTTTCTTGAGCCTGGTTGTAGGTACAACATATTTGTGTTTGTTTCTAGTATTTATATTATGGATATCACTGTATTTTTTAAACAATTTTATATTTTTATGGGCATATAAAAGATTTTCATAAATGTACTGAGAAGGCACAGTCATTACATTAATCTCTTCTCTTTCTCTTCTCTTTGGGTACGGAACCCTAAAAACGAATCTTAGTTGACTCATAACATTTTAATGGATTTTTATTTTACTATTCTGTTTCCGGACAGACAAAATTAATACCTAATAATTCAAAACGATATCATGTTTAACTTTGGATGCAAAATGTCAAACAGGGGAGTAATACTTTCCCGAAATTTGTATGGAAAAAATATCGACTAGTGGCACCTTAATACGTTATTAGCTACACCTCTTTAAAGTTTATTGATTTATAAGGTACTTACTTCAAGCAAAACTCGTTTAGTACGTCCCTCCTCTTCACGTACTTAATATATGTTTGCATATTTACATATAAACATACACGATCATTGTAAATAGTAACTTAAATGCCATGACACGATAATCAAATAATTGATTACACTTATTATGCCGTACGCAAAATACGCGCATTGACGATAATCCTTATTCAAAGTCAAAGTCAAAGTCAAATCATTTATTTCAAATAGGCACATTAAAGGCACTTTTGAACGTCAAAAAAAAAACTAAATAGAAATGATTCTAGTCGCCCATTCGAAAAGGTAGTTTTCGTATGGAGAAGAATGGGCAAGAAACTCCACCGTTACTCTTTTAAAAATGTTTTACAAGGTCTTGTATACATAATAAAATTTATATGTGAACACGATGCACCCATAATAAAATTAGTCTACCACAAAAGGTAAAAAGAATTAAAAATTAAGCAATGACAGGTAAATCAAATAAGTGATAGATACATGGTGCTCACATATTTACAAGTTATTTAAAAAAAAAAGAAAAATGAAAAAATGCAAAAGTAGTTGAACTTTAACAAGTGTGTGAGCCACTGTAGTCGCAGATTGTAAAATTGAATTAGATTAAGATGTCATAATTAAAAATATACATATAAATTAAATTAGGAAAGAGTTTGATTTTGTCTAGACTTTTAGATTGTCCTATGGAGCAGGACCAGCATGTTTCCAAACATTCTTATCTTGGATATAATCCTCTAATTTGTAATATCCTTGTTTACAAAGTGTACTTTTAATATGAGTTTTAAATTTTCTTTCATTTAATTGCAATATGTCACAAGGTATTTTGTTGTAGCATTTAACACAGTACCCCATAAAAGATGTATGTACTTTCGATAATCTGAAAAAAGGTTGATCTAATTTATCTTTATTTCTAGTATTAAAATTATGCCTATCACTTATTTTATTAAAAAGATGTTGATTTTTTCTTACATACATAATATTTTCATAAATGAATTGGCAAGGTACCGTCATGATATTAACCTTTTTAAATAGTTCCCTAAGAGATTCGCGACGACGTAGATTGTAAATGGCTCTGACAGCTCTCTTTTGTAAAATAAAAATGGATTCAATGTCATGCTACATAAAATAATATTTATTTAAATTTTATTTTATATTGAAGCGAACAAGTGTTGACATTCGATTCAATATC
This sequence comes from Oligia fasciuncula, assembly GCA_963082905.1. Classification (NCBI taxonomy): domain Eukaryota; kingdom Metazoa; phylum Arthropoda; class Insecta; order Lepidoptera; family Noctuidae; genus Oligia; species Oligia fasciuncula. Next base: position 17,669,751 of record OY720393.1, on the reverse strand, counting down.
AGAGCAAAAAATATTCTTAGTACAAACTAATGAGTGACGGACGATGACACATTACTGCGGATGTACTAACAATGTACCGACTCTAAGAAAACCCAAGTTTTTATTCTATTGTCAAATTGACCTGATCATACACTAATAGTCTATAAGAAATACCTACTTCGACCGATTTTGTAAAGCGCATGACTCGAGTTTTTGCGCATAAAGCGCTTAATGTGGCTCAAAATTACCTACAGTTATTTTTGAGTTGCTGTAAAACCTGTATTATTATTACTTTAAGTGGGTACCAACATCGGTAAGTTGATATAATATTGCATGTCTGTATTCCATTAAGGAATCTAAAAAAAACGTATCTAAAATCTAAAAAACAGCGATGCGGACGATTTTTTTGACACCCTATGATTCGTTTTTTATATAAATATACATAATTATACAGGGTTATTGGTTGGTGGCTTGGTTGGCATTAACAACCTCTTAAGAGGTTATTGTACTCATCACTATGAACAACTTTTACTATGGGACCAAAACTGAAATATTTTTATTGACCGTTTAGGTCAACGTATTTACTCTTCGTCTCGTGAAGATGTTAAAGTAAATAAAGCCTTTGTTATGGCTGCAAACATTTACTGAAGATGGTCAGGGCTGAAGTCACCTTCGAATAATAGTGGAACATTATTTTTTTTAGTTCTTATTGCTTTGGCTAAACTGATCAAATATTCCAGTAAAATATCCAGCAAGAATAAATCCATTTATTGCAGACTAATTACATGCCCATAGTTGTTAGTAATAAAGGTCCTAAAACTATGTTAATCAATACTAAAAATCAATAACACACATCATTGAGAATCTCAAAATTCAAATGTTAAAATCATAAATATACTCATGTAAAAAAAAATTAAACTCATAGTCAGTAAGTAGACTATGAGTTTCATTATTTTTTTGATGACATTAGTACCTACTGGTACTAGTGTCATCTCGTTACATGAAGCTGGATAAATCTACCCAACACTGCAGAGTCTGGCCTCTCAAAAATCATCCTTCCGTTGGCGTTCCCTCGAATCCGGCGCATCAGAGATACTGTTTTCTTACGCATAACGGCATAAAAGTCATTGACCCTTGCGTCAGCAAACACGCCCGACGCGCTGCAGAAACGAGGGAGCCTCACCAGAATCCCAAAGGCGTTATTGTATTAAATTGTACACGAAGAGCGTTGTACGCCCGCGGGTGTAGTTGAACCATAAAAGGTCCTTCAAACAGGCGCGACACGCGATATAATTGCGCGCGACTAAAAAATACCGCTCGTTGCGCGACTTGCGGTGCCTTTGTGTCGCGCGCGATTTTATCGCGTGTCGCGCCTGTTTTAAGGAGCCTTAAAGCGCTTGCGTAAAAGTTTTGGCAGTAGGCTCTGAACAGCGTTACTTCTACGATACGTCTACTGAACAATCTCTCTCTCTATCTCGTTGCTCTCTTTTCTTGTGCCAATCCCCACGTTCGTGTGCCAGCCTCATCCAGGTTCTATTTGCAATGGTTAAATTATCGTCCCATATGTTGGTAACAATACAGGGTTATTGGTAAAACATTAACAACCTCTTAAGAGGTCATTGTACTCATCATTATGAACAACTTTTACTATGGGACCAAACCTGAAATCGCAAAAAAAATCAGCTGTTCCCTACATTTTGACGAGCTGTACGAACATAAATGTAGGGACCAGCTGATTTTTTTTTCGCGATTTCAGGTTTGGTCCCATAGTAAAAGTTGTTCATAATGTATACCCATCTCGCCGCCGGACGACCGATACTTCGTCTCCCAGTTCTTGGGCGTCACTCGGTCACCGTACCTACTTAGTTTTATTTGAATTGGCTATGTAACTACCTACAATGGCTTCGTAACAAATAAAGCTAAGTCACGATGAGTATAGCAATGCCTTGCAGAATCAAAGAAACAAATCATTGATCGAAATGGATTTAATAATTTAATCTAGATCTTTGTACAGTCAACAGCAAAAGTAGATGATCAAAGTCAGAAATTCAATACTAATGAACGGAGTTCGCGTCAGAACTGTGTGGCGTCGAAGTGATTCAAAAGTATTCTACGTACCTAGTAAGTATTCTAAGTAGAAGTACTTCGACGCCACACAGTTCTAACGCGAACTCCGTTCAAATGTATTAAATTTCTGATTTTGATCATCTACTTTTGCTGTTGACTGTACAGACGCCAGCATATCAAGCTACCCGAAACTGTCAAATTTTCCCAATCAACTTTGAACCTTATGCTTTAACGATAAAGTTGAAAATCGATTAAAGTTGACAGATTGTTGTAACTTGATGTCTGGCGTCTGTACCTACCAATTTGCACTAGTATAAAAAGTAAACACCATCTACAGTAAGCCCAGGTTCGCATGGACACGTTTTTTCTGCGATTTTTTTTTGCGCGCACTTGATTTTCAACTCACTACTGCGCCGGCGAGAGTTGAAAATCCAACAGCGTTTTTCTGACGCGCTGGAAGCGTTGTATTGGATTTTCAATGTTCGTTTCAACACCGAGAGTTCAAAATCCAGTGAGCGATAAAATCCCGCCGCGATATTTTTACGTCTGTACGAACGTGGGCTAATAGGTATTAACAAAGAGGTAAAGTCCAAACTGATTCAGCGGGATTGTCCGAAAGGGTTACCGCGGGCCCGGAACATAAAGGGCTAAGGAAGGAACACGGGTGGGTCTTAGTCAGTAAGAGTCTGACACTCCCTTCCGCTCCACCCAGAGCGGGACGTCATTTGATGATTTCCCACTGAAAAAAAAAGTAGTTTGGATGTAGGAGGTTATCTCCGAAACTACTTATCCGATTTCAATCATTCTTTTACTGATAAAATGCTACGCTATTACCGAATGCTATAAGATTAATATGTTATACTAGCAGCGCCCCGCGGCTTCACCCGCGTAAGTTTCGATCCCGTGGGAATATCGGGATAAAAAGTATCCTATGTGTTAATCCAGGAAATGGTCTCTCTATGTGCTAATTTTCATGCAAATCTGTTCAACGGTTAACGCGCGATTGAGTAACAAAACATCAAAATATCTTCACAAACTTTCACATTTATTAGTAGGATATGTTAAGACGCAGACAAACTCGCGGGCGGAGCCTAGTACAAAATATAAATGTTGTAATAGTACCACTACCTACTTAGTTAGAACATGTTAATTTTCTCAGATTTGGGAAATAGAGAAAAGGCAGTTGCATGCTTCGACAATAAATTCACCATTTGTTTATTTTAATTGCGAAGAAATTCAAAACTTCTGAAGACAATCTAAAGGACCTTTTCCCTTAAATCATCGTCATCATCATTTCTGCCAAAAAGAAAAAGAAAAATAAAGACCGAAAGACGTCCACTGCTGGGCATAGGCATAATTGCGTAACACACAATCAACCTCAATCTGAATCATTTTGAAGGATACTGCTAATCCATTGCGTCATATGTTCGAAAAATTTGTTTGCTCAACAACGTAAATAACGCAATGAATATTGTTGAACTGTCAAAATGAAAACCATTGCTACTGTAAGTTAGTAGGTACGGGTAGTGTTACGCAATTACCACGCTGTTCTGTGCTTCTCGCATCCAACGGGTTCCTGTGGTATAAAACTAAATTAATTATCATCTGCCCAGCCTTTTCCCAACTATGTGGGGGTCAGCTTCCAGTCTAACCGGATGCATCTGAATACCAGTATTTTACAAGGAGCGACTGCCTATCTGACCTCCACAACCCAGTTACTGAGTAATACGATACCCCTTGATTAGACTGGTTGTCAGACTTTCGGGCTTCTGACTACCCGTGACGACTGTCAAAGATCCACGAATGACAGCCGGGACCAACGGCTTAACGTGCTTTCTGAGGCACGGAGGGGTCTCGGTATGTAAAGATGGTCACCCATCCACAGACCAATAGCGGCAAGCGTAGCTTAACCTAATCGATCGACCTGTGCAGCTGTTATTATTTAGCAAAACTAAATTAATAATTATTTATAATTATTATTAATAGTTTTTTTATCATTGTTCCTCTCAACCAAAGCACCTGCTATCTAATCTCTTCACCACCCTTGGTTGACTGGTAGAGAATGTATAAGGCATTAAGACGTCCGCCTTTGTACCTGTTTTGTGTGCAAAAAGTTTAAATAAATAAAATATAAATTACTTTTCTTATATTCCTATTATTATAGTATTGTTTTCTACTGTTTCAGAATACAAAGTGTACAGAAAAAGTATGCCAGTCGAGTATAATGAACATTGAGGGTCGGGGCGAGACGCCGCGAAGCCCTGAAGAAGTTTACAAGGAAGCGCAAGTTTTCCTCAGACAATACTACGCTTCTATTCGCAGGTAAATATTATTTTAAACTAGTTCTGTCCGCGACTTTGTTCGCGTGCATGTCGGAAAACAAATTGGATTTTAAGGGTTTTAATTTTTCTGCGCAGAACCCTGTCTTTTTCTAAAATAAAAGTAGCCTGAGTACTCCTTGTAACATCACCTATCAGCCAGTCCCGTCAAGATCGGTATAGCCATTTCGGATATTAGCCCGAATAAACAGACAAAAATTCTAAAAATCGTTTTTTTTTTTTTAAAAGTAGGTTCCCGTACCTTTCACGTGCAATTAGAAAAAAGATGTAATTTTGAAATTACAAACAGACACTGCATTTTATTTATTTGTAATATGTAAATAATATTACTACTACTGCTCTCAAAACGGTGAAGCAAAACATCGTGAGGAAACCGGCATGTTCTAGAACCAAAAATTCGAAGACATGTGACATCTACTAACCTTAGGCCCAGCACTGGACCCGCGTGATGGATTATGGCCCACTGACTCTCACAGAGGCCTGTGTCCCAGCAGTGGGCACATTAAAGGCTGGCTATGTAATTAAATTATCCATAAAACCCTCACAGACGTGATGAGTAGCGTTTGTGGAATTTCGCTAGCATAGCTGTATTTGACCTTGATTAACATTTACCAAAATATTAACACGAATACAGTCTCCTCATTCCTTTACATACCAAGACCCCTTCGTGCCTCGGAAAGCACGTTAAGCCGTTGGTCCCGGCTATCACTCGTGGATCTTTGGCAGTCATTACGGGTCGTCAGAAGCCCGAAAGTCTGACTACTGAAACCTGTCTTACCAAGGGGTTTTGTATTACCCAGTAACTGGGTTGTGGAGGTAAGATAGGCAGTCGCTCCATTTAAAAAAAACTAATACTCAGCTGCATCCGGTTAGACCGGAAGCCGACCCCAACATATTTGGGAAAAGGCTAAGCAGATGATGATGAGTGTCTCCTCATTAACTTTTTGCATTAAATTATGCTATTTTACTTGTTTTGGTAAAAAAAAGTGTTCAAAGTCTAGTATTGCCTTTCAAAAATCCAGTTTCCTAACATTATAAATTTAAAAGAATTCCGCATAAAAAGCCCATCTATAAAGAAGTCAAGTATTTTAATCAAAAAGTAATTTCCTTTAAATAACAAAAAGGAAGTCCTGTGATCGATGAAAATATTTGATTAGCTACTAGGAAAGGTAATTTGCTTCATCGGAAAGCAGTGACTTTGCAATTGTTTTTTTTTTTTAGTAAAGTTTTAGGTCTGGCGACATTCGCCTTTTTGAAATCTGTTTAAAATACATCGTGACTTTAAGCAATCGTTTATGAAATGAGTATTTCGGAGAGATCTTTGTCCAGGATTGACGACTCCTGATTAAAAAGTTGTTAGAATTAGTTACAAGACGTCAAAGTCACGATGTATTTTAAACAGATTTCAAAAAGGCGAATGTCGCCAGACCTAAAACTTTACTAGAAATAAAAAAAAATTACCTACACCTACCTAGGTGTAGGTAAAAAATTCCAGATTTCTGACAATATGAAATTCCAGATACAGCATAAGTGCCTATTTATTACCAATGTAATTTGAAAACATTATAAAAGCCAATTATTTTTAAAAGAGTAACAGTGGTTACTCTTTTAGTAAAAATAATAGAAGAGCTGGAAATAAACATCGATTGGATCCTTCTGACGTTTTCTAAATGTCAATTTACATTGTGAAATATTATACTTCGAATTTGAATTTGACTGAAATGTAATTAATCATTTATAACGTTATAATTTTTGTTTTTACTTAATTTCATTACATAAAATTAAAAAAGCTAACAGTCTTAAAATAATAATATGTACAAGTATATAAAAAGTTTTTCGAGACATCGTCAAGCGTTTGGTCGACGTGACCTGGGGCCCAAGTCTGCTATTTTTATAAATTCGTCATTCCAACACGATCCCATTTTGCTAAAAGTTCGTAATCTGCTTATTTCATAATGGTCGATTATTGGTCGGTCAATGGCGCAGAACTTAAACGATACTCGTAACGAATTAAAAGCAATGACTGCACAATGACGTTCTAATGGTAGGTCACTGATCAAAGGAACTATCAAAATTTTTGCAGATTACCGCCTAAGTCAGTCATTCATTTGTCATTATGTACGAGATTACCATTCTATACCATTTCTTTCAATGGAGTGTCACTGGTTGACCATTGGAAAGTCATAATGACGCCATTATAATTATTAGTAGATTACCAAACTTGTCAAAATCAACAATTATGAAATCAATGATAGACCATTCCGACACTATTGTAATGGCAGACTTGAGGCCCAGAGGGCTGGCCTATTTTTTGGCCAAAGAATCGGCATTGCCATACAACGTGGCAATGCTGCCAGCTTTTTGGGCACTTTTCCTACTGACAGCGATGCGAATGAATTTTTTGATGCCCTTTGATTATTTCCCTTAGTCATAAAATTAGATACACTGCAATAAAACATTTGTAATAAGCCGCAGTAAAACTAAAATACGCTGCAACAAAATAAAAAAACGTTCAAGTGGGATTCGGGAGGGTTACGTACAAATTTGTAGGTAGGAACTACAAATTTACCGTTTTCAGATTTTTTCCGTTACTTGTGCTACATGACATTGGTTCTTGCCAAATTTCATGATTCAATGAGGTCAACGGGAAGTACCCTATAGGTTTTGATTCCCTTGTGAGTGTCAAAATATGCGGCGGAACATAAACGCCCTATCTTTTGATTGCGTTGACTTAGAAGTTTGATTTTTTCACTGCTTCAAGGGATTGCAGCCTTAGGTATTTGATATTAATTTAAACTTGATAACTTTACGCATTCCTGAGAAAAAGGTCTTGACAGACGGACAGAGAGATCGAAGTGATCTTAAAAGGGTTCCTTTTTCCCTTTTGAGGTACGGAACCCTAAAAATTACGATAGATCTAACATTGACACCTCAATGAATACTTACTTATTTTCCCATTTTTATTTTTACAGGGAAAATTCGGAAGCACACAAAGAGAGAATAGAGGAAGTACAGAAGGAACTGGACGAGAAAGGCACATACCAGCTGAAGATTTCAGAATTAGTGTTCGGAGCGAAGTTAGCTTGGCGTAATGCGACAAGGTGCATTGGAAGAATACAGTGGAAGAAGTTACAGGTGAGTTCCTCTGTCATCCTAGTTCAGGGGTGGCCAACCGTTCGATCGTGACTATTAGTTCAGTCCATCGTGGCAAGGCAAAAAATATTTCCAACCTGATTTGCTAATCTAGCGGAAGATGCTCAAACGCAATGCTCACATTAATATAAATAAGTAGTTACTAAGAATAATTTTCAGTTTTATATTTTCCCTCATAGTAAAATAAAAAAAATATTACATAATTGTGTACTGAACTATGCTGTTTCTTAAAAGATTTCAAGAAGTATGTAATTGGTAGATCGCACAGGCTGTCGTCAGTAAACGGTAGATCTTGGGTCTAACCAAGTTGGCCACCCCTGTCCAAGATATTCGAAAATACCTTAGTTTTAGGCTTAAGAATGTACTTAAATGTACAAGGTGTAATTAAAATACGTGAAAACCTCTGGGGTCATGGTACCTACTCGTTATTATGAACAGCACATAATAATAGGTATTATTTCATATTTCCGTAAGAGTTTATACACAAATTCAAACCTCATTCAAAAAGAAGACCGTGCATAAAAAGTGGATCACTATAAAATTTAAAGACGATCAAACATCAAAACCCCACTATCACTCGTCATGTCTTCACAAATTCTCACGTGTCGACGTCTATTTGCCAAATTCCCTTCTCCACCGAAAGTAGACGTTAACATATGAAGCCACTTTAACGTACTATCACTCGTTACTGAAACACAAATTAGATTTCGTGGCTGTTGAAGAATCTTGGGCTTTTTTTTTCTATGAGGAAGACTTTTACATGACAGATTTATTTATATGTCGTGAATATTTTATGTGTCTAATGTTTTTTTAGTCTATTTTTAGTACTTATAAAATTTTGAACTCATGTCATGAGCGCGAGATTTATTTGGTTGTACTGTAATTGGAAATTTGTGTCAATTTTGTTGTTTTAAGTTCTGATTGAATCAATTTTATAATTGGTGGCACGTATCTTGATTGAAGTTCAATATAAATGAATCTATTAGAAATTCTGTGCCGCTATTGTAGTTATTTAGATAGATTATCTAACATTTAATAATACAATAAAGACAATTACTGACCGCGAGTACACTGGAGAGGATTCGGAAAATTATTGAGAATCAGTTGAGACGTGACAATAGACCAACGAGATCAGAAACTTATTATGTACAGACTACGACAGTGCTGTCTAAGTACACATTAAACCATCATTGTATTCTCATATAAGTTATACGCTAAACGTGTATCAAGGAGTAACAGTTACAGCTGTAAAATTGCCTTTAACGTACGGTAAAGAGAAACACGCGAACTTTTAATTAGGGTTTCAGCTTATGTAAACTTTATAACGAGCCACAAACTAGATGTCATTAGTCGCTCTTGCAAGGATACAAGTTATGTAGCTCTATAGAGAACGTTACAATTGTTTCCTTTCAGATAGTTGGAAACAAAATAGTTCGTAGGTACTATAGGCCCAGGCTCAAGCTTAAAGTGAATCGACGTGGAATCGACTGTATCTATATTTAAATTGCCTCTGTGGTAAAAATAACATCTAATCAGGAACCATTATAGACTGATTATGCTAAACGCAGTAATTCAGTGATTTGCCGTGCAAGCTGGCTTTCATCTCCAAGGTCAGCAACGCTTCGGTAGTCTTCTGAATATTACCAGGTTACATAGACGACAACAACATTCCATCAGGTAGGCCGTCCATCCGTTGATACAGGTTTTATTTATGTTATCAATTACATTCATTTAACGAAAACCAGTCTTAAATCAACGTAACAAAGTTAATTTAAGAAGTAACTTCAGAGCTATGCACTGTAGATAGTTATCAATGCAGTCGGGTGAATATAAAAGATTGCATATCAGATACTTACAGAGCTGCTCAAAGACACTTCAAAAGGCAATACCTATGGAAATGTCAACAGGAACGGTAAAGCGTCGACAGTGATGCTTATCAGTGTACCTTTATGCAAAGATGTAGTACCTACTTATCTTACATTAAGTTGTAACAGTAGAGTGGCTGTACCTACAAAATAATATGTAATCTTCACTAATATTATAAATGCGAAAGTAAGTTTGTTTGTTACCTTATCACGCCTAAACCACTGAACCGATCATCCTGAAATTTTGCATATACCTACGTTGTCAGGTGAACAGAAAGGGACATAACGCCTTTCATCTCAAAAAAAAAATCAGCTGTTACCTACATTTATGTTCGAACTCGGCAAAATGTGGGGAACAGCTGTTTTTTTTTTAGTGATTTCAGGTTTGGTCCCATATTAAAAGTTGTTGATAATGATGAGTACAATGACCTCTTAAGAGGTTGTTAATGTTCTACCAATAACCCTGTATAATCACCATGATCACCAACGGATATGCAACGGAATTTTTGCGATCAGAGCACTTCTTTTGTTTTTATCACCGCAAAAGTATATCCGGAAAATATCTGGAGTTACCGACATAGCTTGCAGAGTAAGCAAACTGAAGTGGCAGAGGCCTGGCTATGTTTGTCGAAGGATCAATGGCTGGTGGAGCAGACGAGTCCGAGAGTAGACATCGCGTATCGGCAAGCGTAGTGTGGGACGGCCCCCAGCTAGATGGACCGGTGACCTTAAAAAGGTGGCTGGGACAGGCTGGATGCGAAAGGCTAAGGACAGGGTGTTGTGGCCAAGCCTGAGTGAGGCCTATGTTCAGCAGTGGACTGTGATAGGCTGAGTTAAGAAGTGAATATTGAAAGTGGCTTACTGTCCCACACCTCTAGTTTGCTTCCACCTTACACATTCTTTTGTTCCTCTTTATGTTTATAAGGTAATATCCCAACATTTCCAAACTAAACTAAGTAAAATCTTTTGCAGGTTTTCGATTGCAGAGAAGTGACCACAGCCAGTGGAATGTTCGAAGCGCTCTGCCATCACATCAAATTCGGAACAAATAAAGGAAACATAAGGTAAGATTCTGCTAACATTATTTTTAAGCCAGGAGCCAGTAACTTGCTCAAAAGTATGTCAGAAACTTGGCATGCAAATTTTTCGCTTATGTACTTTTGTGCAAGTTGTGCCATGATAACTTCTGATGCAGACATTCCCACCAACATCAAAATGATGCAGATATTCCAAAATAAAGTACTCAGGAGTATTGTTTACACGCCCTGGTATGTAAGAAATGATGACCTCCATTTGATTGTGACCTAAAAATTGAACCAGTCACAATCGCAATTAAAAAATTTGCTGAGGCCCGTGACTGTACTAATAAAGAAATTGGGTCCAGTCGACCTATTCAAAATGTCGTTGAATGATCCCGTGGGTCCAGTTCAAGTGGGTCCAGTTGACCAAAGACTCAGGCTCACGAACACTGGACTCCACAGACATGTGTACGTTGAGGCAATTCAGCTGTTAGATCAAACAAACGTAGTGCAGTAGGTACTTCAGAAATAATAGTGACAATGAAACACATAAAAAGTTATAACACATGAACAAAGTGTTTTAATAATTATTATATAACTCTAAAAAGTGAAAATACTTGTGTGAAGTGCCATAAACAGTATTTTGTTTTAAAATAACGATCGCGTAAAAATTTTAGTTAGATTAAAATTGCTAGATTATAATAAATTATTATTATAATGTCAAAGTCAAAGTCAAATCATTTATTTCAAATAGGCACATTAAAGGCACTTTTGAACGTCAAAAAAAAAAACTAAATAGAAATGATTCTAGTCGCCCATTCGAAAAGGTAGTTTTCGTATGGAGAAGAATGGGCAAGAAACTCCACCGTTACTCTTTTAAAAATGTTTTACAAGGTCTTGTATACATAATAAAAATTATATGTGAACACGATGCACCCATAATAAAATTAGTCTACCACAAAAGGTAAAAAGAATTCAAAATTAAGCAATGACAGGTAAATCAAATAAGTGATAGATACATGGTGCTCACATATTTACAAGTTATTTAAAAAAAAAAAAATGCAAAAGTAGTTGAACTTTAACAAGTGTGTGAGCCACTGTAGTCGCAGATTGTAAAAATGAATTAGAATAAGATGTCATAATTAAAAATATATATATATAAATTAAATTAGGAACAAGTTTGATTTTGTCTAGACTTTTAGATTGTCCTATGGAGCAGGACCAGCATGTTTCCAAACATTCTTATCTTGGATATAATCCACTAATTTGTAATATCCTTGTTTACAAAGTGTACTTTTAATAAGAGTTTTAAATTTGAGTTTTGAAAAGAGAGTATCGGCCTTGCAGTGGAACATTAACGTCAAATAACATTTTTAATAAAGAAAAACAAAATAGCATCTACTTATGAACTTTTGTGAAAGTTTTTGGCGCGTGTGTGTAATGTGTATTCCTGCCTTAAGTAGATGTGGTTCCCGTTAATGCAAAACTTTGCAAAATTATCATAAGTTCTTGCTCGTTTGTAGCGTGTTAAACATTACCTGTTTGATGAGTTAGGATATTAGTTGAGGAGTGTACTTCGTGAGCTCGACAAATGGATGTGCGAATGACACTTGTGCGACAAAATCGTACTGCGCCTTACTAGAGAAACATAATTAACTACTTGCCTTATTCGAGGAGCTAAGATTTAAAACTTTAAGTGCTCATACACACGAGAGACGCGCGTCAACGGCTGCGGCTGAGGCAACTGCAGCCGTCAACAACATGCCGCTCGTGTAAACCGACATTACAAAAAAAAAAGTTTTTTTTTCGACAGCTGCAGCCCTACATCAAAAGCATCACGTACCTACCTTATCTTCACTATTCTGTTTATTTCAGGTCCGCAATAACAATATTCCCTCAACGCACTGATGACAGACATGACTACAGGATATGGAACCCGCAGCTCATCAGCTACGCTGGTTACCGCATGCCCGACGGTTCCATACTTGGTGATCCTGGACGCTTGGAGTTTACTGAGGTAAATAAACAACCACAACAACACGCCTGAATTACTGGAAGGGGTAGGCTGGGGTACCTATACAGGGTAGGTAAATGCGCAAAACCTCTTAAGAGGTCATTGTACTCATCATTATGAACAAGTTTTACTATGGGACCCAAGATGAAATCGCAAAAAAAATAATTGTGGTTTCCTACATTTATGCTCACATACATAATCAGCCTATAATGTTCCCACTGCTGGGACACAGGCCTCCTCTCAGTGAGAGGGAGCGGGCCGTAATCCACCACGCGGGCCCAGTGCGGGTTGGCAGATGCCACATGTCTTCGAATTTTTGGTTCTAGAACATGCCTGGTTTCCTCACGATGTTTTCCTTCACCGTTTTGAGAGCAGTGGTGATGAAATAATTTACACAAAGTAAAGCGCCTGTCTGGGTTCGAACCTACGACCTACAACTCGTAAGTCGCGGCCGTTACCACTGGGCCACCGCTGCTCTATCCTCACATAACTCGTCGAAATTTACTAAACAGCTGATTTTTTTTTGCGATTACAAGTTTGTTCCCATAGTAAAATTTGTTCATAATGACGAGTACAATGACCTCTTAAGAGGTTTTGCGCATTTAACGTTACACGTTGTATATGAACGTACATTTGTGATCGTTAAACCGTTTGCTGTAGGAGATTATAATAATATCGTATAGATTAGTATTCACAGAGACCGCTGACTACAAAAAAAGAAATACCTCACAACAGAACTTAATAATAACAAAGAGTTTATTTTCAAGTAACATGGACTCTTAGCGTTAGTAAAAATTCACTTACAAGCTATATAGATATTTACAAAAAAATTATAGCTAAACAACAATAACTTCCTATTAGCAGGTACATGTAGCTGGCTCGATAAGTGAAGGCTATGGCAATCCAGTTTGCGAGCAAAGACAACCAATTAATGAGGATACTTTAAAAAAAACTAAATTTTCCTCATAAAACACATAAGACGTGCTAAAACCAGCAAAACAAAAAAAAACATAATAAAACCTATTATATAATAATACGATACTAAGATATAGGTATTATGATATTTTAAAACTTGATTTGGGTGGAACATTCACAAAAACACGTTTTTATCAAAAGTCGTAAACATAATATCACTCACAGATTGCATGGAAGCTGTTGGACTATACCTATAAAACATTCAATATTTTATCGTAATGAAATATTGGTATTATGTCAATTAATTATCATGCATTCGATGATGAATGGATGAACTGATCATGTAATTAAGCATTCATTAATAAATACATATTTGAATTTGAGTAATAATGTTTTTTTGTTTAGATAGGGATAACGATACTTACATAGCAAAACCTTAATATGAAGAGGCTTCGATAAGAGAATTGAGCAAAAAATACATAAAGACATAAAGTTCTATATCATCTAAATTATATCAAAAGATATTGCTAATCCATTGCTCCATAAGTTCAAAAATTTGTCTGCTCAACAACGTAAATAACGTAATGAATGTTGTAGACATGTCAAAATGAAAGCCATTCCTAGTGTTAGTGTGTTAGTAGTGTGCTGTGACGTGTGTGTGTGTGTGTTGTGTAATAAGTACATTTTCCTCAACAGGAAGACAGAACATATTATGTTAGTTATTTAAAAGTCAATTGATCTTGTGATTTAGTAGTCTATCTTTAATGAATAATGATAAAATGATGTTCGTTGGTAAGCGCATCGCATTTGAGACCGGTTAGACCGATTTAGCTATATTTTTTTTATGTTCGTAGTAGTCCGTATTAAGTTATTATGAAACGCAAAATACGCGTTTGGATGTGGAGTTACGGACACCAGCCCATTTTTAGGGTTCCGTACCCAAAGGGTAAAAACGGGACCCTATTACCAAGACTCCACTGTCCGTCTGTCTGTCACCAGGCTGTATCTCATGAACCGTGACAGCTAGACAGTTGACATTTTCACAGATGATGTATTTCTGTTGCCGCTATAACAAAAAATACTAAAAACAGAATAAAATAAATATTTAAGGGGGCTCCCAAACAACAAACGTGTTTTTTTCGGCGTCTTTGCCTTATGGTACGGAACCCTTCGTGTGCGAGTCCGACTCGCACTTTGCCAGTTTTTTAATACAATAAATAAGTTTTAATGGAAAGAGAAATAACAAAAGTTTCCCAGAAAATTGAAAAATTCGGTAAAAACTGAAAGTGGCTTTTTCTATGGAATTTTTGTATGAGTTATTGAAATTTGAATTTTGTACCTACATAATCTGTATTTTCAAACCTCTTGTTGTAAATTCTGTTTTTTGAATCTAGTCATTAATTAGTAACTAAACAAGTTTAAAATAAAAATATATTGTTTTTACATGAATATTCATGTTTGTCTCACGTTGATACCGAAAGCCGTTGCTAGTCCATAACTTTATTGCGTTTGTTATTCAGGTATGCTTGAAGTTAGGATGGAAGAAAAAAGAAAAGACTGCATGGGATATACTGCCTTTGGTACTGTCAGCCCACGGTAAAGATCCAGAGTACTTCGATATTCCTAGAGAAATTATAATGGAAGTGCGAATGGATCATCCCAAGTAAGTAAAATCTGGGGCCTAAAAAGGCCACTTTGGCAGAATCATAAAAGGATAAAATTATGAATCATAATATGGCGAAGACAGTCCGTGTTTTTCTTTTTTTCGCTGCACTACGTAGGTATAATCAAAGAGATTGGGATTGGATTCGGATTGGATTGATTGATATTTTAGCAAAGAAAAAAAAAATAACTGAAAAATCCTTCACCAATGGGATTTGATACGATTAACTTAACAGTTAACTGCACATTATGATTCATAATGTTATCCTTTTATGATTCTGCCAAAGTGGCCTTTTTGTGCCCCCAGTAGTGAAACCAGGTCACTTAGGTGAACTGACCTGTCAACCCCTGGATTACCTAGCGTCACGTAAAATATTCAGTTCACTTCACCAACATTTTCACGGTGAGGTCTTTACAGAAGATACCGGCTGATTTATGTCTGTGTTGAAAATACTTAATCTGCAATCTTTTATTAAAACATAAATTACCTAAGCTTCCCGTAATAAGGGTTAAATGGAAAAGCAAGACAGTCCCTTTCCTGTAACAGTAAAATTAAATCAGTAAAAAAGACCTACCGACATTGCAATTTGCAACGACAGTAATTAAATGTTTCCGTAACTTGTGTGTCTTTTAATCTAAATTGGGTATTCACAGCTTTACTTTTATCGTAAATCACTTCACACTTCACTTCACGTTTCTTGTTCTTGACATAGCCTGGATTTCCGAGTTGTACTTAACGGATTTTATCTATGTATGGTTATCTTCGGAACTGCAGAAGTTCCGATCCAAAATTCTTTAATTATGAGAAACTATTATTTATATGATATATTTTATTTTAAAACAAGAAATTTCACGCGGTCAAAGTCACTGGCAGAAGCTATGATAAATGATATTTATTTCTGTAAGTAGGTTTGTACAAACACTTTTACACGTCAATCATATTTTTTTTTTAAACTAGATGAGGTCGGCGTTTCCTAACTGACTATTCTGAGAAGAAAGGCCGAAACAAACTCAGAAGTCACAGTCTCTTTTAAAGTCCAGACAAAATCTTGGTCAGATCGTGTGAAGACCATGTAGATTGGTGTCTGAAATGGTCTTTTGAGGAAAGAACCACACAGATTGAGCGGACCTGTCCAATCAGTGCACGCATTTGTCAAAAATCGTGCAGCTCAACTCAGAACTTGAGGAGCTCAACGATTCGACGAACAATACCAAAGACAGGACATTTGGGTAGGCCGCATAAACTACTCAAACTGCCAGATCATGATTAAAACTAAGAAGGAAAAAAAAAGAAGAAACATAGTCCTCACATTCACAATAATTAAATAAAAAAAAAAAAAAAAAAATTACTTACAAAGTAAATATTCATGTCATTGTCTAAATAAAATTCATCAATGTCAATGTGTATATAAAAAATCCGGACATAATCTTTGAGGACCATGTAGATTAGTGTGCAGACTGCATTAGTGCTATTTAATTTAATCGAAACCTTGACACGTTGTAGTTATCAATACTCCATTGAGAAAAAAAATTGCTTATATATATAACGTATATATATAACGTATATATAGATAAGTTTGACGAAACGCTAGTGATTGAGAGTTTGTTCAAGGGTCTCAGAAACCAGGACACAGACTAAATCAAACCAATGTTTTCAGGTTCGATTGGTTCCAAGACCTTGGTTTACGCTGGTACTCTTTGCCTGCTGTCTCTGGTATGAGGATGGATTGTGGTGGCTTGGAGTTCACCGCGACTGCCTTCAACGGCTGGTACATGGGCACAGAGATTGCATGCAGGAACTTCTGTGATAGCAACCGACTTGATATTCTGGAGGTGAGACTCGTGAGACTTATGTACATTCTTCTCTCAAGTTTTTTTCTTCCTTATTTTAAATGGCTATATAATCAGCCTGTCTGCAACTTCTTGTTCTTTTTCTTTAAGCTTCTTTTTTTCTTAGTGTGTCGATGGTAACCTAAATGGACTTGGCCCAAAATTCGGCTACATGTTAGGCGCCATCACTAGCGTCCATCAGTTCCTGTATCGTGCAGCTGACAGATTACGGAGGACATGATATTAAGTGTCCCATCATTTGTGGAACAGCGCCACATTTACACTCCAAGGCGGAGTGACTCTCCACCTGAACAGGTGTAAGCTCTTTTTCACTCAGAGCTGAGTGTCAGTTTTATTATTCATTTATCGATCTATAATGTTGTCCATTGCTGGGACTCGGACCTCATCTCTGTTGGAGTCGTTGTTAAATCGTCCGGAGTGGACTTAAATGTTTATCAATATCTAAATTTTTGTTATTTTTTTAGACCGTAGCGTTGAAAATGGGTTTAGACACGAACATGACGGTGTCCCTATGGAAGGACAAGGCACTAGTGGAAGTGAACATAGCAGTGCTGTACAGTTACTATAGAGACAACGTGTCTATAGTAGACCACCACTCTGCATCGGAACAGTTCATGAAACATATGGAGAATGAGAGCAGACTCCGGTTAGTGCTTTTTAACTAACTAAATCAATATACCACATATAGTTTGGTAAAGGTCAACCAAGGGTGAGGGGCCCGTGGCTAAATAATAACAACCGCACAGGTCGATCGATCAGGTTAAGCTACGCTTGCCGCGGTTGGTCTGTGGATGTGACCATCTTTATATACCGTGACCCCTCCGAGCCTCGCAAAGCACGTTAAGCCGTTGGTCCCGGCTGTCATTCGTCGATCTTTGACAGTAGTTACGGGTAGTCGGAAGCCCGAAAGTCTGACAACCAGTCTTACCAAGGGGTATCGTATTACCCAGTAACTGGGTTGTGGAGGTCAGATAGACAGTCGCTCCATGTAAAATACTGGGATTCAGCTGCATCCGGTTAGACTGGAAGCCGACCCCAACATAGTTGGCAAAAGGCTAGGCAGATGATGAGTTTTGTAAGGGTCAACCTATGGACCCGGGATTAGGAATCTTTCAAATAGCTATAACGTAGGTAACTGAGACGTAAAAGGAGAAACTTTTTCAATGATCGCTTTTAGGAACAACACCGTCCATTGTGACACCCTATAAACCCCTTTAAGTTCTTTGTAATTTGATATGGCGTAAAATAAAGAATAAAATATGTTTGGTAAAATTATGTGGGTATTCTTAGTTCTTAACATACTTGTATTTTTTTCAGGGGAGGTTGTCCATCAGATTGGATTTGGATCGTTCCACCAATGTCTTCGTCCTTGACTCCAGTGTACCACCAAGAAATGGCTTTATACTACCTCAGACCTTCGTATGATTACCAAGTAAGAACTAGGATATTTTTTTTTTTATCACATTACCCTTATCCCGTACCTGATATAAATCTTCTCTTATTTATTAAACAACACTATGAGTTCCATTTCCATCATAACATAAGTCGAAAGACGTCGACTGCTGAACATAGGCCACAACATCTTAACCTGTGCTTTTCGCGTCCACTATGTGTTTTGTACTTTGAATAATAATAATAAATTCGATCTTCTTAAGATACCGTACCAATTTTCGAGCAATGTCTTTTTCTTTCAAAGCGAACATTAGTCCTAATCTTTCAGAACTTAGACCAGCATAGGTGAATAAATCTTCATAAATAAAGTCGTGAGTGTGTTAATCCCGGATTATCTTCCTCGCCGTTTCCCAATTATTCGGGGTCGGGATCATTCGTAACGTAACATGGCACTAGCTGTAAATTCTTCAACAAATACAGATTTACGGGGAATATTATTCTCCTTTTATCATTGTACTAGCACTTTGCCCGCGACTTCGTCCGCGTGTATTTCATACTTTCCTCTAAAAATTTCGAATATGTTGTTTATCATTTATGTATATTGATAAGTATTCGGGTCAATTTTTAAGTTTGTAGATCAAAGGAATCAGATTTTTCAAATAAACAGGATCCCCGCTTTTCACCCCCACAAGGGTGGATTTTTGAAAAATCGTTTGGGATGACGTGTCCATAACTTGACTCAAAGACCGATACCTACTCATTTTCGAGTTAATGGAAGCAAGCAGTAAAATCCACCCCTTCTTCTTCTTAGCGTGTCGATAGCAATCTAAATGTGTATCATAATAAAGATTATAATTATTATTATTATTAAATGGACTCGGCCCAGAATTCGGCTACTTGTTTGGTGCCATTACCAGCTCCACCAGTTCCTATAACGTGCAGCTGACAGGACACGCAGGACACGATATTAAGTGTTCCATCGTTTGTGGAACAGCACCACATTTACACTCCAAGGCGGAGTCGTCTATGAATCTCCACCTGAACAGGTTTTCCTTGCTTCAGCTAACCTGGGTCCGGAGTCTGTTTAAAGACTTCCAGGTTACCCAAGGTTACTCATGTCCAGGTGGGAGGTCTTCAGCGGGTGGGACGACCGGTTTGGGTTTTTCTTGTCATGGTTCACCAGTGACAACACACTTGAAAAAACTGTTTCGGCTTTTCAGCCTTTGTGGCACAAGGATGTTGTCGTGCAAAGGGTCATGTCGGAGACCATTTTGGCTCTTTCGCTGGAGCCCGTGCTCTGCGAACCACTGGTGGCGCTATTCCTGCTAGTGGATACAGCATTTCCTACTATATTTCCCAGCAATCCACCCCTTAAACTTTATTACCCTTTTCCACCTTTAGGAGTCTAGTTTTGAAAAACCCTAAAACACTTACCCACTTTTTTACCGAGTTTAGAGTCAATCCGACAGCGGGTTACATATTTTTCTAACCTATTAACTTTGTAACCCCCTAAATCCTCTGTGAGGGTATTTTTTTAAACTAAAACTACACCTTTTGACCCCGTTAGGGGTAGATTTTCGTAAAACCCTGATACGTGTTATTCTTTATTTTTGGTCTTAAGTATAAATACCGAGTTTCGAGTTAATCGGACCGCGCGTTAAAGTTCATCCATACAAATTTTGACACCCCCAATCCCCTTTCAGGGGGTAGTTTAGAAAAACAAAAAGTGCCAATCTTCATAATTTACTTTCGTGCCAAGTTTCAAGTTTATTAACCAAATGAATAAGATTTTTCATATAAACTGTATCCCCGCTTTTCACCCCCACAGGGGTGGAATTTCGAAAAATAGTTTGTGATGTGTTCATTACTTGACTCAAAGATTATTTATACCAATTTTCGAGTAAATCAAGCCACGCAGTAAAATCCTCCCCTGTAAAATTAACTACCCCTTTTCACCCCGTTAGGGGTACATTTTCGAAAAACCCTGATACACGTTATTCTCTATTTTTGGTCTTAAGTATAAAGACTGAGTTTCGAGTTAATCGGACAGTCCGTTAAAATTCTTCCATACAAACTTTGACATCCCCCAATCTCCCTTTAGGGGGTAGTTAAGAAAAACAAAAAATGCCAAACTTAATAATTTACTTAGATGAGTATTCGTGCCAAGTTTCAAGTTTATTAACTCAAGGAATAAGATTTTTCATACAAACGAAATCCCCCCTTTTCACCCCCTTAAAGGTTGAATTTCCAAAAACCCCTTCTTAGTGCTCCCCTACATTATAAAAGGAAGCCGTGTGCAAAATTTCACATTCCTAGACCCAGTAGTTTCGGCTGTGCGTTGATATGTCAGTCAGTCAGTCAGTCAGTCAGTCAGTTTCTCCTTTTATATATATAGATTAGAGTTTAAAAAGAAAATGTTTTGAATCAGGACTTGTCTAATTTAAATCTGTTTCAATAATTTTTGCTTCAATGTTGATTACCTTCAAAATGTTCGATTTAATAACGTGAGCAAAGAAGGTAATATATGGTTATTTACCAGGAGCCTGCATGGAAGACCCACCAATGGACCAAATCCGTAGGGGTGAAGACCGGACACAGAAAGTTCCACTTTAAGCAGATTGCTCGCGCCGTCAAGTTCACTTCTAAACTGTTCGGGCGGGCTCTCTCTAAGCGCATCAAGGCAACAATTTTATACGCCTCCGAGACAGGCAAATCTGAACAGTATGCCAAGGAGTTAGGGACGCTTCTTGGACATGCTTTCAATGCACAGGTAAGTTTTTATTGCGTTCTTTAAATAAGGATGAGTTAAAGTTGCGTAAAACATTTTGTTACTCTTAAATTGGATGATTTGAGGTAACTGAAGCAATATTTGTTCTTTCTACGGGTGATTCGTGTAGTTTATAAGCGTATCGAGTACTTTCTACGTGTTTCCACTTAAAAACGAATAAAAGGTAGCTCATCAAAAATTTAAAAGGGATTGAAGATCTAACTTCAATTAATAAATAGTACTACTAGTAACTTCAAGTAATATATAGAGCAGTGGTGGCCAAGTGGTGACGGCCGCGACTTACGAGTTGTAGATCGTAGGTTCGAACCCAGACCGGCGCGGGTGATGATATAATTTACACAAAGTAAAGCGCCGCGGCGCTTTACTTTGTGTAAATTATATCACCCTTTCACTACGATTTTACATTTGTGCAAATTAAGTTTGTGTATCGCGAGCAGTTTATTAATTCTGTTAAATAGTTTTTGACTGAGAAAAGAAAACTGGTGTTCAGAAAAGGTGGTATTATGTCTTACAGGAGGAAAAACAATATCAGCGCAAAGTTTTTTCGTTATATTTATTGGCACGCGATGTTTCCTCAGTGCACACTAAAGCACAAACAGTTTTCTTACTGAAAGCACTTCCGCAGTCCTTGTAAAGCTATTCTGTAGGATATCTATAGGGTCTGCAATACATTACTTTGACAACTGCCCTTTGTGCTCTCTCTAATTTAAGGAAGTAGGTCTTACAGGCCCCACCCCATGCTGGGGGGCAGTATGCAAGAAGTGACTGACACAGTCACTTAAAGACCAACCTGAATGTATCTGTGTTAGCTGAATAGCGAAGATTCTTAAAATTAATTAAATGAATGATTTTTTTTCTCAGGTCCAATGTATGTCGGAGTATGATATGTTCTCAATAGAACACGAAACTCTTCTTCTTATTGTAACATCAACTTTCGGAAATGGGGAGCCTCCGGCCAACGGAGTAGTACGTACAATTGGATATAATTCAAAACCAAAAATAAAACAACTTGGAGTGAAACAAACATAATAACCTGATTCTATTTTTCAGGAGTTTGGCGCACATCTGATGCAAATGCTGGACACTGAAAAGGAAAACCAAGAAGATTTCGAATCGTAAGATTTTTTTTTGAATAATCTTTAAAAAACAAAATTACCCTTTTTTGGTTAAAATAGTACTCATGAACCATTGTATTGCAGGGGTTTCAAGACACCAAAGTCTCCTAACAAGAATTTGTTAAGAACTAACAGTGCTTTCGGGTCAAATATGGATTACAAAAGGCAGTTATCGCGATTGGAGTCCATCAAAAGTAAGGCCACCAAGTACTTAATAACCGATTCCTTAGAATTTCGTCCGTCAGGAAGACCTTCGAGCCTGCTATGAAGCAGTACATTCAACGCCACATGTTAACTACGCAACACACTGACGTCACGTAAATCCTGCATCCCGCAAGCTAAGTTTGCCGCGCAACTGGCATATAGATAAACAACGTCCCGATATCAATCGTCGGATGGTTGCCCACATACACAACACCCGTCCGGTCGGAAGATCCTCGCTTTTTTATGGAGGATGACTGAGCTTCACACCCTGTTCCTCATACCTCTATAAAGCTTACAGGTGGTTACAAGACCACCGCGCAGAGTTGAAGACTTTCATCCAATCATGAATTTCTAGTGTAGTGTGCCAAGCCGGTAACTAGGCATTTTGTACATCAAACTAAGCAACTTTGTGCAAAAATAATTGCTGGGGAACGTATTTTAGGTAGTGTGCAATGTAATGCACGCAAAACATTGCGCTTATAAGTGCTTACAACGGCACAGGGATCATGAGAGTATTTAAAGTTCAGTGATAATATTAAAAACTAGCGAGAACCAAAAATTCGAAGACAGGTGACATCTACCAACCAGCACAGGGCCCGCGTGGTAGATTATGGCCCACTTCCTCTCACTGAGAGAAGGCCTATTTCCGAGCAGTGGAAACATTATAAGCTGATTATGTATGTTGATACAGGATTTTACAATGTTACCATTCATCATTAAATTTTATTTGTAGGTGCCGCAACAGCAGTATCTTCTGTAGATCATATAGCTCCACTAAGTAACTTACGCTTCGCAGTATTCGGCCTTGGATCTAGTGCCTATCCGAAGTTCTGTAACTTTGGTAAATTCATTGACAACATAATCGGCAACTTGGGTGGTGAAAGAATCATGGATTTGTGTTGTGGTGACGAAATGTATGGATTAGAACAGCGGTTCCGCACTTGGTTGTCAGACATATTCGAAGTAAATAAATACATTTTTTTTATAAATCTACTTAACTTGTTTTTCACTTTCATCATCATTTTCTTGCCCTTAAGCCAATTTATTTGGATTCGGCGCAGCATGTCACTGTCTTGTTCTTCCATATAACTTCTCTATTAATCGTTATCTCAGTAGTCACCCGCTTTCTAGCCATATCATCTTTCACACCGTCCATCCATCGTTTCTTTGGTTTTGTCCTTCATTGTAACATTCGAAACAATTAAATTTTAATTTCCAGGAATCGTGTAAAACATTCTGCTTAGATGAGAGTGATATGGTCAGAGATGCACAGAATGCCTTAGGTATAATACCAGTTACGGAAGAAACTGTCAGGTTCGGCAAACCATCTTCAGATTTACCTCTAATTAACGCACTAGAAGCAGGATTTAGAAAACAGTTGGTTACTTACAAAGTTAAAGAAAGCAAAACATTAGTGAAGCATTCAGAATCAAATGCTGAGACTGTATTCGTGGATCTAGAACCTGAGGTAAGAATGATTTGATTTAAACCGATAAAAAATGATTGTAATACGTAATAAAACTATTATGCTAAATCAAAACTAACTTCCTTTGACATAAACCGCTAAGAAAAATATAACAGAAAATAAATAGAGCCTTATGATTGGTTACAAAAATGCTAACATATGCCAGAGATATGAAATTATTGGGCTTCTGAGATTTTTTAACACTGACCTTTCCTTAAAAATGATTAAGATACAAAACATCTTATCAACTCCTATGTGATTTGCATAATAGATTTTGCAACTCTTCATTTCTAAAAACTTATTAATGACATAACTTTACTTTTTAGAGCGAAATAAAATATGTCCCCGGTGACCACATAGGTGTATTGGCCACTAACCAAAAAGATATCGTTGATGCAGTGCTAGACAAACTGAAGGGCATTGAAGAACTGGACAAAATAGTACAACTCCAAGTCATTAAGGAAACATTAACACCGAATGGTAAAAAAACAATATTAACATTTTAAATGTCAATGTTGATAAAACTGGTATCCTAAAACTATTTCCGAATGACGCAGACGGCAAAAGATATGCATAAAAACTGGTTTCCTCTGAAATCATGTCGGAGGAATCGAAATAGTAAGGGAAAAACATAAATGTTATGACGTGCGCCTAGCAATTTTGGAACTCCAGAGGAATTTACATTTACAATAGTTTTCTTTATTTAAAAAAATCTAACACAAGTGTGTTAACCACGATTTTTGAAAATTTTGATTGTCAGTAACGTATTAAACAAAGCCTACGACTAACAAGGAGTGTTATTGTAGGTGTCGTGAAAGCTTGGGAGAAGTACGAACGATTACCGCCGGCGACCATACGTAACATCTACTCAAGGTTTTTGGACATCACAACTCCACCCACGACGAAAGTACTAAAGTACCTCGCGGAGTCATGTACTGATGCAGCAGAAGCCGACCAGATAAATGAACTAGTTACGGTAAGGATAATAATCATGTAAATAACTGGTTTCCTTGAACATTAAGTTTGAATTATGGTATCATAATAATAATAATAACACAAACACAGTACAAAGTCAAGGTAATACGTTTAATAGAGACTAGCGTCTGTTGTATCCCCATCGGACAACTCACTTATGACCTATATGAATATGACCTATATGAAACTAAAGTAGAACCATTCTGGTGGCGAAAGTGGCCTAATATTTATTTAGGGGTGAAAATGTGTGGTTGTGTGTTGGTGAGAGTATGAGTGTAGTTCATGGTATGATGGGTATGTGTGTGTTAATTGTATATAGATGTATGCAAACCGACAAAAACAGTGGGGTGTCATAAAGCTTATAAGTTTATTTTATTATTTAGCTTAGAAATTTTAAATTCCGTTAATTGAGTTAATAGCTGATTTGTTTCCAGAAACTTAACTAGTCTGATGTTCATTAAGCGCTCCAATATTTTAGATAGTGTTGGAAGGATGGAAATAGGTAACACGTCCGTTCGCTTGCGCGGTCCAATTAGAAGGGGTTCATAATATCATCTAAATACAATATTTATTAGATCAGTAGATTTTGTATTAACACATTGGTATTATAACTGTATCGGTTTAACATCATTTGAACATGTTTTATTACATCGCTTAAACTTAGATTCAACTTTTCAGGATTCAAACAAATACCACGACTGGGTTACTTTTCACTACCCCCATCTGGCGGAAGTTTTTGCCCAGTTCCCGTCTTGCAGACCGCAAGCATCGTTGCTGGCTACGCTACTGTCTCCCTTGCAGCCAAGATTTTATTCTATATCTTCGTCACTTTTGGCTCATCCTCAAAGGGTTCAGCTCACTGTTGCGGTTGTAATTTATAGAACTCAGAGTAAGTACCTATTATAGGAGCTTTTAAATTATATGATAAAAAAAAATGCATTTTTGTATCTACATTAAGTATTATTTGTAATGATTAGGTATACAATATCGCGTGTGTTGCAATTTCAGATGGCAAAGGTCCCTTACACTACGGCGTTTGCTCAACGTATCTCAAAAATCTAAAACCCGGAGATGAAGTCCTAGCATTCATCAGATAGTAAGTATTACTTCGATGACTTTATTTTCCTACTCTAGTTTAAACTAGCAATATCTAACTCGTTGTGCTATTTGCAGTAAACCAAGCTTCCACATGCCTAAAGACATATCAGCACCGCTTATCCTAGTCGGTCCTGGTACTGGCATTGCACCGTTTAGAGGATTCTGGCACCACAGGAGACATTTGATCAAGAATTTGGTGTCTCATAACCCTGGGCCTGTGTGGCTGTTCTTTGGGTGCCGATATAAGGGCATGGAATTATATAAGGAAGAGAAAGAAACCGCGTTACGTGATGGCGTGCTTCATCAAACACGGTTGGCTCTGTCAAGGGAAGAAGGTGAAAATAAAGTAAGTTTGGATAAAATAATAACCGTACTGCATTTAAGATTTAGTCTTTTGTAGAATGCTAGGCATTTTAAGAATTGGGCATTCATCAACTAAGCCTAATCCATTTAGCGAACATACAAACATAAAAAATGGGTAGGTAATTGGGTTGGTTAAATTGGGCCCAAACTTCATCGTTGTACAATTTAAATAGTTTTTTTTCTGTCAATCAGAAATACGTCCAAGCCCTGTTGGAAGAAGAAGGAGCCGAGATAACTCGTCTACTAACCGAAGAACATGGCCACTTCTACGTTTGCGGTGATTGTAAAATGGCGGACGATGTTGAACAAAAACTCGAAGAAATCATTCAGAAACACACAGATATGACAGAGGCGGACGCAAGAGTATTCGTCGACAGTTTGCGGGTAGGAAGGATATGGTCCATTTTTCTTTTATATTTTTAAGGAACGTAAATATGGTGGCCGCAGAGTAATCATAGGACTAGAGTTTGCATATTTTACTCAACATTACGATTCTCTCTCTTAGATATCTTAGATATATTATTATAGTATAGTTTTATTGGCAATGTGAAACAAAAGAGTCTATTTTATATGTATTTTTTATGGTAACATTTAAAAATTATAAGAAAAATAATGTACAGCAACGTCGAGGTAATGGAATCTGTTTGTCACTGACAGTGTCTTGCTTTTTCTGTTTCAGAACAAAAACAGATACCACGAAGATATCTTCGGAATCACACTGCGAACTGCTGAAGTGCATAGTGCATCCAGAGCAACAGCTAAAAGGACACGCTTTGAATCTTCCAAGTCCCAGAGTTCAGCTAACTTTTTATTTTAGTTTAGGTTTATCGTAAAATACCTATGTAGGTATAAGAAAAAAAAGATTTTAGGAATCATAGAATCTTTCATTAGAAGCACATAACACACATGTCTGTAAAGCCTGATTTACAAGTTGTGATTGAATTGCCTGAAGCAACAATAAGCAACAATAAAAGTTGCACCGTCTAGACAGTGTTTTGCCGATGCAAGACATGCTGCTTAAATTTTATTGTATGTCATATGCTAGAAACTTGCATTGTGTATATTGAGCTTAACTGGTTAAAAGGATTTCGACGACGACTGATAGGTGGCTTGCTTAGCACCTAAACCCTAGCGAGTCACCTTGTGAGTAGCGAACTGAAACGAACGCTCTAGAATTTTCGCAACCGACCGCACTGCACGCCTGGCGCTTTCGCTTGTCGCCTATCGTTTTCGCTAGTCGCCTAGCGTGTATCGAAGCATGTTAATTCAATAAGCTCTAGGCGCTAAGCAAGCCACCTTTCAGTGCATACGTAGCTTTAAAACTTCTGATTGGAGCATTGTCACAATGGCATGCAAACTGCTTGTACAGTCAACAGCAAAAGTAGATGATCAAAATCAGAAATTCAATACTAATGAACGGAGTTCGCGTCTGTGTGGCGTCGAAGTGATTCAAAAGTATGTGATTGTAAATTATACCAAACATTTACTACTAGTACAGCTGCCATTTATTCGTGATCAGTTTTGACTCCTATTGAATTTCTAATTGTACTGGCATGTTTATTTGCAGCTTTGAAGCTTCATGAATGAAATTGTTTTTTTATAGATTTATTTGTTGATTGACCTGTTTGTATAGTAATTATTTTAATGTAGATAAGCTAGAATTATGTAGCTCGTAAACGTATAAGAAAATTGCTGAATCCAATAAAAATGTGTTACATTCAAAATTATTTTTCTGGCCTGCCACGAAAAAAAATTGCCGTGTTGGCAAAAAAGATAATTATGTTAGTATAAATATTATTCATAATAAAACCGACATGAAAAAAAAATTCAAAATTTTGCTTAAAACAGAAAATGAAGAATGGTCAAATATATTTTCTGAAGATTGCGGGAACTTCGGAAGTAAACATCAAAATTCCATCTTTGAATATTATTATTCAAAGATGGAATTTTGATGTTCAAATTATTATTCATTTTTTTTTTATTATTCTGAATAAAAAGTGTAAAAAAATATGTTAAGTGCCTACCTCGTCGTTAGCTAGGTATAAGTACATATTTACCTCCATAAATAAACTTAAGGATGTTTTCAAGTAAAAATGCATAATTGTTTTCTTTACATGGTTCATTCCCAGTTTCCCCAGTAGTAGTTCAAATGACCACAGTAAGGAAATTTTTCTTTTATAATTTTAAAAATGTTACGCTGACAAAGTTAGTTTTTATTTAGCTGTTTTAATTTTAAACCTGTCTAATTTAATAAAATGTATTTGATTTTATTTAGTTATTTATTTGTAATGTTATCAGGCACTCCATATTACAACGTTAGCTTTAAGTTTTTTCAAAATATTCCAATAAATACGAAGAAACAAATAAAACCACTAATGAAATGCAATCATTACAGCTGAAAGACATCCACTGCTGGACATAAGCATCCCCCCTCCCCCCTAAGCATCGCCACTTAGGTTTTGTGCTTCTCGCATCCAGCGGTTTTCTGCGGCCTTCTCCCTTCGAATCATTTTGAAGCAAATTGCTAATCCATTGCTTCATAAGTTCGAAAAAATTGTCTGCTCAACACGTAAATAACGCAATGAATGTTGTTGAACAGTCAAAATGAAACCGATTCCGATTGATAATGTGTTACGCAATTGCCCCGCTGGTCATCGGTCCATCTTGTGGGGCTATGAAATGCAATAAAAAATACAAATAAAAGACATGCATTTAAAATAATTTGTTTTTATTAAATAAATTCTTCTTAAAATAAATTTTACTAATTATAAATATTAAAGTAGTTATGGCAGGCCAGGGCATTTAAAACGTTTATCGTTAGCTGTAATTTTTCAACTGATAATATAATTATTATGTTATTACTCTTTTGGTCCAAATCATAATTAGTTAATGAGCATCATTGTAAACTAAGATGATTAAAACAAGAACGTTGAGAATTTACTGATGAAAACTTTAATTTTGTTTAAAATTTCAAATAAGTACGAATAAAGAATATTAAAAACCGAACTGTTTCTTTTTCTTCTTCATTTAGTACGTTTCTAGCGCGAGCATTCAAAAGTCGTGAGCAAGAAGCGTAAGAATTCAAATTTGAATTTCATTCCTTTCCGAACTAATTCATGCGATTTAAAATGGTGGTGCTCGTTTGAGCGTCGTCGCCATTTGTAATTTTAGTAGTCAAAGGTTCCATCGATTATATCTTCGGAAAGTCGAAATTTTACAAATAAAATTGCTCAAATGCTCGCAACGGCTTCCACGCTCACGATGAGGACCTCTAAGACTGATTTACATGTTGCAATTTATTTGCCTGTGTCATTTCACATGTTAAAGCAATAATAAAAGTTGCACGTCTAAATAGTGCAAGTCATTTCTTGCTTCGGTTTCATTTAATGGTACAGGCAATAAACTTGCATCGTGTAAATGGGTATTACAATAATAAAAGATGCACGTCAGCTTCTTCTTCTCACGACATGGTCATAAATTTCAATATGGGTGTAATTAGGGGAGTAGATCCTTTGCTTCGTAGTGTTCTGCCCCGGGTCCTGCTGAGGGTCAGGGCATATGATCTTGTGATCGTGACGGTTTTGGAAAAGCAGACCCCTGTCTGGATCCATTACGGGCTGGAATAATAAAGAATGAATGTTATCAAGTAGAATTTTCAATAAATATCTGCATCTTGGCTATTTATTTGATCATAGGGCCATTGTTTACCCTCTTTAGGCATACTGTCTGTCCCGAAACTGATGTATGTAGTCTGAAAAGTTACAGTTTGAATCAACGTATTGGGATTGTATGGTAAACGGCACTGTTGATTTGTCTTGAAAATCGAGTTCAAATCGAGAGAAAACTCTAGATAGAGAATACTCGAGAAACTCGAGTAAGTATGAGTTTTCTTCACATCTCCCTTAAATCTTTAGGACATATTCTGCTTACAAAACGCAAAAAAACGCACGCATAAACGCATTTTTTTTCTTTCTTTCTTGCTATATACTTCAATAGAAAAACAAATCAGTTGAGTTAAGCATCGATCTAGACACGATCGTAAATATTAATGACAAACTAGGTAGGTTAGGGAAAATTTTATTATTAGAAGAAGCGATTAGGCACGTAGAAGTCATAATCCTACTGGCAGGTATTGACCTTTGAAAGTTGAGCCTAGAACTAATACCCAAGTTTTCAAAACTTAGGTATTTCTATCTATTCGGCCTGAGCACAACTGATTTTTATGACTCTTCAGTTTTTACGACCCTTTTACCACTTTGTACAAAACCACTCATGTATACACCGAATATATTACAGGTGCACCTAAATTACACCCATAATGCCAGTTATGTTCAAGTCTCATGTAATAGGGAGAGAGCCCATTGCCATCAACCGGGCACAAATCCACACTCCGTGCTGCTACTGAGAGATTCCAGATGGAAGAGCCGGGAATCGAACCCAGGATCTCATGCTTAGCAATAACGCTCGCGAGCACTAGATCAACGAGTCAGTATTCTTATTGTATTTTCTTTCAATTAACAAAAAGAAGGGGCCCTCACTGGAGGACTGCCTTCGCCAACGACTCGTGACTCGACGTGACTCGATACGCCAATAAGCAAATAACGCATAGCTGCTAAAGGCTTGCCTGACCGATTGCAAGACATTTAAATAAAAACTTTTTTTTTATTTATTGCTGAATAAGCTTGCTCTTGACCTCGATCACGACGGATGGAAAAGGATGAGGTCTATAATGCAACGAGCGTGCCCAGAAGATGCCTGTTCACTCTTTCTTTGAAGGCAGACGGGTTAAATGTGGAAGGGAACACCGACGCTGGCAGAGAGTTCCACACTTCTTATTTTATTCTCACTCACTTAATGGCATTATGGGATATTGAAGATTTCGCAACGTGTCAGGAGTTTAGTACCTTTAAGGCCCTATAAATAGGGTAATAGGGCATATACTAACCAAAGTTAGTATATTATGTACTCGTATTTCCTCAATTTATTTTAAGTGGGTTGTGTGTACCTATTGGACTTTTATTTCCAAAACTATACCTACTATTTACTTTATCACTAGCGTAGCGGCAAAAAAAATTTGAGAATATTTACCTAGATGTAGTAAAACCGTTTTAGCGCCTATTTATATTGAGTTATGTGTCATATTCCTGCCGTATCTTTTCCTCTCGAACGTTTTGACTTTGACTTTGATTAGGTACCTACTCTTAACCTTTTTCTCATAAATGCAATCATTTGGCTCCTAAATAATTAAAGTTCATAATGAGGAAAGGGTGACTTTGGGAGGAGTTTAACGAAGCCATTAGTGGTTAAGTTTTTATTTCCAACTTTTTTACACAATACAAGTTAACCACTTTAAAACGAAACTTCTTTCAAACGGATTTGAAAGAAATGTGGTTCTTCTATTTCATGTAACTTGTTAAGTATGTGGAATAGAGATTTAACATTTTGGTATATGTTTTTGACTCTTTGTTCTAGTATCATGTAAAAGGAATACCTACACGATTCAATGAAATTGCAAAGTTAAATCTATTTTTACCCGACTGCGGCGAAGCCCAAAAGGAGGGTTATGTGTTTTTTACTTTTTTCGACATCACGGCGGCGGCGTAACGTTTATGAGTTATTCAATGGAATTTACTTTAAAACATAGAGAATTATCATATCAAAGTTTACTCAAAGTAGTTTTAAATTTTATTCATTTATTTTGGTAAAAACGGAGTAAATTCGTTTTGGGACATACGTCGTTTTATTCCGAGAGCACACACACTATAGCCAACTCTCTTCTTTTGCGTTTCAAAAGTAATTGTATCACTTTCGCCCGATTTGTTTTCGAGATAGTTTTCTGTACTGTACTACACAGTAGGCCTGTAGAGCAGTGGTGACCCAGTGCGCAGTGGTAGCGGCCCGACTTATGAGTTGTAGGTCGTGGGTACGATCCCGGGGGCTTTACTTTGTGTAAATAATAATTTCATCACCACTGCTCTCAAAACGGTGAAGGAAAACATCGTGAGGAAACGGCATGTCTTTGAACCAAAAATTCGACGACATGTGACATCTACCAACCCGCAATGGGCTCGTGCGGTAGATTACAGCACACTCCTCTCGAAGAGAGGAGGCCTGTATGAGGAGCAGTGGAAACATTATAGGCTGATTATGGTATTATGTAGTAAGCCGCGCTTGAGTGGCAACAAAATCAGTATTCGCCTTCGTTTTCGCATTCGTGATAATACTTTGACTTGAAGCCGTCGACTGTATCTATCCGATTTTAAGAACGTTCACAGTCTGGTCTCAGTTTCAATCTGTCAGAAATACCTCTTATTTCCCTACATTTTCGACAAGTTTCTTTTTGTTTCACAATCTGAAGTAGTGATTGCTTCATAGTTCGAAAAAAATTGTGTCTGCTCAACAACGTAAGCATTTAACGTAACGCATTGAATGTTTTTGAAGAGTCAAAATGACAGCCATTGCTACTGTTAGTGTGTTACACAATTACCCCGCAGATTGTTGTAAAATATAATAAAAAAAATTGCAGGTCCAGGAAAAACTATCGCATATCCGAACAGGACAAATCTATACTAATATTATAAATAGGTAAAGCTTGTAAGTTTGTATGTAGGGGGTAATCTCTAGAACTACCAGTCGGATTTGAAAAAATATTTTTGTATTTGATAGCCCAATTCTTGAGGAAGGCTATAGGCTATTTAACATCATGCTATGACCCATAGGAACCGAGCAAAAAGAAAATAAAGTCAGCAAGAACGCAAGCAAAAACGAAGTAATAGCGCGGGCAGGCGATGAGATGCAACGGGGTGGGTCGGGGCAACAAGAAATTTCACGCGGACGAAGACGCGGGCAGAAACTAGTAAAATATAAAATCCTGATCTAGTTTCAGATTCCCATCTTAGTTTTAACGTTGTATAGGTAAACGAAAAATGCTTCGTCAATGCTTTGGTACACATTGCACAATCTCACGCTACAGACAACACAACTTTACGAACTATGCAAATATTCGCGCCAGCCCGACGTTTAGTGGATATCGAAATTGTTCGCCGAATAATCTCACAGTTTCGAGGTAAACTTGACTGGTGACTTTTGTGTGTGGCGACAACTAGCTATCACCGTGGTTTATCGGAAATGCTTGAAATAAACGAGCGGTTTTAAAGTTATTTCGTTCAAGAATGTGTCGGTTTGGTTTATTTGTACTTAGTTATGCTATGTATTTCCTAAAAGAGCGCTTCCGCCATATTATAACAGAACGTCGCGAAAATCTATCGTTTTCACCCGTATATCTGATATTAAGGTGTCAAAAAACGCTTTTTATTTTAGACAACCATTATTGTGTGACCTTTCACCGCTTTCTTAAGAAACCAATGCTTTAGTGTGACGTCCTTTATTACAATTCGCAAGAGCAAGTATTCCATCAGACAGTTTTAGAAAGCCAAATCCTCGCACACGTTTCCCACAAGTTATTAAGACACCTTATGACCCTTCAAAGAGGTTCATCGTCATTCGGAAGTTAGGCACTTTTACAAGATCCCACTTTATTTTCCAAGGGGATTCTGTAACATAACCTACCATGAAGTTAGGTGTCTCTCCTCCTCCATCTACTAAGCGGTTTATATCCTTAAATAATTTTCAATTATTCACATAATACAATTTAAATCTGCAGCAGTACAGGCTGTTAGGTATACAAGAATCGGGCCCTTTTGCAGGTCTAGTCATCCTCTTCCAAAAAGCTATTCAGTCAAACTTAAACACCTATTAAATCCTTATAAATACAATTGATGGTAAGTGCTTCACTTGAGAACAGCTGGACCGATTTGGTATTTTTTTATAGTCTTAGTCCAAATAAATACGCTTTTAGGGAAAGAAAAATAAAAAAAAAACCGGTCAAGTGCAAGTCGGACTCGCGCACCGAGGGTTCCATACAAATTTGTAGGTATGTAAATAGTTTATCACGGGATTTTTTTAGTAACTACTGTTTTCGGATTTTTTCCTTTACTTGTGCTACATGACTTTGCTTCTTGCCAAATTTCATGATTCTAGGTCAACGGGAAGTACCCTATACATTTTGATTGCCTTGAGAGTGTCGAAATATACGTTTTTTGCGGCGTATCTTTTTTTACGTTAACTTAGAAGTTTGATTTAACCGCAGACCTGAGTTTATGGTTTTAATTTCAACTAGATACCTCCACGCATTCCCGAGATAAAGGGTCTTGACAGACAGACGGACGGACAGCAAAGTGATCCTATAAGGGTTCCGTTATTTCCTTTTGAAGTACGGAACCCTAAAAATGGTAAAAAACTATTTCTATTGGATTTTTTTATGAACTGGACCGGAGACCTTTGGACGGGAGAAAGTTTGTCGCGTCAGCTAGTACCTTATAATTCCTGCTTATATTGCTCCTCACGGTACCATGTCGCCAGTGGTAGTAGCCAAGATCGTTGTCTCTCGGCCACAAAGTCTTGCCGTACTTGAAGAACGGGGCCCAGTTCTCAGAGAGGAGTCTGTGACCGTAATCTATGTATCCTGATATCTCGAACCCGCCTTTCGTGAAGTGTCGAATGAAGATTATCGACTGTGGGGAACAGAAGAAATGTTATTAGTTTAGATCCTCTTTGGATACTATCCAGGAACGTAAGGGACTACCACGTGTCGACGACCAAGACTTGGCCACAATCTCAAACAAAATTGGTCGGAAAAACAGTCGTGCGGGCAAACGCTCTTCTTGATTGAGCTTTTGTGGCCAAGATGGCGGCCGGTCAAGCGCCATGTTGTGGTCGTGGCCGCGTAAGCCGTGAGATCCCTAATAGCATGCTACTGCGGCAGTTTTTAATACTCATAGGTTCGTTGGATATTGCAGTACAATACATCTGTGATACCTATTTGACGTTTTGTAAGGGAAAATGGTAGAAGAATAAGAGAGGAAGTAGGAACGAATGTTTACAAGTTAGATTGTAGAGATGTGGCAGTAAGGTCAGATACTTTTACCACTGTAGCTACAGGA
Organism: Oligia fasciuncula; assembly: GCA_963082905.1. Taxonomy (NCBI): domain Eukaryota; kingdom Metazoa; phylum Arthropoda; class Insecta; order Lepidoptera; family Noctuidae; genus Oligia; species Oligia fasciuncula. The sequence goes on along the minus strand of OY720393.1, from coordinate 17,634,485 downwards.
AAACGGCCTTACGAGACTGTCATAAATTTTGATCTGCATTCACAGATATTTTTAAAGTCTTACGTACAGTCAGCAAGAAAATGAGAAATTTTCACGTGTTTCTTATTAGGGTCAAAAAACTCTATCGAACTAACTGAGGTTTCAGTACTAGAAAAGACAGAAATCGAAGAAATAAATACAAGGTCAAATTAAATTAACTAGCAAAACTCTGCAGTGTTGTGGATATCAATAATATCATTCGATTAAATAAAAAATTGATGTTTTTTTGGCTGGTCAACGACTGTTGTCAGTGTTGTTACTTACTTGAAGAAAGAGAGTTTAGAAAATCTGTTTTTACTTTTGTTTTAACGAGTTTAGACATACTCCAAGGACGTCTGAGAAGTTTACACAAAAAAAAAAAATAGTATTTCAAGTGACTATGAGGAACAAGGTGTAAAGTTCACTCATACTCTATAGAAAATGGAGGGTCCTCCGACCAGACGGGTGCTGGCGGGCAACTGCCCGATGATTCATGTCGGGCGTTGAGTACGCGTACCGCGTATCTATGCTAGTTGCGCGGTAAACTCTGCTTGCGCGATGCAGGATTTTTGCGTGACGTCAGTATGACGCGTTGTTCGCATGTGGCGTTGTAGATACCGCTACAACTACACTAACCTGTGGTCGATGACCCCACAAAAAACATCAAATTAATTTATTTTTTGTTATATCATGTTTAAATATCAATAACCGTCACATCTGCCAGTTTATATATTGTCGACTCACGGAGTCATGATGTAATAGTTTATGTGCATGATCTATTTATAATCTCATATTTTAAGTGAACTATTTGTGTTCTTTACGAGAATAAATATCTTTAAACCGATCTGTGGAGTTTCCCTAGCTAATATAATTTGACCTTAGGGGAATTCTCGTAATTTTAAGAACGTTCACAGTCTGATCTCAGTCTCAATCTGTCAAAAATACCTTGTCTGTCAAAAGTACCTACCTTGTGCGTAATATTTTTTGTCGCCGAGATGAGACTGCGGCTAGATTTTGAACTTTTTAAATTATGAGAATTGGTCTTCCGGTACAGTCTGCCTTTTTTTTTTGGTGGGAAATCATCAAATGACCCGTCCCGCTCTGGGCGGAGCGGAAGGGAGTGTCAGACTCTTACTGACTAAAACCCACCCGTGTTCCTTCACTTGCCTGTGCCAGGGGCCACGGTATCTCTTTCGAACAACCCGCGACCCCGGCGGGGGTACAGTCTGCCTGACAGTCTATTCAAATCTAGTTCACCTGCAGAATTCCGACTCTATTGGCTCGCTCCCTCACAGCCAGTTCCCTGTTGAAGGAATCATCCAAGTCAGCCCCCTCACTGACCAGCACGTAAGGCTTGCCCTTAGGGTACACGATCTCGTGGATGGCAGCTCGACGGACGTAGAACTCTTTTTCTGTTAGTGTGTCGCCGAAAGCTCTAGAAATACTCAGTTATTATTATTTATTCATTCATTTATTATTATTTATTCATTTACGTGTATTAGTCTGTAAGCTTTCTTAAAATTGTAAAAATAAAAGTAAAATAAATAAATATCAGTTTAAAAAATTAGTGTTTTTTGTTGTTTAAACTTTACAGAAGACGTGATGACTTTCGCTATCGAAACACGATAAAACACAAATAAAATAAATTTTCTCAAATCATACTTCAAGTAACAAGACTACAAAAGGTCATGAAACCCCGCAGTAAAAACTTAAAATATTTTTTGTTTTTTTTTATCATGTTTAGTTAACGATATCCATCACGTCTGCAAAGTTTCGCTAGCTAATTTAATTTGACCCTGTATACAAGTACACACAACACACTAAATACACATACGCATATACATAAACATATAATACACAATACACATATACATTGATTTCTCCATCTGGAATTTTAAGTTTTAAGTTTATCAGTTCTGGTGGCAGTCCACATAATTGTAGCAGTAAGCTTCTGTAACCACAGTCAGTCCTTTGTACACACACGTCTTTCTTGTCGTGAAAAACTACGGTTTATTCGCCACTCAGCTGTCCCGCACCCGCGTTGACGTCATCTTGAATGTCCCACAACATTTTTTTTTCGGCGATGGACAGTTGAGTGGGTAGGCACGGTCGTCAGTGTTGTATGGATCACTATGCAAGTATGTTGATTAGTAAGCTTCTGTAACCACAGTATTAGGCCTTTATGCACACACGTATTTCTTGTCGTGAAAAACTACGATTTATTTGTCACTCAGCTGTCCCACTCCCGCGTTGACGTCATCTAGAATGTCCCAGAACATTTTTTTTTCGGCGGTGGACAGTTGAGTTACGGTCTTCAGTGTTGTATGTTATGCAAGCTTGTTGAGATACACGTTTTTTCTACGGCGCGGTTTATACGCCGCCGTACCGTAAAGAAACCGTAGAATGGAATTATTATTATTTATCATTTATTCTCTCTTCACAAAGCTGACTTAAAGTTAAAGGTACAAATAAAATGTCTCAGCTGTATTCCACCTTTGTGAGAGACTGGTGCCTGATATAGGTTTTTTGGAAAAACCTGTGAGGCTGCCACGGCTAGAATTAGCTTTTATAGAGGTACCGTGTAAGAGTCGAATTAAAAAATATGCATAAAAAAAGCAGAAATCAAGCAAGTGTTAAACAATATGCATAACACAAATAAAAGACGAAGTAATAAACTAATAACAATTAAAAAAAGAATAGAATAGAATACTCTTAATTATGTACACCATAACAAAAACAAAAACCAAAACAACAACAACAATGAACAACAACAACAATGTATAAAGAGCCTCGGAGGTTCAAAGATTTAGCAATCAATATATCAGTATGCACACGGTTCATCAACTTGTCTGACAGCATGTCTGCTTGTCTGGTAGTAGCCTCGCATGGGAAATCAGCTCGCAAACTAGCTTCATCTCATCTTAAACTAGCTTCCGCCCGCGACTTCGTCCGCGTGAAATTTCACCCTCCCCCCATTCACCCTCTTAGGGGTGGAATTTAGAAAAACCCTTTCTTAGTGGATATACATAGTCTTCACAACGAACACACCCTCCAAATTTAATGTCTCTAGGACCAGTGGTTTAGGCTGTGCATTGATACCTATATCAGTCAGTCAGTCAGGACTTTGAATTTTATATATATAGATAGATAGTTATATACAGATGTAAATATTTTTCTATTCTCAACTGATTTTCACTATGTAAAGTTAATACAAGCTCCTAATTATTCAGTTCTACTTAAAATATAGAATACCGTATTGCCTACTATAACGTAGTTTGAACCTGGATTAGACTAGCACAGTGGGTCGGGTTTTTTTGTTGTAATTTTTATTTTTATTGAACAACTAGCTGCGCCCGCGGTTTCACCCGTATAAGTTTTAATCCCGTGGGAATATCAGGATAAAAAGTAGCCTATATGTTAATCCAGGGTGTCAGCTACCTCCATACCAAATTTTATCAAAATTGGTCCAGCCGTTTGTGTGTGAAGAAGTAACAAACATATAAACACAAACTTTCGCCTTTATAATATTAGTGTGGATAACACAGTAATTGCATGTCACATTAATATGACTAAGTGTTATGGATCTGTATAATTACTCATGTTAAGACCGAAATTGTACCAACACTTATGGCAAATAAATTGCTCTCTCTGCTTGTACCAAACTCGAAGCTTTTAGCCCAGCTTAAACTCAAAGCATTTATTTTAATGAAACCATTTTAAAACGTGTTATCCAAGGCATTTATTATACCGCCAACTTCCAAACTCCAAGCTGTTACTGTGAAATTCCTAATGATGCCAATAGGTAACACTTTGCCCTACCTGGGAATCGAACCCAGGATCGTATGCTCAGCGGTCGCGCTTGCGAGTACGACACCAACGGGGCAGTTTATTACTATTAAAATGACTTATATTTTTTTATTTATTTGTACAACATTTTTTTTAGTTTATGCGAAACCCGAAACACGTGTCTAGTATTTTTATGTAAAGAATCTATGTACAAAATTTCAAAACTGTATCATGAAAAATCACAAAGTTATAAACTTCTTAATTTACCTGTTTGTCCGTACAAAACATGCTCACCCGGGCCGCGCCGTCTTGCGCTCATTGATAATAGTAGGTATGTACCTAGATACCTAACCGTTCGGCGCGGAGATTGGATAACCTACGTAGTGTTGCTCGGTGTCCAACTTTTAACCTTTTTTTAAATATTTTTGGAATCGATTCAGTTACTTATTCTGAACAAACTATATTCAGGTTTCGCATAGACTAAAAATAACGTTGTATATACTTTATTGTACACCACAAAAATACATAACATGAGAAAAATACATCAAACACTACAAAATGTACAATGGGCGGCTTATAAGTTCTAGCTTCCAGTTCTAGTTTCAGTTTAGATTCTATATTTTACCACACTAATATTACGAGTATAAAGGCGAAAGTTTGTGAGTGTGTGTGTTTACATGTTTGTTACTTCTTCACGCACAAACGGCTAAACGGATTTGGATGAAAGGCACACAGATAGCTATAACCAGGATTAACACGTAGGCTACTTTTTATCCCGATATTCCCACGGGATCGACACTTACGCGGGAAAAACCGTGGGGCGCAGCTAGTCTTTCAATAATCTACGAGAACCAGTGTGTGACGTAATAACTCAGCTTTTATAAGAAGTTACCTGTATCCAAGAGCAGCTATAGTCCTGGCAGACATAATGCTCCTCAAATTTCTGAGATCAGCGATCTCTATCAGCGAATCTAAATAGTCTTCCCAGGTATCGTAGATCAGCAACTTTCTGTCGGCTTCAACCCCCGCCGGGTATTCGTTTTTCTTCTCAGCCATCGCCATGTTTATCGACTATATTAAAATTACTAGAAAATAAACCTTAGATACACATCAAAAAATAAAATTTTATTGCAAAAAAATTCGTATCAGAGTTTTGACAGCACCAAAAGTGTGACGGCCATCGGCCATAATGACATGACATGATGACATGTCATATACACAGTTTTTTTTTTATTCGAGTATTCCATAAAACTTGTGTTTAGTTTCGACAAAAAAGGTTATAAGCTTTTCAGTTAACTGTTCTGTAGGTCTCTTTTTATTTGACAATTATAGGTTAACTAGCAGCGCCCCGCGGTTTCACGTGCATAAGTCTCGATCCCGTAGGTATATTGGGATAAAAGTATCCTATGTCCTTTCCCGGAACTCAAACTATCTCTATACCAAATTTCATCTAAATCGGTTCAGCGGTTTAAGCGTGAAGAGGTAACAGACAGACACACTTTCGCATTTAATATTAGTATGGAAGTATGGATTAGTATGGATAAGTCCCATAAATCCTAGCACAGCTCTTGCTACACTTCAACCAAAGCTTCTCGTCATCAAAATCAATCTGCATTGCCTTTTCCCAACTGTATTGAGATCGGCTTCCAGTCTAACCGGATGCAGTATCGTTGAGCTCCGTTGAGCTGCACGATTTCTGACAAATGCGTGCACTGACTGGACAGGTCCTCTCAATCTGTGTGGTTCTTTCCTCAAAAACCATCTCAGACATCGATATTATATGGTCTTCATATAACCTGACCAAGATTATATCTGGACTTTAAAAGAGACCGTGTCCTCTGAGTTTGTTTCGGCCTTTCTTCTCAGAGTATTCAGATAGGAAACGCCGACCTCATCTAGTTTAAAAAAAATATGATTGACGTGTAAACGTGTTTGTTCAAACCTACTTACATAATAAAATCATTTATCATAGTATTTTACATGGACCGATAGGCTATCATAGCTTCTCGTCACCAACCACGAAAAATCAGACATTGAGTACATTTTCATGTAAAACAAATTCGACCGTTCCTCTTACCTACATCTCTCACAAAGCTAAGAAAATATTTAAGTTTACAGTCTCCCCAGAGACGTGCCCTAACAGACGTTCCAAAAAGAGGGCTCCGGATTGGTCTTTTGGCCCCTTCTAGTGCAGATGGTGGTTTTAGTGAGGTAAAAATCACACAATCCCTGGTTTTATTCCCAAAGACCAGGCGCCTTTTGAAGGTTTATCCCCAAAAAAAAGTAAGTATCGTAGCAATTATTCTGAACTGGGTCTAAGTTCAGAATCATCATCATCATTTCAGCCAAAAGACGTCCACTGCTGGACATAGGCCTCCCCCAAGCACTTCCACTTCGACCGGTTCTGTGCTTCTCGCATCCAACGGGTTCCTGCGGCCTTCACAAGGTCGTCGGTCCACCTTGTGGGAGGCCTTCCAACGCTACGTCTTCCGGAAGTTCAGAATAAATGCTTAAAATGGCCGCTACGATACCTACTTAAACATTTTATGCTCAAGACAGCATTCGATTCATATTACATTTTCATTGTCTCAGAATCCCTTTGCTATTTGTTTAAATATTAATGTCTCTTTATATTCCTGTTTCGGTAAGCTCTTTGTTATGTAAATATTTCTTGATATTTATTTATGCTTTACGTTGGTTTTTGACTTGTAGTATAGTAGGTTAGGTGCAGGCGGCCTGTGGGCGGTGAAATCGAGGCTGAGTCATCGTTCGTACAGTTTGGCACAAAGTGGTGGCACGCAGTGTTTCATGCGCGCCTTTGTGGGAGGAGGTGCGGTCCGGGGATCAGCCGCACTTGGTGATGCGGCCCGTTAGGAATGGCGGGTTTATACCAGTCAAAGGTACGGCAAATATACAAGTATCTCCCGGGCTCACGACACATATTATGATATTAGAAGGTGGGGTTTTACTACTAGTAGTTAGACTCCTACCGGGTCTGACATAACCCTCCGTTCTTTCCAGATGGTCAATTAGGTGAATTATTCTAGGTACGCGTGCTCCAGAGCACTCCAGGTGGTAATGGACCCTTCTTACGAGTTGTAGATCGTGGGTTCGAACCCAAGCTGGTGCTTTACTTTGTGTAAATAATTTCATCACCACTGCTCTCAAAACGGTGAAGGGAATCGTCAAGAGGAAATCGGCATGTCCTAGAACCAAAAAATTGAAGACCTGTGGCTTCTACCAAAGCGCACTGGGCCCGTTTGGTAGATTGTAGCCTTCCGCCCTCTCGAAGAGAGGAGGCCTGTGTCCCAGCAGTGGGAAAATTATAGGCTGATTATGATGTTCCATTGATTTGACCCATTGATTTACATCAGGGGTTTTGGTGGTCGAATGTGAGCTTGTAACAAAAAGTCAACTAGGATGTAGGAACACGCATAAAGTACAACCATAAAGTACAGCCTGTAGAATCCTATTCATCATCAATTCATCACCATCATCTGCCTTACCTTTTCCCTACTATGTTGGGGTCGGCTCCAGTCTAACCGGATGCAGCTGAATACCAGTATTTTACATGGAGCGACTTCCTATCAGACCTCCACAACCCAGTTACATGGGACACTATTTCTTCTATTAATTTGTTGCTCATCAAGTCTCACCCCTCACCAAACACAATTTGAAGAGTTCGTAAATAAAAAAAAATTAAAAAAATATGTATTCCTCCAGACCGTACTCAACCATGGCAGTCAATCTCAGCGGAGAGTAGCCATCTACGCGGGAGATATTATAGTGCACAAGTTTGTGCGCAGACACAGGTGCACTCGCTGTTCCCTCACTCTCATAGTCCGATAGGATGGCAATCCGACACGACCGCAGAGAATTCAGGCGCAGGTCCAACAACTTAATGTTCTTTCCGAGGCACGAGACTATCACTCGATTCACACGTCCAACTACCTAACTTCAGGCTGTTACTGACGAATTTTTAATGGAAAAACCCACTAACACTGTTCCCAACCTGGGAATCAAACACAGGACCTCACGCTCAGCAGTCGCGCTTGCGACCACGAGAAATGTCGTACCTAAGTGCCAGCGCAAACTGTGCGTCTAGTCGCTGCAACATGTACCTAGCAAGAGCATGCGACTCCACTAGCCTGTCCTTGCGACTCTGCAACTCGACGGCAATTAGTAGTAGCTTTGAACAAAGGCATTTAAAGGCTGCAACCTGTCGTTGCGTCTAGTCGCCGAGCAGTTGCAGTCACTTGTCGTACAGTGTGCGCCACGTCTATACGTATAGAGAATGAAATCATCCAACACAGCTCACACAACTCAGTATGGGATTATTGTGACAAGCGAAAATGTACTGATATCAAATATTTGATGGCATTCATCCATCATTTGGTTTCCGTAGTACGTTTGTGTTTGTTTTACTATCAAGTTTGGTTTATTGTCACTAATGATGTGGAAGATTTGTAGGAACTATTTGCAGGGTGGTTAGGTTAGTAGGTGAGGTTGTCTATGAGAATTTTCTCAGTGTCATACAGTTAAGGCGAAAGCGCCAGGGTAGCCCGCGAAATTCATTTTTTTTTTAGGTTTTTTGCAATTTGCTGGTCAGTATTAAGTTGTACGTTGATTAAAATATGATTCGCGGCCGTAACAAATATGTATTTACAGAATTATAATTATTAAAGTCATCAACACAACTCTCTAAGACCATGTAATCCCCAAGAATGACTATTTCATGAAATCTTGACATTTGGGGATTACATGGTCTTAGAGAGTTGTGTTGATGACTTTAATGATTATAATTCTGTAAATACATATTTGTTACGACCGCGAATCATATTTTAATCAACGTACAACTTAATACTGACCAGCAAATTGCAAAAAACGTAAGAAAATTTGAATTTCGCGGGCCACCTTAGAGCTTCCCCCTTAAAGGAATCTTCAAAAGTTAAGAAAAACACTTTTATATTCTACGCTTTTTATTGCAAATTCACGGTAGATTAGAATAAAAGTGAGAGGATTTCCAGATTCGATTTTAAAAGTATGTAAAATCTGGTAAGATTTTTAATGTACAGACGTCAGCACATCAAGCTAATACAATCTGTCAAATTTCTTTAATAGATTTTCAACTTTATTGCTAAAGCCATAAGGTTCAAAGTTGATTGGGAAAATTTGACAGTTTCGGGTAGCTTGATGTGCTGGCGTCTGTACGATGCGGACACACAATAACGCCAGTCCAATTACAGAGCGTTTATTGACCCCTTAGTATCAAAATGGTACTGGAAAATTGCAGATTTTCATGACTGTAGTTAAAATATGACGGAACCGCTTTCATAACAAACCGTAGCTTTACCTTACTACCTTCCTACGCATTACTCAAATCAATATAATCACATATATATAACAATCACATATATACATTTTTAAGTAAATGTGACATTACTGCTTGCAGTATTATATCTTCTTGTCCCTGTAAATACACCAAAGGTTGTCTTTAAAATACAGTATTTCCATTGTGCCACGCTATGTAAAATTTCAACATTTATATCAACTGCAGTTTGTACAGTGTTGAGCAGTGGTGGCCAAGTGGTAACGGCCGCGACTTACGAGTTGTAGGTCGTAGGTTCGAACCCAGACAGGCTCTTTACTTTGTGTAAATTATTTCATCACCACTGCTCACAAAAAATTCGAAGACATGTGACATCTGCCAACCCGCACTGGGCCCGCGTGGTGGATTACGGCCCACTCCCTCTCACTGAGAGGAGGCCAGTGTCCCAGCAGTGGGAACATTATAGGCTGATTATGGTATATAACAACCGTATCAATCGTATTTCAATAAACGAAAACATTTTCCTAGTATCGCTGACGTAAATGTATCCGAATAATCGGATAATTCGGTAAACGTGGCGCCGAATTTCGAGGGGTTGTAATTACCTACGCAAATCGGTTTAAATGGATATTTGGAAGGTAATTTTTTCGAGTGGCAACACAAATGGCGACGCAATTTGGGGGTGAAGTTTTTTTCTTCTTCGTAGATTAAGGCGGTAAAGGTCGTACCGTCTTGAATATAGGTACATACGCCAGCACATCAAGCTACCCGAAACTGTAAAATTTTCCCAATCAACTTTGAACCTTATAATTTTGCGATAAAGTTAAAAATCTATTAAAGAAATAGATGTGCTAGTAAATGTGCTGGTGTCTGTACATAATATTAGGATACGGTATAGTGTGTATTCAACCAATTAAAGTGTTAAGCTTCTTCTTCGTATCACTGGCACGACTGGATTTTATATCTTGTTGGCCCAAAACCGTTGCAAACTGTGACAGGATACTCTTCCCCCTCCTACTTACTTACTTATATAGCACTGGACTGAACAGGTCCACTCCAATCTGCGTGGTTCTTTCCTCAAAAGACCATTACAGTAACTACACTGCGGTGCTATTCTGTAAAAATCTCACCGTGGAAACTTAGGTGAAGTGAGCGTGGAGTGAGCTGTCAATAGTATCAATTCCGGGCAAAAACAATCTCACTTCACCTAAGTTTTCACGGTGAGTTTTACACAGAATCGACCGGCTGGTCGTCACATGATCTAACCAAGTTTTTGTCTGCACTTTAAAAGAGACTGTGACCTCTGAGTTTGTTTCGGGCTTTCCTCTCAAAGTAGTCAGATAGGAAACACCGAACTCTAGTTATTTCTTTTTTCCGTGTTAAATGAAGTGTTTGTACTACCTACACTAATGTAAGTGTTTTATACTTACAGAAATAAATCATTTACTTAGCATATATTTCTGTTTTGTTGACTGTCGGATAATTCGGTCAACGTGGCGCACAAAAAAAATCTGGTGCTTCATAGTAAAGTGCAATAGATACCTACGGGGTCAATATGTATGGAACAACAATTTTTGTTTTTATTACCGACAATATATTTCTACGGTAGGGGTCTAGAATCATATTAAGCTGAATTCTGCATAGTTACAGTTTGCGCACTGGTTAAAAAACCAGTATAGTTTTTGTTTAAATACTAAGCCCGAAAAGAGGTCATTGTACTCATCATTTAGAACAACTTTTTCTATGGTACCAACCTTGAAATCGCGAAAAAAAAACAGCTGTTCCATACATTTGTGTTTACTTAAATCGACAAAATGTTTTTTTTTTTCAGGTTTAGTATAAACAAAAACTAATGTTGTATAGGTTTATCTTAATATCAACCAAGACTATTCTCTCACTTTGATTCTTGCACAGATGCGTAAGTATTTAATTTGAGCAAAGGGAGATTTAACGACGACGGTCCTTGATATAACTCTATTGGTCCAAAGATCACTAATTAATATTTCCGCTTTCCACGGCGAGCGATAGGTACCAAAAATAGGTAAAAGTTATCAAATAGAGATATCGTAAAACCAGCCAATCATCTCAACTTGACGAATTGTGCCTGTGAAGTGAGCTGTCATGCTAGGGAAAGACAATTTGACATCATTTACTTCAATCTCACTTCACCTAAGTTTTCACAGTGAGATTTTTACAGAATAATCCGTCTGTAGGTACTACTCTAGGTATCACTTAGACTCGAATGAGTGAACTGCCGATTTATTCTGTAAAAATCTCACCATGAAATCTTAGGTGAAGTGAACTTGAAGTGATCTCTCATTCCACCAGATGTTAGGGATCTCTAGGGATTGACAGCTCATTTCATGCTCACTTCACCTAAGTTTTCACCATGACATTTTTACAGAATAGACAGGCTGTTCTTATTCATTGTGTAGCGATATAAAAAGGAAACACTTCATCGCCACTTAAAAACGTATAATTTTGTATAAAAAATAACCAAATGTATAAAAAAATATAACAAAAACTGATATATAAAAAAAGGTAAAAACTTGTGTCGATACTTCTGGCGGCTGATATTAAAATTTATAAAAGAAACGGAAATAATACTTAAGGTTTTTTTGTACTTTGATTAAATTTCAAAATTAGATAGATTACGCGTCGAGTTTAACTGCAGTTGCAACTGAAATTTCCCTACGATCGCGTAGCACTAATCACGAACGAAAGATATAAAACCTGTAGTATTCTGCAATTAAAGTTAGTAGGTACACGAAACAATTATAAAACAATAACACAACAATAATACAAGTCAGAAGAATTAATAAAAGAAAATAATATCTGATAAGTCCTAGATCATTTCGGTAGGTTTCTTGTATTCCTTAAGTCATCTGGTCGGTAATTTTGAAACTGCTCCAACGAATCTTCACTCCTCAACTCCATCAAAATCCGGGAACAGAATAGTACGAAGGTGATAGGTAGGGGTAGGGTAGGATAGGACCGAAAACTCGGCTTGTTAGTCGTATATCTTCAGGCGTATCCTAGACAAAATAACGCACATTAAGAATGCTGTAACAAGCTGAACCACTTTTACCAAAAAATAGGTAACGAGTAGAAATTGTATTGATACGAGATAAATAGAAAAACCATTAGAGATATATGGTTTTATTGCATAAAGAATTGCAGATGGTATGTCAGCTGTGACAAAAGGTCAAGGAGTAATTTATATACTTTTTTAGTAACCATATACAATAAATAGCAAAGAGTATTTACACCACATTCACCCCCGGGTCAGAGAACGTAGTCCTGAAGACGGGCTGGAGCTCTCTTCTCTCTTGTGGAGCGCCGAGTTGCTGTAGTCTCGTGTTGCTGAGAGTTCTGAGCTGTTGTTACTTCTTGGACCAGAGGTATCTCCGTTTCACCCTCGGCATCCTCGTATTGATCTTCAGATTCGGATTCACTCTCTAGCGACGGCAGCGGAAGAGGTGCTAACTGTCTATTTGATATGGTAGTTTCTCGGCCGTCCGGTAGTCGTACGTGAGAATAAGATGGATTAGCTTCCACAAGCTCCACTTCTTCCACTTCAGAATCGTATTTTGACGTTTTATGATTTTTACGCATCAATACAGGTCCTGGTTCCAAAAGCCATGTTGGCATTGATTCCCCATTTGCAGATCGTCGTGTATGTCTAAAAAAATTTTCATGGGGTGTGGCATTAGTGGCCGTGCACAGCAATGAACGGATTGAATGGAGAGCGTATGGTAAGACTTGCTCCCAGCTGGCTGTTTCAAGATTTTTGGTTCTCAAGCACAGCTTTATTGTTTTCCATAAGGTACCGTTTAGACGCTCCACTTGACCATTTCCTTGTGGATTATATGGCGTGGTTCGACTACATGCAATTCCATTTGTTACCAAATAGTTCCGTAATTCGTTAGACATGAAGGCTGCTCCACGATCTGAATGTATATATTGTGGAACACCATAAGTGCAGAATAAGTCCTTCAAGCATTTAATAACGCTGCTAGTAGACACATCTTTGGTTGGGTAGGCAAACGGGAATCTTGAATATTCATCTATAATTGTCAAGATGTAGCGATTTTGAGTGTTGGTAGGTAGAGGTCCTTTAAAATCGATGTTGAGTCTTTCGAATGGAATGGTTGCTTTTATGAGCGTTCCTTGCTTTTTAACAAACCTAGGTTTGATTTCTGCGCAAATACGACACTCAGATGTCATCTTCTTGATATCGTTTACAGAGTAAGGCAGGTTCTTAGATCGTATCCAGTGAAACATTCGCACGATACCGGGATGTCCCAAGATATTGTGTAACTCGTTCAGTCTGTTCGTGGTCATACTTGAGCACATACGGGAGAGGGCATCAGCCGTAATATTATCTTTACCCGGACGGTAGATTATGTCATATTTATAATTTGATAGCTCAAGACGCCACCTCTCTATCTTCTCATTTTTGATTTTGCTGTTATGGGATTGGTTGAACATGAAAGATACAGATCGTTGGTCAGTTATTAATAAAAAATGTCTACCAATGAGGTAGTGCCGCCATTTTCTTACAGATTCAACAATAGCGCTTGCTTCTTTTTCTATTGATGAATGTCGACGTTCGGAAATGTTGAGTGAACGTGAAAAAAAAGCTACTGGGCGGCCGTTCTGAGACAGGGAAGCTGCAATAGAGTGTTCCGAAGCATCAGTTTCAACAGTGAATATTTCGTTCTGATTTATTACGGTTAAGGCTGATGCCATTATGTCTGCTTTTAGTTTTTGAAAAGAGTCAACGGCGTCCTTTTCGAGAGGAAATTCAGAAACGTTAGTCAAGGGGCTGATCTTTTCAGAGAAATTTCGAATCCATTTGGAGTAATGGGCGAACATGCCTAGTGTTCTTTTAAGTGCTCGCGAGTCAGTTGGAATGGGCAAGTTCAATAGAGGACTAAGGCGGTCATCATCTGGTCGAATAGTATTCTTTTCAATTTTGTAACCCAACAATTTTATAGACTCTTGCTTGTATGCACATTTTTCCTCATTAAGCGTGAGATTATATTTTGCCGCAACCTCCATGAAACGAGACAAATTCAGATCATGTTCTGCTGCTGTTTTGCCACAAATTGTGACGTCATCCAAATATGAATAAGTACCTGCCAGTTTATCTTTATTAATAATATAATGAAGTGTTCTTTGGAATGCAGCGACCCCGTTTGTGACTCCAAATGGTATACGTGTAAATTGGAACAACTTACCGCAAGCTTCAAAAGCTGTATACTTTTTCTCATTCGGCAAGATAGGCACTTGATGATATGCACTTCTTAAATCGATTTGACTGAAGAAATTGTATTGTGCTACCTTCGATACGATCGATTCTATGTTTGGCAAGGGGTATGCATCCAGTTCAGTAAATTTGTTGATTGTTAATGAATAATCAATGACTAACCGTTTGCGATGCGTTGTGCCTCCAGTGACCAAGACTTGAGCTCGCCATGGCGAGTTACTAGGTTCAATAACCCGGTCTTTTAAGAGTTTATTGATTTCGTCACTTATGAATTGATTATCAGTTTCAGAATGTTTTCTTGACTTTATAGCGATAGGTTTAATATTGTTTGAAAGATTACTGAAAAGTGATACAGGAGGCACCGTAGCTTCCATAACGTTACATATCTTAAGGGGTTCTGCCGTGCCTCCGAATTTGATTTCTACTGATGAATGGTCGCTTAGAATATCATGACCAATTATCACGTCTGCACAAAGATCTTCCAAGGCGTAAAGAGGCTTCGCCTTGTAAATGTGCTCGCCTAGCTTGATCGTTGCGTAGTAAAATCCATCTATGAGTGAAGTTCGTTTATTTGAGGCTAGTGTTACCGTTTCTTTCCATGGATGGCGTTTCAAGTTTAGCAATAAAGCGAAGTTCTTATCGATAAAGCTTGTAGAACTTCCACTATCAATCAAGGCATCAGCTTTATGGTTATTGACAGTGATTGAAACTGTAGTCTTCTGTAAAGTAGCTGGAGATGCTGCTAAAATTGCTAATGCTTCTGGCTCCTTTGGTTGCGCTACAGCGTTGCTAACTGGTTTATCTGCGGCGTTTCCGCTTCTGCATACTTTGGCAAAATGGCCTTTCTTTCCGCAATTTTGACAAGTTTGATGAAAAGCCGGACATTTTATTCTTTGATGAATATTTCCCCCGCAGAAGAAGCAGCGTTTGCGTGATGTGACCGCAGCCAGATTGGAAATATTTCCCGATTCATCTGTGTTTTCGATTTGGTAGAGTTCCTTTGCAGTTTGGAACTCATTAGAATTCTTTTCAGCCATTTCGAGAGACATGGCCTGATTGCACGCTTCTTCTAGGCTTATTTCTAAATTTTCAAGTAGCCTTTGTCGAATTTTTTGAGAACTTATTCCCGCAATGAAGGCGTCACGGACATATTCGTTTCGATATTCTTCAGCAGAAACCGATTTGAAAGAGCACTCAAACGCTAGTTGTTGTAACGTGCGTATATAGTCAGCCACTGTTTCTTCAGGCTTTTGTTTGGTTGAAGACAGTACATACCGAGCGTGAACTTCATTCTTCGATTTCAGATATATTTTATCTAAGAGGCGAAAAGCGTTCTCAAATTCTTTCGTCTCTCTGATAAACGAGTAAACGTTAGGAGACACATTATTGAAGAGAATTTTTAACTTTGTTCCATCCGGAATCTTGACTTCCCCCGTTTCTTCTTTAAGATAGTTTAAAAATGTTTCTTTCCAGTGCCGATATTTTAGCTCGGCAGTTGGAGTCCCCGGATCCACATCGAACTTTTCAGGCCTGAGCAGTCGCGCAATAGAAGCCATTGCCTTTTTCTCTGCGTTTTTATTTATGCAATAAATTGATACGAGATAAATAGAAAAACCATTAGAGATATATGGTTTTATTGCATAAAGAATTGCAGATGGTATGTCAGCTGTGACAAAAGGTCAAGGAGTAATTTATATACTTTTTTAGTAACCATATACAATAAATAGCAAAGAGTATTTACACCACATGTATACCTGATAAGATCAAAAAGAGTTTATTGAAGACTTCTCTCGAATCCAAATTAGATGGTTTACATCATATATTCATCGTATTTTACGATTATAAGCAAAAAAAAAAATAATTGCAGCCGTCAGCAGTGATCACCAAAAAAACAAGTCCCAAACTTCAAGAGATTATTCACTTGACAGCATCAGTTCAATATTCAAAAGTTTGATTTTTAAATCAGAAAAATGATCAAAAAAGGTTGCCTAAAATCTTAAAGAAGGATGGAATGTTGAAAACATAATATGCAGTAATTACTAATACTGCAATTGCTATGATTTATAACATTGCATCTGATCAATCGCCCCTTGCAGCTGTTATTTCTTAGCCACCAGTCCCTTTATTCTCAGTGGCGTAACAATAGGATGGCAGGGCGGGCAAAGTTCCACGGGCCCATGGCCGGTGGGGGCCCGGGGAAAAAATAAAAAAATTAAATGATTTCCCGAGAACGCCCGAAAAAAGCAATTGTAGTAAAAAAAACATTCTACCAAAGCGAAAACTGTGATTTCAGTGTGTACACAATTTTGTCCCTTAGAAATATAATAAAGTTGAATATTGTTAAAATTAAGCGTTCACAAAAAAAGAACACGATGATAAACTTTAGTGACAACATTTTCACAATTTCTGATGTGACCGCCGTTTGTATAAAAGTTCGGGTTAAATAAATAAACGCTACATCATGGAACACTCAAACGGGACGTTGAAAAGAAAGTATTTTTTTATTTACTCTCTAACTACTATGTTTTATGTCTAGATTTTTGTTTCACAAATTGACTCTGAATTATACTCGTAAAATAGAGTAAGAATATTATGAATTTATTTAGCCAAAGTTGGAGAGTTTTGGAACACTCCGTGTGTGCACCATAGGAGGATTGAGTGTTCTAAATAAACCTTTATAAAATCCAAATAAACCGTTAAAATCAATTGAATATTTGTGAATAGTTTTCACAAATTGAATACAATTATTCCACATAAAAATGATAAACGTATATCTAGTATATTTTGAGACACGAGTTGCAGTATTTTCTCAGGTTAGCAGATTGAGTGTTCTAGTTAATTGACCACAACTTTCTCACCATTGATTTCACAATTTTTTTTATCTTCACCATGAAGTTTTCACAATTATTTCCTAAATTCCTCCTTGATTTCGTAAAAATATAATAAACTTTTAAAAAAGAGCACTCAATCCACACGCACACTTTTTAAATTAAAAATTACTAGAAAATCAACTAATTATGACAGCATTTGTACAGAAAGCGTCACTATGTCCTAACCCCTCAAGTTTTAAAATGTTACACTGCTACAACATTGAATTCCTTACGAATAATCTAAAGAATACTTCAAAAAGAGTCCATTGTGTTGACTCGGATTCGAACCATCGCATCACCGAACGTCGTCATACTCATACCGGCAGTTTGACGAACTAGCCAGCGAGCCCATATGAATTGCGATGAAATTGTTATCTACTATCGGCTGAGTCATTATATCTTTAGGTCCCTGTCTAATCGAAAGATGTTATAATTTGAGGGTATCCATTAATTTTACTTACTTACGTTGTCTTTATAAAATTAATCCATACCTTCAAGTTAGAACTTTGTATACGTTCACTTAAAACGGCGAAGAGTAAACGACTACTAATTTTATCAATTATTTATTTAAATGATTTCTGATTTTATGAGAACTAAAATAGTTGTTCTGTTTGTTGTAAAATAAGATCATAGTTTTGTTAAATAATAGCAATAATAAATATTATTAAATGATTAATAAAGTATTTTATTTTTCTTGATTTTTAATTCTTTGTAAATAATTACTACTTAAAACAAAATAGAAATATATATATCAAAATAATATAATGAACAAAAAGCACATTTCGTGCCTATATAGGATTTGAACTTCCAATCTTATGCACGGTAAGCGGTCTTGAAACCTCCAGTCTATTTAGACGATGAATAAGTTGTCGTAAATGTTAACCCTATTATTGTTGCTTGTCGTCGCAAAAGTATTGTTTTATTGAAAAAAACAATAATAAAAACAGAATTAAAAAAAAAATACTTACTTAAACTTCTTTATTCACTAAAACAATACATTATTTTAAATAAAATGTTTTTGCAAAATACAAAAACCAACTTGGGCCTATCACGGATTTGAACGCACATGTCTTTTGGTGCGGTAACTACTTAAAGGAGCTGTGTGTACGTAGGTACTTCATTCATGTGGTGATTTATAAAAACAAAAAACTACATCGTTGGTTGAGCTTCTTTACATTGAGGGAGGGCCCTATCCAATGAATTTGCCAGAGGCCTCAAACGGTATAATTCTATTCAGCCCTATATTAAGAAAGGAAATCCTAGTAGGTACTTCTGTGAGATCAAACAATTTAATATTCTGGTGGAAGTAAGTGCACTTTACCAGGTCCTCCCGTTAAACCAGCTGCGATTTGAACAGGTACTTCAGATTTTGCACAAGTTAAATTTTCATCGAATTGAAGTATCTACTGGTACGTAAGGCTGGGACCTAGGTAAGTACTTTTGCTCAGGTAAAAAGAAAACCTGGAATATAATATTATAATATCGGCCTAAAAAGCGGTACAAAAGCTGGGCAATGATTTCTTTCTATGAACAATTAAAGAAACGAGGCTTGATCACCATATCAGGCCTGCTCATATAACCAGCCTATAAAGTTCCCACTGCTGGGACACAGGCCTCCTTTCTGTGAGATGGAGTGGGCTGTAATCCACCACGCGGGCTCAGTGTGGGTTGGTGGATGTCACGTCTTCGGATTTTTAGTTCTAGGACATGTCGATTTCCTCAAGACGTTTTCTTTCACCGTTTTGAGAGCTACTCATTGCGTACGTATTAGCGGTTTGATTAGCGTACTGGCTCATTGTCACTCATTCTGGGGGCCTAAAAAGGCCACTTTTGCAGAATCATAAAAGGAATTCATCAAATCATTATAAATCATAATAGACAGTTAACTGTTAAGTTAATCGTATCAAATCCCATTGGTGAAGGATTTTTCAGTAATTTTTTTTTTGTCTGTGCTTAAATACCAATCCAAATCCAATCCCAATCTCTTGCACCGAAAAAAAACAAAATACGTTTATGATTCTGCCAAAGTGGCATTTTTAGGCCCCCTGCACTCGATAGCCGCCCGGGCAGATAGCTCGCTTGTGTGGGCGTTGGCCGATCGAACCAGATCAGTACTAACATATGCTAAATAATATTGTTACTAACACAGTGGACCTTATTTGTTGTCTTATAAATAAATAAATAATAATTGTTGCTATGGAGAAACTACCCGTTTGTTGAGAGTGGTATCATGTTTATTTGAATAAGGGCTGATTTTTCCAACGCTAGATAATTTTATCCGAGGAACAATTTTGAATTTTTGACAGTTCTTCGATACAAAATCTGTCAGACGTCAATTTTATTCCACGAATAAAAATTATCTGTCGGTCGATTGAGAAATCAGCCTGCCATGCCAGACATGCTGATAGCGGGATGGTCCGAAAGGGTTACCGATGGCCCGGAACATAAAGGGCTCAGGAAGGAACTCGGGTGGGTTTTAGTCAGTAAGAGTCTGACACTCCCTTCCGCTCCGCCCAGAGGGGGAGGGGTCATTTGATGATTTCCCACCCAAAAAAAAAAAAAAGACATTCAATCTTAGTCAAATAAACATACCTAATACGCCGGATTTCTTCAAAGATTTAGGCAGGGGTGACCTTTATTAGGTACTCCCACATTTAGCCAGTTTTATTTATGTCCCATGTAATAGCGGGCGAGCATGTTACCATAAACCGGGCCCAAATCTAAACTCCGAGCTGCTACTGAGAAGTTCTCCATGGAAACCCCAAACACGAAGACTTTTCCCGACTAGGGAATCGAACCCATCCTTGTCGAGATCAACGAATCTTCAAATAAAATCATACGATAAACAATAAAAGATAAAAATTAAAACAGTAAAGCATATCCAACAAGAAAATGCAGAAATGCAATGAATACAAAACTTGGTGAGGTGTAAGTTAGTACTTAAGGTATAAGGTGATACATCATAGAAAGAAAGACAGAAAATAGTTTATTTGGACACAGTTCGTGAAACACAAAATACACTCATATTATAAAGGAGAAAGTTTGTGTGTGTGTTTATATGTTTGTTACTTCTTCACGTTTAAACCGCTCCACCAATTTTGATAAAATTTTGTATGGAGGTAGCTGATACCCTGGGTTAACATATAAGCTTTTTATCCCGATATTCCCAAGGGAGAGATATTTACGCGGGTGAAACCGCGAGACGCAGCTAGTATTCAAATAAAAGCATACGATAGACACTGAGATAAAAATGAAAACAGTAAAGCTAGCATATCCATCAAGAAAATGCAGAAATGCAATGAATAATAAAAAACTTGATAAGGTGTAAGGTGATACATTTCAGAATAAAAATGAACATCTGAATGAATAATATTAATAGAAACGTGGTTACGAAACCACGACAAGCCAGGACATTAGCATTCCTCGGGATTCCAGTGGTTGTGATGGGAAATAGTGTTGCACTGCGACAGTAAACTGTCGATAGTTTTGTGACCTTGATAAATTCACATCAATCAATTAACAATATCCACAATTTCCTTTCGGAATCACTACGCGAAAGGAAACGGTTGATATTGTTGATTTTACTGACACTTATTGAGTAGCCTGAATGTATTATAAAAGAGAAAGAAGAAATGAGTTTGTATGTAGACAAAATTCGAAACTACTTATCCGATTCCGAAAATTATTTTACTAATGGGAAGTTAAAGTATTGCAGAGTGTCCTAAGATATGTGTATTTTATATTTCAAGTGGACGAAGGCACGGGCAGAAGATATACTTTTAAAAATATTGATAAACCTCAGTACCTAATAGCGATGTTTGTATCTCTTGATTCCAACCGTGTAATTATTATTCCATTCAGAGCGATACATTTTACTGCTTTTTATGAGGAGGTTTTATTAAATTCAACCTATAATATACCAATACTGGCTAAAAGTCTCACACATGCTTCACGTCCACATTACTGTTAAGATTATACTCAAATTCATCAGTATCGATACTATAGCCAACTCAAGGTCATCTATCGATATTGCAACTATCAAAGATGCACAACCATATACAGTAGAAAATAAGCAAAGTTTTGTGTCAACACGTTGCGACATCATAACTCGTAATAAGAACTTCGGTACAGATGCTGTGATTGCAGAGGCAACTGAGCATGCATTCAATTTGTGTTACGTTACTTAAAGTGAATGGATACTTGGATAGTGGTAAACCGCGAAATTCAAATTTTCTTACGTTTTTTGCAATTTGCAGGTCAGTGTCAGATTGTATCTTGATCAAAATATGATTCGCGACAATAACAGGTACTTAATTAGATAATTATAATCATTAGAATCTATACTAATCTATACTAATATTATAAATCTATACTAATCTATACTTATCTATACTATATATTAATATTATAAAGCTGCAGAGTTTGTTTGTTTGTTTGTTTGAACGCGCTAATCTCTGGAACTACTGGTCCGATTTGAATGATTCTTTTAGTGTTGGGTAGTCCATTTATCGAGGAAGGCTTTAGGCTATATAACATCACGCTACGACTCTCAGGAGCCGGGCAGCGTGTGACACCGCGGGGAACAGCTAGTATAATATATATATAATATTATAAAGCTGCAGAGTTTGTTTGTTTGTTTGAACGCGCTAATCTCTGGAACTGCTGGTCCGATTTGAATGATTCTTTTAGTGTTGGTTAATCCATTTATCGAGTAAGGCTATAGGCTATATTTTTTTTTTCAAAATTAGGTATCCGTAATAAAATTGCTATTTTGTAACACAAGGTGTAAAATCGAAAACCTATTTTTGCGTGCGTTGCAAAAACTATTGACAATAGAACAAAATGATGTACTACGGGTTTGTAGAGCCCATTAAGACCTACAAAAAAGTCCGCAAGAACATATATCTAGCTATCATGGTTTAATCACAATAACCGATTTTGTGTTCAAAATAATTATTAAATCGTCTGAAGAAAAAAAAACTACGTTAAATATGTATCGTAATATTAATCTTTATCGAAATTAAGCATTATGTTATCAAGAGTATTTATGAAGAAGTAATAGTAGATTATGCACCGAGGGGCTAAAGTTGTGTCTTATGTCACGGGCGTCATATTGAATCTCGAGCGCAATGAAGGATTCGGGATTTAACTCACGAGCGAAGCGAGGGAGTTAATACAAGAATCCTGAATGCAGCGAGGGATTCAAGCTAGCCCAAGGCAAAGACACCTTTAGCCAAGAGGAGGATACTCTACTTTTTACACCTACTGTGAGAAAATAATAGCCATAGTACGAAAAACAAAATAGAACTGGTTCCGAAATGGACGTGACGCCTTTCGTACTTTTCCATTTTTGGAAATTGTCGTAGGCTTTTATATAAGTTTCCTTTGACTTTTCCGGCAGTAAATCATTGGAAATATTATTAGCTTCGGTTGTAATGAATTCAGGAGTACAATCACTTTCATCACTCGACATTTTATAATACTTTGTTGATAAATTTAAAGTTTAAATGCCAAAAGTTCGCGCCTTTATTGCGTCTAAGTAGCCAAGACACGAAAAATTCGATTTTCAAAAAAAAAAAGTCTCTTCTACGGTTTTGTCGTGTGTGTCTATTGATATCACTCTCATGGAAGTGGCGTTTGTGTAAACTAAGCTTTATACAGGGCTGGTAGAATGGTTTTGGATGATTGGCTGTATGCATTTTGAATTTAGAACGTCATTGGAGACGCTCGTGAAAATAGAGTATTTTTGATAAAATGTGATAAATCGACTGTAGTATAGATAGGTTTTATTATTTATTCACAAAAACCACAGAAATTTTTGCGCAGTTTACTTAAAATAAATTAACGGTATTTGTTATTATTAATGCCAGTTTTAATGTTATTCCATTCCTTTTAAAAAATGGTTCGTAGTTATCTAATTATTCTTACAATATTATGTCTTCTAAAACATGGCAACGATATGATTTTGTAGGAAATCGAGAATATCATCCACGCGTAGTAAGGGTATCGAGAATAGCTTTCCTCTTTCTGGCACCAAAGGGTGTTTGTTAGTACTATACTGCCAATTTAGCTGAGCATGTGAGATTCCAAATTCAAATCACATTATTGACCAGCGGGTCATAATGAAATCCAGTACAACATTATTGACCGGCTGTGCCCCCGGCCACTAATGACTCACTTTAGGTTAAGGTTGCTTGACATATAATTTGACATTTTCGAGCAGGTGGTGTGAAAAATACTTTTTGTTTCATCTCAATCGGATATTTCGTTTAAAAGTTATCACGTGTGTAAGATGTTAAGAGTTGGTACCTATTAAGGAGTTATGAGCCATAGAGTTTTTTATCTATACTAATAATAAAGCTGAAGAGTTTGTTTGTTTGAACGCGATAATCTAGAACTACCGGTCAGATTTGAAAAAAATATTTTTGCATTTGATAGCCCAATTCTTGAGGAAGGCTATAGGCTATTTAACATCACGCTATGACCCTTAGGAGCCGAGCAAAAAGAAAAAAACTCAGAGTGAACGGTAAGCGAATACGAAGTGTTGCGACGCGACGGGGTGGGGGTACAAGAAATTTCACGCGGACGAAGTCGCGGGCAGAAGCTAGTCTTTAATATATCTTTCTAAGTTAGATTTCTACCACCAACCTCTTCTCATCAATCCCATAAGTGTTAATCTGAAAGTCTGATTAACGTGCTTTCCGAGGCACGGAGGGGGTCTTGGTATGTAAAGATGATCACCCATCCACGGACCGGTCGTGGCAAGCGTAGCTTAGCCTGATGGATCGACCCGTGCGGCTGTTACTTCTTAGCAACAAGATTATTGATCGAAGGCAACAAGCCCTTCAATCTCAAAATAAATCAAGTTCAAATCATCATGTTAAAAAAAAAACTGAATGGCGTCGACCCTCCATGCCTCGGAGCACGTTAAGCCGTTGGTCCCGGCTGTTACGAGTCGAAAATCCGCCCGAAAGTCTGACAACCGGTCTTGCCAAGGGGTACCGTATTACCCAGTCACTGGGTTGTGGAGGTCAGATAGGCAGTCGCTCCATGTAAAAAACCTGGTATTCAGCTGCATCCGCTTAGACTGGAAGCCGACCCCAACATACCTAGTTGGGAAAAGGTTAGGCAGATGACGATGTTTGCACGTGATTCTGATATCCGACTTACAGAATATCAATTTCATTTCACTTCAGACGACTGAATGAGTTAGATATATGACAATAAGCCCTTATATGACGTTAGTCTTCCACTATGGTACCGAAGCGTGTATCCCATGCATGTTTTATATCGCGTTTTGCTCCAGTGAGCATGCATTCTTATTTATCGTTACGCGAGTAACTATTCAATGCATTCAATTGCTTCACAGCTGTATTCAGCGCTGTTTCGCTTCAAGCGTATAAATAGAGAGGCTGAATTCGAAATGAAGATTGTTGTGTTGTAGTAAAACCATGTACAAGATTATCGTTATAGAAGACATTTTGTATATAGATCTATGTGTCGTATTTTTTTATTTAATCTGGGACTTTATGAATACAACAAACAAGATTTTCTATAAAATTAAAGTAGAAGCGGAATTAACTGGCTTTACCTTTTTAATTTAATCATCTTCTCATCTTCAGAATTTCATTTTATTTCATTCATTTTTGCGTATTTAGTAAGTACCTAGGTACAAAAATATCTATTGTTCGCAATACAACGGTTACCAAAGGCAAGGAATATGAATAAATATTGTAATAAGTACGTACGCAAAGCCGCAGTTCTTTTAAATGTATCCCTAATATATGCGCATATTGTGTATGAATTTACCTGGGGCCCTAGTCTGCTATTTTTATTTATAAATTCGTCATTCCAACACGATCCCATTGTCATTTTGCAAAAAGTTCGTAATCTGCTAAATTCATAATGGTCGATTATTGGTCGGTCAATGGCACAGAACTTAGACGATACTCGTAACGAATTAAAAGCAATGACTGCACAATGACGTTCTAATGGTAGGTCACTGATCAAAGGAACTGTCAAAATTTTAGCAGATTAACGCTTAAGTCAGTCATTCATTTGTTATTATGTACGAGATTACCATTCTATGCCATTTCTTTCAATGGACTGTCAGTGGTTGACCATTGAAAAGTCATAATGACGCCAATAAATTAGTAGATTAGTTACTTAACAAACTTGTCAAAATCAACAATTATGAAATCAATGATAGACCATTCTGACACTATTGTAATAGCAGACTTGAGGCCCTGAAACGTTTTGTTTACGAATCGAGAGGGGTCGATATACAGTCAGGGAAATTAACTGTCAAAGAATGACAGTTGTGATTTTATTAATATACGGACAATTTGAGATGGTACTCAATTTGATTACATAATTAGTATATAATGTGTCCACTGCTGGGACACAAGCCTCCTCCCTGTGAGAGGGAGAGGTGAGCAGTGGTGGCCTAGTGGTAACGGCCGCGACTTACGAGTTGTAGGTCATACGTTCAAACCCAAACAGGCGCTTTACTTTATATAAAACATCGTGAGGAAACCGGCGTGTCCTAGAACCAAAAATTCGAAGACATGTGACATCTACCAACCCTTTTTTTAGGGTTCCATACCTCAAAAGTAAAACGGAACCCTTATAGGATCACTTTGTTGTCCGTCCGTCCGTCTGTCTGTCAAGACCCTTTATCTGGGGTACGCGTAGCGCGTAGCTCTACAGTCCCTTGAAGCTGTGAAAAAATCAAACAACTAAGTTAACGTAAAAAAAAATACGGTGCGGCATAAAGATACGGCCGTTCATGCCGCAAAAACGTATATTTCGACACTCTCAAGGGAATGAAAACTAGGGTACTTCCCGTTGACCTAGAATCATGAAATTTGGCAAGAAGCAAGATCATGTAGCACAAATAAAGGGAAAAATTGGAAAAACGTAAATTTATAGGTACATTAATAAAAACCCGTGATAATTTATTATATATAATATTTACATACCTACAAAGTACGAAACACTCGAAGCGCGAGTCCGACTCGCACTTGACCGGTTTTTTTTAATATATTTTAGAAAAAAAAAAAAAGTTGTTTATTGGTACAAGAAAATCATTCACATTATTATTATATCTAAATAAAAGGTACTTTAATCGCAGGAGTTGGTGATACTGGTTCCCAAACTAAGCTATCGCTTGTATTTTGGGACACAGCGTTCAGCCATGGATATTGTTACAATTAAATTACGAAAAACCTAACCTCAGTCAGCTAAAGCTAGAAATGTATAGCTTGATGTGTTCCCGTGTGTACCGATTCAAGTTCCCGCAAAGGAACCGCAAGTCGCGCAACGAGCGGTGTCTTTGTGTCGCGCGCGATTATATCGCGTGTCGCGCCTGTTTGTAGGAGCCTTTATACAACTAATTAAATAAATAAATAAATTATTTTACTAATCCTCGTAATTTTATCCCTGCATTTAGTTACGGATGACCAAATAAGTTATTTTGCGTTTTCTTTTATCGACTTCAGTAGCATCAAAAGATCGTACCTACCAACTTTGTTAAACATTTTTTCTTGAAATTACTAGACAGCGATTATCCAAAATTTAAAGTTGAGTAACTCGCAAAAGAATTTCAATTAAGATTTTTTTACGGAAATTCTTCATTAAGTAGAACGAGGGTTCGTTTTGTTAATATTTACATCTTATGCAGTATTTTATTTAGGAACAACTTTTTTTAACCGTTTGGCGTTTTGCCATTGAAATGCACCTGTTAATAGGAACAAAAATGCGAAGATTACCTAAGTATTGTAGGAATTTTTTGTTTATTTTGAGAAAAGGGCTGAAGAACATGTATAGAAATGATGATGTATACGTACCTACTTTTTGTATAGGTAATCTCCATCAGCTATTTTCAGCCGCAGCATGTGCTGCGCCAACCCCAAATAAATAAGAATAAGCAGGTAATACCTATCATCATACGACAGTGGACACCTTCACCGCATTGGCAGCGATGCGGAGCCACGCAAGGGGCGCCGGCAGACACGAACTGTTCTAACTTCAATTACATCTTTCGATTTCCTAATTAGATTTCCTACAAATTGAATAGTGTAAAAAGCGCATTAAGCAGCGAGTTGAAAATCCAATACCTACGCGATAAAAAATCGTCTGTGGCCGTTTTTAATTTAGCCGATTTTTTGGTATGAGCAATTCATCATAGAAGACTATTTAAGATATCCACAAGAATATCCCAATAAATTTAGACCCAATCCAGTGCTGAGACAGCTGGTACTGACTGCTTCAACGGAATCTATTCACTCCTAAGGGACAAGCCCAGCCGTAAATCACTCACATGTTTTTTATATTAAGGAACGAGTGTAAATTACTTTTGCTGTAGAACGTAGCGCCAATTTTAACTTTCTTGAAAAAAAAGTAATTTAAAAAAAATAAAACGACTTCAAAAATAAATTAACTCAAAATTATTAAATAACTTTAATTTCGAAAGTCGGTGTCGGTGTCGGTGCCTGTATTTTAATTTTAGTTTTTTGCCACCGACTTCCGAAATTAAACTTATTTCATAATTTTAAGTTAATTTATTTTTAAAGTCGATTTTTTTTAAATTACATTTTTATTTCGTAATTTTTAGTTTTAAGTAAAAACTTAAATATTTGTGTGTAATAAGTAGGTAATAGTTTTGATTTAAATATTGCTCTAGAATTTGACCAAGGTTTGACCTGTTTTCCCTTTGAAACTACACCCGTAGAGGCTTACACGTATTAGTCCATATCTTGAAAATTACTGAATCGATTTTGATGAAACTTGCACTGTTCCCTAAGTTGAAGTAAATGTAGGTAAGCCAATAAAAAAAATGGTCACGATCAAAATTATTCAGATTGAGATGTTACGCAATTTAGGGTGCAGGGCGGCCTACCCTATGGGTCCAATTTCCAAGAATATTAAACTGAAATTAAGGCTCGATTTTTACCCGACTGCGTCAGAAGGAGGGTTATGTTTTTATCATCTAAAATCCCAGTTGTCATCAACATTTTGTATAATTTTTGCATGTATATTTTCGGAACCTGTCACAACTTGCATAACTTTTTTTTAATTTTATACCCCTGACCTGACGTGACGTTGCTTAAAACGATGTCTGAACCTACGTTTCGCGTTTTTTAGCCTTTCTGCCATGGTTTATTTTAGTTGCAGGTTCGCAAGAAACACATAAGGGGCTGTTCATATATTACGTAAGACGATTTGAGGGGTGGGAGGGGTCTAGATTGAAAAGTAAAAAAAGGAAGTTGTTAATTTTTTTCTTTGCAATTTTGGTACATTTTACGTAAGATTGAAAGGGCCAGAGGGGGTTCATCCAAGTCTTATTTTTTCTTACGTAGGGGGAGGGGTGGTTAAAATTGTCTTACGTAATAGGTAAATGAAGTAAATAATTTGTCGTAAAGAATGACGAAGTTGTAGGCCGCTTCCTAACCAACGCGATGGTCATCATCGCGTTAATTTTTTTCGGCGAACCCGAACGCGTTGTCGTTTCAAAACATGGTGCCTTGCGGTTTTCCGAACAAATAAGTGTCCCCGCGTCCTAACCAAAATGATCCTTCGCTCGAATATACGATCATTCATTTCGTTCAGCGAACCCAAATGCGTCATCTCGCCAACATAATGCGCGTTCGTGGTTAACGTATTCACGCGACAATCGCTTATACCAGGACACTTGGATAACGGAATCAGAGCAGGGAAGTGGCATCATAATGTTTTACATAAAGTCAAAGAAGACAAATCAACTGGTTCATGCTTCGTTAGTCGCAATGTTTGAGTCGTATAACAAACATACAAACACGCCGAAATGGCGCAGTTTGATAGAACTTAGGTGACATCACACTAATATTATAAAGGCGAAAGTTTGTGAGTGTCGTGTGTGTGTGTGTTTATATGTTTGTTACTTCTTCACGCTCAAACGGCTGGACCGATTTTGATAAAATTTTGTATGGAGGTAGCTGACACCCTGGATTAACATATAAGCTACTTTTTATCCCGATATTCCCACGGGATCGACATTTACGTTGTGAAACCGCGGGGCGCAGTTAGTACTATATAATTTTAAGATACAAAAGAAATCTATGTAAATACTACATCGTGCCGTTGTAGCATAAGCATAAGCCTAGACAATCAGCTAATATTGTTCCAACTTCTGGGACACAGGCCTCCACTCGGTGAAAGGTAGTAGGTAAGCCGTAATCGTAAAGGCAAAACATAGAGAACCTATGTAAATGTTGTAACTGAGAGAGTTGTATTGATATTTTTCATGATTATAATTCTTTAATTCATATTTGTTATTGTCGTTGAAAATTTGTTATGTATTTTATCGCATTATCTTCATTCAACCTCTAAATTCTCTGTGCCATTAATGACAGTGTAATTTGTCCTAAAAAACAACAATCCAAACTAAAAAGTTTCAGGCCATTCGATGTGTGTGTGTGACAGTGGCGGATTTACCTACCAACAGGCTGAGTAGGCTGGAGCCTAGGGCGGCAGATTTTAGATGGCGGCAAAGAATGTTCATTATTGTGTAAGTAGTAGGTATTAAGGCCCTGCCTTATTAGTAGTACATAATTTTAGCTTTTATGAGCTCAGAAATATAGTAGTGAATAAGTGAAGGCACGTGAACATATTCGTCAAAAGTTGGTTGTAGCATCTCAGCGCTGATTTGCTGGTTTCGTTTTCTCCTCTACCGATATTTTTTTTCTCCTCACTTGTTTATATGTATGTCTGTATCTATCTATCTATGTATTAGTATTTATTCTTGTATTTTATAAGTAGTCATTCCTAGCTATTTATCCCGTATGTTGCACCTGCCATGTTTTTGTCTCTGCGCCACCCTAAGGTTGACTGGTAGAAAATGCCTCAGGCATTAAGTCCGTCTTTGTACAGTATTTCTTTTACTTGTGCATAAAGTTTTAATAAATAAATAAAAAATATAGATAGGTAGGTACCCAAAATTTTATTGTGCAATCTTAACATCGTTGGGTTATAATTAATATTATCTAGAAACTGACATATTATTGTAGAAGTCGGTAGGGGCGGCAAAATTTGAACAGCCTACTGGCGGCAAATGTGTAAATCCGCCACTGGTATGTGATGTGAGCTGTTTAAATATTGTTGTTTCCGGTTGTCTTTATATTGTTTCTATTATTATTTATTTATTTATATATATGTCGGCAGACTCATTGGTTAGCAGCTGTGAGAGACGGCGACTAGATGGCGCTAGTGGAACGTGCACCAGACGCAAATCATTCACTCTATCGATCATTTGGCCTAAAGGACTTGGTATCCAATCCAGTAAAATATTGTAACGGTTTCCCCCCCACTAGCGATCGCCTTTATAAGGAGCTGCGCTGTTTGATCGGTACGCATTTCCAACGGTTGCGTCGTGGTGCACGGACCACTGTCTCTCGACAGTCAGTACTGCCCGATTATTGGATGTGGAACGCTGTCTCTGACAATTAGTACTATCCTTATTGCGGTGGGTGCATGGACCACTGTCCCTGACAGTCAGTACTGCCCTATGTGACCGCCTTTTGCCGTTATTAGTTTTAGTATTTCATTTCTGTATTTTCTAGATTTAAGATAACTGATTGTTCAATTGAATAAACTTGTGTTTTACTTCTGATGTCTGGGCCAATCCGACATATACTTTATTGTACACCAGAAAATACATAACAAAATAAAATACGATTATTAATACAAAACATACATTACCTACATGTGTGTGTTCTAGGATTTATCTTGACACATCCGCTTGAACTATTTAGAATGTACTTAATCTAGAATTAGTTTGACATATCCGCTTGATTTATAATATAAATTCTATTTGGCGGCAAAGTTTCGCGGTAAACTTTGGCGGCAAGTTTTGGCGGTAATTTTGTGTGAAAAAACTGTTGTAATGCGAATGGGAAGACATTCATGGTTCGCTGCTCGTGGAATAAATCCTGAATTGAAGTGAGATATTTTCTTTGTACTCTTTTAAACATTTTCCTGCCACTTCATATTGCTTTGTATTTTAGTGATCAAAGAGGCCCGTGGCTAAATAATAACAGCCGCACATGTCGATAGATCAGGTTAAGCTACGCTAGCTGCTGTTGGTCTGTGGATGGGTGACCATCTTTACATACCGTCACCCCTCCGTCCCTCGGAAAGCACGTTAAGCCGTTGGTCGTTTGACAGTCGTTACGGGTAGTCAGAAGCCCGAAAGTCTGACAACCGGTCTTATCAAGGGGTATTGTATCACCCAGTAATTGGGTTGTGGAGGTCAGATAGGCAGTCGCTCCATGTAAAATACTGGTATTAAGCTGCGTCCAGTTAGACTGGAAGCCGACCCCAACATAGTTGGGAAAAGGCTAGGCAGATGATGATTGGTGGAAAGCAATAATAATATGTCTAACTCCGACAACGTCTGCGATGATGCGCCGACATACCCATAGTACACCTACATTTCCCATGTAATAGGGGAGGAGTCTATTGTTATCAACAGGGCACAAATCCAGATACGGTCTGCTACTGAGACATGCAGATTGCTGGGAAAACTCAATAACACAGCCAAATACAATTTTTACCAATGTCACCTTCGAAGACAACAAAAGAGATAAGTACCTATCGTCGGATATAGTTGAAGTTTGGTAAGAAACCGATGGAGGTTGTCGACTGAAATTTAATTTGATTGATAAATGTACTGTTTGTTTTCTATTAATAAAATAAAATTTTATTCGGAAACATCCATCGGTTTCTTAATAAACTTCAACTATATCCGATGATCCTGCATACTTATCTCCTTTGTTGACTGTACATAAAACCAAGAAATAATGCAAGCGAAATAACACTGCAATCAGCCAATCACAATCTATGTAAGTGCAACCACACAATGAGGCCAATCTCATCTAAAGTCATCGTTAAGTCGCAGTGGCGGGCTAACGGCCTTGTTATTAAAAGCGGTGGCGAGAATACTGTGTGATTGCGGTGTGAAGTGAGCTCACAGCCAATAGCAGGCCTGTACTACCGTTTTAAAAGTCATTTTGTTCTCACTTCGCATTGAAAGCGAAATCGGAAAATCTGAGGTGTGATTCTCATAATTTCAAGAACGTTCACAAAAAGGCCACTTTGGCAGAATCATAAAAGGAGAACATTATGAATCGTAATATGGCGAAGATAGTCCGTGTTTTTCTTTTTTTCGCTGCACTACGTAGGTATCCTAATCAAAGAGATTGGGATTAGATTTGGATTGGATTGATTGGTACATTAGCTCAGACAAAAAAAAATACTGAAAAATCCTTCACCAATGGGATTTGATACGATTAACTTAACAGTTAACTGTACAGACGCCAGCACATCAAGTTACTACGATCTGTCAGATTTCTTTAATAGATTTTCGACTTTATTGCTAAAACATAAGGTTCAAGGTTGATTGGGAAAATCTGACAGTTTCGGGTAGGTTGACCTGCTGGCGTCCGTACATTATGATTCATAATGTTATCCTTTTATGATTCTGCCAAAGTGGCATTTTTAGGCCCCCAGATCTCAGTCCAAATCTGTCAAAAATACCTCTTATTTCCTTACATTTTTGACATTGATTGTCGCTGAGATGACATTGCGACTAGATTTAGAACGTTTTTAATTACGGGAATTGGCCTTCTGGATGCGACTTCTATTCAGTGAATGAATGAATGAATTTCAGATTTTTATTATGATCTACTTAATAAAAATCTGAAATTAATTCATTCATTCATACATCTGTGAAAAGGTCAACTATCTAGCTATCACGGTTCATGAGATACAGCCTGGTGACAGACGGACAGTCGGACAGTGGAGTCTTAGTAATAGGGTCCCGTTTTTACCCTTTGGGTACGGAACCCTAAAAAAGCAATAAGATAAGTGAAAAAAGAAAATAAACAGAACGGTCCAACTTGCGGAGGCTCTTGTTCACAATTTATGGTTATAAGAAAGTAAAAGGAGCAACTGAGTACGTAATAGAAATTAATACTTATGTCTAAAATATTCAGATATTCTAGCAACCAGTCCGGGTGCGATTCCGATCCAAAAGTTTTATCTAAGTACTTCATTCCGGTTTTGGGATATTTTTGTTTATATTTTGTTCGTTTCCGTACCTTGAACAAAACGCAATAAAAATGGATGTAATGACTGCCTAGGACTAAGTAGGTAAATCTGTGCAGAATAATTACTATGGTCTGTTCGAGAAGTATGTGATGAAGATGTAAACAAATGGGCCAAAAACGTACAGACATGTGGATGCCAATTTGTCAGTCACCTCAGACTATCAGAGTCCACTTCTGGAAATAGGTCTGCCCCAGGTTGCCTCCGCCTTCCGTTTCCAGTCTGTCCCAGCTGTCGTCAGTCGTCGGTACAAATTAAGAGCTTTGATTTAATTATTTGGATGAAATACTTAAACCCAAATTCCAATTTTAAACTACCTGAAAGATGTACGCAATAAAAATTGAGGTTAATTTTATAACTTAAATGTTGGTCGATCATTATTTGAACTACATACATTTAAACAATACTAATAAAACAATAACTGTTGAAAAAAGTGGAAGGATAAATAGTTGAAACTGTGATAGAAACCTATGACAAAAACTGTTTATCCTTCCAAAGTGTTACAAATTTCCTTTAGGAATGATTGCGTAAGAATTAACTTGAACATGGTTTGTTTAAACTTTCATCAGCTAGTTTTCGAACAGACTATCTATACAAGCGAATATCAAAGCCGCCTGAAATTTGTTTCATTGATATTTCAAGAAATTGTTCTGTTAAACCTATGATAAATCTACTCTATCTACTGTGTATTGTCTCTGCATCACCCTAAGGTAGACTGGTAGAAAATGCCCAAGGCATTAAGTCCGCCTTTGTACAGTTTTTACTTGTGCATAAAGTTTATAAATCTATCAAACTGACTGCCCCGTTGGTCTCGTGGTTGCAAGCGCGACAGCTGAGCGTGGGGTCCTGGGTTCGATTCCCGGGTTGGACAAAGTTTTATTGGGTTTTCCATTAGGAATTTCTTTCCTGCGTACCTGGCTAATCTCCATTGAGATTGACCACCGTGACCGAAAACGGTCGGGGAAGCTATTATTAAATCTATCGAAGTGCATGACTGATGGAAATCAATCAGTAAATGGTGTATCAAAGTGACGTGGCTTGGAGATGGAATGCCACGTAACGTATAAACTCCAGTCCGTTCCAGCCCAGTCCGCTGCAAACGCAGTGGTTTAGGTACATGTAGGGCTCACTAACTTGAAATGGGCTCTGGTATAGTTGTTGGTCTAGTCAATTTTCCCAACTTATGAGTTGAAGGTCGTGAGTTCGAACCCAGGTCGGCTCTTTCAAAATCAAAATTCATTTATTCAAACTAGGCTGAGAATCAGCACTTTTCGAACGTCAAAATTACAAAAGACAGTCCCCCAAAACGCCCGCCCTTTACCACTTCTTAGTGCTTTCGCTGGGGAGAAGAAGTGGCGCAACAAACTCCCCAGCAGAACAGCTCGACTGGTATCAGCCCGACACGCGTAGCGGGCCCACAACCTATTAAGAGGTCATTGTACTCATCATTATGAATAACTTTTACTACCTATGGGACCAAACCTGAAAACGCGAAAACAAAATCAACTGCTCCCTACATTTTGACGAGTTATACGAACATAAATGTAGGGAACAGCTGATATTTTTTCGCGATTTCAGGTTTAGTCCCATAGTAAAAGTTGTTTATAATGATGAGTACAATGACCTCTTAAGAGGTTGTTGGTGTTTTTCCAATAACCCGGTATACATGCCTTATTTTTATGACAGCCCTGATGCCAAATAAAGCCTGATAGTTATGCACTCCACAGGTGGTGGAAAGCCAACGGCTTACGTGACACGAAATGCAACGATACTGAGAACTTGCTTGGGTAATGTATGGTCTACGTGCACTGAATCTAGACTTGTGCAAACTTGCAGAAATCTGAGAGGAATGATTGAATAGGAAGTGCTGCTTACGATTTTTTTCTTTTAGATTCTCGCCCTGTACCTATGAGAAGGAATGTATGAAAAACCAACACCTAACATACACACACATGCATCCTCACTCACACACGCACGCACACACACACGCACACATGCACCACACTTATTTTCTACGACAAAAATGTAATAACGGGTGTCAGTGTCACATTACCATCTCCAGTAACAAGCAAGATAAAAAGTAATTTAAAAAAATTAAACCGACTTCAAAAAGAAATCAACTCAAAATTATGAAATAACTTTAATTTCGGAAGTCGGTGTCTTGGGATCTGTATTTTAGTTTTTTGCCACCGACTTCCGAAATTAAAGTTATTTCATAATTTTGAGTTGATTTCTTTTTGAAGTCGGTTTAATTTTTTTAAATTACTTTTTATTTTGTAAATAAAACCAAGGTTTTGAGATGTTTTCCCTTTGACACTACACCCGTAGCTCATATCAATACGCCAGGCCGTCACACTTACACGTATTAGTCCATATCTTGAAAATTACTGAACCGATTTTGATGAAACTTGCACTGTTCCCTAAGTTGAAGTAAATGTAAGCTAATACAAAAAAAATGGTCACGATCCGATTAATAGTTGCTGAGAAATGCGTGGACAAACATACATACATACATACGTCTATGAAATTTTGTATATTTGTTTGGAAGCCTTAGTAGATTGTCATATGTGAATATAATGCAATTCCAATAATATTACATACATACGTATCGAATTGATAACCTCCTTTTTTTTGAAGTCGGTAAAAATAGGACAAGATTTTTAATTTGACTTTGACATTAAATAAAACGGTATTTTAAGACCCTTTTACAAATCAAATTAATAATTTGTTGATTGATACTTTTGTTTTTCTTTTTTTTAAGGTTCCGTACCTCAAAAGGAAAAACGGATCCCTTTTATGATAACTTCGTGGTCCGTCTATCTGTTCGCCAGTCAAGACCCTTTTTCTCAGGAACGCGTAACGACTGTCAAAGATCCACGAATGACAACCGGGACCAACGGCTTAACGTGCTTTCCGAGGCACGGAGAGGTCTTGATATGTAAAGATGGTCACTCATCCACCGAACAACCGCGGCAAGCGTAGCTTAACCTGATCAATCGACCCGTGCAGCTGTTACTACTTAGCCACAAGCCTCGCACAAGTACAGAGAACATGTCACAAATTAAAGTTAATAAATAATGCTTTAGTAACTTTTATTTGGAGCAGTGGTGGCCCAGTGGTAACGGCCGCGACACACGAGATGTAAGTCGTAGGTTTGAACCCAGGCGCCTTGCTTTACTTTGTGTAAATTATTTCATCACCACTGCTCTCAAAACGGTGAAGGAAAACATCGTGAGGAAACCGGCATGTCCTAGAACCAAAAATTCGAAGACATGTGTCATCTACCAACACGCACTGGTCCCGCGTGGTGGATAACGGCCCATTCCCTCTCACGGAGAGGAGGTCTGTGTCCCAGCAGTTCCCACGTATAGGCTGCAGATTATAAAATAAAACTTAAGTAGAAATGGTTCAAAAAATGTTTATCTTTTGGTACTTACTAGGTAGGTACCAAAAAGACTCCCGTTTCAAGTATCCTGTGGATTACCACTTGGTCGACAGTGAACTAACTAACTAACTAACGAGCGTGCTCCAATTATAAGTACGTCGTCTTCGTTCATAAAACAATGAAGAATATAAATTCATTATTTTTGTAACAAATTGGTGCATACTTTCCTCATTGGTCATTTTGTTACAAGCTTCAACTCGTGGTAGAAAAACCTTTTAAAAGTGCTAAAAATGCTAAAGTTTGTTATCCCACGGAGGCGTGACAGTCGACACCAAATGAACTTGTAGGACATTGCCTTTTTGAAGAAGTATTTATAGTCAAGATAATTATGATACTTTCAGCATCGGCAAATAGAGATGTTCTAGACGCTTTTCGGAACAGCCATTGAACGCTACATTCCGCCCAGACAGCATCCAGTCAGGGCATAAACTTTTAATTGAACTAAGGGACTAACTACACACCTTACAGTTTTACATTAAAAACGTCTTCATGTTTTGGCAGTAAGGTCTGACGTGCGATTGACTGTTCCTACATACTTATTTCGTAAAGTTTTCCATTTTTCTTAAATCATCTTCTATCTGTTATTTTAGTAGCTCATAAACTAATGTCGTTTAAACGTACACATCGGGATTACACAACACGAATCACACATAGATTTTTACCAAAGGGTTATCTACCATGTACTACACAGACGGACTGCATTTCAGCTGCAACATCACAGTTTTGATGCAGTTGACTTAACTGCTTCGAAACCTAGTTATGTCAACTGCATACAAACTGCGAAGTAGCAGTTGGCATGCAGTTCAAATGCAGTCCGTCTGTTTAGACCCTTAGAATTTTGTTATGTCCTGGCAAAAATCGCCCCTAAGACGACCCACTGACCAAAATGGGTACCTAAACACGATAAATCTAAAAAAAAAATGTATTATTGCAAACAATTTTATGAGGTCTACAACTGCTACGGTCAACTATGGACAGTATAGCTACTTGAAGTAAGAGTTGAAAAAATCAGTTTCTTTTTGTATTTAAAAAAGAAAATACTTAGGTACATATTTTTAAAGTGAAAACTTATTCCGGTTGGGCATTTTTTGAGATTTCAAAAAACCATTGATTTCGCGCCACTGTTACAGTACCTAAGTGACACCGGGCGTGTTTTGTTTATGAGACGATTAAAAAAAATACCCGCTTCGAATGTGTTCGGCGGTCCAAGGGATGTACAGTCACGAGCACCAATATGTCAACACTTGGCAACTTTCAATTGCGATTTTTTCACGAAATAACGAATGCAACGTTGAAATACGACACTTTACATATACCTATTGGTTCGAAAATACTATGTTCCTAATAATATAAAATTTCATTCAAAAATAAAGGAGAAAATCGCCTTTGAATAAAGCCAAGTGTATACATACTTTTGCTCGTGACTGTACTCGGTTTTAATGTATATCCGATATTATTTATTTATTTATTGATATGTCAGTGAGTGATGGCAACGTATTCTGTTTGTGTTTTGTTTTCACTTCTGTTGGCACAAAAAATTTTTAGATATCGATACCTTTCACGCCTGAGGAGTTTCGCTAGCTATTTTAATTAGACCGCAAAGTCCGTGCAGGGGGCCAAAAAGCCGAAGTTGTCCGAACAAATCTGGACGAATGGTAACAATAGAGTTACCTCAGTTTTACCTTCTTCAAACGCAAAGCTTGGGATAAAAATAATACATCCATATTATGTCCACAAGATAAGTTGGGACCAAGATGAATCAGCAGATGGCTTATTGCGGCTCCTACGCCTTTATATTGTAATTTTATTTTTAGCCATACTTAGGGAGGGTCCGTAGCTAAATAATAACAGCCGTACAGATCGATCGATCAGGTTAAGCTACGCTTGCCGCGGTTGGTTTGTGGATGGGTGACCATCTTTACATACCAAGACCCCTCCGTGCCTCGGAAAGCACGTTAAGCCGTTGGTTCCGGCTATCATTCGTGGATCTTTGACAGTCGTTATGGGTAAGAAGCCCGAACGCCTGACATCCAGTCTTACCAAGGGGTATCGTAATTTAATTTAATTTAATTTAATTTAATTTAATTTAATTTAATTTAATTTAATTTAATTTAATTTAATTTAATTTAATTTAATTTAATTTAATTTAATTTAATTTAATTTAATTTAATTTAATTTAATTTAATTTAATTTAATTTAATTTGATTTGATTTAATTTAATACTAACATTAGGCTAAGTTATACTACTACTAACAATATATGGATGTAATTCTGAAATAAAATATTTGAATTGAATTGAATTACCCAGTAACTGGGTTGTGGATGTCAAATAGGCAGTCGCTCCATGTATAAAATACTGGTATTCAGCTGCATCTGGTTAGACTGGAAGCCGACCCCAACATAGTTGAGAAAAGAATAGGCAAAGATGATGACTTAGGTAGATACTTACCTTACGTAAGTATGTCAAAGATAATACTTCGTTTGGTTTTTCTGTATCGAAACAACTGGGTATATGGCAGCATGAGCATAAAGCCTATAATGTTCCCACTGCTGGGACACAGGCCTCCTCTAGGTGAGAGAAAGTGGGCCCAGTGCGGGTTGGTAGATGTCACATGTCTTGGAATAGGCTATTTGACTGGTTTCTGATAAACATCTCAGATTATTTAATGGTGTCTAACGAGCCCACAAAAACCTATTACTTCAAATTGCATAATGTATTTCTTTTAGAAAATAGTAAATAAAAATGTACTGTTTAAATATGCCGCCAAAACGCTATCTTTAACAATATGGCGTCGTGACGTCAAAATACACGTAAACAAACGTTGAAACGGTCGAGATACTAGACAAAAGTCATCTGTTCTGTCAACGATAGACAGAAATTGACTATATCATGACGTCATCATAAGTTCAGCCCATGGACGTAATATATAGAAGTAACAGGACCGAGCACTCGTTCCAGAAAAACGAGCAGACAGAGAGGTGACCTATGGACCCGTTTGTCCCTTTCTAATAGGGTGACCAAACATTTTTTATACACAGGAAAATTCAAGGACTGACATTCAATATATTGGTACAAATAAATAATAAAATAATTGTTCTGTCTGACCTAGCATGAACAAATTTTAACGTTAAGTATCGATAATGTATGTAAATTTTGAATCTAAAATACAGCAGTCCTTTAACACGTTGGTGAAATTGAATGCAATATGCGCACTTTGTACGACTATCATACAGAGATAATAATAGTCCTCAGTTTAATTAAATACTATATTTCAAAGTAATATTTTCGATTCATAATTCAATTACGTGAACGATGCGTACCTTCCCGTCTTCATCAGTGCTAGGGATAATGGTGTAGGATAAAATTAGTGATTTCGAGTTACGATATCGCTAGCTAGTGTCATATGAATAGCTCACGAGAGCCGCCGGTCGATTCTGTAAAAATCTCACCGTGAAAACTTAGCTGAAGTGAGTTTGTTTTTTGCTGGGAATTGACAGCTCACTCCACGCTCACTTCACCTAAGTTTTTAATTCGGAATAGAATTTTTTGAGATTTTTAAAGAATAGCGTCGCAGCACCCTAATTGCATTAAAACCTCTGAATGACAATCCCTTTCACTTTGGCAATACAACACAATCTGTGATGCTTCTTAGGATTGAAACAAAATTCGTAACAATGAGTATTGTTGAATAAGTTGTGGAGATTAGTGGTGCATCCAGGGTTTTCTCCTTCCAGCGCACGCCCTTGGGAGCAGGTGAGGCATATAAATGAATACAAAATGGAAATAAAACCAAGTCATATAATTATAATATATTTATCTTTACATAGTATAAAACAAAGTCGCTCCCGCTGTCCGTAACCTTAGATCTTTAAAACTACGCAACGGATTTTGATGCGGTAGATGAAGTGATTCAAGAGGAAGGTTTATATGTATAATACATGCATATTATAGTAGAGAATAACCGAGAAATTCAAAGATTTGTAATGTGATGTCGTAACAAACATATTACGTATATTTACGTCCTCCGAATATCGTACACCTCTATTACTTTTACTTTCGTGCGTTTCCAATATATAAGTGCCGGACTAAAGTGAAGGCTGCAGACCGTTGAGTTTTTTGTATTTTTTTGTGACACGAGAATTTCATCCAACCATTTTTGGCTAATTTCTTCAATCTTCGGAAAGCTGATATAACAGAAAAATATTGCTCTTTTAATCATACGATACGAGGTACAAAATATAATTATTACATACATAATATTAGTAGATACTTTTATTCACAAATAAACGAAGCCAATAATAATGTCTTCGGTTTACAAAACGCTTGCGGCATGGTCCCTCTAGCCATGTTAGTAAACAAAATCTGTATTATTGCTTACCTGTGAAAGGATATGCCGCATCCACCATAGGATTCGCTTTTGCACGATTTTACGCAACACTTTTTGATCATTTTCACAAAAAAATACCGTCGATTTATCTGTTCATGCGCCCATGGTTCAAAACATAGAAAAAATCGCCATGACAATGACACACATGACAATGACACATTTCAGGGTTACCACAGTAGTTTTTACGAAAATTATTTAGAGCCGTCATTCTGAAGTTGGTTAGTTATTAAATAAATAAAATTAAGAGAGTTTGCTGGTCTTGTAACCAAGCATAAATATTTACAAAAGTAATTATTTTCTTAGTTGCTACCTTCATGACTTAGAAGTTAAATATTTGACTGTTCGGTCAATTAAATATTTTTTACCATATTTAACAATTTTTATCTTCTGGCAATTGAGAAAAAGGGACAGATGGCTCTTTTGTGGCTCTCTCTTTCGGCACGTTTTGCCTCGGTTACGACAATGTATCTAAAATAAGGTGGTAGGTAATCACGCCTACGAAGCTGTATAAAACCTATTTTTAGGGTTCCGTAGCCAAATGGCAAAAACGGAACCCTTATGGATTCGTCATGTCTGTCTGTCTGTCCGTCTGTCCGTCCGTATGTCACAGTCACTTTTTTCCGAAACTATAAGTTTACTCCCCATACTTAGAACTGAATTTAAAAAAAAAATCATCTAACCCATACATCTATGGATAGGTCTTTAAACTAAATAGTTTGCGCGAGAGACACTTCCGAAGTGCTAAAATGTGTGTCCCCCCCCCCTGTAACTTCTAAAATAAGAGAATGATAAAACTAAAAAAAAATATATGATGTACACTATCATGTAAACTTCCACCGAAAATTGGTTTGAACGAGATCTAGTAAGTAGCTCGCCGGTGAAAATTTAAAAACATATGATGGTATGGAACCCTCGGTGCGCGAGTCCGACTCGCTCTTGCCCGGTTTTTTTTATCGTTTTTCATTACCCGTATGTACAGGTAAAGCGGGGATGGTGTTTTTATTACTCGTCTTTTCCATAGCAAGGTGTAGTTAGATAGATCTTTCCAAATATTGGGGTAAGGAATTAACACTTTTCGTTTCAGAGATTATCTTTCTACTGTCAAAGAAAAGAAACGGATAAGACATTGTTTACGGATTCAAAAGATCTTGTGAATATTCAAAACATGGACCTACTGAATGCAAATTCGGGACATTTGTACCCCGTTTATAAAGGGTTGATTTAACACTGGACATTTGGTATCCTTTGTGAAAAATCCTATTTGTAAGTTGTTCTCAGGATTCTTACGACAAAATCATGCTTGATATGTTTGACGTTAAACAGGATTTTTGGCCGAAAAGAAATTATTTGTTTTGTCCATGACTTGGGAATTCTTTATAACCGAGTTCAAAGAAGGAGGAAGTTCTCAATTCTTATAATTGTCTTTGGGTAGGAACTGCAAATTTTGTAGAAGATACACCTATTATAATATTTTGTAACTAAGGGTCAGTTCACACCGACACGCAACGCGACGCGCAGTTTTCAAGATAGAAATACAATTACAGACCTTATCTACTACACAAAAAGGTACATGATTCAGTGAGCTACGCCGCGCGGCGTAGCTCGACGTAGTAGGTAGACACTGAATTGTGTACCTTTTAGTGTAGTAGATAAGGTCTGTAATTGTATTTCTATCTTGAAAATTGCGCGTCGCGTCGCGTCTCGGTGTGAACTGACCCTAAGTGTATTTTTACTCCCACAGAATTGCCGCTTAGAAGACACTTTTTTTGCTGAATTTCGATAATATTGGAATGAAACAGACTAACTTAAAACTTAGTCGTAACCCAGTATAACAAATAGAACGAAACTGTTG
This sequence comes from Oligia fasciuncula, assembly GCA_963082905.1. NCBI lineage: Eukaryota > Metazoa > Arthropoda > Insecta > Lepidoptera > Noctuidae > Oligia > Oligia fasciuncula. The sequence continues at coordinate 17,591,382 of OY720393.1, read as the reverse complement.
CCGCTAATTCTCGTTAACGAGATGCAAATGGTCGACCGCGCAACTCGCAGAATTTCAGGAGATTGAGGGAATTGGGACGACAGTGGCGCAAGTCGTCACCGACTAACCCGTGTAGAGTCGACGTCTGAATTCAATTCACCACTCCAGGTACAAATTAGAAGAATCTGGAACGTGAACCAGATTGAAATAGTTCTAAGTTCTAGACGGTTCCAGTCGCACGTCGAGCCGTCCTTTGTCCTTGTAAAAGTAATGCTAACGCAATTCTGAAGCGCACGAGTGCAATATGACTGAATAATATTTTTTGAAGTAGCGAGATATTGCGTTTGTAAAGTATTGTAGCGGCGAGAATGTATTTTATTTGCTTTGACTTATTATTAGGATCCGAACCGAAGTAAGATCGACCTTCACCCATCGGATGAAAGTTGTTTTTACCAAACAAAAAAATTATGTTCACAAATATATTGCAAATGGGTTGCCCAGTTTAATATGAGGCGTATTTTTTTTTCGTGTTGTATATGTAGGTATGACGCGACGCCCACAGACATTTAATTTTACCAAGTCAAAACAGGCAGACCGCATATATAGCCGTATTAATTTGCGTACATTACGCCATACGATCATGTATATGACGCACTCACTTAATTTTTTTTAGTGTCAGGCAAAAAAAGAAAAAATATATTTCGAGACCCCCGGGATGGAGGTCTCGAAATATTAGTCCTTCCAAATCAAATAGTTGATATGGGAGAAATAATTTTTGACAGCAAGAACGATTTAATAATTTCTCTAGGTGTATTCATGGGTGGTGGGGTTTTAATGTAAATATACCTGCTCTACCCTTACAAACCCAGATGCACAGATTCCGCATACACAGTGAATGTTTGCTGACCTATTTTTGTGAATTTCCTAATATTTTAGGCATACAGAGGCTCACCCGTCATACCATTTTATTCTCTGCTTAGAATAACACATAGGTAGATAACCCGTCGTGCGTTGCCTTGCAATGTATTTTTCAGTCGGTAGTAGAAGACTGCCGAATTCAAGTTGACTAGACAAGAGTTGCATCCATTTATATATGAATGGATGCAACTCTTGTCTCGTCAACTAGATAGATATATCCATATAGGGCCTTATCACACTGGCGATCTGGCGTCGACGCCATTTTTCACACTAGTGCGCCCGGGCGCGCAGCAAGCTCGGCGTGCTCTCGCTGCGAACTCGCGGTGAGCTCGCTGCGCACTCGCCTCGCTTTGGACTCGCTTGCGAATCGCCAGTGTGATAAGGCCCTAACGGGTTGATAAGTAAAAGATCCTTAGTTCCTTCCTCCGGGTGTAAGTTGCCTCAAAGCCGATTTTCACCAAATTTGGTTTAGCAGTTTACCTGACAGCCTCTCTTAAAGAAATAAACTTTTGAAATAGTAACCTATCCCTGCTTCGCACGGTCTTTACGAGTTGAAAAAACATCTAATTTCTCTGTAATATAAAATATAATTGTGCGTGAAGAAGTAACAAACGTACAAACACACTAACTTTCGCCTTTATAATACTAATGTGATGTGATTGTAGTTTAAGAAGATGGCATATTGATATTACCGAATAATTATAATAAAATTCAGTCTAGAACCAACAATAGGCTATTTGACAATGTAAAAAATAAGGTCATAATTATTGACACTCGTATAGATTATCGCTTTTAAAATCGATTTGCATAAATTTTACTACAAAACAATGTATTATTTATTTAAAAAATCCCGAAAAATCTTCATCTTTTTAAATCTGGCGCCACGTAATCGAAAACGGTCTGGATTGGCTGAACCATGGACGTAATATATAGAAGTAACAGGACCGAGCACTCGATAAATCGCGTCATTCAAAAATGAACCATATTAGTTGGGCCTTGGGTTTATTTTAGATACATTGTCGTAACCGAGGCAAAACGTGCCGAAAGAGAGAGCCACAAAAGAGCCATCTGTCCCTTTTTCTCAATTGCCAGAAGATAAAAATTGTTAAATATGGTAAAAAATATTTAATTGACCGAACAGTCAAATATTTAACTTCTAAGTCATGAAGGTAGCAACTAAGAAAATAATTACTTTTGTAAATATTTATGCTTGGTTACAAGACCAGCAAACTCTCTTAATTTTATTTATTTAATAACTAACCAACTTCAGAATGACGGCTCTAAATAATTTTCGTAAAAACTACTGTGGTAACCCTGAAATGTGTCATTGTCATGTGTGTCATTGTCATGGCGATTTTTTCTATGTTTTGAACCATGGGCGCATGAACAGATAAATCGACGGTATTTTTTTGTGAAAATGATCAAAAAGTGTTGCGTAAAATCGTGCAAAAGCGAATCCTATGGTGGATGCGGCATATCCTTTCACAGGTAAGCAATAATACAGATTTTGTTTACTAACATGGCTAGAGGGACCATGCCGCAAGCGTTTTGTAAACCGAAGACATTATTATTGGCTTCGTTTATTTGTGAATAAAAGTATCTACTAATATTATGTATGTAATAATTATATTTTGTACCTCGTATCGTATGATTAAAAGAGCAATATTTTTCTGTTATATCAGCTTTCCGAAGATTGAAGAAATTAGCCAAAAATGGTTGGATGAAATTCTCGTGTCACAAAAAAATACAAAAAACTCAACGGTCTGCAGCCTTCACTTTAGTCCGGCACTTATATATTGGAAACGCACGAAAGTAAAAGTAATAGAGGTGTACGATATTCGGAGGACGTAAATATACGTAATATGTTTGTTACGACATCACATTACAAATCTTTGAATTTCTCGGTTATTCTCTACTATAATATGCATGTATTATACATATAAACCTTCCTCTTGAATCACTTCATCTACCGCATCAAAATCCGTTGCGTAGTTTTAAAGATCTAAGGTTACGGACAGCGGGAGCGACTTTGTTTTATACTATGTAAAGATAAATATATTATAATTATATGACTTGGTTTTATTTCCATTTTGTATTCATTTATATGCCTCACCTGCTCCCAAGGGCGTGCGCTGGAAGGAGAAAACCCTGGATGCACCACTAATCTCCACAACTTATTCAACAATACTCATTGTTACGAATTTTGTTTCAATCCTAAGAAGCATCACAGATTGTGTTGTATTGCCAAAGTGAAAGGGATTGTCATTCAGAGGTTTTAATGCAATTAGGGTGCTGCGACGCTATTCTTTAAAAATCTCAAAAAATTCTATTCCGAATTAAAAACTTAGGTGAAGTGAGCGTGGAGTGAGCTGTCAATTCCCAGCAAAAAACAAACTCACTTCAGCTAAGTTTTCACGGTGAGATTTTTACAGAATCGACCGGCGGCTCTCGTGAGCTATTCATATGACACTAGCTAGCGATATCGTAACTCGAAATCACTAATTTTATCCTACACCATTATCCCTAGCACTGATGAAGACGGGAAGGTACGCATCGTTCACGTAATTGAATTATGAATCGAAAATATTACTTTGAAATATAGTATTTAATTAAACTGAGGACTATTATTATCTCTGTATGATAGTCGTACAAAGTGCGCATATTGCATTCAATTTCACCAACGTGTTAAAGGACTGCTGTATTTTAGATTCAAAATTTACATACATTATCGAACCTAACCTAACCTTTTTTTTTTTTTTTTTTTTTTTTGTTTGCGCTGGGAAAAAATGCATTACGCATACCCTCCCATCGGGGGATGGGGGGTTATGTGGGACTCCCCGGTGTGACCCGGTATACCCACTAAAACAACCCAGCGACACTCCCGCTTCGTCAGAGTGGCGGGGGACTGGGAAACCGGCTAAGCCTTGACATCCAGTCCTCCGCCGACGATGGCCCTCCAAGGCGGACCCCTCACGCCCCCCCCGTGGGGAGGGGGAAGGGCCCGGGAGTGACAGACGAAGGTGGTGATGGGTGCAGTGCGGGCGAAGGCACCCCCGTGCCTGTCGCCCGCCCATCGCCACCATGAGGAGGGAGAGGACGGCGCCTTCTCCGACCCCTTCGTCTGCGGAGCGGCGCAGCGAGAGGATCATCCTCCCGCGCGCGCTCCGCCTCCTCCTTTTGCGAGATTACGTCCTCGCAAAAGGAGGCTACCGCTGACCAGGCCCCCTCGCTCTCCAGCATGGCGTTGATCACGCTGGGGAGCGAGAGGTCCTGTCCGACCACCGCGGTCAGACCGCGGCGCAGCTCGGACCACGCTGGGCACACCTCCAGTGTGTGCTGTGCCGTGTCCTCCGCCGCGCCGCAGTCGTGGCAGGCCGGGGTCTCCTCCCTCCCGATCCGGTGCAGGTGCGTTCCGAAACAGCCGTGTCCGGACAACACCTGCACCAGACGGAACGAGAGGAAACCGTGGGACCGCTCGAGCCAGCCCTGCAGGACCGGACCGAGCGCGTCCAGCGTGCGGCGGCCGAAGGCGGCGGTGGCGAGGTCCTCCGTCCAGTGGAGGACGATGGCGTCCCTCGCCTCCCGCCGCACGGCTTCCCGCTCCTCGGCGACGGGGCGCTCCCCGAGCGCCCTCCGCTGCGCGGTCCACTCGTAGACTCTGGCCAGCACCCAAGCCTCCAACTCCCAAGGAGGGGTGCCGGCCAGAGCGCACGCCGCCGAAAAGCCCACTGAGCGGTAGGCCCTCGCCACCCGCAGTAACCTAACCTAACCTAACCTAACCTAACCTTTTTTTTTTTTTTTTTTTTTTTTTTTTTTACGTGGAGAAATGCTCATGCATTCTGCACTACCACGGGGAGATAGTGCAGGTATGTGGGACTCTAACCCACTAAAACTCCACGGTGTCCTCCTCTGCCGCTTATGGCGGGAACACGGGCACGCGTTAGCACTCATCCGTGAACCCGCCGCGGCTGTCCGTCACCGGACCCTCCTCCGGGGAGTACTCCCCATCACCGGCGCACCAGAACACATAGCACGCCATGACCACCCCAGGGACCAAACCAGCACATGGGCGCCAGACGACCCCGTGTCTGGGCACCTTTGGTCCCCCTTCGACGGGTCAGATCATTGGCCCCGCCGCCTGCCAATTTTCGGCCGCAGAGGATAGGGAGAGCGGCCAACGTAATACCAACACTCCTCCTCCCCTGCGGCCCCACCGCGTCGGCCATCAGACGGTGGCGACCCCGTCAAGGCCGGGGAAGGTAGGGAGAGCGGCGCACCGCAATACCGGCACTCCTCTCCCGCCGCGGCCTCCAACCCTCAGCCGCGATGCCTCCCATACGACATCGCGGCCCGCCTCAGTTGCGATGTCGCCGAAGCGGCACCGCAACCTACTTGTTGGCCGCTACGTCGTCGGCTTGTCGGCAAAAGCCCTGACGAGCGGCCCCTCCTCGGGTTCCTCTTCGCTTCACCGTGGGTGTCCAAGCCACGGCTACTGAGCCCCCCCGCCTCGACAATGCGGGAACCCACCGGGGGGGAACCTAACCTAACCTAACCTAACCTAACCTAACCTTTTTTTTTTTTTTTTTTTTTTTTTGCGGGGGGAAAATCCTCATGGATGTCCGCCGCCCTGGGGTGGGCGGCGGGGTCTGTCAGACTCTTACTGACTAAAAACCACCCCGGTGTTCCCTTCCTGTACCTATTGCCGGGGGTACGGGTATCGCTTGCGCATTCATCCGCGCCCCCCGACAGGTATTGGCCCGCCAGATGTTTGTAGGCGGGCCCCGTCACCCTCTGCGACCGTCACCCAGCGGCCGCAGGTACTCCAACTGAGAGGCGCGCGCGGAACACTACGCCGCCGCCTCGAGGCCTGTTTCTGATCGGGCGACAGACGCCCCTAGTCTGTCGCCCGCAGGCCGCGCCCTATGGTGGCCGGAGGTCGTCCGCCACCCTGCGACGCCCGGTGCGTCTGCTGCGGGCCGGGAGAGAGGTAACAGCTTCTCTCTCCCTTTCCGCCGCCTCCTTTGCCGACATTACGTCCTCACAAAAGGAGGCGACGGCCGTCCAGCCGCTCTCGCTCCCGACCATGCATGAAATGACGGCCGGAAGCGAGAGGTCGCCCGCAGCATCGACTGCCGCGACTAAGTCACGGCGCTGCACTGCCCAAGCTGGGCACTCCTCCAACGTGTGCAGCGCCGTGTCCTCGCGGCAGCTGTCACAGTGGTGACATTCGGGCGTCGGCTCCCGGCCTATCCGACACAGGTACTTCCCGAAACACCCATGTCCGGTAAGCACCTGCGTCAGCCGGAAGCTGAGGGCGCCGTGGCGTCTCTCCAGCCACTCCATCATCACGGGTCTTACCGCCGCTATCGCGGCGTGCCCTGCCGTGGGTCGCGCAAGTCGCTGCTCCCATTTCGCCACTAGGACCTGGCGGAGCTCTGCCCTGCGCGCCTCAACTTGTCGAGGCACCAGGCGCTCGCCCCGCCCCACCGCAACCTAACCTTTTTTTTTTTTTTTTTTTTTTGTTTGCGCTGGGAAAAAATGCATTACGCATACCCTCCCATCGGGGGATGGGGGGCTATGTGGGACTCCCCGGGCTGACCCGGTATACCCACTAAAATAACCCAGCGACACTCCCGCTTCGTCAGAGTGGCGGGGGACTGGGAAACCGGCAAAGCCTTGACATCCAGTCCTCCGCCGACGATGGCCCTCCAAGGCGGACCCCTCACGCCCCCCCCGTGGGGAGGGGGAAGGGCCCGGGAGTGAGAGACGAAGGTGGTGATGGGTGCAATGCGGGCGAGGGCACCCCCGTGCCTGTCGCCCGCCCATCGCCACCATGAGGAGGGAGAGGACGGCGCCTTCTCCGACCCCTTCGTCTGCGGAGCGGCGCAGCGAGAGGGTCATCCTCCCGCGCGCGCTCCGCCTCCTCCTTTTGCGAGATTACGTCCTCGCAAAAGGAGGCTACCGCTGACCAGGCCCCCTCGCTCTCCAGCATGGCGTTGATCACGCCGGGGAGCGAGAGGTCCTGTCCGACCACCGCGGTCAGACCGCGGCGCAGCTCGGACCACGCCGGGCACACCTCCAGCGTGTGCTGTGCCGTGTCCTCCGCCGCGCCGCAGTCGTGGCAGGCCGGGGTCTCCTCCCTCCCGATCCGGTGCAGGTGCGTTCCGAAACAGCCATGTCCGGACAACACCTGCACCAGGCGGAACGAGAGGAAACCGTGGGACCGCTCGAGCCAGCCCTGCAGGACCGGACCGAGCGCGTCCAACGTGCGGCGGCCGAAAGCGGCGGTGGCGAGGTCCTCCGTCCAGTGGAGGACGATGGCGTCCCTCGCCTCCCGCCGGACAGCTTCCCGTTCTTCGGCGACGGGGCGCTCCCCGAGCGCCCTCCGCTGCGCAGTCCACTCATAGACTCTGGCCAGCACCCAAGCCTCCAACTCCCAAGGAGGGGTGCCGGCCAGAGCGCACGCCGCCGAAAATCCCACCGAGCGGTAGGCCCTCGCCACCCGCAGTGCGATGGCCCTTTGGGGCTTGCGGAGGGCGGTCGCGTTCTCCCTCCTGTGGAGGGAGTCCGCCCAGATGGGGGCCCCGTAAAGGGCCATGCTCCTGAGGATGCCGGCATAGAGGCGCCGGCATTTCTCCTTGGGCCCGCCCAGGTTCGGGAGGAGCCACGAGAGGGCGTCAGCAGCTTTCAACAGGCGCGTCGACAGCCCGCTGAAATGCGGGCCGAAGCGCCACCTGTCGTCCAGCACCAGACCCAGATACTTCATCTGGGGCTGGACCGCTATCCTGACGCCCTCTACGACAATGTGGGCGTCGGGAGGGCAGCGCTGCCGAGGCCCGCGGAAGAATACGGCCTCGGTCTTGTGCAGCGCCACCTTCAATCCGAGCCGGCGGATCCTCTCTGCCACCAAGGATCCGCCAGCCGAGGCCAGACAGGCCGCCTCCCCAAAGCTCCTCCCCCGGGCAGTGAGGAGAGTGTCATCCGCGTAGCAGATGACACTCGTACCCTCTAGGAGGGCCCCCCTCAGGAGCCAGTCGAACCCGATGTTCCACAGGGGGGGCCCCAGCACTGACCCCTGCGGAACACCGGACTCTGCGCCGTACCGCCTCACCGTGGCCGTCTTGTCCACAAGGAGGACCTCTCGGCCCTCCAAGTAGCTGGCCAGGAGGTTCTGGAGGTATTGGGGCACTCCGTGGTACCGGAGCGCCTCCAATATCGTCGAGTGGGGGACGGAGTTGAAGGCATTTGCAATGTCGAACGACACCGCCAGCACTCCGTCCCCCGCCTCCACCGCCTCCTTCACCTGGCCTTTGAGCAGGGCCAGCGCGTCGATCGTCGAACGCCCTCGACGGAAGCCGAATTGGGCGTCCGACAGATCCGGCCCCACTCCCCGCAAAAGACCAGCGAGCCGGGACGCGACGATCCCCTCGAACATCTTACCGACCTCATCGAGCAGGACGATGGGCCGGTATGCCGATGGGGAGTCCACCGGGCGTCCCTCCTTTCGGAGGAGGCAGAGCTGCCCCTCCTTCCATAGTTTCGGGAACCTCCCAGCCGTAAAGCACGCGCTGAAGAGGTCCCGAAACCTTTCCTCCATTTGGGAGGCGGCGATCGCCACCACCCGTGCCGGGACGCCGTCTGGTCCGGGGGCCGTCTTCTTCGCGCGGAGGCTGAGGACCCCCTCGCGGAATTCCGACGCCGTCACCGGAGGGACCTCCTCCTCCGGTGGAGCCGCCCCTTGCGGGGGAGCCATCGTTGGTGGGGCGAAGTCGGTCCTGCGCGGAAACAGGGACCGGACCACCCCATCCAGCAACGCTGGCTCGAGGGTCTCCGTCAGGGGGGGACCGTAGGGGCGGAGCTGGTTCCGCGCCGCCTTGTACGGTCTCCCATAAGGGTCCCTGTCGAGACCCTCCAGCATCTCGGCCCTCGCCGAGTCCTCTGCAGCGCCCATCGCCGACTTGAGGACCGTCTTCGCCTCTCGGTAAGAGGCGTAAAGGCGGTCCTCTTCCGCGGGGACTCGGTTTCGGGCGCTGCGGCGTCGGCTCCGCGTGTAGGCCCTTCTGGCCGCCACGCAGGCGCTCCGGAGACCCGACAGCTCCTCCGTCCACCAATAGACGGCACGACGGGGAGGCGGGCGGCGAGACCGAGGCATGCTGGAGTCGCACACCTCGGTCAAGGACCCCCTGAGCCGGACCGCTGCGGCGTCCACGTCCAGGACCTCGACAGGGGGCGACAGCCAGTCCTGGAGAAAGGCCGCCTCCTCGGCTGCCTCCCGGTCCAGGCGGGTGAGTGCCCACCGCGGGAAGGGAGATTGCCCGGCGCGGGCCGTCCCCCCCCCCTGGGTGGAGATGTCGAACCGCACATATCGGTGGTCCGACAACGTCTCCACCATCTCCACCCGCCAGTTGACGACGCGGGCGGCTAGCGCGGGGGTGGCAAACGAGACGTCCACCACCGACCCGCCGTGTTGCCGCACACACGTGTGGACCGCCCCCCTGTTGAGGAGGGACACACCGCACGAGGCCGCCCAAAACTCGACGGCGCGCCCCCGGACGTTGCAACCCGCGGCCGGGTTGCCCCAGGCCGCCGACTTGGCGTTCAGGTCGCCCAGCACCACGACCTGGCGTGGCGCCGCCCTCCCTACGACTGCGGTGAGGACCTCGAGGAAATCCTCAAAGTCCGAGAGAGGGCGGTTTGGGGAGAAGTAGACCCCTACCAGGGCCATGTCTCCCCACGCGGCGGCCACGTATCCCGGTCCCCTCTCTAAGAGCGAGAGGGGAGGGGAGTCCGTGGAAGACCGCGACACCAACGCCACCAAGCCGTCCCGGTCGCCCAGCCAACGGCCGGGGACCGAGTAAGGCTCGGCGACCACCGCCAAGTCCACCAACCACTCAGCCATGGTCTGCATCAGCAGATCCTGGGCTGCCCTGCAGTGGTTGGCGTTCGCCTGGAGGATGCGATGTTCGACCCTATCCATCGATGGACATCGCACCCCCCTCCGCAGCCACCGTCGCAGGAACGACGGTGCTCTTGGCAGCCGCAGCAGGACCGGTCGGCGCCTGCGCTTTGCCCCGCTTAGGGGGAGGATTGCAGTTCCTCCCCCTCATCGTGTGGTCTGCCGGGCAGCCACTGGCGGCACACACCGCGCAGTGCGGCGTGGCGGCCTCGCAGGAGGCGGCTTTGTGGCCGTCCTTGCCGCAACGGAAGCACGTGTCCGTCCTGTCCACCGCGGACGGACACAGGGGCCGGGTGTGTCCGATGCCGAGGCACCGGAAACACCGGAGAGGCTGTTCTTCGAGCGCCCGAACCGCACCCGAGCTGAACCCGACCAAGATCCGTCCCTTGGCAAGGACAGCCCTGGCGGCGGTGATTGGGCACTCGAGGCGTATGGTGCCCATGCCGCCGCGGCCGGGCCTTATGGCCCTGCCTTGGACCGCCGCGATGCCGCAGCCCCCTACCGCTGCGACCGCCGCCACCACCTCCTCCTTGGTGACGGAGTCGTCCAAGTCGGCCACCTCTATGGCCGCCGACTTGACCGGCCGGGCCACCTTGGCCGAATCGGCGATCGCCTCCTGCAGCTTGGCTGCAAATAGGTCGGCATGGGCACTCCCCTCCGCCCCAGGGAACTCGAAGATTCGAGCCCCGGCCTGCGTCTTGCGGCAGGTGACGCTGCCGATCCCCAATTGGGCGGGGTCGGCATTGGCACGCGCCCGCACCAAGACGGACGCGTACGTCTCCCCCCGTTCCGCAGCCTCCGCGGTGAGCGTCACCACGACGGCCGCGGTTTTCGGGGGGACCAGGCGAGCCTTACCCCTCCCTTTTCCTTTCGCCGTCCCCTTTCCCTTGCCGGTCGTCTGCGACTGGGTGGGAACGGTGGAGGCGCGGACAGCAGGGACGGCCGTCGCCGACTTCTTCCCTTTGCCCTTCCCCTTTCGGACCACTTCCGTCCACTCGTTGGACGGGGTCGTCGAGGGGAGGAGGAGGGCGTCTTCCGCCTGGGCGGAGGTGGACGGTACCGGCTCGCGCTGCGCCGCATCCGCCGCAAGTGGCGGCCTGAGGCGCTTCTCCGGTAGGAGCCGGTCCTCTATTCCTGCAATGCAGGCTCTCGTGAAGGCCCTCTCCTCCCGTACTACCTTGCGGATAATTTCCTCAAGGTTGGGGGAGGGGCCCTCTGCCGCAGGGCTCGTCTTGGCCTGTTGGGGCCGGGCCGTGGCTTCAGCCAGCTTCTGATGAAGCTGGCTGACCTCCGACTGCAGGCGATCCACCTTCGCCTGCAGTTGCCGCGTCTCATCGCTGGACTTGCGCTGCACCAGCTCCGCGACGACACCGCGCATGCTCGCGGCCCTGCACTTCAGGGCCTTCTGCAGTGTGCCCTTCAGGTTGGAGGACTTAGAGGCGACCTCCACGATCTCCTCCTCGTCCTCCTCTGCCATTCTCTGGAGCTCCGCCAGAGACCGGTCCGCATATACCACGCGAGACGCGCCGTATCCGGACTTGGCCCGGGCGACGTGTGCCCGCTTTTCCGCGGCGGCGACTCGCTCCTCCAGCTCCTGCTGGAGCTGAGCCCGCCGAGCCAGATCCAGCTGGCGTTGGGCGTTCGCAAGCCCAACGACGTGTGTCTCCGCGGCCACCGTCGGCTTTTTAGCCTTCGGCAACCGCGTCGACCCCGAGGCCGAGGAGCCCTCGGACCCACCGCTCCGGTGGGTTCTCTTTCGAGATCGGGAGTCGTCCGCTTCCGACACACTTATTAGTGAGTCGTTATCGGACGAATCCTCCGCCGTTCCAAAAAGGCTCGCCGCAGAAGGCGCGCGGCTAGCCTCAGACGCCGAAGCGTCGGAGGGTTGGCCCTGAGAAGGGCCTTTTGGTTGGCCCTGAGAAGGGCCGTTTTTCTTTAAAAAGCGCCCGCAGGCATCCCGCATAGGGCTCGACATAATAAAATAAAATTCCAACAAGTTCGTAAACGCACAAGACAAGATAAAATAAAATCGCTACGAAGGCACAGTGCACTTTGGCCGTACCCAGTCTGCCACTCCGTTACGGTGGTCAGAGCTGGGCCGTTTCCAGGGGACACGACGAGGACGTAAGCACTGTGGGGTGGTCCCCCACCGCAACCTAACCTAACCTTTTTTTTTTTTTTTTTTTTTTTATACGTGGAGAAATGCTCATGCATTCTGCACTACCACGGGGAGATAGTGCAGTTATGTGGGACTCTAACCCACTAAAACTCCACGGTGTCCTCCTCTGCCGCTTATGGCGGGAACACGGGCACGCGTTAGCACTCATCCGTGAACCCGCCGCGGCTGTCCGTCACCGGACCCTCCTCCGGGGAGTACTCCCCATCACCGGCGCACCAGAACACATAGCACGCCGTGACCACCCCAGGGACCAAACCAGCACATGGGCGCCAGACGACCCCGTCTCTGCCACCCTTGGTCCCCCTGCGACGGGTCAGGTCATTGGCCCCGCCGCCTGCCAATTTTCGGCCGCAGAGGATAGGGAGAGTGGCCAACGTCATACCAACACTCCTCTTCCCCTGCGGCCCCGCCGCGTCAAGGCCGCGGAAGGTAGGGAGAGCGGCGCACCGTAATACCGGCACTCCTCTCCCGCCGCGGCCTCCAGCCCTCAGCCGCGATGCCTCCGGTACGACATCGCGGCCCGCCTCAGTTGCGATGTCGCCCAAGCGGCACCGCAACCTACATGTTGGCCGCTACGTCGTCGGCTTGTCGGCAAAAGCCCTGACGAGCGGCCCCTCCTCGGGTTCCTCTTCGCTTCACCGTGGGTGTCCAAGCCACGGCTACTGAGCCCCCCCGCCTCGACAATGCGTGAACCCACCGGGGGGGAACCTAACCTAACCTAACCTAACCTAACCTAACCAATAACTTTGCATCCCGGTGACGCATTTACAAGCTGTTTTCAGCAAAACTAATCGTTTTTAGACTCCGTCCGACTATCCCGCACGTAAAAACTGACAAATCCGCGAAAAACATTTCCCGGTTATTGACTTAGAAAAATTTCAGTAAAAAACCTCTTTAAAACATTTTTATCTCAAAATTTACAGCTAAATCTACGTTTCTTATAATTTTAACAGATACTTACCTGCCTTACCTGCACTCCGGCGCGCGCCCCGCGAGCTCGAGTCCCGTTTGGCGGTGTTATTCCAAATTTCTTCATACTTTTTGGTCGTAAAACACGTATTTTCAGCTTTTTTCAAAATTTTTGTTCAGCGTAAATTCCAAAAACCCCATAGTTTGCTGGCCCGCGCCGAGACACGTCTTTTGACACCTCGCACGTCCGCCTAGCTCACATAGAAGTTCAAAAATTTTTTGGCACAAGGTTTTTCACTATAAGACAAAATCTACCTAAGGGATAGTACAAAATACACATACCTCAATAACTTTGCATCCCGGTGACGCATTTACAAGCTGTTTTCAGCAAAACTAATCGTTTTTAGACTCCGTCCGACTATCCCGCACGTAAAAACTGACAAATCCGCGAAAAACATTTCCCGGTTATTGACTTAGAAAAATTTCAGTAAAAAACCTCTTTAAAACATTTTTATCTCAAAATTTACAGCTAAATCTACGTTTCTTATAATTTTAACAGATACTTACCTGCCTTACCTGCACTCCGGCGCGCGCCCCGCGAGCTCGAGTCCCGTTTGGCGGTGTTATTCCAAATTTCTTCATACTTTTTGGTCGTAAAACACGTATTTTCAGCTTTTTTCAAAATTTTTGTTCAGCGTAAATTCCAAAAACCCCATAGTTTGCTGGCCCGCGCCGAGACACGTCTTTTGACACCTCGCACGTCCGCCTAGCTCACATAGAAGTTCAAAAATTTTTTGGCACAAGGTTTTTCACTATAAGACAAAATCTACCTAAGGGATAGTACAAAATACACATACCTCAATAACTTTGCATCCCGGTGACGCATTTACAAGCTGTTTTCAGCAAAACTAATCGTTTTTAGACTCCGTCCGACTATCCCGCACGTAAAAACTGACAAATCCGCGAAAAACATTTCCCGGTTATTGACTTAGAAAAATTTCAGTAAAAAACCTCTTTAAAACATTTTTATCTCAAAATTTACAGCTAAATCTACGTTTCTTATAATTTTAACAGATACTTACCTGCCTTACCTGCACTCCGGCGCGCGCCCCGCGAGCTCGAGTCCCGTTTGGCGGTGTTATTCCAAATTTCTTCATACTTTTTGGTCGTAAAACACGTATTTTCAGCTTTTTTCAAAATTTTTGTTCAGCGTAAATTCCAAAAACCCCATAGTTTGCTGGCCCGCGCCGAGACACGTCTTTCCCTCCCACCCACCCATTCGTGTCTGGGCAGGTAAACTTTTCAGTTTTTACAAAAAATTAAATTTGTATTTATAGTTCTTCCGGCAAATTTTATATCAATTCTATAGGGAAATTAGGATAACAAACGGTTCTGACTGCCTCTTGAAGGCACTTATTAAATTTTGACAATTATTTTATTCACCCGACCGAGTCGTTATTTACAGGGCTCGCATTCTACGATTTAATTCACTTGCTACTGATCCCCCCTGTACAGGGATCCAGTAACAAACTCAAGTGTCCCCTGCTAGATTGGAAGTTCCGCAGTTCAAATCCTAAATAAACAAAAATGATAGGCAGGACACCGGTGTGCAAGCCAAGGGTCACGGAGGAGAGCTCAGACGCGGGGAGGCCTCAACTCACGCAGGCTGGCCCGTCAGACAGGCGTGGTGTTGGGGAGTTGGAGGCTGACGGACTGAGGTCTGGGCGGCCTCTCAAAACTCCAACACCCCCGAAGAAGGCCCCCAAAACTACTCCCCCAAAGCTGAAGCCAAAATTAACCCAGACCAGGTTAGATCTATCGGTGCAGTCGGAGGGGACCCAGGAGGACTCACCACAGGAAGCGCGACCCGTGAAGTATATTAACAGGACCACAGAGGCAAAGGCGTGTCTTACAAAGGCCAAGATGCAGCTTATAAGTTCCCGAAACCTGAAAAAAGAAATAAAGGACGAGATTACAAAAGCGGTCGAAAGGCTTTACCAGCTGGTGAAGGAGGCGGAGATAGAGAGGGAGAAGGGAGCTGGGGATACTCCCACCGCTCCTTTCTCTCTGTCTGTCTCCGCTGAACCTGAAAAGGCTCGAAATGACCCGAGGCCAACCACGGACGAACCGACAGAGCTCATGAAGCAGCTGATGGCGAACCTCCAACAGCATAACCAAGCGTTGGAGGAATGCAAACAGCACACACGGGCTCTGTCGGAGCGTCTACAACAGGCCCCTCGCTATGTTGCAGGTCAGGGTCCCACCTTCGCGGAAATGGCCGCCGGCCTGAAGCAGCACATCCAAGGGCCTCTTCACTCGGTGGTCGTAACATCTGTCAACGAACAGGACACCGGTGAAGAGGTCATTGAGAAGCTCAGGACGGCGGTCGACGCCAGGAATGAGGGCACCAGAGTGGAGCGACTGCGCAAAGCGAGGGACCAAAAGGTGGTCATGGGGTTTAAAACAAAAGAGGAGCTGACCAGGGTGACGGACAGGATCAGAAGGGTGGGGAACCTAGTGGTGGAAGAGATTAAGAACAAAGATCCGCTTATAATTATCATGGACGTTCTCTCCTGCCACACGGATGCAGAGGTCACACAAGCTCTGCAGCGCCAAAACGCACACTTGATCGGGGACATACCTGCGGAGGACTTGAGGCTGGGGGTTAGGTACCGTCGCAGGACGAGGAACCCCCACATGTGCCACGTAATCATGCAGGTGTCCCCTACAGTGTGGCAGAGGCTGACGATGGCGGGTCGCGTGCACATCGACCTGCAGCGAGTGCGGGTGCTGGATCAGTCACCACTGGTGCAGTGCACTCGCTGCCTGCGTTTTGGCCATAGCCGGAAGCTGTGCACGCAACCCGCCGACCTCTGCATCCACTGCGGCGAGCCCCACCTGCAGGTCGACTGCCCGTCACGGCTGGCAGCGGAGGCACCAAAATGCCACAATTGCCTGCTGGCGAAGTTAGAAAATACAGACCACAATGCCTTCGCCAATGAGTGCCAAATACGCGCAAAATGGGATGCCTTGGCGCGCCTGTCGGTGGCGTATTGCTGAGGTGGCCCCGGCGCTCCCAGGAAACACCATCCCAGGCAGTGAGACCCGAACCCACCCTGGTGCCCGCCCAAACTACCAGGTGATAGCATTAAAAATTAACTTGATAAATATTAAAAGAAATAATAGGCTGTTTAATACTGGGAAAGCGAATTGGGGCCAATTTCATGAGAAATTGGCCCAATTAAAAGCTGATGGCAATTTAACAAAAATTAAACAGAATAAGCAGGGAGTTTGGGAGGGTACCTACAGGGCTATAGGACGGACTGTGGGAAGACAGGAGGAGTTACCTCTGTTGAAGGATGGGGAGCCACTCGACGGAGAGGATTCGGCGTTGCTGCTAGCGGAGACCTTCTACCCCGGTGACCGTAAAGAGGAAGACAAAGACGACCACCGTCGGACGCGAGAAGCGGCCAGTCGTGTAAACGAGTGGACGCATGATGAGTACCATGACCCACCGTTTACACTTCTGGAGCTGAAAACCGCGGTGGACAGTCTCAAATCAAAGAAGGCACCGGGGGCAGATGGTCTCACAGCCGACATCTGTGCCCAAGCCATTCTCCAGGACCCGGGGATGCTCCTGGCGCTGGCCATCAAGTGCCTCGAGCAAGGCCGCTTCCCCGGGGTCTGGAAAGTGGCTACAGTGGTAATACCGAGGAAGCCGCGAGAAGACTGTACACCACTCCAAAATCTTGCAGGCCGATCGGCCTCCTAACAGTCCTGGGAAAAATGGAAAAATAGAAATAGATAAATAAATTATGATAATATATATTTGGCAAATTGTGTATAATAAACTTATAAAAATAAGTAAGAATAAAAATAAGTAAGCAGAAATAAAAATACATTAAGCGAAGAACAAGACAAGGAATTAGGATAAAATAGTTCAATACATATAGGTAATAAAAGTAACTGTTAAATAAGTTATGTTGGTTATATATTGTTAATAATATATACGATAACATAAGAAAAGTTAGTAGTAGATAAAAATAACCAGTAAAAATAATTTTGTTTTTAAAATCTGTAATATAAATATGTGAAATGTAAGGCAAACTTTCAAAGCTGTTTATAAGTATCATAAAATATAAAAGACAAAACATCAAAGTAAGAAATTCCGTAGGAAAACTGTTCCTAAAGCATCAAATCATCAAGGTAAATTGTAGGCACTGTTTTAAAACAAAGAATAAAATAAAAATACCTCTAGTACAAAAGGTCTCTGATTATGTCAGAGGGACACTTGCAAAGGCAGGAGTGTGGTTTTAGCCGGTAAGAGTCCGGCACTACCCAGACTGCATCACCAGTGGGACAGTCTGGGTGTCCATGAGGATTTCCCACTCCTGCCAAAACCAAAAAAAAAAAAAAAAAAAAAAAAAAAACCTAACCTAACCTAACCTAACCTAACCTAACCTAACCTAACCTAACCTAACCTAACCTAACCTAACCTAACCTAACCTAACCTAACCTGACTAAAACCCACCCGTGTTCCTTCCTTAGCCCTTTATGTTCCGGGCCAGCGGTAACCCTTTCGGACCATCCCGCTGACCCGGCAGGCTTCGGCCCTAAGGGGCCCCTTCTCTGCTGCTGACATCTCTTAGCTGAGACCCTGGATTAACATATAGGCTACTTTTTATCCAGCATGCATTTTTATGCAACAGCTAGTTTATTATACTTTATTTATTAAATCCCTTCCAATCACCAAATAACACCTATACCTACTTTTAAGACCAAAGAACGAAATGTAAAACGCTTGCAACCTAACGTTAAGTGATAAGAAAGCAGGTATAAGAAATTGCAAACATCTTATGGTCGCCGCCGGGTAGCTCAAATATTTAAAGACAAGATTTTCCCTACCAACCATATTACAATAGAAGAAAAAGGTCTTCCGAGCAAAGAACGAGAGTAATTTTATTTTCATAACTGCTTTACGGGCCCGATGTCTCATAATAGAATTTTATACTACCTACGAATTAGATTTTTATACAAAACTAACTGCGCCCCGCGGTTTCGCCCGCGTAAATGTCGATCCCGTGGGAATATCGGGATAAAAAGTAGCCTATATGTTAATCCAGGGTGTCAGCTAAGAGATGTCAGCAGTAGAGAAGGGGCCCCTTAGGGCCGAAGCTTGCCGGGTCAGCGGGTTTTGGTCGTAAAACACGTATTTTCAGCTTTTTTCAAAATTTTTGTTCAGCATAAATTCCAAAAACCTCACAGTTAGCTGGCCCGCGCCGAGACACGTCTTTTGACACCTCGTACGCCCGCCTAGCTCACATAGAAGTTCAAAAATTTTTTGGCACAAGGTTTTTCACTATAAGACAAAATCTACCTAAGGGATAGTACAAAATACACATTCCCCAATAACTTTGCATCCCGGTGACGCATTTACAAGCTGTTTTCAGCAAAACTAATCGTTTTTAGGCTCCGTCTGACTATCCCACTGATAAAAACTGACAAATCCGCGAAAAACATTTCCCGGTTATTGACTTAGAAAAATTTCAGTAAAAAACCTCTTTAAAACATTTTTATCTCAAAATTTACAGCTAAATCTACGTTTCTTATAATTTTAACAGACACTTACCTGCCTTACCTGCACTCCGGCGCGCGCCCCGCGAGCTCGAGTCCCGTTCGGCGGTGTTATTCCAAATTTCTTCATACTTTTTGGTCGTAAAACACGTATTTTCAGCTTTTTTCAAAATTTTTGTTCAGCATAAATTCCAAAAACCTCACAGTTAGCTGGCCCGCGCCGAGACACGTCTTTTGACACCTCGTACGCCCGCCTAGCTCACATAGAAGTTCAAAAATTTGCCCTCCCACCCACCCATTCGTGTCTGGGCAGGTAAACTTTTCAGTTTTAACAAAAAAAAAAAAAAAAAAAAAAAAAAAAAAAAAAAAATTAATTTATGTTTATAGCTCTTCCGGCTAATTTTATTTCATATCTATTGGGAAATTAGGAAAATAAACGGTTCTGACTGCCTCTTAAAGGCATTAATTTAATTTTGACAAATATTTTACTTACCGACCGAGTCCTTATTTACAGGGCTCGCATTCTACGAATCAAACCATTTGTTACTGATCCCCCCTGTACAGGGATTCAGTAAGAGACACAAGTGTCCCCTGATAGCTTAGAGTTTCCTCAGTCCAAAACACAGAATTCCTCTTGCTGATCCCCCCTTTACAGGGACAGAAGAGTTAGTTACTAGTGACCTACGGCCTATGAACCTCACCTTCACGAAGGCCACCGCGATGTTTCACACGCCGGCCAAGAAAACCGCGAGCTCGCTCATCTTCGGGGGCTCGCCGCAGTCTACAGAGGAGGCCGGGACCTCGCAGTCGAGCGTGAGACGCAGCATCGGGGAATGGGAGGCCGGGAAAATCGAGCCCAAGGCAAAGTCCCCGGTCAACCCAAAACCTGGTGCAACTCCGCCGGCCGCACCAAAAGTCCCGGGCTCTCTGGGGACGCGGCGGGCCTCCGCGGATGCCGCGGGACCGGCAGCGCCCAGCAGTAAGACAGAGTCGAGGTACCCGAACCTGACGGCGGAGGCGAGAGCGTGCCTAAATAAAGCAAAGCTGCATTTGGGCAACTCTCGGAACTTAAAGACCGAAATAAAAACGGAGGTTTTGGGGGCCATCACTCGGCTGTACGAGATTGTGAAGGAGTCGGAGAAGTCGAGGCCCCCTGCCAGCGCTATCCACGAACCCGAAAAGGCCCGAGAGGACAAAAGGCCAACCACAGACGAACCGACAGGGCTCATGAAGCAGCTGATGGCGAACCTCCAACAGCATAACCTGGCGTTGGAGGAATGCAACCAGCACACACGGGCTCTGTCGGAGCGTCTACAACAGGCCCCTCGCTACGTCGCAGGTCAAGGTCCCACCTTCGCGGAAATGGCCGCCGGCCTGAAGCAGCACATCCAAGGGCCTCTTCACTCGGTGGTAGTATCATCTGTCAACGAACAGGACACCGGTGAAGAGGTCATTGAGAAGCTCAGGACGGCGGTTGACGCCAGAAACGAAGGCACTAGGGTGGAGCGACTGCGCAAGGCGAGGGACCAAAAGGTGGTCGTGGGGTTTAAGACTAGGGAGGAGCTGACCAAGGTGACGGACAGAATAAGGAAAGCGGGGAGCCTAGTGGTAGAAGAGGTAAAAAACAAAGATCCCTTAATCGTCATCAAGGACGTCCTCTCCTGCCACACGGATGTGGAGGTCACGGAAGCCCTGCAGCGTCAGAACGCGCACCTGATCGGGGATATACCTGCGGAGGATCAGAGGCTGGGGGTGAAGTACCGTCGCAAGACGAGGAACCCCCATATGTGCCACATCATCCTGCAGGTGTCCCCTACGGTGTGGCAGAGGCTGACGATGGCGGGTCGCGTGCACATCGACCTGCAGCGGGTGCGGGTGCTGGACCAATCGCCACTGGTGCAGTGCACTCGCTGTCTGCGTTATGGCCATAGCCGTAAACTGTGCACGCAGCCCGCCGACCTCTGCATCCACTGCGGCGACCCCCACCTGCGAGCTGATTGCCCGTCACGGCTGGCAGCGGAAGCGCCCAAATGCCACAACTGCGTGTTGGCAAAAATAGAAAAAACCGACCACAACGCCTTCGCCAACGAGTGCCCAGTACGCACGAAATGGGATGCCTTAGCGCGCCTGTCGGTGGCGTATTGCTGAGGTGGTCCCGGCACTCCCAGGAAACCCAATCCCAGGCAGTGAGACCCGAACACGCCCTGGTGCCCGCGCAAACTACCAGGTGATCCAAGCGAATCTGCAGAGGAAGAACCTTGCGACCCAGGAGCTCATGATAGTGGCTAGCGAGCGAAAGTTCGCCTTCGCACTGCTCCAGGAGCCATATGTAGGTGCGGTTAAAAGGATGCGAGACTACCGAGGAGCGAGAGTCTACCAGTGCGCGGAACAAGGAAGTGGAACTGTGAAGGCGGCAATAGTCGTCTTCGACAAAGACCTCGACGTCACACAGTGTCCAAAACTCACCACCAATAACATCACGGTGGTGAGGATCCGAACCAGCGCCTGGGAAATCGCCGTAGTCTCCTTCTATTTTGAACCAGACCAGCCCATACAACCGTACCTGGAGCAGCTTCTGCAGATTCGCGAGGAAATGGGCGCTACAAAAATTATAATGGGAGGCGATGCAAACGCCAAAAGCACCTGGTGGGGTAGTCTAGTTGTGGACAGCAGGGGTGAGGAAATGTCGGGCACACTCGACGAAACGGGCTTGCAGGTGCTCAACGTCGGCAACACGCCAACCTTCGACACCATCAGGGGTGGCAAGTCGTACACCAGCTGCGTTGACATAACAGCCTGCTCAATGGACATGCTGGACTTGGTGGAAGACTGGAGGGTTGAGGAAGGCATCACAAGCTCGGACCACAACGGTATCGTATTTAAAATTAATCTCAAAAAGGCAAAAGGCATAAATATTAAAAGAACCACTAGAATCTATAACACTAGGAAAGCAAATTGGAGCCAATTTCGTGAGAAATTGGCCCAATTAAAAGCAGATAAAAATTTAAATACAATAGAAATTAGCAAAATTAGTAATAAAAATGATTTAGAAAATAGCGTAAATAATTATATAAATACAATAATAAAAACTAGTGAAGAAACATTGGCAAAATTTAAAAATAATGACACTCTTACGATACCGTGGTGGTCAAACGAGCTTGCTGATATGCTGAATGAGGTCAACACCAAGCGACGCCGCATTCGATGCGCCGCCCCAGTCCGGAGAGCGGGGGTCGTCGAGGAGTACCTGCAAGCAAAAGAAAAATATGAGCTCGAAGCAAAAAAGGCACAGACTTCAAGCTGGAAACAGTTCTGTGAAAAACAGGATAAGGAAGGAGTATGGGAGGGCATCTACAGGGTTATAGGACGGACAGCTACCAGACATGAGGACTTACCTTTGTTGAAGGATGGGGAGCCACTCGACGGGGAGGACTCGGCTCTGCTGCTAGCGGAGACCTTCTACCCCGAAGACCTGAAAGAGGAGGACAACGATGACCACCGTCGGACGCGAGAAGCGGCCAGTCGTGTAAACGAGTGGACGCATGATGAGCACCATGACCCACCGTTTACACTTCAGGAGCTGAAAACCGCGGTGGTCAGTTTCAATCCGAAGAAGGCACCGGGGGCGGATGGTCTCACAGCCGACATCTGTGCCCAAGCCATTTTCCAGGACCCGGAGATGTTCCTGGCGCTGGCCAACAAGTGCCTCGAGCGGGGCCACTTCCCCGGGGCCTGGAAGGTGGCAACAGTGGTCATACTGAGGAAGCCGGGAAAGGACTGTTACACCGCTCCCAAGTCTTACAGACCCATCGGCCTCCTACCAGTCCTGGGAAAAATACTCGAAAAATTGTTGGTAGCAAGGCTGAAGTGGCATCTGATCCCGCGGTTGAGTACTCGTCAGTTTGGTTTCATGCCCCAGAAGAGCACCGAGGACTCCCTCTACGCCATGATACAACACATCAAAACAAAGCTGAACCAAAAGAAGCTGATCACTGTTGTATCGCTTGACATAGAGGGAGCCTTCGACAGCGCATGGTGGCCAGCAATCAGGACCAGACTGGCTGAGGAAAGGTGCCCGGTGAATCTCAGACGGATGCTGGACAGCTACCTGACTGATAGGAGTGTCCGAGTTAGGTACGCCGGAGCAGAGTGCCACAGAAATACCAGCAAAGGTTGCGTCCAAGGGTCGATAGGCGGTCCGATCCTTTGGAACTTGGTGTTGGACCCCTTGCTAAAGGGGCTGGAAGAGCGGGGGTATCACTGCCAGGCTTTCGCCGACGACGTGGTGATGATCTTCGACGGTGACACAGGATTGGAGGTTCAGGGGCATGCCAATGCCGCCCTCGAATATGTTCGGGGGTGGGGCATCCGAAATAAGCTGAAGTTTGCACCACACAAAACCTGCGCGATGGTAGTAACCAGGAAGCTAAAGTACGATGTCCCACTCCTAAGCATGGGCGGGGTTGACATTGGCATGTCAAAAGAAATAAAAATACTGGGGCTCACGATAGACCACCAGCTCACTTTCAACACCCACGCCGCCAACGTGTGCAGAAAGGCTGCAAATATTTACAAACAGCTGTCTAGAGCGGCCAAAGTGAGCTGGGGTCTGCACCCGGAGATCATCCGAACCATCTACACGGCGGCGGTGGAGCCGGTGGTGATGTACGCGGCGAGTGCTTGGGCGCCGGCAACTAGGAAGATAGGAGTGCAGAAAATGCTGAACACGGTCCAGCGAGGATTCGCCCAAAAGCTCTGCAAATCCTACCGCACCGTCTCGCTGAACGCGTCCCTGGTGCTGGCTGGGATACTACCACTCGACCTGCGAATACAAGAAGCAGCCGCTCTGTACGAGGCAAAGAGGGGAG
This sequence comes from Oligia fasciuncula, assembly GCA_963082905.1. Lineage (NCBI taxonomy): Eukaryota > Metazoa > Arthropoda > Insecta > Lepidoptera > Noctuidae > Oligia > Oligia fasciuncula. Next base: position 17,567,999 of record OY720393.1, on the reverse strand, counting down.
TACCCCAGCCAGCCCTTGCGGGCAGGGAGGTGGAGAGTGTGGTGGCATTTGCAGAGACTCCACATCCGGCGAAACATATGGCCATGGGGTTCGTGAGTCTGGAGGACCAGACCCTGGTGGATATTCACAATCACCAGGAGGTACGATTTTTCACAGACGGCAGCAAGCTTGAGGGCAAGGTCGGAGCAGCACTGTCACTGTGGGACGGTGAGGCCGAGATCAGGTCCTTGAAGCTTAGCTTGCCGTCATGCTGCACGGTCTACCAGGCGGAACTCCTGGCCATATGCGTAGCCACGAGGGAAATCCTCAAACGCAAAGAGGGAACCTTCGGAATCTATAGTGACTCAAAGGCTGCACTTCAAACAGTCACAAACCAGGGTTCCCTCCACGCCTTGGCGGTGGAAGCAAGGGCAAACGTGGGCGCGGCTTTATCCCAGAGCAAAGATGTTTCCTTGTTCTGGGTAAAGGCACACGCAGGGTTGCAAGGCAACGAACGCGCAGACTACCTTGCGAAAGAGGCTGCGCTCAGATCTAAAAAGAAGCCGGACTATGACCGCTGCCCGGTTTCATTCGTCAAGCGGCAGATCCGTATGGGGTCGCTCGACGAATGGAACCGGAGATACAAAAATGGCGAAACAGCCTCCGTAACCAAAATGTTCTTCCCGGACGCAGTAGATGCCTTCAGGATTGTAAACAAAGTGAAGCCGACCGGAGTTATAACACAGATCCTGACTGGGCACGGTGGGTTTTCCGAGTACCTGCATCGCTTTAAGCGGAAAGAAAGCCCATCGTGCATATGTGAGCCAGATGCGCTGGAAACGGTCCCACATATTTTGACAGAATGTCCTGCGTTTGGAACACAGAGATTATATGCGGAGATGAAATTAGATACAGAGATAAACAGAAGCAATATTAGTAAAATCATGACGAACGATAAATCTAGGAATATCTTATTAGAATACGCAACAGCAATAGCCACAACAGCCATTAAAAGAAACAAGGTAACGTAAAGCTATGCTTTTAATATATAAAAGTTTATATACAGACAAAGCATAGAAAACAAAAAGTTAATAATTCAAATAATAGACGTAAATTTTAGATAATAAACAATACAGATTAAAAAATTAAAACAGATACAACTTTCTTTTAAATTTCGCAAAATCACAATATAAAAACGTAATTACAAATTAAAAATAATATCATAAAAAGGTCTCTGATCATGTCAGAGGGACACTTGCAAAGGCAGGAGTGTGGTTTTAGCCGGTAAGAGTCCGGCACTACCCAGACTGCATCACCAGTGGGACAGTCTGGGTGTCCATGAGGATTTCCCACTCCTGCCAAAACAAAAAAAAAAAAAAAAAAAAAAAAAAAAAACCTAACCTAACCTAACCTAACCTAACCTAACCTAACCTAACCTAACCTAACCTAACCTAACCTAACCTAACCTAACCTAACCTAACCTAACCTAACCTAACCCAATTATTGACAGGGCACGGTGGGTTCTCCGAATACCTAAACAGGTTTAAGTGCAAGGAGAGCTCATCGTGCATATGTGACTCTGACAAACAGGAAACTGTAGTACATGTACTGACGGACTGCCCCGCTTACTGTCGGGAGAGGTATGAGATTGAGCAGGAATTAGGAGTTGAGGTAACGACGGCAAATTTGAGTGCACTAATTGCAAACAAAGATACCAGAAACAAGTTTGTTGGTTTCTGTATAAAAATAGCTAGCAAGACTATTACTAGGAATAAGTAAACGAATATGCTTAGGATTCATATTTGCATATAATATATAACAGTAGCATAATTACTCAAGTCGTTGAAAATGTTTGAAACTGTAGTAAGTAACTGGAATAAACCAACAATCATGTATATTCAGACTAAGATGCATATCAATTTTGCTGGAATAGGTACACCATTTCAGCAGGATTGATATGCATCTAGAGTAACAAGCAATTTAGAGTGTAAGATGGACTATGTTACAGTAATAAAGAAAAAGAAAATATAAATGTTGTTAAATGTAAGGATATTGAACATGTAAAAGACCCATAAAAATGTTAAAATAGGAAACGTAATATACATAATTATAATTTAGAAAAGTAAAGTAAAGTAAATATGATGTAAAGTAATAAAGGTCTCTGATCACGTCAGAGGGGCGCTGTAAGGCAGGAGTGTGGTTTTAGCCGGTAAGAGTCCGGCACTGCCCAAACTGGCTCCTAAAGGAGGCAGCCTGGGCATCCATGAGGATTTCCCACTCCTGCCAAAACAAAAAAAAAAAAAAAAAAAAAAAAAAAAAAAAAAAAAAAACCTAACCTAACCTAACCTAACCTAACCTAACCTAACCTAACCTAACCTAACCTAACCTAACCTAACCTAACCTAACCTAACCTAACCTAACCTAACCTAACCTAACCTAACCTAACCTTTTTTTTTTTTTTTTTTTTTTTTTACGTGGAGAAATGCTCATGCATTCTGCACTACCACGGGGAGATAGTGCAGTTATGTGGGACTCTAACCCACTAAAACTCCACGGTGTCCTCCTCTGCCGCTTATGGCAGGAACACGGGCACGCCTTAGCACTCATCCGTGAACCCACCGCGGCTGTCCGTCACCGGACCCTCCTCCGGGGAGTACTCCCCGTCACCGGCGCACCAGAACACATAGCACGCCGTGACCACCCCAGGGACCAAACCAGCACATGGGCGCCAGACGACCCCGTCTCTGCCACCCTTGGTCCCCCTGCGACGGGTCAGGTCATTGGCCCCGCCGCCTGCCAATTTTCGGCCGCAGAGGATAGGGAGAGTGGCCAACGTCATACCAACACTCCTCTTCCCCTGCGGCCCCACCGCGTCCGCCATCGAACGGTGGCGACCCCGTCAAGGCCGCGGAAGGTAGGGAGAGCGGCGCACCGTAATACCGGCACTCCTCTCCCGCCGCGGCCTCCAACCCTCAGCCGCGATGCCTCCGATACGACATCGCGGCCCACCTCAGTTGCGATGTCGCCCAAGCGGCACCGCAACCTACATGTTGGCCGCTACGTCGTCGGCTTGTCGGCAAAAGCCCTGACGAGCGGCCCCTCCTCGGGTTCCTCTTCGCTTCACCGTGGGTGTCCAAGCCACGGCTACTGAGCCTCCCCGCCTCGACAATGCGGGAACCCACCGGGGGGGAACCTAACCTAACCTAACCTAACCTTTTTTTTTTTTTTTTTTTTTTTTTTTACGTGGAGAAATGCTCATGCATTCTGCACTACCACGGGGAGATAGTGCAGTTATGTGGGACTCTAACCCACTAAAACTCCACGGTGTCCTCCTCTGCCGCTTATGGCGGGAACACGGGCACGCGTTAGCACTCATCCGTGAACCCGCCGCGGCTGTCCGTCACCGGACCCTCCTCCGGGGAGTACTCCCCATCACCGGCGCACCAGAACACATAGCACGCCGTGACCACCCCAGGGACCAAACCAGCACATGGGCGGCAGACGACCCCGTCTCTGCCACCCTTGGTCCCCCTGCGACGGGTCAGGTCATTGGCCCCGCCGCCTGCCAATTTTCGGCCGCAGAGGATAGGGAGAGTGGCCAACGTCATACCAACACTCCTCTTCCCCTGCGGCCCCACCGCGTCCGCCATCGAACGGTGGCGACCCCGTCAAGGCCGCGGAAGGTAGGGAGAGCGGCGCACCGTAATACCGGCACTCCTCTCCCGCCGCGGCCTCCAACCCTCAGCCGCGATGCCTCCGGTACGACATCGCGGCCCGCCTCAGTTGCGATGTCGCCCAAGCGGCACCGCAACCTACATGTTGGCCGCTACGTCGTCGGCTTGTCGGCAAAAGCCCTGACGAGCGGCCCCTCCTCGGGTTCCTCTTCGCTTCACCGTGGGTGTCCAAGCCACGGCTACTGAGCCCCCCCGCCTCGACAATGCGGGAACCCACCGGGGGGGAACCTAACCTAACCTTTTTTTTTTTTTTTTTTTTTGTTTGCGCTGGGAAAAAATGCATTACGCATACCCGCCCATCGGGGGATGGGGGGCTATGTGGGACTCCCCGGGCTGACCCGGTATACCCACTAAAATAACCCAGCGATACTCCCGCTTCGTCCTAGTGGCGGGGGACTGGGAAACCGGCAAAGCCTTGACGTCCAGTCCTCCGCCGACGATTGCCCTCCAAGGCGGACCCCTCACGCCCCCCCCGTGGGGAGGGGGAGGGGCCCGGGAGTTACAGACGAGGGTGGTGATGGGTGCAATGCGGGCGAAGGCACCCCCGTGCCTGTCGCCCGCCCATCGCCACCATGAGGAGGGAGAGGGCGGTGCCTTCTCCGACCCCTTCGTCTGCGGAGCGGCGCAGCGGCGCGCGCTCCGCCTCCTCCTTTTGCGAGATTGCGTCCTCGCAAAAGGAGGCTACTGCTGCTGCCCAGGCCCTCCCGCTCCCCAGCATGGCGTTGACCACGCCGGGAAGCGAGAGGTCCTGTCCGATCACCGGACCAGGGCGGTTTGGGGAGAAGTTGACCCCTACCAGGGCCAACTCTCCCCACGCGGCGGCCACGTATCCCGGTCCCCTCTCTAAGAGCGAGAGGGGAGGAGAGTCCGTGGAAGACCGCGACACCTGGATGCGATGTTCGACCCTACCCATCAGTCGGACATCGCACCCCCCTCCGCAGCCACCGTCGCTGGAGCGACGGTGCTTTTCGCAGCAGCAGCAGGACCGGTCGGCGCCTGCGCTTTGCCCCGCTTAGGGGGAGGATTGCAGTTCCTCCCCCTCATCATGTGGTCTGCCGGGCAGCCACTGGCGGCACACACCGCGCAGTGCGGCGTGGCGGCCTCGCAGGAGGCGGCCTTGTGGCCCTCCTTGCCGCACCGGAAGCACGTGTCCGTCCTGTCCACCGCGGACGGACACAGGGGCCGGGTGTGTCCGATGCCGAGGCACCGGAAACACCGCAGGGGCTGCTCCTCGAGCGCCCGGACCGCACCCGAGCTGTATCCGACGGTAAGCCGTCCCTTGGCAAGGACGGCTTTGGCAGCGGCGATTGGGCACTCTAGGCGGATGGTGCCCATGCCGCCGCGGCCGGGCCTTATGGCCCTGGCTTGGACCGCCGCGATGCCACAGCCCCCTACAGCTGCGACCGCCGCCACCACCTCCTCCTTGGTGACCGAGTCGTCCAAGTCAGCGACCTCTATGGCCGCTGACTTGACCGGCCGGGCCACCTTGGCCGAATCGGCGATCACCTCCTTCAGCTTGGCGGCAAAGAGGTCCGCATGGGCACTCCCCTCCTTCCCCGGGAACTCAAAGATGCGAGCCCCGGCTTGCGTCTTGCGGCAGGTGACGCTGCCGATCCCCAGTTGGGTGGGATCGGCATTCGCACGCGCCCGCACCAAGACGGACATGTAGGTCTCCCCTCGGTCCGCAGCCTCCGCGGTGAGAGTCACCACGACGGCCGCGGTTTTCGGGGGGACCAGCCGCCTCTTTCCCCTCCCTTTCGCCGTCGCCTTTCCCTTGCCGATCGTCTGCTGCGACTGGCTGGGAGCGGTGGGGGCGCGGACGGCAGGGACGGCCGTCGCCGACTTCTTAGCCTTCCCCTTACGGACCACCTCCGTCCACTCGTTGGACGGGGTCGTCGAGGGGAGGAGGAGGGCGTCTTCCGCCTGGGAGGAGGTGGACGGTCCCGGCTCGCAATGCGTTGCATCCGCTGCCAGCGGCGGCCGGAGGCGCTTCTCCGGCAGGAGCCGGTCCTCGATGCCTGCGATGCAGGCTCTTGTGAAGGCCCTCTCCTCCCGCACCACCTTGCGGATTATGTCCTCAAGGTTGGAGGGAGGGCCCTCTGCCGCAAGGCTCGTCTCGGCCTGTTGTGGCCGGGCCGTGACCTCAGCCAGCTTCTGATGAAGCTGGCTGACCTCCGACTGCAGGCGATCCACCCTCGCCTGCAGCTGCCGCGTCTCGTCGCTGGTCGTTCGCTGCACCAGCTCCGCGACGACACCGCGCATGCTGGCGGCCCTACACTTCAGGGCCTTCTGTAACGTGCCCTTCAGGTTGGAGGACTTAGAGGCGACCTCCACAATCTCCTCCTCGTCCTCCTCCGCCATTCTCTGTAGCTCCGCCAGAGACCGGTCCGCATAAACAACGCGGGACGCGCCGTACCCGGACTTGGCCCGGGCAACGTGCGCCCGCTTTTCCGCGGCAGCGACCCGCTCCTCCAGCTCCTGCTGGAGCTGAGCCCGCCGAGCCAGATCCAGCTGGCGCTGGGCGTTCGAAAGCCCAACGACATGGGTCTCCGCGGCCACCGTCGGCTTTTTAGCCTTCGGCAACCGCGTCGACCCCGAGCCCGAGGAGCCCTCGGACCCACCACTCCGGTGGATTCGCTTCAGCGAACGCGCTCCGGTGGAGTCGTCCGCGTCCGAAACAGTCAGAAGCGAGTCGTCGTCAGACGACTCGTCCGCCGCTGCGAAGAAGCTAGCCGCAGAAGTCGCGCGGCCAGCCTCTGACGCCGAAGCGTCGGATTGGCCCTGAGAAGGGCCTTTTGGTTGGCCCTGAGAAGGGCCTTTTGGTTGGCCCTGAGAAGGGCCTTTTGGTTGGCCCTGAGAAGGGCCTTTTGGTTGCTTCGAAAAGCGCCCGCAGGCATCCCGCATAGGGCTCGGCATTTTCCGTCAGATCGTATACTCGCAAGTCAGGATAAAATAAAATAGCAACGATGCACAGTGCACTTTGGCCGTACCCAGTCTGCCACTCCGTTACGGTGGTCAGAGCTGGGCCGTTTCCAGGGGACACGACGAGGACGTAAGCACTGTGGGGTGGTCCCCCAACCTAACCTAACCTAACCTAACCTAACCTAACCTGACTAAAACCCACCCGTGTTCCTTCCTTAGCCCTTTATGTTCCGGGCCAGCGGTAACCCTTTCGGACCATCCCGCTGACCCGGCAGGCTTCGGCCCTAAGGGGCCCCTTCTCTGCTGCTGACATCTCTTAGCTGAGACCCTGGATTAACATATAGGCTACTTTTTATCCAGCATGCATTTTTATGCAACAGCTAGTTTATTATACTTTATTTATTAAATCCCTTCCAATCACCAAATAACACCTATACCTACTTTTAAGACCAAAGAACGAAATGTAAAACGCTTGCAACCTAACGTTAAGTGATAAGAAAGCAGGTATAAGAAATTGCAAACATCTTATGGTCGCCGCCGGGTAGCTCAAATATTTAAAGACAAGATTTTCCCTACCAACCATATTACAATAGAAGAAAAAGGTCTTCCGAGCAAAGAACGAGAGTAATTTTATTTTCATAACTGCTTTACGGGCCCGATGTCTCATAATAGAATTTTATACTACCTACGAATTAGATTTTTATACAAAACTAACTGCGCCCCGCGGTTTCGCCCGCGTAAATGTCGATCCCGTGGGAATATCGGGATAAAAAGTAGCCTATATGTTAATCCAGGGTGTCAGCTAAGAGATGTCAGCAGTAGAGAAGGGGCCCCTTAGGGCCGAAGCTTGCCGGGTCAGCGGGTTTGTCAGAAAGGGTTACCGCTGGCCCGGAATATAAAGGGCTAAGGAAAGAACACGGGTGGGTTTTAGTCAGTAAGAGTCTGACACTCCCTTCCGCTCCGCCCAGGGCGGGAGGGGTCATTTAATGATTTCCCACCCAAAAAAAAAAGGGTGTCAGCTACCTCCATACAAAATTTTATCAAAATTGGTCCAGCCATTTGGGCGTGAAGAAGTAACAAACATATAAACACACCATACGCACACACTCACAAACTTTCGCCTTTATAATATTAGTGTGATTATAGTACCTACCTATTATCGTTATTATTTCCTTTTTTTCCACTGTAACGTTTAGGACGTTAGGTGGTGTGTAGTGGTGGATGTTATTCAATAAAAGAAGAATTACGTTACAAAGATTAGATTTAATTATGATAGACTAGATACAAAGCCGGTTGAGCCGGGCGTGGGTAAGATATCGAGCGCACGCGTAAGTTATAACCGTCTATAGAACACTACTGTCCTGCAGAGCCTCCAGACGTAGGTAGCGGGAACTGGAGGTAGATGGTCCAGGGTCCTGTAGCGCCGCGGCAGGGTCGTCCAGCCGCTCCCCTGCGGCGACGGCGCGGCGGTGGCAGTATTAGTAACCGCCTCCGGGCCTCAAGCCTTCAGCAGCGCACGTAGACACGTCTGCGTAGGTGCAGGTGCGGAGCCCATAGAAGATCACTCTGTTGTCCGTCTGTCAAGACCCTTTTTCTTAGGAACGCGTGGAGATAACAAGTTGAAATTGGCCTTTATGATCCATTTTTCCGCATAGTTATTTTGACCTCGCAATGGAATCAAAACCTATAGGGTGCTTCCCGTTGACCTAGAATCATGAATGTTGGTAAGAAGCAATTTCATGTATGAAAAAAAGTTGTCCATCTGTCAAAACACTTTATCTCGGGAACGCGTGGAGATATCGAGTTGAAATTAAAACCATCTACTACGAGTAGGTTAGGAGTTATGAGGGCACACATACCTATCTACATAGTCTGCTAAAATCAAAACCCTTCTTTTGATTTTGGCGTAGTCGAGTAAAAATGGGTTGGCTTACTATACTTTTAACAGGCAGCGTAGGTAGGTACAATGGACATGTCCATCGTCTTATTCTGTCTAAATGTACTACAATGTTTCTGTGTTTGAAATTCTGTGGAATTTTTCCAATTGACAATTTACAATTTATTACATTAACTAATTAAACTGGTCACAGATTACGGAGCCAAGTATTCTTCATTACTAACGACTCAGTAGTTAACTAATAGACAAATAACGATCAAGATATCTATCATAGTACATAAAACCTCGATATTTTATGACAAATTCATTGTATTTTAGAAACTTGTACGTGATACTCGTAGACAGAAGAAGTGTTGTAGTGAAACCAATAAATTGTTCAAGTAAGGTATATAATATAATAATAATATACAAGTGCAAGAAACTTGCCATAACTGGCTACTTACCGGAGTAAGTCACGTCAGGAAGCCAAGTCGGAAAGTGACTGTTCTCCAATAAGTTTTGTGAAAGATCATCACAAGAAAGATCAGAAATCAACAAGCGTGTGTGTTGGAGTAACACGACAAGTCAACAAATAGGTGCAGTAGTAAGCCACTGTTACAAACATCTACCAGGATCAAACCAACCTATAAGCTAGTTAGTGGGCTCAAGATAACTTTCAAAATCAGTAAGTTCAACCAAAAGCATTTAAATAGACTACCGTCTTCATTGTTGACTGAGATGGACCTCGAAAATATATTTGATGAAGGTATGGCCTCTATTATTGCTCAGTTTGGGAGTATACAGGCTCTCATATCAGGCATGAGCTATGCTGCTTTTGATGTGCTTGAATTCCGCAAGAAAATTATGCAAAAGTTCAGCCGAAAAGATTTGATATTTTTGGTTGTGGTGTTTTTAACTAACGATCAACAAATCAGGAGAAAGTCTCGGGCAAAACTTCAAGTTTTGATAAGAAAATTGAACATAAACCAGAGAGCAAATAGAGGCGATCAAGCGATTCTCTTCAGAATTGCACAATCAATTCCAGAATTTGTTGCGGTTATACTCGAAAAATTGGAAAATGAACCCGGTTTTTCCGGGCCGATCACTCTGGAGCAATTGAGATTACACTCGGAATGTCCGGAATTCCCGGTACTTGCTAGACAACCTTTGTTAGCATGCCTTCTGCCTATGACTCACACAGAGAGTTCAAACATCTTGAACGTGTTCTTCTTCTCTAATATGATGCTCTCTGAATTTTTTCACAAAAACTCAGAGTCATGGGCCAATAAAACTAAACTGCAGAAAGCGACCGAGATACGAACAAAGCAAATGAACCACTATAATTCCGCCGTATTCAACGAAGACTTGAGGAAGAAGTATTGCAGCTTTCTGAAGATCATGGTGGACAACGAGTATTCAGCAGTGTGGTTGGAAGCTGCTACAAAAGCTAAGGCAAAACTTATGGAAACATACGGGATCTCTTGTTGATTCCTAGTTGCCTCAAACAGTGAATATGCCACTTTTTGTGGATGTACAGACGCCAGCACATCAAGCTACCCGAAACTGTCAAATTTTCCTAATCAACTCTCTCTCTCTCTCTATATAGCGATAAAGTTGAAAATCTATTAAATAAGTTTGAAAGATTGTAGAAGCTTGATCTGCTGGCGTCTGTACTTCATGTTTAACCATAATAACAATTTATTAAGTACTAATAATATTTGAGTGCGTTTGTATAAGACACTTGGACTAGTATAAGGGTTTTTTTTTATTAATAATCTAAAACAATGAATAAATGTAATAATATCTTTAAATAAACTTGTCATCACACCTGAATTCCCCAAAGGGTTAGGTAGACGTGTACCTATAGTACACCCACAGTTCACCAGTTAATATAAGTCCCCTGTAATAGGGGGCGAATCTATTGCCATCAACTGACAAAATTCCAGAGCGAAAAACCCAATTACACCTTGCCCGGCCCGGCAATAATAATAATAATAATATAATATTATTACAACTTACGCCCTAAATCTGCAACAGAAAGACTTACTATCAAAAGACAATACGGAGGGAGAGGCCTAATAGATATCCAGCATCTTTGGCGGAAACAAGTCTGTCGACTTAAAACATTCTTTCACTCAAAATCTCGCACTAGTAACATTCATAAAGCCATAGTCCAAAATGATTTCAACTACACCCCACTTAACTTAAATGAACAGCTAGATACTCCGCAAATCACTAACGAGGACCCGCAGATACAAAAAATTGAGAACTGGAAGAAAAAGGTACTGCATGGCCGACATCCTCATGACCTAGAACAATCCCATATAAACAAAGTAGCCTCAAATAAGTTCCTTAAAATAGGTAATTTATTCCCAGAAACTGAAGGATTTATAATTGCGATACAGGACCAGATTATTAACACTAAAAACTATAGAAAATTTATTATCAAAGATCCTTCAGTAACAAATGATAAATGTCGTAAGTGTCACAGCCAACCAGAAACAATTCAACACATAACAGGGGGCCTAAAAAGGCCACTTTGGCAGAATCATAAACGTATTTTGCTTTTTTTCGTTGCAAGAGATTGGGATTGGATTTGGATTGGTATTTAAGCACAGACAAAAAAAAAATAACTGAAAAATCCTTCACCAATGGGATTTGATACGATTAACTTAACAGTTAACTGTCTATTATGATTTATAATGATTTGATGAATTCCTTTTATGATTCTGCAAAAGTGGCCTTTTTAGGCCCCCAGGAGCATGCACAACTCTCACGCAGACAGACTACACACACAGGCACAATCAGGTGGCGAATGTAATTCACCAAAAACTGGCACTCAAATACACACTCATACACAACACAAACACTCCCTACTACAATTACACACCACAAACAATTTTAGAAAACGACACACATAAATTTTACTACGACCGCGCCATTCTCACCGACAGGACAATTCACTACAATAGACCGGATATAACCCTACAGGATAAAATAAATAAAGTAACTTACCTAATAGATATTGCCGTCCCCAACACACACAACATTCAGAAGACAATTTCTGAAAAAAATTGTAAATACGCAGAACTCAAAGATGAAGTAACTAGAATATGGCGCCAACAAAAAGTTTATGTAGTCCCTATAGTCCTCTCCACAACAGGCGTCATCCCAAATTACCTTCTCCATAGCCTTAAATTACTAAACCTAAATGAAACCCTGTATATCACCCTACAAAAAGCTGCAATTTTAAATACATGTCGCATTGTCAGAAAGTTCATGCAAATAGATGAAAACGAAATAGGTCCTCATCACAACACATCTTTAACATAACACACCACAAGCTGCATTTACTTGACTTCGGTCCGTAAATGTTGCAAAAACCAGCCAAAGAGCTGAGAAGAGGAAACACTCTAAAAAAAAAAAAAATTTATTTCGAGCAACAAGTCTCATAGTAACAATATACTTACAAACTATGTTAGTAATACACTTACAAAGACAAAAACAAAACCAAAAACAGAAAACAGATTGTGACATCACTGCTGCACGGTGACAGGCCCAGCCGAAACCTTGCAGCAATAGTTCACAAGCGCACAATCAAGCCTGCTTCCTATCATAGACAGGATGCTGTTGGCGCTGCCCCGCACCCTACGGACCAAGGATGCGCACCGCTTCCGCATCACCGTGTAGAAACAGTCCACGTGAGCTTCAGCGAACATCCCTGATGCGCTGCAGTATCGGGGCAATCCCATCAACACCCTGAAAGCATTATTGTAGTGGACGCGAAAGATTTGCTGTATGATTTTTGAGTATAATGAACCCACAGACTGCAAGCGTAAAAACGTACAGTAAGCACCTACCCAAGACCTCATGCTCAGTGCAGTAGCGCTTGCGATCACTACACCAACGAGGCAGACAATTTATATCTATATAATCTTTAAATTAATCTTAGTAAATTATTCGAAACAAAAACAAACGGTCAAGTCCAAGTCGGACTAGCGCTCTAAGGGTTCCGTAGGACCAAAACTTATAATAGTTTACCTTCTTTTTTGATGATAGTAAGAAACGAAAACGTGAAACGTAGTCGCTCACAATGCCTTATAAGAAGGCTAAAAGTCACCCAAAGGGCAATGGAGAGGGCTATGCATGGAGTTTCCCTGCGTGATCGAATCAGGAATGAGGAGATCCGCAGGAGAACCAAGGTAACCGACATAGCCCGAAGAATTGCCAAACTTAAGTGGCAGTGGGCAGGGCACATTGCTCGTAGAACAGATGGCCGATGGGGCCGAAAGGTTCTGGAGTGGCGACCGCATACCGGAAGACGTAGCGTTGGAAGGCCTCCCACAAGGTGGTCCGACGACCTTGTGAAAGCCGCAGGAACCCGTTGGATGCGAGAAGCGCAGAACCGGTCGAAGTGGAGGTGCTTGGGGGAGGCCTATGTCCAGCCGTGGACGTCTTTCAGCTGAAATGATGATGTGAAGAAGTATTCTGTGAAAATTGCCAGTGACTTATTTAAGAGGTAAACTTAAATAAGTCTTCTTCGTGGTTGTCTTACAGAAAATCTCAGAGGGATAGAGAGATCTATAAAGGGTTTAAGTTAAACTAAGTTGAATCTTGTAATTAAAAGTCTCATTCATCGGTAGGCACTACCGAAACTATAAAGTTTTTATCGAGAATCCCGAAGAATGAGGTGTGTATATGTCGCAGGTTTTCATAAAATTAGGTTTTTGATCAAAAACCTAGGTTTTTGGTGAAAAACCGGAAGATGACACATTTTATACTCAATTTCATCATAAACCTGCAGGTAACAATCCAGATTTTTGATCCAATACCTGAACTAATTTGTATATATATAATATACACGCCTCACTCTTCGGGATTCTCGATAACAACTTTACACATATTAATACTATACACATATTATTAATACTTTTATACTATCAAAGCGTTTTTTTTTTGTTCCGATTTATAGGACAGAGTGCATATTACAATCAAAACCTACTTAATTGCTATTGGTTTCATACACAAGAGCCCAAAATTTCAGCCGATTACATTGATTGCTAATCTGATCAATCAAATTAAACTGACAGACTAATGATTTTATGCTAATTATTGGAATAGAATTTCGATATTTAGGCCAGTCTGGGCGGATGACAATTACGAGGACGTCATATTAAATTCGCTGGCTATTAATTAATCGAACTCGACGAATAAGTGAGAAAGTTGCAGGCTTTTTGGTATTCGCTACCACCGCGTGACCTGACGTGATATGAGATTTTGGTAACATAGCATACAGGATTATCAGGCCTGTTTTCCCAAAAAGTTCAGCACATAATATGCTGGATCTAAAGACCTCTCCCAGTTTGCCTCACAACACCCTGTCCTCCGCCTTCCACATCCAGTCTGTCCCAACCACCTTATTAAGGTCGACGGTCCATCTAGCTGAGGGGCGTCCCACACTACGCTTGCTGATACGTGGTCTCCACTTCGGGACTTGTCTGGTGCACTGTCCATCGGTCCTGAGACGAACATGGCCAGCCCACTGCCACTTCAGCTTGCTGACTCTGCAAGCTATGTCGGTAACTGGTTCTTTCCCGGAAAATTTCAGTTGTTAATATACCTACATACCTATTACACCAGCCATTAATCACCCACTTGGAGGCGAGCCGATTGAGAAACTGGTGGAAATACTCTTTGACCGACCTGAGAATCGAACTCAGGTTGGGCAAAATTAATAGGTAAGTAAGTGATAGTTTTGGAGCATATCTTCAGACAGCTAAATTGGCGTGATGTCGGTATCAAAATAAACGGCGAGTTTCTCAATCATCTCCACTTCGCAGATGACATTGTTTCGATAAGCGAAACTCATACAGATCTTCAGAGCATTCTGAAGTCCCTAGATAAGGAAAGTCGAAAATGTGGTCTTCACATGAACGCGGAAAAGACATGCCTTTTAACCAACAGCATAAGAGTACCAACGGTGATACAAAGCACGCCAATCGCGTACGTTGATAACTGTGTTTACCTTGGCAAAGCATTACATTCAACAAAGCGACAGAAAATTAAGTAGATCACAGAATAAAGAGTGCATGAAGAAGATATTGGTCGTTGGAAGAAGTATTTAAATCACGCATCCCGATTCGCTTTAAAAAGAAAGCTATGGATACCATTATATTACCTACTCTATTCTACGGTTGTCAAAGTTGGACACTAACAAAGGCAGTAAGAAACAAACTTCAAGCATTCCAACGAGCAACGGAGAGGAGAGTATGTTAGGAATTGAACTCCGAGACCGTAAAAGAAGCAAAGACATACGACTTTGCACTAAAATATAGCTTGCAAGTTGAAATGACGATGGGCAGGACACGTAGCCAGAGCCACGGATGGACGATGGAGTGAGAGGGTCCTCCATTGGTACCCTCACGATGCACCACGCACGAGGCAGACCCAGGCGCCGCACAGTGGTCTGAAAATCGAGTTCCATACTCGTAGACACAGTCAGGAATAAAAAAATTGTAAGGTCTCTGGTATATGGTCCCTATGGGTACACTACATAAATACGAAAAACTTCATTCCGACAGTCACAAATACGAATTTCAAAATACCGATTTTCATAATTCCGAATGGTTCAAAATTCCTAATATAACAACTGCGATTTATCATTCATCCTATTTTATAATTCCGAAATTTCAATATTCTTAACGCTTTTAATTACTATAAATACATATACTATCGTTAGTTACTCTCTGTTAGCAGTAGTTTTTATGTGTAGGTACTATTATATAGAGGTGAATGCTCATGTCATTAGTATCTAATTATAACTCAACCATAATCACGATGATTAACAAATGAGTTACATAGTTCTTGGAATGCACTTTTTAAAAAAAATGTACTTATTCAATACATAACTTATTCAATAATTATTTTTTAATTATTCTCATCATAAAGGTCATTAGTAGGCTATAAACTAACGAAACACCATGTGAAGTACAGTCACGAGCATAAGTATGTATACACTTGGCTTTATTCATAGGCGATTTTCTCTTTTAATTTGAATGAAATTTTATGTTATTACGAACATAGTATTCTTAAACCCATAGGTTTATGTAAAGTGTCGTATTTCAAGGTTGCATTCGTTATTTCACGAAAAACTCGCAATTGAAAGTTACCAAGTGTTGACATATTAGTGCTCGTGACTGTACTTGTGCAACTTCACTGTATAATTTTAACTTCACTTTGCGGTAGCCAATAGAATTCAAGCTGTTTCTTGACTATCACAACTTTGTTACGTTGTTTTTGTATTGGTTCGTACTTGGTTCTCGCCTGTTCTGTACTTGCACTTAAATTATCTCGCCTGTTCTGTACTTGCACTTAAATTAACAAGTTTAAATTTCTTGTAAATGAAAGTTTGTGAACCTGGTTTGATTGGAAACTCTTAGGAGACACGAGCGGTAAAAGACACGTAGTGCACCGGTAAAGGAGTAAAATCTATTACAGGTACTAACAATAAAGGCTCCTTCAAACAGGCGCGACAGGCGATAAAATCGCGCGCGACACAAAGGACAAAAAGGCTTGGGATTGAGCTGCTCCAATAGGTTTAGAATGTTGTTTTTATTTTGCTATTTTACACTTTAATAATTTTCTTTTTTTTTTAAGTATCTATTTACTTAAATAATGACATTTGTACATTTACTGTATAAAGTATTATATGATTTTAATTATTGTGAATGTGAGGACTATGTGGGTAATTTTTTTTGTTTTTTCTCTCTTCGTTTTAATCATGATCTGGCAGTTTGAGTAGTTTATGCGGCCTACCCAAATGTCTTTGGTATTGTTCGTCGAATCGTTGAGCTCCTTAAGTTCTGAGTTGAGCTGCACGGTTACTGACAAATGCGTGCACTGACTGGACAGGTCCGCTCAATCTGTGTGGTTCTTTCCTCAAAAGACCATTTCAGACACTAATCTACATGGTCCTCAAAGATTATGTCCGGATTTTCTATATACACATTGACATTGATGAATTTTATTTCGACAATGACATGAATATTTACTTTGTAAGTAATTTTTATTATTATTTTTTATTTAATTATTGTGAATGTGAGGACTATGTGGGTCATTTCTTTTTTCCTTCTTAGTTTTAATCATGATCTGGCAGTTTGAGTAGTTTATGCGGCCTACCCAAATGTCCTGTCTTTGGTATTGTTCGTCGAATCGTTGAGCTCCTCAAGTTCTGAGTTGAGCTGCACGATTTTTGACAAATGCGTGCACTGATTGGACAGGTCCGCTCAATCTGTGTGGTTCTTTCCTCAAAAGACCATTTCAGACACCAATCTACATGGTCTTCACACGATCTGACCAAGATTTTGTCTGGACTTTAAAAGAGACTGTGACTTCTGAGTTTGTTTCGGCCTTTCTTCTCAGAATAGTCAGTTAGGAAACGCCGACCTCATCTAGTTTAAAAAAAAAATATGATTGACGTGTAAAAGTGTTTGCACAAACCTACTTACAGAAATAAAAATCATTTAATCATTTAATCAAAAGGCACCGCAAGTCGCGCAACGAGCGGTGCCTTTGTGTCGCGCGCGATTTTATCGCGTGTCGCGCCTGTTTGTAGGAGCTTTAAAGCTGAAGAGTGTGTTTGTTTAACGCACTAATCTTTGGAACTGAATAGTCTAACGAAAGAATGCTGTGCTCCTGTTAATCATCATCATCATTTCAGCCGAAAGACGTTCACTGGTGGACGTAGCCCTTCCCCAAGCACCGCCAATTCGACCGGTTCTGTGCTGCTCGCATCCAGCTGATTCCTGCGATTTTCAGCAGATCATCGGTCCACCTTGTAGGAGGCCTTTCAACGCTATGTCTTCCGGTACGCGGTCGCCACTCCAGAAACTTTCGGCCATGCTAGGTTCATACAAACATAATTTGGTAGAGTGCGGATAGAAACTGCTTTCACTCGTTTGGCCTAGTTCGAAGGTTTACTTTACTGAATTCAGGACAAAACAGACACAACTAGGGTATGGGTAACCACTCCAAAATTTGAAAGTCCCGACTTAAAGCTGGACATTTCCTAAAGTCGCGACATTTTACCTATAATCGTACTAAATTATTCAAGTAATTAGCATTATTTAAAAAAAAATCCCCAGTGGGCCAAATAACAGACATGTCCTGACAAATCCAGACGGATGGTAACCTAAGGGCCTGTGCACACCACGTTTTTTAAACGCGCCGTTGACGCGCGTTTGTAGCGATACAGACGCGATTCTATAGGATAAAAGCGCGCCGCCAATGCGCGTTTCTAAAACACAAGTGCACAGGCCCTAAGACACAACTCAAAAATTAGCGAAGCTATAACAACAACGATAACGACGATAGTACATGGGACCCCTAACACAGACTCGCATAAAATATTCTAGTGTCAATATTCCCACAAAGGTAATGCACGTCTAACGTCCACAGAGCATTTAAACGATAGAATAGGCAGCCAATTTATGTGGCTCAATAGCAATAGCCGCACGTGTTGTTCGAAGGTTAGGCGATGCCTAAGCTGCCGTGATCGGTTTGTGAATGGGTGAACGTCCATTACAAATCGAAACTCCTTCGTGCCTCGGAAAGTAGGTTCGTTAAGCCGTTGGTCACCGTCCGATCAGGACCAGGCCCGTGCCGTACAGCGCGTACGTGTTCCACGCGCGTCTCTGAGATGTCAGCATCAGATGAAGGGGCCCGTCAGGGCCGACGCCTGCCGGGTCAGTGGGATTGTCCGAAAGGGTTACCGCTGCCCCGGAACATAAAGAGCTAAGGAAGGAACATGGGTGGGTTTTAGTCAGTAAGAGTCTGACACTCCCTTCCGCTCCACCCAGAGCGGGAGGGGTCATTTGATGCAGAGCTGAGTGACCTTGAATTTGTGGGCCAGCCTGACTTGATTGAATAATCAATCTGAAAGAAAGAAAGAAGAGAAAAAGAGATCTGCTCTTCTCCTCTTCTTTCTTTCTTTATCTAGATCTGCTTCAAATGTCCTTCGTTAAACCAGTAAATCCGCAGGAATGTCTATCAATTAGTCGCTCTGTGGACACTGGTCACATTGTAGTCTAGTTGACATGTATACTCATACCACTAGGAAGCAACGTTCAAACAAAACATGAGTTTCAGGGTAACTTTATTGAATACAGGTTGAAAAAACAGTACAAATGAGAAACAATGGCGACACTTGTCACGCAAGCATAATGGGGGAGACCACTACCATCAGTTTTTAAACGAATTTTCTCATCGCACTTTAGGAAGATTTTTTTATCACCATCCAAATTTTTAGGGGGTGTTCTACCCATGAATAAGAACAGCGTTCACTATGGGACCAACTCTGAAATCACGAAATAAAATCAGCTGTTTCATACATTTTGGTCAAGTAGGTATTGAACTTTTGTATTAAACAGCTGTTTTTTTTTTCGTGATTTCAGAGTTGGTTTTTTTTCTATTTCTATTTCTTATTTTATTCTGTGGCAGTAGGCGTTGTAATATTTTAATTGTATGTAAATATGGGTCTTGCCTGAATTAAATGAATTTTATTTTTTTATTCTTTTTTTATAGGGATCCATGGAAAGGATAGGCTAAGTAATGATCGATTTAAGTAATGTATTGTTAACCCTTTTTCTCTCCGTATCATGTATTAGGCTTATGAAATAAATTATTATTATTATTATAGATCTTCCTACTTATCTGATTTTGTTTGGGTGTCTTGTAGTTTTACAGAAATTTTACAAAAAAATATTATGTTCCAATAATCTAAAAATGGCTGTTTGTATCCGTGATGTTTGGGTTTGAATTATTGTATAAAGAAACTTTTTTTTATTTATTATTTGTACAGAAATAAGCATCATTTCATGAAAGTGGTACATAGGCCATATTTGCGTAGCGGTGTTTTTTTTTTTATAAAAAATGCGAAGAAAAGGGTGTCTGTGGAATTATCCCGAGATTTTACATGTAGCGGAAAATTGGACGGTTCTCATTAGACACGAGCCATTTGTTTCGGCTCGCCTTTACAACTGCCTTGTACTCTACGTAATACTATTTATTGTTGATGGATCTACACAATTTATGGACACCTGAAACTTTTTCAAAGGACTTTCTCAACGTTGAAAATGTTTACGTAGTTAAACAACGACAACGAGTGACAACAGCATCCTAAAAACTATGGCGGAGAGAATTGACTCTCCGATTATTAAAAGTTTTGTGGGAAGGACAATCCCTAAATATTAATTTGGGGATGCACTTTCTCAATACTATTTAAGCGGTCTTCTTGTCTACTTTATTTTAACTACTAACACTAGTAATAAGTTATAATATTGTTTACTAACATGCTGGATCATTGTTGTCCGAAAATAAAGAATATTATTATTATTATTAAACCATAGTCTGAATGATGCTTATATAACATTGCCATTAATCGGGCACCAATTACTACGACACACACACTTGTTTAAAACAGCGCAAAATATTTAAAAACAATTTTAAAATAAAGCGGTTTGCTATGTAGCTCGACGGGTTGTTTCAAAGGAAACAGCCCTTCTAGACTAGAGAGGACCATCTCATACCAAGACCCCTCCGTGCCTCGGCATAAGTTTCGTGACGGTTAAATGTTACACAAATATTTTTCAGTCTAGCTCTCATTTGCCAAGTGAATCGTTTGTTAAGGAACTTCGTTCCAAAAGCGCATGTTTATTTATTCAAATATTGACAAATTTTACGTTGCTACTAGGTAGGTACTAACAGCAATGGTAACAATTAGAAGTTAATTAATCGCATAGCCAACGCGATCGGATGCCAGAGGCACATAATATGCTAATGAATCGCGAACGCCGGCAAATATGCTAGCAACTTTATTAATAAGCATTGTTAAACATAGTTAGCAGACAGATGTAGGTAGTAGGGACTGGTAAACACACGTTGTTATTTAACCTCTGTTGTAAATTAGCATTCCAGTTTAATGCAGCTTAGGAGGAGGAGCATAATAGAAAGAAATAAAGAAAAAGACTGGCCAAGTGCGAGTCGGACGGACGGAACGGACGGAAGGGTTCCGTACCACAAGGCAAAAGCGCCGAAAAAAACACGTTTGTTGTATGGGAGCCCCCCATAGATATTTATTTTATTCTGAAAATTTCAACTGTCTAGCTATCACGGTTTATGAGATACAGCTTGGTGACAGACAGACAGACAGACGGACAGTGGAGTCTTAGTAATAGGGTCCCGTTTTTACCCTATGGGTACGGAACCCTAAAAATTAGTAACCTTTAAAATATTTTATGAAAATAGGTAGTTCGACTGCTACGAGTCACAGTGCTAAATCACTCGCTACGCGACACGGTGCTACGTCGCTCGCTACGAGTCACGGTGCTACGTCGCTCGCTACACGTCACGGTGCTACGTCGCTACGCTGCTATGGAAGTTCCAGACAGGTAATAAACACAGTTCTGATTAGTTCTATTCATTAATCCTTGACGTCTTGTTTCTTACCATAAATGTAAGATTTAGCTCCCGAACTGGGAAATCAACTCTTAGGTATATTTATTTATATTTAATCTATATTGAACGCATAAGTAACTAGAACAAGACTAGCCAGGCTAAAGCAGCGCTTCAAAAATGTTACGTTTACCTCTATTAGAAAAACCAATTTTAGAAAATATTTTCCGGAAACAACTTTTTCGCATTTTGTTGTGAATGCCTAACAGAAGTACAAGATAAAACAGTATGACTATTTATCCAGATTCTTCCCGGACGATCAGTCTAACTGCAGACTTAGCTCGGGCTAATAAGATGAGAGTCAAAATGGCGGGTGTACCTTAACTAATCGAATCCTTCCATTTACCAAAAAAAAATACCTAAATTGTACTATTTAGTACCTAGATAAAAAAAAATTGTACCGTCTTCAGAACGAAATTATTTCGAAATTAAGGTACAACCGCCAAATTGACGTCAAGATGGCGGATGTTCTAGATAGTATTTTATTATTTAAATATTACTCATAAAATAAAATTATTACACCACAAAAATTTACCTAAAATGTACTATTTAGTATTTAGGTTTAAAACAATTGTAGTTACTTTCTTCAGAACAAAATTCCACATGACTCTGTAGCGCTCTCGTCCACTCCCACGAACTCAGGCTTAGACTCTGTCAAGCGCCGCCGAGCTGCGCTGGCGTTCAGAATAGTCAAACGAATGACTCCGACTATATGTCAGAGTCATTCTCACAATGACTTGCGAACTCCTAGCATACCTACTTTTGTGGAAGATACTGGCATTTGTGTTGCTTGCTTTCATCATCATCATCATTTCAGCCAAAAGACGTCCACTGCTGGACATAGGCCTCCCCCAAGCACTTCCACTTCACACTTTGCTTGCTTTATTCTCCACAAACGTGAACCTTCTGCTCCTCTCCCCTTCGATGTTGTTGTAAATATAAATTCTATTGAAACTCCTCAAGTTTCTGTAATAAGCGTTAGGAGGGAGTTAATTGATTGGCTGCATTTTGTTTGCATATTTGATACCCAATTTATCATCCCCTTCTTTCGAAGTATGGCTCGACTTTGGCTATGTTATATTTTTTTTGTTGTGAACGTTATCCATCATAATGTAAACGGATATTCATCATTCCGAATTTATGGATCGATTTTTCTTCTAGATTTTGGGTTTCAAAAGACGTTGGTTAATAGTTCGGTGATGGAATTTGTGTTTTTAGATTGAGATTTTAAAGTACAATTTTGCTTAACAGACGATTTTTGTTTTTGGGCGCCTCGCTTGTCCAGTTGAACTTTTTTGAGAGAATTAGGTAAATATAGGAACCGTTCCGGATCATGGGGTCTACTTAGCACGAAGTCCGAATTGCCTTGGACTTAGAATAAATGACAACACGATTTGACAGTGGCCCCTACTACCGATGTGGTTTTGCCCGTCCGACAAATTTAATTTGACATTTGCATTGACGGATCTACTACTATCGGACGGGCCTGTATCAAGTCGTTGACAGACTTCGAGAGTAGACCCTGAGATAGCTGCGTTATAAACAAATACGTCGAATACACCTTTGGCCTTTATTTTTAACTAGCTATGCCCCGCGGTTTCAGCCGCATAAATTTTCTATCCCATGCTAATACCGGGATA
The DNA here is from genome assembly GCA_963082905.1 of Oligia fasciuncula. NCBI lineage: Eukaryota > Metazoa > Arthropoda > Insecta > Lepidoptera > Noctuidae > Oligia > Oligia fasciuncula. Next base: position 17,545,338 of record OY720393.1, on the reverse strand, counting down.
AAAAGTATCCTAAAAAGCAACACATCCATCCATCCATCCTCACGAACTTTCGTGTTCATAATATTAGTAGGATTAGTAGGAAGTACGATATAGGAGGAACTTGTGGCTAAGTAATAAAAGCCGCACGGTTCAATATATCAGGTTAAGCTAAGCTCGCCGCGGTTGTTCCGTGGATGGGTGACCATCTTTACATACCAAAGACCCCTCCGTGCCTCGGAAAGCACGTTATGCCGTTGGTCCCGGCTGTCAATCGTGGATATTTTGCAGACGTTACGGGTCGTCAGAAGCCCGAAAGTCTGACTACCAGTCTGACCAAGGGGTACCGTATTACCCAGTAACTGGGTTATGAAGGTCAGATAGTCAGTCGCCTCATGTAAAATACTGGTATTCAGCTGCATCCGGTTAGACTGGAAGCCGACCCCAGCAAGGTTGGGAAAAGGCTAGGTAGCTGTTATAGACACTGATCTTTGCCCAAAGTACCTACCTACGTACTAAGTTACATCAGAATTTTACGCCAAGTAAAACATTGCAATCAACCCAACGCGCTTACTTCAGGGCCCCGACATATTTATAGGCAAGGAGTTCACGAGCTCACGACGCAAGTTTAATAATACGAGTATTTGCTAGCATTTACGACAAGTTGAGTTAATCATAACTTTAACTAGGAATCCTATTTGTTTGCTGTATTGAGATGTTACAGCTTCTGTGTGATATTTATTTATGATATTAGTACGTGATGCCGCGCTACTCCGTGCGTTATTTAGGGCTAATTTTACCAAATAACTTTTATTCGAGGAATAAAATTGACGTCTGACAGATTTTGTATGGAAGAACTGTCAAAAATTCAAAATTATTCTCTTCATAAAATTATCTGGCGTTGGAAATATCATCCCTAAGTGCATTTTTCTTGTCTAGTAGATACCGTAAATAAAATGTTATTGGGTGTTTCCATTTGGAAATTCTCAGTAGCAAACCGGAGTCTATAAATAGTTTTGTCTTTAGCGATTGTTTACTTATGATTGTTAACTTTTTCTTTGTATTTTTGTTATCTATACTAATAGCTTTTTCTTTGTATTTTTGTTATCTATACTTGTCAGCGAGCAATGGAGCGCAGTATCCTTGGAGTTAAACTTTCTGATCGTATAAGGAACTCGATACTGCGTTCTAAAACTCAAATTGCTGATGTAGGTCACACGGCTGCCAAGCTAAAATGGAACTGGGCTGGTCACATCTGTCGCATGCCGGAGGAACTATGGGCTAAAGTAATCACACAATGGGTCCCAAACAGCAGTAAACGACGGCGCGGCAGGCCCAGAATGAGGTGGCGGGACGAGCTCGACTCTTTTCAGAAGGGTTGGCGTTTAACAGCACTGGATAGGGATAAGTGGAAGGAGGGAAGGGAGGCCTTTGCCCTGCAGTGGGACAGAAATGGCTGATAATAAAAAATAAATAAAATACTAATAAGTATAATTATGTTAGGTAACGAGGGATCGGCCACACTTAGTGATTGGGCCTGCTAGGCATGGCGGGCTGATACCAGTCGGGGGTGTGGCGAATGTAGGTACTATTAGTATCACTAGGGACCCGACAGGTATAGATGCCAGCACATCAAGCTACCGGAAACTGTCAAATTTGAACCTTTGGTGATAAAATTGAAATCCATTAAAGAAATTTGACAGATTGTAGTAGCTTGATGTGCTGGCGTCTGTACATGAAGCCACTACATCAGACCTCCACAACCCAGTTATTGGGTAACACGGTAGCCCTTATTAAGACTGGTTCCCAGACTTCTGGGCTACTGACTACACTATAAAGCATCGGATCGCCTGCTGCGTGTAGAGACAGCAGTCCTATTAAAATCGTGGTGCCGGAAGTGCGTTGAGCGCATAATTTCTGTCATCTTCGCCATTTAAAGCCTTTAATTTCTGTACGTCATTTGTGTCGCAGTGTCATTAAACGGTGACAAGCTTGGTTTCTATGAGAGTGCGCGCAAGACAAGTCTGCGAGCGACGGTTGACTTCAAGATTATATCCCTGCCAGTACTTTTAATCACTGTCGGCATAATGATAGCGATTATTTACTGTCGAAAATACGGAACACAGCACACTCTCCTGACACCTGCAGCCTAATTGCGTAATAAACTATCAATCTAAATTTGAATCATTTTGAAGGATATTGCTAATCCATTGCTTCATTATGTTCGAAAGAATTGTCTGCCCAACATCTTATATAACGCAATGAATATTGTTGAACTGTCAAAATGAAAGCCATTGCTTCTGATAGTGTGTTACGCAATTATTTCACTGACATAAACGTCAAGATTAATTCCGATTTCGGCCGAGCTCAGACTTATTTTGCGCGCACTGGAAAAGTATACCTAGCTAATAATATGGGCTGTTAAAGATCTATGAATGACAGCCGGGACTAATGGCAACGAAACCAAAAGTGTCTATAGTCGGACTTTTAATTAGCCGCAGTAAAATGACAGCATATGTGTTCCTTAAATGACTGAAATTGGCGTCTTTTCGTTTTTTCGCGGCCATCAACCAAATCTTGTTTTGTCTAGTACAGAATAGTGTAATAAACGAAACTTATTTGACATGCATATCTTTAAACTCAGTCCGAAATGAGTTATTATGAAGTGTCATTTACTGCAGCTAATTAAAAGTCGGACAGTAAATAAGACTGATTATTTAATTTTCAAGTGTGATTGTGTAATTTTGTGACAATTTCATTAGACTGCTACCTACATAATTATGTAGCGACAAATGATTTATTTGGTAATTAATTACATTCTCAACATGGGCAATAATTATTTACATTTCATTTCAATGTAACCTCTACCTACTGGATTTATACAGCCCAGTGCTGCATAATCAGCCTATAGGTAATGTTCCCACTGCTGGGACACAGGCCTCCTCTCTCTGTGAGAGGGAGCGGGCCGTAATCCACCACGTGGGCCCAGTGCGAGTTGATAGATCTCATGTGTCTTCGACTTTTTGGTTCTATGTTATCCTTCACCGTTTTGAGATCAGAGTGGATGAAATAATTTACAGAAAGTAAAGCGCTTGTCTGGGTTCGAACCTACGACCTTACAACTCGTAAATGGCGGCTGTTACCACTGCGCTACCACTGCTCTCAAGTCAAGAGCTGCAGTTGTGTGTATGCATTTAATTGTTTATTAAATGCATACCTACATATCTCAGGAACCATTTTTTTGGTGTCCGGTGGAAATCCTCATCGACTTTCTCCATCATCGTGGGGTTGACAGAGGGGCCCACTCGCAGAGGCCCGTTAGACGTCTTCAATGAAATGAGGCACCAACCGACTACTTATCATCGCTGTTCGCACTATGCAAGTATACCCAAGGACAACTATCGGTTGGTGTAGAACTATTGCAGGATATGGAAACAAAGATATTGGATTATGGGTTTAGGTGGCTAAAGTGAACTGGCTAGCTAGGAATATAAAAAGCCTGCCTGACCATCAATGTTTTATATATCTAACTAAATATAAGATTATTTTGAAGCATAGTTACTTTGTAACATTTAGGTAAGTACTAGATAGTACTGTCATCAGTCATAATTAGTTTTGTTTAAACAAATACATAATTATCTATTAATGTTGTTCAAACAAACTACCTACATTAATTATGATAATTTAGTTATGGTTGTAAACATTTACTTCGTTGTTCAAATGTACTTACAATCACGAAGTAATTAGTAATCTGCGTTAGCGATATAAGTTTCAAACATGTAAACAAATAAGAGTTTATGGAAAAATAACTTCAATTAGGTACTACTGACGTCTCTGAGTGCGGCAGCCCGAAAGTCTAATTTTAAAACACCATATAGATGTTTGACATTAGTGAATGATTTTAATTTAAAAACCTCTATTTTCTTCCAGGATTTATGTACAGTCAACAAAGGAGTTAAGTATACAGGAGCGTCGGATATTGTTGAAGTTTACTAAGAAACCGATGGATATTCTCGAATAAATTTTTAGTTTATTAATAGAAAACAAACAGCTCTTTTCTTAAATTAAATTTCAGTCCAGAACATCCATTGGTTTCTTAGTAAACTTCAACTATATCCGACGCTCCTGTATACTTAACTCCTTTGTTGACTGTACCTAGGTATACTAGTTTGTCTGCATCACCCAAAGGCTGACTGGTAGCAAATGCCTATGGCAATAAGTCCGCCTCTATACATTTGTGTGCTTAAAGTATCTATTAAATAAATAAAAGTACGTAGGTAGGTAATTAAAACGACAATTTTGTTGAAAAAGTGGTGAGATAGATATATTATGAAGTTGAAACCCTCTAAATACAGATGAATTGGTCACTTATACCCTCTCGTTGAGTGATTGCGTAAGAATTTAACCGGAACAGGGTTTGTTTAGATTTTCGTCAGATACTATTGAAACAGAGCTTATGTTAGATAAGCAGGTATCATCGCAGAAGAACTTTGTCCAGACAGGGTAGATACCTACCTAGTTTCTTAATGAAACATAGTATAATTATGGTTATTTATTTACTAGGACATTATTAAGTACATAATTTAAAAAGCTAACAGTCTTAAAATAATAACAAACAACTATTGCCATACAACGTGGCAATGCTGCCAGCCTTTTGGGCCCTTTTCCTATTGCCACTGAGATTAGACAGGTACGCAGGAGATATTATAGTGCACGTGTGTGCGTAAACACAGGTTCCTTTACTCTCATACCTAGTCCGACGGGACGGCATTCCGACACGACCGGGGAGAGAGCAGGCGCAGGCGTTGCTTTACGTGCTTTCCGAGGCTGTTACTAAGAAATTCCTAATGGAAAACCCAATAACACTTTGTCCAACCTGGGAATCGAACCTAGGGTCCCCCACGCTCAGCAGTCGCGCTTGCAACCACGAGACAACGAGGTAGTAAAACAACAAAAGTTTGAAAGCAGAATAAATAATAATTCAACACTAAACTACTCAAAATTCTAACGTAGGTACTCAACAAAACTCCACATTCGTGTCCGACAAACTAAAATAAGTAGGTATTTGTTTATGAAAATCAACAGAACATTATGCTGTCTCAAACGGAAACTAATTTGTTAAAGCGTATCGTTTTGTTGTCTTCATACATACAATGCAACTGTGCCGTAGGTATGTCTTTGAGAGGCAACTCTAGTTGGGTGGAAATATAACGAGGCGAAAACTAATTTTGGTACTCGTTATTTGCCAAAATAGATTAAACCTACGTTTGGATGGACAATAGGAATGGCTGAAATGGCTGATGGGGCATAAAGGTTCTGGAGTGGCGACGGCGTACCTACCAGAAGGCGCTGCGTTACCCAAGGACCGATGTACAGTCAACTGCAAAAGTAGATGATCAAAATCAGAAATTCAATTCTAATGAACGGAGTTCGCGTCAGAACTGTGTGGCGTCGAAGTGATTCAAAAGCATGTGATTGTAAATTATACCAAACATTTACTACTAGTACAGCTGCCATATATTCGTGATCAGTTTTAACTCCTATTAAATTTTTGATTTTGATCATCTACTTTTGCTGTTGACTGTACAACCTAATTGCGTAACTGATTTTTAATCACAATTGTAATAATTATGAAGGATATTGCTAATCCACTGCTTCATATATTCGAAAAATGTGTCTGCTCAACAACGTAAATAACGCAATGAATGTTGTTCAACTGTCAAAATGAAAGCCATTGCTACTGTCACTGTGTAAGGACCGGTCGATGTGACGACGATAAGTTCTCAAAAGTATAGAGGCCAGCACATCAAGCTACTACAATCTGTCAAATTTCTTTAATAGATTTTCAACTTTATCACTAAAGCATAAGGATCAAAGTTGATTGGTGTGCTGGCGCCTGTTGTAGGTACAGTCAACAGCAAAAGTAGATAATCAAAATCAGAAATTCAATACTAATAATTAACGGAGTTCGCGTCAGAACTGTGTGGCAGAGCTGTTGCTGTTGTTGTTGTTGAGCTGTGTGCTGAGGCTGTGTGGCAGAGTTCTGACGTGAACTACGTCCATTATTAATGTATTGAATTTCTGATTTTGATCATCTACTTTTGTTGTTGACTGTACCTACCTACTGTTGCTACATGAAATGCACCCCTCATCTTTAACGCAACTGCGGTGCTATTCTGTCAAAATCTCACCGTGACAACTTAGGTGAAGTGAGCGTGGAGTGAGCTGTCAATACTGTCAATTCCTAGCAAAAACCAACTCACTTCACCCAAGTTTTCACGGTGAGATTTTTACAGAATCGACCGGCTGAACATGATATCATACTTCCTTATCTAGAGAAGTACCTACAGACGCCAGCACATCAAGCTAGCCGAAACTGTCAAATTTTCCCATTCAACTTTGAACTTTAAGCTTTAGCGATAAAGTTGAAAATCTATTAAAGACATTTGACAGATTGTAGTAGCTTGATGTACCTACTGGCGTCTGTAAATCGCACGTCAATAAGTAGTAGCTATTTACTAACAAAAATTGTCTCGTCCTTACAGCTACTAACATTCATAACTAGTAAACTACCACGGAGTGCAAAGTTCGACGGTTCACCTCGCTGTATTACCGTCACCACATGACGCTGGCAGAATAGTCGACATCGGCTCAGTTGCCAAAAGGAGAAAAAAAAAAAAAAGTAGTAGGGTACCTGCATCAAACCGTCGGGTTTTCATAGTTTCCAGCATCCCAATTAGGTATGTAACACAGTTTGAATAAAAATCCGAGAGTTTTGAAGGATATTGCTAATTCATTGCTTCATTAGATTGAAAAATTCGTCTGCTCAACAACGTAATTAACAAAATGAACAAGGGTGAGCTGTCAAAATGAAACCCATGCCATAAATTGTAATTTTAATGTGTGTTACGCAACTACCCCGGAGTATGTACCTACAGACGCCAGCACATCCACCTACTACAATCTGTCAGATTTTTTTAATAGATTTTCAACTTTATCACTAAAGCATAAGGTTCAAAGTTGATTGTGAAAATTTGACAGTTTCGGGTCGTCTATACATATATAGATCGCTGTCGGTTGATCTACTGAAAGAAAGGGTTACAATGGGGACAGCTATGCCTCACTGGGAACGAAGCTAAGGCCGTTTAGCTTTGCTCGGTTCATAGTTCGCGGTGTAAGGTGTAAACCGTAGTTTGAAAACACGCAGAAGCTAAATGAGCGAAGCTAAACGAACTTAGCTACGTTCCCAGTGTGGCCTGCGCTATACTTGAACTACCTACTAACATAAAGGTGCTGTAAAAGTCAAATTATTACGATGGTCGAGCGGTTGAGTGTACAGACGCCAGCATATCAAGCTACCCGAAACTAAAATTTTCCCAATCAACTTTGAACCTTATGTTTTCGCGATAAAGTTGAAAATATAATAAAGAAATTTGACAGATTGTAGTAGCTTGATGTGCTGGCGTCTGTACCTGCCTTAATTACCTGCAGGGTAATTGCGTAATACACTTTCAGTAGGAATAGCTTTCATTTTGATAGTTCAACAACATTCATGGCGTTATTTACGTTGTTGAGCAGACAAATTTTTCGAACTTATGAAGCAATGGATTAGCAATATCCGTCAAAACGATTCAGATTGTGTGTTACGCATTGGTGCTGGCTATAAAATACAGATAACAAAATCAACAAGGGATGTCAACTTTTCTAACTAACAGAATGCTTTAAGTTCTTTTCGTAACCCACTTCAATTTAAAAACGTTTAAAGTTAAGTTGTTGGCGGTTGAATAATTGATAGGTTGGTAACCTAGCAGTAAGTGCACTTCCCAGTACTGAAACGGGAACTCCGTTTCAGTACTCAGGTACTGTGTAACGTTTTATAGTATTTAGAGAGCAATTAAATAAGTTTTCTGTACGTTTTCGACGAATGCAACTTTGTTACTAGTTAAGTTAGGTACATATTAACAAAGTTGCATTTATTTCAGTTTAGAATATACAGTGGCAACACTACTAACAAAAAGCCTTAATTACAATTTACAAGCAAACACTAAAAATATACACAAGTATATAATAAAAGAAAAAGGGAGGAGCTTATTGGGCACGAAAAAATTAATATGTGAGTAATCGCGGGTAGCAGATGACCTAGAATAGAATAGGTACGCAGTAATTATGTGCCTATGAGGTTGTCGTCTGCTTAACCGGGCTTGCCTAGGGATGCCACAATAAATTAAGGCCAGGGCTTAAAAAACTAAAAGAAGTAGGCGACTACACGCAAAGGGCACCCCCTGTGGGGTACGAACCTCGGCGTACAAAATATTTGACACCTCGTTCAAAGCTTGACTGTTCGAAAGCGACCAGGGGGCCTGAAAAGGCTACTTTGACAGAATCATAAAAGGATAACATTATGAATCATAATGGTCAGTTAACTGTTAAGTTAATCGTATCAAATCCCATTGGTGAAGGATTTTTCAGTTAGGTATTATTTTTCTTTGTCTGTGCTAAAATACAATTCAATCCAATCCAAACCCAATTCCAATCTCTTTGATTGTACTTACCTACGTAGTGTAGCGAAAAAAAGAAAAACACGGACTGTCTTCGTCATATATGATTCATAATGTTATCCTTATAGGATTCTGCCAAAGTGGCCTTTTGAGGCCCCAGAGCTAATTTATAAAAACCTCATTGAACCAAAAGAATTCTGCAGAAATGATGTTGTAATAATGGCAGAAATATTAAACTACTTACTAATTTCCAGCTGTAGTGCTGTAACGGCTCCTTCAAAGCGTCAAAGAGGTAGATTAATGAGACGGCCATAAGGCAAAGCTGCGTGAAACGACTGGAATGATGAAACAAATTAACTTGTGAACTAATTTCAGTGGGGTGAGGGAGGTATCTGTGCCTTTAATAAACCTGTTGATAATTAAGCTTGCATTATTTATTAAGGTAGGCACTGCGTCCGTTTTGTGATGATGACGGTTTTATTAACTGTGGTAGCGTGTAGGTAATTTTTTTGATAATAATTCGTTTTTCAAGAGCGTAATCCCGCGCGGGCTGGCTACGTCGCATTTCTTTATTTCGGTTTTTCGTGACGGAACTGTAAAAAAAAAACATAAGTACAAACTTATAAAAACCAACAATCTAGGGCTGCAAAAAAATTGTTAGTAAGTACCTACTTACTTACTATTTTTTTCAGCCCTAGATAAAGTCAATTATTTTTTATTTGCAGTAGATAGGTACCTACATAATACGATATTTTTATTTATTTTAAGAGTAAATGTTAAAATTTTAAATAGGTACCAACGATCTAGTGCTTGGCTGCAAGGAAATAAAAAAGAAAATAAAAGTCATCAACACAACTCTCTAAGACCAAGTAATCCCCAAGAATGACTATTTCATTAAATCTTGACATTTGGGGATTAATACTAACTTAACAAGTTGTATTAGGTAGGTACTGATTATATATTATGATTATATATTATATTAGTTATTATAATTCTGTAAATACATAATTGTTACGACCGCGAATCATATTTTAATCAACGTACAACTTAATACTGAGCAGCAAATTGCAAAAAAACGTAAGAAAATTTGAATTTCGCGGGCTACCTTAGCGCTTCCCCCTTAAACATTGCAAGCGGACGAGACAGACCATGAATCCGCAAAACGATTTTTATGATTGCCAAAACGTTCGTTGCCACCGTCGCACCTGGCGGTCGCGGGCGACGTGCGAGAGAGACCGCGCCCGTGTATTTACGAACACAGCATTCGGCCGTCGGCGTCGTCGGTTATGGACGGCTACACGTCGCCGGTCGCGGTCGACGTGCGAGCGAGACCGCGCCCGTGTATTTACGAACACAGCATAACAGCATTCGGCCGTCGCGTCGTCGGTGACGGACGGCTACACTTCGCCGGTCGCGGTCGGCGTGCGAGCGAGAACGCGCCCATGTACGGTCTGCAACAAATTTGCATAGGCGCAATAAAGTTGAAATTTCTGTGAACACGCGCCCGCGCCGCGCAGGCCCGTACCTACATCTGTGTGTGTACACTGGCTAACGTCGAACGAAACAAAAAATAATTATACCGTCGCTTTTTCACACGCGCGGCGTAATTACGTATGACCTTGGTTGGTTCATACGATTGCTAAAATTCACATCTTCATAACAAGTACCGCTAGCGGATAGCGTTGCGTATTGGATTATTAAACAAGTTGGCCTAGGTTCGAATCTCGAGATGAAACTTTAATTTATCTTTTCAACAATATTCTTATCTTTTTTTATTATTATTCGATTAATTAATACACGAGAATAATAATGTAATATTTATTTTATTTGTATTATTATATTTTTATTGAAATATGGGATAAAAAAAAAAGATTTTTAAGTGATTTCCAAAATTTTATTCGTTATAATTTTATAAATAAACTTTTAAAACAGTTTATTTTCTCATAAAGAACAATTTATTGAAGTAAAGCATGTGAACTACTACCATTAGACTTAAAATATTGTAAGTATCTTTAATAAAATAATATTGTTCTATATATATATATTGCGGTTATAGCTTAAGTATTCATTTTCATTATGAAAAGAAGATTGAAACTATAAACCTCAAAATAATCCTTAATACGGTTAAGACACAATATTATTTTAATATTACTAAAATCAATTTGTAATTTATAACTTAATACGTTGTATAACCCCCATTATTATCCATGCTATCAAGTAAACGCTGGCGTATGGATCCTATAATATTTAAACATATTTCTGCATATTTCCTTGCAATGCAACTTCATCTGGTAACTGGTTGGTTAAAACAACATTTCTTTCTCATTCACTGACCAGCTGGGGCCTTCCACTGTCGATCGCGTTCGACTGGCACGGACCCTCCGACCTTTTGACCTTCCTACTCACAGTAGGTAGGTAATTTCTCTAAAACAAAAAAGGAATATTGTAAGGCTACTAGCAAAATGATAAAATATTATTAACTACTATTTTGAAAAAAAAATATTTTGAAAATAGTTCAAAAGATAAGATTATAATTTATACTTAATGTTATATTCATCATTCCAAAAGTAAATAAATAAACTCTTGGAAATATATATTTTTTCTTCTATTTAGACCCTATGGTAAATATAAAACGTTTAATAAAATAACTACAAGGATCAGCAGTTATACATTAATTAAATAAATGTTCGATAAAAGAATTAAATCATAATACTCACAGTCAGTCCGGTTTCATCAAATATTTGTGGTATAATATTAAGTCCACTTTTACGCAGCGCGATAATATCCGCTTTCATCTCAATATTTAAATTTGCTTGCGTTTCAAAATGAATAACACCTCTAATAGATTAAACACACTTCACTAACCCACAATATCAAATTATTATCAACCAACAAAGAACCACAACATTCTTTCGCGGTGAATGGTGCATCTGTCCACCTTATAATTAATTTATTTATTAAGATTTCTGTGGGTATAATCATAAAGTTTTACGAACTATGTGAACAAGACGAACATGACACGGAACTATATTCAATAGCGTGATTATTCGAGTAATATGCGGGTGTGTGTGTCAAATTACTCATTAAAAGAAGGTCGTAAGTCACTAACTAAACTTCAAACTATAACTTTGCGAATTTGCATAAGGACTTTTGATCGACACTGTACCTACCTATTTACGAACACAGCATAACAGCATTCGGCCGTCGCGTCGTCGGTGACGGACGGCTACACGTCGCCGGTCGCGGTCGGCGTGCGAGCGAGAACGCGCCCGTGTACCTATTTACGAACACAGCATAACAGCATTCGGCCGTCGCGTCGTCGGTGACGGACGGCTACACGTCGCCGGTCGCGGTCGGCGTGCGAGCGAGAACGCGCCCATGTACCTACCTATTTACGAACACAGCATAACAGCATTCGGCCGTCGCGTCGTCGGTGACGGACGGCTACACTTCGCCGGTCGCGGTCGGCGTGCGAGCGAGAACGCGCCCGTGTACCTATTTACGAACACAGCATAACAGCATTCGGCCGTCGCGTCGTCGGTGACGGACGGCTACACGTCGCCGGTCGCGGTCGGCGTGCGAGCGAGAACGCGCCCGTGTACCTATTTACGAACACAGCATAACAGCATTCGGCCGTCGCGTCGTCGCCGTCGGTGACGGACGGCTACACTTCGCCGGTCGCGGTCGGCGTGCGAGCGAGACCGCGCCCGTGTATTTACGAACACAGCATCAGCATTCGGCCGTCGCGTCGTCGGTGACGGACGGCTACACGTCGCCGGTCGCGGTCGGCGTGCGAGCGAGTCCGCGCCCGTGTAATTACGAACACAGCATTCGGCCGTCACGTCGTCGGTGAGGGATGGCTACACGTCGCCGGTCGAGGTCGGTGTGCGAGCGAGACCGCGCCGTGTATTTACGAACACAACATTCGGCCGTCGTCTGTGATGGACGGCTACACGTCGCCGGTCGCGGTCGGCGTGCGAGCGAGTCCGCGCCCGTGTATTTACGAACACAGCATTCGGCCGTCGTCGGTGACGGACGACTACACGTCGCCGGTCGCGGTGGGCGTGTGGTCAGATAGACCGCTGCCTAAATTGTTTAATTGAAATAAATGCATTGAGTTTGCGTTTGATACATAACCCTATAGATAACTTTAAGAATCAATAAGAAAAATACAAGTTTTAACTAAAAACATGTGTTTCGTTCCAAAATGACTTCTAGACTTTAGGTATAAATAAATAAAAAAACCCGACTTACTTTAATCATTTATTAAATAAATTACAATCTATAGGTAGATATTATAAAATATATAACATTGTCGAATGTCAGGCGTAAAGGCTCAAGAAATTTTGTCATACAACGTAGGCACATTTAGAGAGATCTGGAGCACCAATTAAGCAAGCTTTAGGCACAAAACTGACGCAATATTTCTAAATACAAAATATTATTATTTTACCATATCTGTTTCAATACACACAAAACGGCAGCCATATTGTCTGGACGTCATTTGTATAATTCAAATTTCGAAGCCAACCTTTCCGCGCACAGGGTAAAGGGCGTATGTGCGCATGATGGCGACGTTGTTTATACGCGCCGTCAACGCCGGTTCCCTGTAAAGCTTAAGAAAGCGGTGATTCGTCACAAAATATCGCCTGTCCATAAACCTGGTGAAAATAACAGATTTTCATGACGTCCGATAAAATATGACGGAACCGCTTTCCTAGGAACCAAAACTTAGGCGCGTCAATGGTAACGCACCATTGGTAAACTAGAAAAAGCACCACTAGATGCGTTTACAGCGCCCTTTTTGCTGCGTAATACGCGCGTCGACGGCGCGTTGAAAAAACACCGCGTGCATTGATCCTAAAAATCATCATTCTTCCATTGTAAGAACAGCTGAAGTGGAAAAACGTCAACTAACTTTTGTAGGCCAAATTAGATTTGCAAAATGGCGTAAGTAATTTTTCTTGTATGGACAAGAAAAATTACTTACGCCATTTTTTTGCAACGGAACAATTATTTTTTGTTAAGAGGTGACATTTTGTTTTTTATATTTATTAAATAAAGCTATTGCTTAGTTTAGCCGGTGAGGTGGGAGAGGTAGAAATCGTAACGTTATTATTCTTGTTATTAGTTTTCATTTTTCATAGGTACAGTTGTAAAGTAGCTTATTCGTAATAATGTGTGATTATATTTTCAATTAATACTTAAAAAAAAAATAGTTAGAATGTACATTCTAGGCAAATACAAAGAGAAGCTTCAGAGATTATTAAATAAAATGTTTATAATATTGCCGTTAATATTTATTCAATAGGAAAAAAATAAAATAAAATTTTAGCCATTTTTTTATGATAAAATACAGGCACTGTCTTTTAATTTTATTATCTTTAAAAGTAAATGCAGACCAACATGAAATATAATATAATATTAATCAAAACAATTATAAATAATTTATTATTTAATACTATTAACTAACTATGTCAGATCTTAAATAAAGTGAATAATAGATAAATACATCTATAAAAGTTTTATGAAAGGACTTAAAAACTAAATATGGAAATAACTATTTTATTACAAACATACAAAATCTTTTCTTGTAAATTATTTTTAGCAGGAATATTATTTATATTTTATCTCTTATTCAAAGAGATTGACAGGTGGAAATTACGGTTTTTGTGTACCTAAACTGCAAGGCGTCCCATTTAATAAATATTTACGAGAAGAGATTACGTACTTTTAGAACTGTGGGGCATTATTTTTTGAACACTGATAATAAAATTTAGGTACATTTATTTTACAGGCACAATATATAAGTCAAAGGCACGACTTAATATCGAGTATTTAAATGAATAATATAACTGTATAACAGACCATTTGAGCTAGTCAAAATGAATATAAATTTTTAATATTTCCGATAAATATTTTTTATAAATACCAGTTATGTACTTACTGAGATTTTTTATTAACAGATCACGCGGACGACAAACCTATGCTAAAAAAATATAATTTATAATTAGAGTTACAATAATGACCGTATGTAACAGCATGAAAAAAGTAATAAATATGAAATATGAAGAAAAAAAGGATTATAAGCTTATTTAAAAAGGCTAGGATAAATGTATCAATCTCTTGTTACCCTATTCAGGTATTTTTAAATATTGCGTTACATCGTACAACCGATATTTAACTATTAATCCAATATTATCTCAGAAAATATTCTGTAATAATTTTGTATAGCACTCGAACAGCAATAAAAACTATAATGTGTAAACGAATCTGCGATAGATGTCGCTATTCTATGCTGGTACAACGCCATCTATTGACAATAATCGAATACTCGAGAATTTCTGAAAAACTATGATTTCTTTTTTATTGGTTTGTTTAAGATCGACACGAGTGCCCGTTAGGGTTTTTACCTTTACAGTAGTTTTGTTTTTAGGAGAAGTTGGTTTTTAACGCTTACCTGAGTAAATTCCATACTTCCGTTAATAGCTTCACTTCAAAAAGTTCCCATTTCTAATTCAATCATCAACGATAACTGATGCACCGAAGTCAATCTTATTAAAACCAATAAAAACTCGGAAAAAGTACACATACACATAAAAAAAAAATAAAAAAACTTACATTAAAAACATTGAGATACTTCAGACGATCTTAACAATTAATATGAATGACATCTAAAAACCACTGAGACTAAAATAAACGAATCTTAAATATTGATGTACTTTAGACGTAGATGGAGTGAGAGCCTTTTTCAGCTTAGTAGAGGCCCAAGAGACCTAACAGACACTTCTTGTAGTGGCCGGAGCAGTCACCCTGAAAAGGAAAAAATATATATAATTATATTATTATATTTAAGAGAGCCTATACTACCTCAGCTAAAAGTCACTCTTTATCTCGCTCAAACGATACTGCTCGCGGACTGTATGAGAGCGAGACAGAGTGCGGTGCTGGGCGGAAGGCAGCGCCAATAGTTTAGGTATTTGCTTTTTACGGTGAAAATGAAGGTAATTCAAAAAAACTAACTAACATAAGACCTGCTTTATAGTTAGTTCAGTTAGTATGCAAAGTTTCATGATCTAATTTGAAGTATTTATTGAATACCAGCGGTTTATTGTTCGGTTTGGAGGTAACTTTGGATTTTTTTTCTATCGAGAAAATTTTATGGAATCGTGTTTTCGTCTAACATAGTACTTAACATTAATCCTCAACTTTAGCATATATTTATTTCATAATTAATGCTCCAGTATTTTCAACATAACGGAGGATCATGCTAAGCCATTTGAGGTAGTATAGGCTCTTAAGTATGCTACGAATAATAAAAGTAAAAAAATATAACTCCAGCTCAAAAATGGCACCACGCAAATGTTTACCGCGGTGGGCGTTGCCGAAAAGGCCACCGCGCACCAGAACCAATCACGGCGCTTGCCGGAATACAACGCTTTACGCGAGCGCAGCTGATTGGCTTATTTGCATGTGTGTTCTTTCGTTCGAATACTCGAGGTATTTTGTCAATGTAGTGAAGTGTGGAGCCGAATTGCTCTTTGATTTTGTTCATAGTTACGCTTCCTGACTTTTTATTATTCGTAGGTAGTATGACATTGTACAGACGCCATCACATCAAGTTACTACAATCTGTCAAATTTATTTAATAGATTTTCAACTTTATCGCTAAACCATAAGGTTCAAGGTTGATTGGGAAAATTTGAGTTTCTGGTAGCTTGATGTGCTGGCGTCTATACAGTCATAGGAGCGGCACGTCGCCTCCGCTGTTGTAGCGTACCGCTTGTGTATCCACACTAAGGCCACCATGAGCCCAGTGCTGGTTGGTGGAAAAGATTATACTTTGCTGCACGTCAAAACGAAAGTCACTGAGGTAACCCACAAAGCTGCTAAGTGCTTCAGCTTAAGTGGGATTGGGCCATCCAATAACAAAGAAAAGTAAGTTAATCGTACCTCAATCCAGCTCTGCAGTGTCTCCCCGTACTTTTGCTGAAACACATCAGAGATGTCGCCCAGGTCGATCTCGCTACGGGTGACCATCAGACGGATGAGTTGGCGGTCGTTGGTGCCGAGACCCTTCATCGACTTGTGCAGACGTTCCGCGAAGAATAGTGGCTTGTTGCGCACGCTTTTTACTGAAAGAAGAAAAGAGGAATCAATAACACTGTAGCATATAGCGTCCCGCTTCTTCTTCTTAGCGTATAAATGATTTTATTTTCTGGTTTCCAGGGGTCTGCAGTTATTTTGACCACATCCTGCATAAGTCTATATTGGACAAGATATTTGCCTTTTTGGAGACTTAATATTCGATGAATTCATAGGTCTTCTAGTCTCTAAACTCATTCATTATCAGTGTGATCGTCCGAACTCTGCATACCCTTTTCGGGGAATGAAAGCGTTATGTTACGTGGTATTGTACTTACCAATAGCTCTCAAAGCCTTCTCAAGATCACCAGAGAACTCTGCCTTGATGGCATCATCGATGTCATGTCCCGTCAGGAACTGGTACTCCTCGAAGATAGCCTTCAGTTGTGGGAAGGAGCGAGAGCACAGCACAGCGTTGAACACCGATTCGTCGGTACCGAGGCGCAGCTCACCTGGAAAATATAGAAAGTTATAAATCAATCGGTCTAGTGAAGGTGGAGTCCTGGGTTTAATTTTCCAGGGGTTTTTTTCTCAGTAACTGCTCAGAGTTTGAATTTCAGTCCAATTTGTGTCTACACGAGCCTTCTAAAATGACTGGGTAACGAACTGGTGGGTGTACATACTATACACCTGCTTACGCCTTCGCGGAATTGAAGCGTGATGTTTTTCACACCAGGTCGCGTTACTAGCGAATCTAATTATAACTTTTCTTAGAACATCAATCGGTCAGCGCACTCCAAATGACACATTGCAACTCGAAATATAAATAAATAAGAATTAAATACGTATCAACGTGCGTCACTGATAGTCATTGCTTTCATTTGTATTACGGTAGATTCACATATAAGTGCGTCATGCATGATTCATGGGTGATCCAGCAGAGAACCAAAGATGCCAAACTATAAGAAATATTTTGGCATCGAAATTTAAATAATAATAATGTTATATAATATTAAATTGTAAATTCTGTAAACTTTAACGGTGTGAACTTCTGGTTGTTGTTACACTTAGGTACGTATAATTTACTTGTTTAATAATCTGTGGAAACTGTTTCTGGATTGTGTTGAACTATTTGTATACATATTATGTTTATTATTGCATGTTTCTTTCCCAAATAAAATAAATTAAATAAGAAAGCTGAAGTGGCAATGGGCCGGCCATATTAGCCGAGAACCGATGACTGTTGGGGTAGACGTGTTCTTGAGTGGGTGAGGACCGCGAATCGGCAAACTTAAGATAGGACGCCCTAAGGCTAGGTGGAGCGACGATCTTTGCAGGGTGGCTGGTAGAGATGAGAGTTGCCGAGAACTATATGATGCCATAGAATTCGCAACAGTAGTATGAATCCATCTTTATTTCAAAACAAAAACAAAGGCGCTTCATCTGTATCATTTAACACATTTGGCAAGACTTAAGTCATTCGGAGGACTTCCCCATAGATTGACGTCAACAGTGACTCATGAACTACATTTATTATGTTAACTAAGTAGATAATCAGAAGCATAATTTAGTCACTAAACAAAATTATACTATGTGAGAAAAATACGGTCACGGTTTAATTTTTGGTTCATTCTGACGTAGTATTGCGCAGGCATCGAGTAAGGGATCGTTTTGGCAGTATAAAAATCTATCGGACTACCTACTTAAATGTTCGGATAGCAACACGCTTCTACAAAATTGCTAATTTGTTTATATTTTTTACACGGAAATATCAAGGTCAAAGCATTTATTTCAAATAGGCACATCATATTTTGATCAACATACGACCTGACACTGACCTGAAAATTGCAAAAAACTTAAGAAAATGTTTATTTCGCGGGCTACAACTGCGCATTCACCAAACTCTTAAAACGGTGAAGGAAAACGGCATGTCCTAGAACCGAAAATTCGAAGACATACGTGACATCTGCCAACCCACACTGGGCCCGCGTGGTGGGTTATATTATAGCTCACTCCCTCTATCACAGAGGAGGCCTGGGTCCCAGAAGAGGGAACATTATAGGCTGATTATGCGCTACGCTAGCTACGCCCGCTCAATGTCAGTGGCGTGCGACTTAATGTACCTACATACATACATACGTAACCATGACAAATTGAACGCTCTTGAACTTTGGTTGGTTGTTACATTTCACGAGCGCGCATCAATCATTGTAATTTAAACTTTACGGCTATGAACATAAAAGTCAAATTGGCTATACTTGATTCTATGCGTATGTGATGTTTTCGTTTTATTCAAGATCATGTGAGAGGAGCCGGAGATCGTCAGTTGTTTTATCAAGGACATCAGTAACCGAGGTTCTTGTTTGATTGATAAACAAGTCAAGTACTTAGTTTTGTATGAAATTTTATGGTAAACAACAAAAATGTAGTTTGTCAACTGTATTTGTATTGATTTCAAATATATTTTTAGAAACAGGTCATAATTTAACCGATAACGAATTTGCAACCACAAAACATTATATCTTCCTGCCAAACATACAACAGTAGGTAAGTATATAATATTATTTACATATAAATACTTAAATAAAATTGAAATGCCTGTTTGTAATGTCAAATCAGCTTTTTACTAAATGCATAATAATATGAAAGTAAGTATACACGGTACATGGAAAAAAACAATTTTTAAAATTTTTGTTTGTCGGCTAATCTCCGAAACGGCTGGCCCGATTTTGATGAAATTTGGTATGAACCTTGGGGAAGGACATAGGCTGCTTCTATCGACATACCACGCGGACGAAAGCCAGTTATTTATAAAATCGCATAAATACCTAAACTTATTTAGGTACGAACAATTTTAGTATGTAGAAGGTCATCATCTGCCTAGCCTTTTCCCAACTATGTGGGGGTCGGCTTCCAGTCTAACCGGATGCAGCTAAATACCAGTATTTTACATGGTGCGACTGCCTATCTGACCTCCTCAACCCAACCCAGTTACTGGGTAATTCGATACCCCTTGGTAAGACTGGTTGTCAGACTTTCGGGCTTCACTACCCGTAACGACGGTCAAATATCTACGAATGACGCAGGGACCAACGGCTTAACGTGCTTTCCGAGGCACAGAGGGATCTCGGTATGTAAAGATGGTCACCCATCCACAGACCGAACGCGGTAAGGGTAGCTTAACCTGCAACCTAATTGCGTAACACACTATCAATCGGAAACTGAATCATTTTGAAGCAAATTGCTAATCCATTGCTTCATAAGTTCGAAAAATTTGTCTGCTCAAAACGTAAATTAAATAACGCAATGAATGTTGTTGAACTGTCAAAATGAAACCGATTTCGATTCATAATGTGTTACGCAATTGCCCCGGATCGATCGACCTGTGCGGCTGTTCTTATTTACCCACGGGCCCCATAAGTAGAAGTAGGTAGTTACCTACATCTCGTAAAATTAACACCTTTTAGCGCCTCTGTTTTTGTCACAGACATGATTGAGTATGATAAATTAAAAGTAAACAATCACGTTATAATAAATAAGATACTATATATTAATTTCTTTTACAGTTTCCTTTAGAATTTGTTTGAAGAAACGAATGAATTAGGAAGTATAATTTTTGACTTCAGAGATTTTATTTTTCAGCTGGTTTTGTCGTAGGTAAGTCAAATTTGACAGTACAATTCAATACCTAATCGCAACAACTTACGGTGCCATTTCATGAACATAACATGTACATATTTTAAAAATCTATGGCACTTTAGTAAAGATAACATGCATGGTTCAATATCTTACCAGCTTGGAGCAAGCTCCTGGCGTCTTCCCTGGCCTTATTCTGGTCGACGTGGAAGGTCTCATCTCTATTACCCTGGAAACCACAACAGATAAAAGTTAATAACATGCAAATAATTAAAAAAGGTTTGTGAAGATATTTGTAACCCAGTCCCTAAATAAACGGTTCAAGGAATTTGTATGATATTTTATCCTGTGCGAAAATAATTACAGCTAGAGTATTAACAATTATTATTATATGGTTAGACACAGTAGCAGCTAATTAGCAGTCGATTTTTGAAGCAGTTCAGTGTGGGTGTCGTCACAACACTTTCCGGGAGCCTATTCCATGTTGTTACAACTCGGTTAGACAAGAATAAAGCCTATTCCATGTTGTTACAACTCGGTTAGACAAGAATAACTCGGTTAAGTGTTTGTAAAGATTATAATATTTACGGCGATTTATAAATTTTCGCTTATAAATCCTTAATTAAAACCAAAAAGGTCGTGATTGTATGTCCGTAAGGATTGAGGAGCCACATCAGATTTTTAAAATCTGATCTCACCATTATTTAGCAGCAATGTAGCTTATTTTGCAGCACGAATTCTAGATTTAGCAGCAAAATATATCACTAGTTATTTTAATGCAAAAGTGGCTCCTCAATCTAAATGTTTGAATTGAGGAGCCACCTGGAACTCGTTAAGTAATAGATGAATATTTATGAAAATTTTGCATCATTTAGCAGCAATTTTGCATATTACCTTCTAAAAATTTAGGATCTGTAGCGCTAAAATAAAAGAAAATACAATACTTTTAATATGGCTCCTCAATCTAAACTCAAGAGGTGAATTTCTATTGGATGTGAGCGATCAATTAATATATTCGACATATTGATCATTTAGCAGGTGTTGTGTTTGTTTTTGCAGTATAGGAGTAAAATAGTAAAACAGAGTAAATTTTGTATATGAACGCATTTTCTTTGGCTCCTCAATCCTGACGTTCTAATTATATATGTTTGACTGTAGCCACCTGAGATCTCAACGGAATCTAAAGCCAGAGATACTAACATTTAGCAGAAATGTCTGCTAAATATATCTGCACAGTTCAGCAATGTATATATTTTGGATTCTGAAAAAACAATACTTAACTATTTTCTTGTAAATTCAGTGTGTAGGGTGACCATATTATACTCGTATTAATGAAACCAGGATAAGTAATTTAATAAATTTATATTTCCATAACAGATTATATCTATCGTACCTATTGGTTATTTAGCAATCAATTTCGCTATAAGTTATAGAATGAATGAATATTGGCTCATTAGTACTTATTCGAATTTTAGAATCGTAATCATCGTAACAGAACGTTTCATCTTTCGGTGTAAGATAGTGACATTTGTAGTGGCCTATGCCAGTTTCGATAGTTGCAGGAATAAATTCTATAGCACCTACTTATTTATATGATTTATTCGAAGACATTACAAATTCTGGTATTATTATTAACAAATATTTTAGAACATTAAAGTGGTTCAATTTGGTCTATTTTAAGAATCGACCGTAGTACTTATGTATTTTAATTTGTAAACTTCGAACCCGAACATACTACATATTAAATAAATAAATGTAAAAAAAATAACAATAGTCGGCACAAATGTACTTACATTGAAAACAGGATATCAAATCCTTTTTTTAGCCACATTCACACTCTATCTCTTTCCCGCCATTAGAAAGTGAGAGAGACAAAGCAAAGACCAGCCCTTTCGAAGTTCCGATTTTGAATTCGACCTCAAAGACAAACACGTTCGGAATTTCGTACCAACTAAAGAAATTTTGCAAAAAGATAATTATGTCTTTTAATGTAATTTATTGAATTTTTAACTTATTGTTGTATTTAAACGAAAATAGGTATTTACTGCAAATAAAACTGATATTTAACCTGTAAATATTTATTTCTAGTTTCAATAATGTTACGTAATATATTTTGAATAATAAAATATCATGGGTGCTATTTCCGAACACGCCTTACAAAGGGCGCTTTCCGAATTAGCTATAATCGCTCACATCATCTCACATGCGTTCCGATTTAGATATTACGATAATGACAGCTGAGAACTGTCAACAATTCGGAACGCCCGTGAACGCGCTCACAGTGCTTACTCAATGTAAAAACGATATTATTACAGAATTTCTTTGTATAAACACCACATTTCTTCTTCTTTGGTTAGGTGGCGACTATCAGCCAGAAGTACAAATTCGAAAATGCCACGTTAGTTTAATTTTATGATAAGATGCAAATCAAAACAAAACACACACTGACACATCCTCACACACACACTGTCATTTTTGACAGCGCTCACGGTGATATTATTCTAGGGCATGGTCGGCGTTATCGCAAGATGGCGCATGTCATGACGTCATCTATGACGATTCACGGGACGTCGTTATCGCGCTCACGCTAATTTGGTACGGGTTTAAGCACGCTCACATCGATTATTTCCCTATCTCGGAACGCAGGGAAAGTGTTCTCGCTGCTGAAGTGAAAAGTTATGTGTGTTACACACAGAGTACTTTTTGATAGACTGAAAGTGTTACGAGAGCAAAGTTTTTTGCATCTCGTGCCTTTGAATCCCTCGCCACACTCAAGATTCAACTTTAGAATCACTCGCTACACTCGTGATTCAATCTTGAACTCGCAGCAAAAAACGACTTTGCTCTCTTGTTGCACAAATAACTATTGTAGGTAACTAACCCCCAAAATGTGGTCACCCTACACACTGAATTTACAAGAAAATAGTTAAGTATTGTTTTTTCAGAATCCAAAATATATACATTGCTGAACTGTGCAGATATATTTAGCAGACATTTCTGCTAAATGTTAGTATCTTTGACTTTAGATTCCGTTGAGATCTCAGGTGGCTACAGTCAAACATATATAATTAGAACGTCAGGATTGAGGAGCCAAAGAAAATGCGTTCATATACAAAATTTACTCTGTTTTACTATTTTACTCCTATACTGCAAAAACAAACACAACACCTGCTAAATGATCAATAGTCGAATATATTAATTGATCGCTCACATCCAATAGAAATTCACCTCTTGAGTTTAGATTGAGGAGCCATATTAAAAGTATTGTATTTTCTTTTATTTTAGCGCTACAGATCCTGAATTTTTAGAAGGTAATATGCAAAATTGCTGCTAAATGATGCAAAATTTTCATAAATATTCATCTATTACTTAACGAGTTCCAGGTGGCTCCTCAATTCAAACATTTAGATTGAGGAGCCACTTTTGCATTAAAATAACTAGTGATATATTTTGCTGCTAAATCTAGAATTCGTGCTGCAAAATAAGCTACATTGCTGCTAAATAATGGTGAGATCAGATTTTAAAAATCTGATGTGGCTCCTCAATCCTTACGGACATGTGATTGTGGGCACCTACATGAATAGTTCCCTTAAGATACAGATTATGATAATTTTCCTATGTAAGTAATGGACTACAAAAAAAAACAACATGATGAACCACTTAGATAGATATAGAAGTGATTTTCCTTGAAGTGTCGACGGCATTGACAAATACATTTAAGACAAAAACCGGCCAAGTGCGAGTCGGACTCGCACACGAAGGGTTCCGTACCACAAGGCATAAAACGGCGGAAAAAACGTTACGTCAACAAAAATACATCATCTGTGAAAATGTCAACTGTCTAGATATCACGGTTCATGAGGTACAGCCTGGTGACAGACAGACGGACAGTGGAGTCTTAGTAATAGGGTCCCGTTTTTACTCTTTGGGTACGGAACCCTAA
The DNA here is from genome assembly GCA_963082905.1 of Oligia fasciuncula. Lineage (NCBI taxonomy): Eukaryota > Metazoa > Arthropoda > Insecta > Lepidoptera > Noctuidae > Oligia > Oligia fasciuncula. The sequence continues at coordinate 17,521,200 of OY720393.1, read as the reverse complement.
AAATAGGTACGCAAAGCCATTTGTAGATAAGTATTCTTTGTCAATGTCATATTTAACCGTGAAAACTTAAATCTATTTCATTATTCGATGTTCTATTTAGACTGTTACAAGGATCTTTTGGCGCTCGAGTGACGTTGACATTTGTGAAATGTATTGAAAAAACAAGATGGCGGCGTTAGTTCCAATTTTGGCCACGCGCCTGGAGATCCTAGTAAAGTTATAGTTACATAATCAGCCTATAATGTTCCCACTTCTGGGACACAGGCCTCCTCTCGGTGAGAGGGAGTGGGCTGTAATCCACCACGCGGGCCCAGTGCGGGTTGATAGATGTCAAATGCCTTCGATATTTTTGGTTCTAGTACATGCCGGTTTCCTCACGGTGTTTTCCTTCAAGTTATAGTTAAAACAAACAAAATATTTACCACACAGAGTGACGTCATTAGCCGTTTGAAGTTTCCAGATGTGTCACCACGTAGATCGTCTTCCAGGAGATTTCCGTACACTGTGGAGAGAAAATAATCGAATTTAGTAATAATGTCAATAAATATTTACATTCGCAACAGACGTCCGAACAGCAAAAGTACGTATGTCTGCTGATCTATACCTACTGTAGAAATTTGAACGTAAACGAAGCAAAAGTAGTATGTAAGGATCGTAGCAGGTGGCGTATTTTCTGTTTCTGCTTTATTCTGGAAGAAGGCGTGAGTCCAGAATCACAGATGAATCAATAAATTGACTCAATCGCGGTTGGTGCAAAAATAATCCCTACCCACATAACTTTGTGTAATAAAATCCCTAGTATTGGAGCATTGCCAAAAAGCCTCCACGGGCGACTACACTTTATATAAAGTAAGTTCAGCACACCCAGGGAACAATGTTACTTAGCACGTAGGATTATTTTTATTCCTGTCATTGTCGCACAACTGTCTAAGTACAAGTGCAAGATAGAGACGGCAACATGTTTGAGTCACAGAACGAGCTAAATAACGTACTTTATAGATCTCGGAAGACAAGACCCGTTGTCAACCTTGCTGGCTGGCTAATGTTTTTAACACTAAAAGAGATTTTGTCGTATAAGTAGTCCTATCCACACAAAAGTAGGAAAGAAGCAGAAAACAGAAAGGTCAATAGTTTTATTCAACCTTCAGAAATGAACGAAAAAAGCTTGTATAACATAATTCAATTCAAAATCTTTAATTCGAGCGAAGACTCATATGGGGTTAGTAACATTGTTCTTATGACTAAGTGTTAGTATACAACACGATACGATGGCACATGTAACTGACAGCAGTGAATTATATACGGACAGTGCATTCTGTCAGCAATCATTTACAGAACCCTGTTGGGGCTGGTCATGACTCGAGCCACCATCGATGCTGCGCGTTTGCGCATTATTGTGTAAAAACAGTCTACACATACGTACAGTCTAATTCATCTAGTCTGATTAATGATTAACAATGAATGAGTAACATTTTTGTTTATCTTATTCCCGGACAACGTCACGTCACTATTTGGAGGTTTGCCCATCCAGTCACAATACGGGGAATATTAAATATGTTCTACAAAGAATCTTGGGCTTTCCCGTCATGGGATTTATCGTCTCACTGTTTTCCCAGTAGATAGTTATGCTTTATATAGACACTGCGAACTTTTCTGTGGTGTCCCTGAGGCCTGAGAGCTGGCTTTTACGCAAACTTGCAGAGTAGGTGAGAGGGGAACCTACTGATTATTTAATAATCGTTTCGTCATTTGTTTCTACTTGGTATCTTTTATTCCAATAAACAAGTATACACTGGACTTCATACTATCGATGACGAATCGAAGACATTTGATTTTCGCCATTTTGGCGCTGATGGCAATCCTACATCATCACTCATCAGAGACGTACCAAAACAAAACGACGGCCATTAGCAATAATGTGTCAATTTTAGTTCCCGAGACGCTCGAGGGGGCGCTTTGAATCGGCAAAAAAGCAACTGTCGATTCGTATAGTAGGTATATTTAGTCCAGCGTACTCGTACAATATGGGTCAGTGGTTCTAATACACAAGAATTCGTTTTGAATACATTAGCCTCCCACCCCTTTCGGTGATAACAGGGCAAAAAACCAATCCTCATTTGCTTTAACATGATTGGTAGTGACGCGAAACTCGCAAGGCAAATTTTGAAAGTCCATTAAACAAGACAAAACTGTTGAATCATATTATTCATGGCTCCAAAAAAGCCTCGATCTTCTCTGACGTCATAGTGACTTAACATCGATATTTGGCTGCGATCCAAATATTGTTCCGGCTTGTAATTTTGCGGAACTGTGTGAGCCTACCTACATATAGATGGTGCAAACATTGTAGTTTGTACTATAAATATAACCTTGAGAAACCTAACTATAACCACCACAAGGTAAGTTAGAAAGAGAAAGATATAGACAGTCATTTTGTTCGTAATATACAATTATCTACAAGGACTATTAAGAGACCAAAACAACGTTATTCAACTGTTTATTTTATCTGAACGGTTGCTCTGAACCTCTATGACAGTGTATAGATTTTATATCAGTAGACTCAATAATACAGCTGATTTGGAACTGTGCCCAGCACTGAAACCGTTATTCTTGAAAAAAATAACGGACCCGAATTATCTTCGTTACATGAATAACAGTGTGAATGTCTTATAAAGGACATTTAAAAACGTAGTCCACTGAAAGAAATAAGCAGTACTTAGGTAAATGAAAAAACATTAATCCGAACTGCTTTAAGCAGTTCCATAAGAGCCTAACGTTCAAAACAGTATTTTTTACTCATCCGAAAACATTTAAAGCTTGAGGCAAAATGTTACCGTCATGACAGTAAACTTTAACGTTTTAAGTAGCTAAAAGGTCACAAAATTAACAGTTTTATTAATTTTGGTGATATCGTTCAAACCATAACAATTTATTCACATTACAGTAATGGTTTTCGTTTTTTTTTCCAGTAAATAGTATGTTCAAACATTAAGAGTTACTGTTTTGTCTTTTAGTGTTTTACAAACATTTCTTCTTCTATATACTAATATACTAATTATAAAGCTGAAGAGTTTGTTTGTTTGAACGCGATAATCTCTGGAACAACCGGTCAGATTTGAAAAAGTCTTTTTGCATTTGTTAGCCCAATTCTTGAGGAAGGCTATAGGCTATTTAATATCACGCTATGACCCTTAGGAGCCGAGCAAAAAGAAAAAAAGTCAGAATGAAATTCTAAAAATAAAAATAAAAAAGAACGCTAAGCGAATACGAAGTGTTGCGACGGTGGGGTACAAGAAATTTCACGCGGACGAAGTCGCGGGCAGAAGCTAGTACCTACTGTATAAAGTCAGTAAGTGTTAATGAAAGCACTTTAATGTGCTGTAGTAAGAAATTACTTTTTTCAGTGTGGTCCTCTACTAATAAACGTATTAAATCAGATGAATAGTTACACACCGATTTCCCTCTTTCAGTCGTCAGTAATATGACTTTCGAAAGAAGAAGACAAAGCGTTGTGTAACTATACCTACATGTAGACGCTATACAATTTATACTATATCGATTTATATGTCGATAGCTGACAACAATGGAAACGGAAAATATAATATAATATCCCTTAAACCTTTAAAGCCCGTTGAAATAAGTATTTGAATTATTTCTCTCAGAGATGATTTCTGGCAAGTACAGTCGAGTCATACTGACTATCAGAGTAAAGTACAATTGCTCTGAATCGGAACAGTTAGAACGGTGTTATTTTAGGCGCGATCAAAGGAAACCACTCATTACATACAACATCACACGTCCAAGGACTCGTGTGCTAAGAAACTTCAAGTTTTACACCAATTTACGCAATTTCATACCATTCGTGGAGCGTTGGATGAGATTGGTTGTATCCTCTGTTTGTCAGTCCTACCACTTCAGAAATGCATTGTAATATTTTTAAATTATTTATCTTTATTTGTTAATACATGCCTACTTCATGTATTAAATATTTGCATGCCATCATTACATGGCGGAATGTGTCTTTGCACTACAACATGGCGGAATGTGTCTTTGCACTACAATTTTATATTATCATCTTTTGTACCTACCACATTTTACGCAAATAAACGATTTTGATTTGATTTGATTATAATACTAGGTTTCTTGTGAATTGGCTGTTATTAAAATGTACTGCCGGAGTGCCGAGCGATTCTGTAAAAATCTCACCGTGAGAACAAAGGTAAAGTGAGCTGTCAACAGTGTCAATCCCTCGCATCAGGCGGAATGACAGCTCACTTCACCCGAGTATGCACGGTGAGATTTTTACAGAGTAGATTCGCTGGTATTTGCTGTTTTACTTTGTGTGTATTATAAGCGTGCAATGCATCGTTTTATTGGTCACAGCATGATAAGTAGGTAGAGACCGGGTTTTATGCAAATGCATGTTTGCAAAATGCCCTACATATGTATTTTAACAATAAAAAAATAATGTATAATTTGGCTCATTTTGGCAATTTTGTAGCATATTTTTCCGAGCATTTATGATGCATATTTCGACTAGTTGCATATAATCCGGTCTCTAAAGATAAGTTTCTATTTCCATTCGAATTCCTCATATATTCTACTTTGCACATTATCTTTAGGAGTATCGAACCGAAGCTGTTAACAAAGCCAGTATACCTACATGTCACATTATTATTAAAACCAGAACCAATCAACTGAACTCATAAGGCTAGGTTTTGATCGTCGCAACAACCGAAAACAAACGTTACAAACTTCATTCTCTGTTTACACGATCGAGCGATAGATGCAAGGTTTTACGCGACCATAGATAAGAAAATGTCCGCAATCTGAACCTAGCCTAGTTGTAGTAACTTACGATAACTGTTCATGTTATTCAATTAAATGAAGATAAATCTACCTATACATTTATACATACTTACTTTTATTTATTTGTATGTACAAATAAATAAAATTTAAGTGTGTCAAAATAACAGTTTTTTACTAAATGCATAAATGAAAATATCTCATCATCATCATCTGCCTAGCCTTTTCCAAACTATGTTGGGGTCGGCTTCCAGTCTAACCGGATGCAGCTGAATACCAGTAAATTAAAGTATATATTTATAACAAAAAAACATCTGTCTTTCTGTTTGTTTTGTCCTAATCTTCGAAACGGCTGGACCGATTTTGACAGGAATTTCACTAGCAGTTATCTGATGTTAAAAATATTTTTTTTCATTTTTTATTGCTGAATGGGCCTGCTCTTGTCCTCGATCACGCCTGATGAAAAGTGATGGATGAGGTCTATGATGGAACGAGCGTGCCTAGAAGATGCCTGTTCACTCTTGCTTTGAAGACAGACGGGTTAAATGTGGAAGGGAACACAGACGCTGGCTGAGGGTTCCACATATTTTAGAAAAATAATTAGTAAGTAAAGAAACGCAGTATTGTGTTCGACATCCACGCGAACGAAGTTGCGGACACAGGTAGTTCACAGTAATTATCAATGAAGTACGAGTAGGTACATTGAGTGCAAGTTATTTATATCAATAGTTACATACTCGCTCAGAATGCGCTTGTAGGTTCCTAGGTACTTGGAAATAACAAGCAGTAGAAGTGACTCGTATACTTAAAGAATTATTTGTTCAGTGTCACATACAAAAAGGCCCTAATAAACTCTATGGGTGCGTTCAGAGTTGCGCTGTAATCGATTTGAGCGTGCTTACACCCGTTCCGAATTAGCGTGAGCGCGATAACGATGTCCGAATCGTCATAGCTGACGTCATGACATGCGCCATCTTGCGATAACGCCGACCATGCCCTAAAATAATATCACCGTGAGCGCTGTCAAAAATGACAGTTGTGCTGTTTTGCTTTGAGTCGCATCATAATAGGCTATTTGACAATGTAAAAAATAAGGTCATAATTATTGACACTAATTATTGACACTCGTATAGATTATCGCTTTTAAAATCGATTCGCATTAATTTTACTACAAAACAATGTATTATTTATAAAACCCGAAAAAACTTCATCTTTTTAAATCTGGCGCCACGTAATCGAAAACGGTCTGGATTGGCTGAACTTAAGATGACGTCATGATTTAGTAAATTTCTGTCTATCGTTGACAGAACAGATGACTTTTGTCTAGTATCTCGACCGTTTCAACGTTTATTTACGTTAATCGTGACGTCACGACGCCATATTATTAGGATATAGTATGTAATTTTATAGGATCTTGATTAAGGATTTAGCATGTAAGGCCACTCTATCGCATTGGATCGCTGATCTGTAATGGTAGTTGTAGGTAAGATTTACATAAATAAATAAATATTGTTAAAGATAGCGTTTTGGCGGCTTATTTAAACAGTACATTTTTATTTACTATTTTTTAAAAGAAATACATTATGCAATTTGAAGTAATAGGTTTTTGTGGGCTCGTTAGACACCATTAAATAATCTGAGATGTTTATCAGAAACCAGTCAAATAGCCTACTTATTATATCTTTAAAACTAACGTGGCATTTTCGAAATTGTGTTTCTGGCTACAGTCGCCACCTAACCGTATAAGGGCTGATTTTTCTATCGCCAAATAACTTTTATTCAAAGAATTAAATTGACGTTTCAAAATAAAATTATTTCTCGAACAAACTTATCAGACGATTGAAAAATCAGCCGTTTGACCGCGAGGCGAAAGGCGGTACGGTGACGATCCCTTTCCGAGTTGATATGTGTGCTATAACCTTTATCTCGGTAGGTACATTCCCGTGGGATAATTTCCGACCACAACGCGGACGAAGCCGCGGGCAAAAGCTAGTAACAACATGTAACAATACTCACTAGCAGTGTAAGTCTGTTTGATGACGTTGATCTCATGGTTGGACATGGTGCACATGACCTCAATGAGGACATCCTCATCAGTACCGATGCCAGCGATAGCATCATGGAGTTCCTTGCTGTAGAACTGTGGTAGAGGAGTCATGAGGGCCACCAGGAGATCTTCAAACTTGCCAGTGGTCTCACTCTTCAAGTCTGCCACGAGGTCCTGTTGAAAGAAAATGATATTAAGAACTTATGATTCTTGTGATAGTGCTTCGGCGGTCGCATGAAAATCTATTAAAGAAATTTTACAGATTGTAGTAGTGATGTGCTGGCGTCTGTACATAGGAGTTCTTTCCAGGAACAACGAATATGGTTACATACGAATTTCTAAGAAAACTGGCCAAGTGCGAGTCGGACTCGCACATGAAGGGTTCCGTACCACAAGGCAAAAACGCCGAAAAAAAACACGTTTGTTGTATGGGAGCCCCCCTTAAATATTTATTTTATTTTAATTTTATTATTAAAGTAAAAATACAACTGAGTATTTTGTGAATATTTCAAGTGCCTGTTGCCATTATTGATATCGAGCAAAAAAGGGCAAAAAAATCGCGTTTGTTGTATGGGAGCCACCCTTAAATATTTATTTTATTTTGTTTTTAGTATTTGTTGTTATAGCGGCAACAGAAATACATAATTTGTGAAAATTTCAACTGTCTAGCTACCGCGGTTCTTGAGATACAGCCTGGTGACAGACAGACGGACAGACGGACGGACAGACAGCGAAATCTTAGTAATAGGGTTCCGTTTTTACCCTTTGGGTACGGAACCCTAAAAAACGATCAATACCTACATTGAACTACAGACTGCTTTGTAGTGCTCTTCTTAAGCCACAGACACATTACTGTGTCGTGTTGTGTCGTGACTCGGAGTCGGGATACACCAATCAAACGAATCTGTTCAGGACTACGTCAAAATACAGCGAGTTTTGATTGGATAACAGTGCGTCAGGAGGCGTCACGACACGACACAGTAGTATGAATCCAGATCTTAGATAATTTACATTCCATCACCACTTAATCAGCTATCTACTTCAGTGCAAAGTATTCTAAGTTGGTTTTTAATTGACCATTAGTAACAAAAAGGTCCTAATAAATTTTTGGTTGCAATTGAATTTGAACTTTCTTAACAGGACATTCAGTTTGTTGTTCCATAACTTCAGAATTATCTCAAATTCCTAATTCGAATAATACATAGGTAGCACAATCGTTTCTGTGTCGAAAGCTGACCCAAATCTTGGTTAGCTGTCTCTTTTATACTGATGTTTACATGGGTGCTTCTAACTAACGTGACTTTGGATCGATAAGTATGGCGACGTCGTGTCTCGAATACTAATCCCAACGCACGATTTCCTCAAACATGTCTTGTTTTTACTCAATAAATCATACAATCATTGCTTAGTTCTACTAAAACATAATACCTATGTTACCCTTTCAAAATTAAGGCTTTTTAGTCGATTCTCATTTTACTCGCTCGAATCTGTCGAATAGTCACTTTTAATAATATTGTTTTTTCTATAGGCGACTCGCACGAATTGGCACATTTTATGCAATAAAGTATAGAAAAAAAGTAATTTAAAAAAATTAAACCGACTTCAAAAAGAAATCAACTCAAAATTATGAAATAACTTTAATTTCGGAAGTCGGTGTCTTGGGATCTGTATTTTATTAGTTTTTTGCCACCGACTTCCGAAATTAAAGTTATTTCATAATTTTGAGTTGATTTCTTTTTGAAGTCGGTTTAATTTTTTTAAATTACTTTTTATTTCGTAATTTTTAGTTTTTGCACTAGAATTTGACCAAGGTTTTGAGATGTTTTGACACTACACCTGTAGCTCGTATCAACAAGCCAGGCCGTCACACTTCCACGTATTAGTCCATATCTTGAAAATTACTGAATCGATCTTGATGAAACTTGCACTGTTCCCTAAGTTGAAGTAAATGTAAGCCAATAAAAAAAAAAATGTCACGATCCGATTAATAGTTCCGGAGATATGCGTGGACAAACATACATACATACATACATATATACATACATACGTCTATAAAATTTTGTTTATTTGTTTGGAAGCCCTAATAGATCATCATATGTGAATATAATGCAATTCCAATAATATTACATACATACGTATCGACTTTTTATTAATTAGAAACATTTAATTAATTTTATCTAATAATCAAATCTATCAATAGCCTAATACCTATTATTAGAAGTAAGTATCTGGAATGACAATAGTTGATCATCATGGTTCATAGGAGAAAAGGTCATAGTGTCAAATGCGGGTAGCCATTTACTTGGCCTCTATACACATTAGGGAACTTCAGAGAAAAAAGTTTTGCGTGTTTCCATAATAAACCACAATGTTCTAGTTACACATATCGCGTTTACTAGGCCACGAATGCATAATTATACATACAGGGTGATTGGAAGATGGGTGCAAAGCTTTAAGGCGATGATAGTACAGGCAATTCAGAACCATTTAAGCCATGGTTGTCTTAGACGAAGTCTTACCACTTTTTTTTTACCAATTTCTTAAGATTTTTTTCGAAAATTCCCAAAGTTTTAACTAAACTATTTATTTATGGCCAAATTGAATGATAAACGAATTAATTTTTATTGTATTTAATTAAAGTAATGTGTAAGCAATCTAGCAAAACATGTTTTAGGCCTCTGTGTCGTTAGACATTTTTTTTACAGATATTTAAAGTTCATAACAAATTTTAAAGTTTATAAATACTTTTTGTAAACCTTATTTTAAAAATCACGGAGCGTGCTTTTTTTGTTCAAACCTTTTTGAAAACATGCTTGATAATCGCTCTTTCTTTTGAGGTAACATTTACGCAGATATCTTACAAATTATTGAAATTAGGACCTAAAAACCAATTTGAGGGAGAAATTTTAAATTTTAGGCAGTCTAAATAAAACAACATTTGAATTAAATTTATTTATGTTTCATGGTCAAAATGTTGGTCGTGATTCCTAATACAAGCACGGCTCCGTCTTCTCACTTCTGTTGTTGTTATTTTCAACATCATCTCCACCTTCATTGTTTCAAACTCTGAATTCATTCTCTCTATCAGTTCTTCTCTCGTGTTTATTTCAACATTCGTATACACTAGCTCCTTGGCCCGGCCCCACACGAAAAGTCCAGCAGGGTCAGATCTGGTGAGCGAGCGGGCCAAGGGATGGGTCCATCTCTGCCAATCCAGCTGTCAGGAAAACAATTATTTAAGTGTTCCCTTACATTTAACATACAATGCGTTGGACAGCCGTCTTGCTGAAAGATGACTGTACTGTCTCTTGCGAATATCGGGACACCGGTTTCCTCTATCAGCTCTGGTAAATCCACTTGTAGAAAGTGCAAATCATTTTCACCATTGAAAGTCTCCGGTAAGAAGTGGGGCCCAATCAACGTCCTGCAAATTACTCCAGCCTCCAGAATTTCCTCTGAAACGACACCTGCTTCTTAAAATGTGGATTGTTGTCTTTGGCGGCCCATTCATGAAGGTTATGAAAGTTTTTAATGCCCTCCCTAGAAAACTTTAATTTGAAATCAATCTTGTGGACGGATGAAAGCAAATTTTCTAGGGAGGGCATTACAAACTTTCATAACCCACAAAACACATGGGGAACACTTAAATAATTGCTTTCCTGACAGCTGGATTGGCAGAGATGGACCCATCCCTTGGCCCGCTCGCTCACCAGATGTGACCCTGCTGGACTTTTTCGTGTGGGGCCGGGTCAAGGAGCTGGTGTATACGAATGTTGAAATAAACACGAGAGAAGAACTGACAGAGAGAATGAATTCAGAGTTTTAAACAATGAAGCTGGAGATAATGATGTTGAAAATAACAACAATAGAAGTGAGAAGACGGAGCCGTGCTTGTATTAGGAATCACGGACAACATTTTGACCATGAAACATAAATAAATTTAATTCAAATGTTGTTTTATTTAGACTGCCTAAAATTTAAAATTTCTCCCTTAAATTGGTTTTTAGGTCCTAGTTTCAATAATTTGAAAGATATCTGCGTAAATGTTACCTCAAAAGAAAGAGCGATTATCAAGCATGTTTTCAAAAAGGTTTGAACAAAAAAAGCACGCTCCGTGATTTTTAGAATAAGGTTTACAAAAAGTATTTATAAATTTTAAAATTTGTTATGAACTTTAAATATCTGTAAAAAAAAAATCTAACGACACAGAGGCCTAAAACATGTTTTGCTAGATTGCTTACACATTACTTTAATTAAATACAATAAAAATGAATTCGTTTATCATTCAATTTGGCCATAAATAAATAGTTTAGTTAAAACTTTAGGAATTTTTGAAAAAAATCTTAAGAAATTGGTAAAAAAAAAGTAGTAAGACTTCGTCTAAGACAACCATGGCTTAAATGGTTCTAAATTGTCTGTACTATCTTCGCCTTAAAGCTTTGCACCCATCTTCCAATCACCCTGTATAACAAGGCCATTGTTACATTTGTTACAACACAGTGAATAAATGCAAAATACAATAGCTAACTAGAAGTCTTGAATTTCATGCTTCACGCTTAATAGCGAATCCTGGGTAAGCATTGTTACTTTCGAAAAAGGGTTTTTTTGATTACTGTCACATTTTTCTCCTAAAATTGAATTCACCACTTCCTAGTGCTTTCGCTGGGAAGAAGTGGCGCAACAGACTCCCCAGCAGCACGGCTGTCTGTTCAGTTAGAAAATACTTCATCATAATCAGCCTATAATGTTCCCACTGTTGGGACACGGGCCTCCTCTCTGTGAGAGAAAGTGGGCCGTAATCCACCACGCGGGCCCAGTGCGGGTTGGTGAATGTCATGTCTTCGAATTTTTGGTTCTAGGACATGCCGGTTTCCTCACGATGTTTTCCTTCACCGTTTTGGGAGCAGTGGTGATGATATAATTTACACAAAGTAAAGCGCCTGTCTAGGTTCGAACCTACGACCTACAACTCGTAAGTCACGGCCGTCACCACTTGGCCACCACTGCTCTAGCATTGTTACTTTCGAAAAAAGGTTTTGTTTCATTACTGTCACATTTTTCTCCTAAAATTGAATTCAGCACTTCCTAGTGCTTTCGCTGGGAAGAAGTGGCGCAACAGACTCCCCAGCAGCACAGCTGCTGTCTGTTCAGTTAGAAAATACTTGATTGTATAAATGATAAATGATTTTTATTTCTGTAAGTAGGTTTGTACAAACACTTTTACACGTCAATCATATTTTTTTTAAACTAGATGAGGTCGGCGTTTCCTAACTGACTATTCTGAGAAGAAAGGCCGAAATAGGTACAATACTTAAGTATGCAAAGTAATAAACACAGAACATAAAATTAAATTATTTGTCTTACGTCAGCTAGCCACCCCAATATACCAACAAATACAATAAATACTAAGTATACGTACTCAAGCAAAAAAATCCATACTAATATTATAAATGCGAAAGTGTGTCTGTATGTTACCTCTTCACGCTTAAACCGCTGAACCGATTTAGATGAAATTTGGTAAAGAGATAGTTTGAGTCCCGGGAAAGGACATAGGGTAGTTTTTATCCCGACATTCCCACGGGATCGACGGGTGAAACCGCGGGGCGCTGCTAGTAATAAATAAAAATGTAATCAAAAACTTACTACCTAATTAAAAACCTCCAGGCTTAAGTCTTGAGCTATGAGCTTTTAGATTATAAAAGTGGCCAATTTTCTTCAAAGAAGTTATAATGTTTTGCTAAGGAATCTGTTTGAACTTTGCAATCTAAGTCAGACAGTCAGTCAGTCAGTGGTAGTGTATTTTGGATTTGACTGGAGTGCAAGTGCAGTGTACCCAACTTGCATAATCAGGAAAACATCTTTCATCGTAAGGTCTATTCAAAGGAGATCGTTTATTTTGGGCTAAATTATGAAAGTGCTGGCCAAAAAAGAAAATTTATATTCCGTTAGAATATGTTATTCTCTTCACTTTCCACTAATGGACGAAATACCCTGCGCTGTTATACAAGTTTTAAAAATACTGTTTTCAGTAGGTATGTTTTATTTCACACATTGAAGCACACTGGACGAGACACAATACTTAGAAGTTTTATTGTTATTAGGTACGTCGAGGGGCGTTGTTTGGGGACAAAGTGTTGAAAGAGTAATTTAATAATTATAGTAATAGCTTTTTATGACAGTAAAAATTACTTAGTTATATTTTTTTTACATTGGCTCTGTATCAAGGGTTATTCTTCACATAGGTAGCTACCTATTAGAAAGTTTTTTTTTTAAAGTACCTTATTACCTATGAACTGATTTAAATAGGTGACTGGGTCTATGTTTCCAAAAGTAAAAGTTAACCTTTCCCAGCAATAATTTTAGCTCAATTTTACTAAGTATAACGTATAGAAAGCGTAGATAAAGGATAATTATGATGTGATTTTTTATTTTTCCTCGAAGTAACAAGGATCACAACAGATACGAATTCAATTTGATTAATTAAATACAAAATTGATAGCGACATGCTACTCGTAATAGGTTAATGGGCAGAGCCTTTTAGTTAATTGGGAAACGATTAAACCCCAAGGACATTTTAAATATGCTTTTAAAAACTTCGATAGGTACATCTGTGGCTACAGCGCAGCGCCTTTATATCGTAGCCATAAGGGCGGTTTTACTAATGCAAGTTATACAACTGATATGTGTTTAATTGTACTAAGTATTTAAGGTGCCACTAGTCGATATTTTTCCATACAAATATCGGGAGAGTATTACTCCACTGTTTGCCATTGTGCATCCAAAGTTAATGAAATGAAATGATTTTATGAAATGAAATGATTTTATTTTTGTAAGTAGGTTTGTACAAACACTTTTACACGTCAATCATGGTTTTTTTTAAACTAGATGAAGTCGGCGTTTCCTATCTGACTACTCTGAGAAGAAAGGCCGAAACAAACTCAGAGGTCACAGTCTCTTTTAAAGTCCAGACATAATCTTGGTCAGGTTATATGAAGACCATGTAGATCGATGTCTGAGGTCAAAAACTGACATGATATCGTGTTGACTCATTATTAATTTTGTCTGTACGGAAACAGAATAGTAAAATAAAAAGCCATTCAAAAGCTATGAACCAACAACGATTTGTTTTTCTTGTTATTTTTAATGTAACTTTGGGTGTAAATAAGTAATAAAAGAACTATAAAATCTTCAAAACCAAGTCCGCACCGACAAAGCTCTGTTATCGAAGAGTTCAATAAACTTTATTTGTAATTGATTTATGCAGTCGTTTTTTCATAAAACTGGATTTTCCGAATTTTTTCACGCGCCTGTCAGTTTGGAACGGTGTTTCTGTGCGTGAGAACTAGACGTTGTTCATGTAGACTAGCGTCTAACTGCTCATCACTATTACTATCTCTGTCGGACAAGAAGCCAGGTGAGACAGCCTGCTTTTTGGCCATGACCACCAGTGAGTTCGAGCTCGAGACTAGTTTACTCTTAAGCTATAGTCTTTTTATCTCACGAAGCGGCGAGCGCTTTACTTGTAGTTACGATACTTTATCGGAGACAATCGGCACATTACCATAGAATGTAGAAACTAAGTGAAGACAATTTTATCTCACTCTTAACAATAGTTTCGAACTCTTGAACTTCAAGCTAATTTGAGAATCAGACAGACGGTATGTTATTATTATGAAAGCACTGAAAAGAGTCTAGACGACACGCCGTAGACCTTGAAATAAACCGGCTTATATGCATAATCCAAATAAAAATAATTGTATCTTTCTTCAACAGAACATCACGCCTGTATTGTACAGTAAACCTAGATTTCCCCAAAGGGCTTTGAAGACCAGTGGCATACCTACCGGCCCGCCATTTTGATTTTTTTTTCAAAATGGCGCGACAATAGGTTATGCCAGGCTCCTTATAGAAATCTTCATTCCCCTTTTAATAAGTTATGTTAAGGGAGAAGCGCCAGGGTAGCGTGCGAAATTCAAATGTTCATACGTTCTTTGGAATTTGTAGGTCAGTATCAGGTCAAATATGTTTCGCGACCGTATCAAATATGGCTTTACAGAATAATAATCATTAAACCCAAAAATGCCCTGAGTTAGAATTATTCTCAATGTCATGATTTCATGAAATAGCCATTCAATAGGGTAATATGAACTTATGATGTACTTAATGATGTTTTTTTTTTTATTTTTTTTTTTACGGCAGCAAATCATATTTAGATCTACACTAGCTTCCGCCCGCGATGTATGTCGATAAAAACTATCCTATGTCCTTCCCCGGGTGGCAATCCATCTCTCTGCCAAATTTTATCGAAATCCGTTCAGTGGTTTAGGCGTGAAAAGGTAACATACAGTCAGACAGACAGAGTTACTTTCGGATTTATAATATTAGTATGGATATAATACAACCTGATACTAACCTGCAAATTGCAGAAAACGAAATTTGAATTTCGCGGGCTACCCTGAGGCCCTTGTCACAGGGGTGACGCGAGCGATATATATCCCAAGTATATTCTTTATGAAGCAAGCACACAAAGACCCGATGCGGCGGTACTCAAGGGTATCCTCCAAACAGACTAGCAACGCGACACAACGGACGTTGAATCGCGTCTGGGTAATGGAGTCTTAAAAGGGGACGAGCCTATCGCCATTTATTGTTCAAACATTTATTTCAATTATACCATTTACAGGCACATTTGAATTGTCAAAGAGTTGGTCAGTTAGAAATTTGAAGCTAGTTGCCCGTTCCAAAACGTACATCCCTATGGAGAAGAACGGGCAAGAGACTCCAAGGACACTTTTTTAAATCAAGATATTACAAAATTGTCGAAGCATCATTCTTGTTGCTTCTATATGTGAGAAATATGTAAAAAAAAAAAAGCAATTCAAGATATAAGATTTAAGATAAGCCCTGACAGTTAACGAGATGACCAGTCTCAACTGAAGGGACGCGTGGATCAGCAGTTTAACCATTTTGAAGGGAACTGTATGATCCAACACACGCGCCATTAGCGAGACATTTGAGAGAGCATGACTTACTCTCAAGTCAAACACACACCTTTGTTCTTCAACATACCTTTCCATATAAAGTCTTGAACTCAAAGGCGATGCGCATACGCTGTTCATTGGTGCGTCTCGTTAGGACATGGATGATAGCTTTCTCGTCTGTTCCGAAGCCTTTCATGGCCTTGCGAAGGATGGCGGCGTCATCCCGAGGGTCGAAGGGATTCGCCGGCACAACGGTAGGTTTCGTCTGCAAAAGGACGCGGGAATTAATACTAAGTTGGTACATGAAAATAGAAAAATAAATTAGCTAAAGATATTTTTGTTAGTTTTGCAGTTCGATGAGTTGTGGAATTCGCGTTAGTTGGTTAGAATTTTTTCTTATGAGGTGAAAATAGCATCCATTCAACCTGAAATGTACTCGTAACTTTAGTTTTTATTTGTGAGAGTGCAAGTGTACACAATTTGACAGGATACCGATCAAGCACATTGAACCGTGATTGTGATTACACACAGATAAAACAAAGCACATCTTGCTGTGAAAACGGAAACCATATTCTGCGAAATTTTAGTTGGAGAATCACCATTATCATATGCCTAGGCAACGTAACCCCAAGATACAATACGATCGAAGTAACTTGGCGAGCCTGAATATAGGCACCAAGAACTTTCGCGCATGTTCTCTCACTCGCACTCGCCTAATGTCACCATTTGGTTCCTAAAAAATCTTACTGCGCAGCCTTCTGCGCAAAGTTCAGGCTCGCAAAGTTACGTCGGTCGTATTGTACTTTGCATTACCTACCCATCTTGTCGTGGAATGGAAGGCGTGGTTGTATGCTTGTGCTTATTCAGCACGCAGATTTGCAAAACAATGATCAAAAGTTACATGCAAAGTGTGTGATCTATGACGCTCACAATGGGGGAAAAAAAAAAAGTGGTTTTTCTATTTCGTGTAACTTGTTAAGTTAGGGATTTAACATTTTGGTATATGTTTTTTGACTCTGGTATAGTATCATGTAAAAGGAATACACGATTCAATGAATTTTTCTCGATACAAAAAAATTGCAAAGTTATATCAATTTTTATACTTTTTTCGACATCACGGCGTAATGTTAAGAGTTATTCAATGGAATTTACTTTAAAACGTAGAGAATTATCATATCAAAGTTTACTTAAAGTAGTTTTAAATTTATTTATTTTGTTAAAAAAGGAGTAAATTCGTTTTGGCACATACGTCGTTTTATTCAGAGCGCACACACACTATAGCCATCACTCTTCTTTTGCGTTTCAAAAGTAATTGCATCACTTTCGCTCGCTTAGTGGGTTTTCGAAGATTTTAGATTTTCGAGGTAACCAAAATGTAAGTCAATTTACAAATTTATAATTATTCAATCAAAGTAAATTTTCTATTGTAAGTATTGTAACTAAAGTATTATGATAAGAACGGAGTCAGTTCTTATCATAATACTTCAGTCCTGAATCATTCCTCTGAAAGACTGTTGAGAACGTATGATTCATCACGTGTAATTCATAATTAAAGTTAAATACATAATAGGCTTTGGCTGAGCTGTCCGTGGGTTAACTTGTATGAAGGTACCTAATAGGTCAGTTACAAGGATAAACGTTGAGCAATTTTATTAGGTTAACTAATGAAGTAATGGTATAGCACTCGAGTCTAATTAACTTTTACAAAATGACCTAATACTGCCCTTAGGCATATTGATCCAACTCCAGACTATCATAAATATCCCTAATATGCGTAAACTTGTATGTACCTGCAATTTAACCTGTTAACTCTAGTATGCATGCCACACGCTTGTCTTCCAAGTGCATGACACAATTGAGACGAATTCATCTTTGAATTGAAACACATAAAAGAAAATAAATACCGTATAACGAAACGATTTAAATCCTCTCCGTATACCAATTGAAGCTCTATACGCACTGCGCATACTTGAATTCGATGTTACAGAGGACATATTAATTAATCGATACTTTTTTCGGACCAGCAGAAATGTTAATCACATCACTATTTAACACCATTACACAAGTGGATTATTGATTTGGTTTAGAGGTGAGACCAAAGGTGTATTTCGAGATATCCACATCCATTGTAGTGGGGACCAATGCCAAGACTGAATGGTTGGTGGGTTTGATAAATGTACTGAGAGACGAAGTGAGCATAACAATGTAATTGCAGCAAACTGTTCCTTGAATAGAGTTACAGTACGAGTAGGTACGTCGCCAGCCAGTGCTCAATAATGTTCGTCACGAATTTAAACTGGGTGTTTTTTTTTTTAATATAAATTGTTAGACCTACGACATGCTTAGCATTGATTTCAATCATAATGTTGATACTTAATTCTAGAAAAAATGGTCGAATTCCGAATTTAAACCCTAACCTACGTAAATGCTCAATAAGAAATATGTTGTCCGTTTCCTTATGCCTTTTTGACGGTTATTCGCTAACGCTCTTCTTGACCGTTCAACGCGTTGATTTGAAAGCGTTTCATAGCTTAGCAGGGAGATTTGTTTAAATTCATAGGCTAGCTATGTTAATCATAATATGTATGTTGTATTACATGTGCATGACTGTGTTGTGTTCCCTAGTAACGTTTGGATATAATTATGTTAAGTCGCGTCGTTAGTTTAGTGGTCGCAAGAGCTACTGCTAAGCTTGAGGTCTTGAGTTCGAATTCTAAGTCGGGCAAAGTGGGTTTTTTCCATCTGGAATTTCTCAATAGCAGCCTGGAGTCTGGATTCGTGGCTGGCAGATGGTAATAGCTTGCCCCCTATTACGTGGGACTTAAACATAACTGGCGAAATGTGGGTGTACCTACTATAGGTACACCTCTGCCCGACCCTTTGGGGACATAAGTAAGGCGTTATTAATCCTTTATTACAACAGCATAATGATTTAATTTTTAACTTTGCAAAAAAATTGGTCATTAGGTAGGTTGCAATACAATTTTTTTTTTTTCTGTTGGTAAGTAGGTTTGTACCAACACTTTTACACTGTGTATTCCCGTTGTCCCCGTAATCTGTGTCCCCGTTACGGGGACAAACGGGACGTCATATATTTCCTTACAGTTGTCCCTCCTTATGACGTATGAGCAACGGGGACAACGGACAATTAACATTTCACGTTCCCTGTATTCCCCTTGTCCCCGTAATCTGTGTCCCCCGGAGACAACGGGACATATAAAATTTCCTTACCGTTGTCCCCCTTATGTACCTACATATGGGCAAACGGGGACAACGGACAGTTAAGATTTCACGTATCGTGGTCCACTTTCAATTTTTACTTCTTTTTTAAACGTCACGTCAATTATATTTTTTTAAACTAGATGAGGTCGGCGTTTCCTAATTGACTATTCTGAGAAGAAAGGCCGAAACAAACTCAGAGGTCACAGTCTCGTCCAGACAAAATTTTAGTCAGATCAATCAACGATGGTTGGTCAATATGTTTTAGGGCTGATTTTTCCAATGCCAGATAATTTTACACGAGCATTGTTTTGCATTTTTGACAGTTTTTCCATACAAAATCTGTCAGATGTCAATTTTATTCTATCTACGAATAAAAATTATCTGGCGATTGAAGAATCAGCCCTAAGTAAATAAATGCAATCAAAACTAAGCATATAATATTGTCACGCACAATGGTCCATTGAAGGACTAAGTGCAGAAACCAAACCCATAACAATAGAAGCATATAATAAGTAGGTACGTGATACATATTAAGCGTCATTTAATTTCGCTCATTCTTTTTTCACCTCACTACAGTGCAGCTGTCAAAAGAATGCGTTCTTCACATCTGTCAGTGCGGCAATTCTAGTAACCAGTAAAGACCAAATTCACAAAATACGTACTTTGTTTGTATGAAACTGACGGCTGTCAAGAATGCATTCTCTTGTCGACCAGACTGTACCTTTTTTTTGACAGATTTAGGATCCTTCCAACTGTCTAGTTATTGAATATGATGATTATTTTGTTCTACCAATAAATGAAATTGTGTATAAGTACTGTGAGAAGATGTAGCAGAGTTTAACACGTTGACTTCCAGACAACAGACACAATAGAAAATCTATTGTTGACGGACGCCATGTGACTGCCGTGGCTGTCAACAAGTTAAAACTAAAAATGATCGAGCCTTTTACTAAAGCAACATAACAAAGCATGCAAACTACAAAACAGTCATGCAAATAACTGACATTGTTTTGCTTATCACAATAATAGCTCTTTGATTAGTACAATTATAACACAAATGAAGTTGAATAAATAACCTGGAAACTTCTAAAATACATACATACTTAATATTAAGAATAAAATATGTATTAAAATATTTTTTTTTATGGAGTGTAAGTGGCCAGGTTAGAAAAGCTGTTCAACATACCTTTGGCTGTTCAGGCACTGAAGATGAATTTTGGTAAGCTGTTTGACTGTGTGCATAAGACTCTCTATGATGCTCCTGGTGTTGGTTAGTTTGAGGGTAACCTGGACTAGATTGTGGGTAACCAGGCTGGGCTGGGGCACCTTGCCCTGGGTACCCACATTGAGCAGGCTGGGCTGGGGCACCTTGCCCTGGGTACCCACATTGAGCAGGTTGGGGGTAACCCGTTTGAGCTTGTTGCTGGTAACCCTGGGGTGGGTACCCTTGAGCATAATTTGGCTGAGGAAAACCCTGATTTGGTTGTTGGTTTGGATATCCAGAGCCTGGTTGAGGATAACCCTGCGGTGGTGCTGGGTAACCCATGGCTGGGAATCCCGGCATTGGCATTGGGTTTCCAAAGGACTGTGGGGCAGCGTTGTTGAATCCAACGTTATGATAGAATTGTTGTTGTTGCGGGGTTCCTGCTTGACCCTTGAAGAAAATGAAAATGAATATCAATTCATTGTCTATCTGGCACTTTGATTGTATTGCATATAAAAAAAAATTAAGTGTTATTTCCACTAACTACTTACATAGTGTTACTTACTTACAGATTATATGTTATTAATACTATACTTACTATGCCTCTCAATCAAATAAAATTATTTTACATAAAGTAGGTACTTGGATAAGGTTTAAAAAGTACCCATTGTGCTTACAACATTTAAAATATCAAACAATAAATTTGTGTACACGTTTCCATTCAGTTTATACATAATTACAAACAAGATAAATTCTAAACATTTTTCAACCCTAATAATATTGTTGTAAAAGCTAAGGTTGAGATTTAATCAAAGCATTAAACATTTCAAACTATTCAATAGTATTCTGCCTAACTTTGGATCCCAATTAGCACTAAAAACAATTTAATTTTGTGATAAACAAAACAGTTGCTTCGCAAAAGGCGCCGATTTCACATAACCAAACTTTTTTTCTAACTGAGGCTATTCATTCACAACGTGCATTATGAAACACCCAAACCAAGCTACATCTAAACAACTACGAAACAAACAAAAAAATACACTTACTTGTTGCCACGGATTCATTTTAATACAACTTTATCGATACGGAACTTGTTAAACACTGTTAAACACTGACTGAGCCAGCGGCAATCGCAACCAGACTTGGTTTTTGTGATGACGAACTATGCACGCACCGGTGACTAACTATTTCACCATGAACAAGAGCAGCGTCTGATGACGTGAGCTATTTTCCTTCCTGTATTTGGATGGGAAAAACTACTTTCCGTGAGAACTAAATGCAATAGCCGATGACGAATAACTACTAATGACATTGACACTTTGACAACCGACAGCCAGTGCTGCCAATAAAAATTTCTCGATTCCCTGCGTCAGTGTTGACCATAGACAGTAATGTATAAACACATGGTATCCGTGTCACCGAAAGGGACAAAAAATTCCGGCAATCTTCATCATACTATAATTTTTACAGCTTATTACACTGCACCTTACCATTTTCACAGTTGCGCAAATGAACTATTATTGAATTATGCACGAAAACGATCTTATTTTCCGTTTAATCGCGGTGTAGTTTTTTTTTTATTATTTCATTCATAGACGTCAAACTTGTTGTGCAAATTGATGTGCTTAGCCGACACGCAGTAAGAGACAGAAATATTCTTACTCTGTGACGTTGATATTATTTCTTTTTTTCTTGTGCGAATGAAAGAGAAGATATTATGCATTTATGCAGCAGTCTATAGTTTACTCTGTCTACGGTGTTGTCAATTCCCCGAAATTTCCCGCTTCTTTTTGATTAATTCTCGCCACAAATTCCCCGAAATTATATTTTTGGCCTAAAAACACTGTTTTATACAAAGTTTACTGCTAAAACTTTGATAAAATACTATACCTTATATGAAAATTAACACTTACATCTACAGGCTACATCCTAAAACAAAGTAAGGGCCACCTGCTTATTTAAATTTTAGTGCAGGAAGGTAATAAAAAAAAATTAAGTTAGCTATACCTTGTTTGGTATCATTAAATGGTGTAATTTTTGAGATTCCTACGGTGTTGTGTTTTGATGTTAAGTATTATTTAGGTTGCTGAAAACTCTCCTCCACAGATGCGTATTACATTATTACTGTAAAAAATTGGTCTGGATTCCCTGAAATTCCCGGACTTTTGTCATTCCCCGCGTTCTCCCCGCGCAAACCCTCAATTCCCCGCAAATCAGGGATTTTCGCCGCGATTGGCAGCACTGCCGACAGCAGGCTTGCTATGTGACAGCAGTACTGTGCTGCCAGCCAATATTTTTATTAAAGTACTATGCTTCGCTTAAAATAAAAAATATTATTGTTTCGTTTGTATATTTTAGGCTAAGAACTCACGGAGCGATTTTCGCCCGCAACCGCCGCGGTCGTGGATCTGCGGTTTTATTTCAAAACTCACGAGACCGGTTATTCGCGCGGCCGTGCAAAATGGCCGGATCTCTGTTTCTCCCGCCGCGCCGCCCGCCGGCCCCCGCGATCGCCCGCCAACCGATCGCAAAGCGTGCGGGCGCCACCCGCCGAGGCTGCGGGTAACCGCGGCCCGCGCGATTCTACTAGTTGCCCGCCGGTACAGCGGGAGCCGCATACAACCGCGAACACCGCGGGCGTAAAACGCGTCGTGAAATGTGATTTAATTTTTTATATAAATATTTGCATTCTACAGAAGCTGCGGGCCCGCAACCGCAGCGGACGCGGGCGAAAATCGCTTCGTCAGTTCTTAGCCTTAAGGTTCATGTTTTCTAAAATCAATTTATAATTTTTTCTGATAAATTGTGAGAATTTTAATGATTCAAATTCAGGATATTTTCTCATGCCTCGCCTTAATTAATCAGTTTTTTTTTTTGTGCCTGCACAGCACCATAAGAGTTACTATTTTGTAGCAGCCCCCGTCAACGAACCTTCATAATCGAATTTGATAGCGAAGGTTGCTGTGCACGTATCGTAACGATATTTTTTTTATATTTTAGCTAAGTAAAGTCGGTACTAGATTATGTAAACTTCCCATCGAAATCCTAATCTCTTCTTACAAATCTACTACTTCCATCAATTAAAATTTTCTACCAAAAAAACGTGAACGAAACGTTTTTAAAGTAGGTAACCCGTTATGTAACTTTTGGTGGGAATTTTGAAGCCAATCATGTATCTTGATTCAGGAATGGCTTCATTGAAGTGATTGATTCAATTTTAGCTCAATAGATTCAATCAATCACTTCACTTGTAACCGTAGGTATTCGCACGGTGCAAGGCGTGATCTCTGTGAGAGCGACTTGCATAAGCTAATTTTGTAGAACAAGATCGCCAGCACATACTACCCGAAACTTCCCCAATCAACTTTGAACCTTAGGCTTTAGCAATAAAGTTGAAAAACTATTAAAGATTTTTGACAGATTGTAGTAGCTTGATGTGCTGACGCCAGCACATCAAGCTACCCGAAACTGTCCAATTTTCCCAATCAACTTTGAATCTTAAGCTTTAGCAATAAAGTTGAAAAACTATTAAAGATTTTTGACAGATTGTAGGTAGTAGCTTGATGTGCCGGCGTCTCGTCTGTAGGTACCAATATCTATGTATTATCTACATATAGGTATATGTAGATAATACATAGATATTGGTGTAGATATGACTTTTAGGCTTCCATAGAGATAGCGGAAGCGTAGATATTTTTTATTTAGTATCATTGTGTGTGAGGTTCATTATCAAGCCAACCCCAGGGCAGCTACCATGTACGATTTGACAGATAAAGTTGTTTTGGTGACCGGCGGATCAAAAGGAATCGGTGCTAATTTCGTTAGACAAATACTGGAGGAAGGTGTCCAGGTAATAAAACATTTTCCTTTAATATGCAGTAAGGTTCATGGGCCTATTTTGCCACTTACTGATATGATCATATCTATATCATATTCATATCATTCTTATATGTACCTAGTATCAGATTCATTCAAAAAGTGAATTGAATATAACAAATTTTTTACATGACTGAATGCGAAGCATTAGAGCGATTTTTTTTTTGTAAGCCAATAATTTCTTCAGTCTGGCCGACGCACAGTAGGTCGAAACTGCTAGAGGGACATAGGGATTTTTATACAAATTCCATTTTTTTAAATACTTATCGAAAGATCTGATATTCGATGTATAATTGTTATGAAACGTTTTTCTCTAAAACTGATAGTTGGCCCGGAAAAAAATATTTTC
Source organism: Oligia fasciuncula (assembly GCA_963082905.1). NCBI lineage: Eukaryota > Metazoa > Arthropoda > Insecta > Lepidoptera > Noctuidae > Oligia > Oligia fasciuncula. The sequence continues at coordinate 17,496,715 of OY720393.1, read as the reverse complement.
AATTTTTGTTGTATGGAACGAAACCGAAACTGCTAAAATTTGGCCAAGTCTTGACAGATCCTGCTTTAAAACTACTTTATTCTTTTGCTTGTTGGCTATAATAATACGCTATCAGCGCACGCCCATAGTTGGGCAACTATGGGCGCGCGCTGACAGCGTAGAATATTTGTGTAGAAACATTTTTAAACATCCGTTTTGACTTTTGATTTATAAGCATATTACTTAGAATATTATTTAAGTACTTTGCCATTTATTAAAGTTATTAAAATTTGAATGATAGTGTTGCTAATTATGAATACATTGGTAGAAGTAACAGAACAGGGGGCCTAAAAAGGCCACTTTGGCAGAATCATAAACGTATTTTGCTTTTTTCGTTGCAAGAGATTGGGATTGGATTTGGATTGGTATTTAAGCACAGACAAAAAAAAAATAACTGAAAAATCCTTCACCAATGGGATTTGATACGATTAACTTAACAGTTAACTGTCTATTATGATTTATAATGATTTGATGAATTCCTTTTATGATTCTGCAAAAGTGGCCTTTTTAACTGTCCAGGTATCTACCTACAATCGTCGGAGTAATCGTAATGTCATCTTATTTAATACAATCTTATTATCAAAATCTCTTAACATGATAGCAGAATTCTAAAAAGATAACAGTTTCGTTCTGCAGGTAAATAATGTGTTTTTTTCTGCACGTAGTAAAAACAAACACCTGTCATAATAAACACGTGGCAGTAGAAGATCTTGAAACGTAGTTCTCTAAACAATCATTTTCATGACATTACTTTACTTCTGCAATAAATTGTGATCTACAAATCTTAGTAAACACGTGACGGTTCTTTCTTTTAACACTCGCATGAATTGAATATGTAAGCACCATAGATATCCGGTAAGCACTGACGGTTTTATGAACCAAAAAACAGGATACCTATGTTCTAGAACCAAATGAATAATTTATTATGACATTACTTTTGCAATAAATTGTGATCTACCCTCTTAATTATTATAATATAAATCCTAATAATAGTACGTAGTTCCAGTCTTACCAAGGGGTATCGTATCGTATTGCCCAGTAACTGGGTTGTGGAGGTCAGATAGGCAGTCGCTTCATGTAAAATACTGGGATTCAGCTGCATCCGGTTAGACTGGAAGCCGACCCCAATATAGTTGCGAAAAGGCTAGGCAGATGATGATGATGAAATCCTAGTAAATACGTGACGCTTCTTTCTTTTAACACTCGCAAGAATTTATGTCACAAGCATCGACATTTTTATGAAACAATAGACAAGATACCTAGGTACATCTGTCCTAGAACCAAGTCCATTAACCCGCTGTAGGCCTGCGTTTCTCCCAGAGAGGAGACCAGAGCGGGATAATTGCGCCATCATCATCTGCCTAGCCTTTTCCCAACCATGTTGCGGTCGGCTTCCAGTCTAACCGGATGCAGCTGAATACCAGTATTTTACATGGAGCGACTGCCTATCTGACCTCCACAACCCAATTACTGGGTAATACGATACCCCTTGATAAGACTGGTTGTTAGACTTTCGGGCTTCTGACTACCCGTAACGACTGTCAAAGATCCAAGAATGACAGCCGGGACCAACGGCTTAACGTGCTTTCCGGTCACGGTATGTAAAGATGGTCAGTATGGTCACCCATCCACAGACCAACCGCGGCAAGCGTAGCTTAACCTGATCTATCGACCTGTGCGGCTGTTATTATTTAGCCACGGGCCCCTCCCCTGGCTCGCGGGGTAATTGCATAACACACATAAAAAGAACAATAATCGCAATGTTTTTCATTTTGACTGTTCATCCACGTTCATTGCGTTATTTACGTTGTTAAGCAGACGAAACAGAAACCAATGAAGCAATTAGCAATATCCTTCGAAACTCTCGGATTGTGATTGAAAATGTCTTACGCAATCACGGTGATGTGTCCCACCAGCATCAGCAGTGTTGACTTTTTAGGCTAATTATACTGTTTTATATATTTTTTAAAGTTCCGTACCCAAAGGGTAAAAACGGGACCCTATTACTAAGACTCCACTGTCCGTCTGTCTGTCTGTCACTAGGCTGTAAACTCATGAACCGTGATAGCTAGACAGTTGAAATTTTCACAGATAATGTATTTCTGTTGCCGCTATACGAGTATAAAAAAAACGTTTTTTTCGGCGTTTTGTGCCTTGTGGTACGGAACCCTTCGTGTACGAAGCAATAGCACTTGTTTGTTAATCAGTACTATTAATATATATTTTGCAGCATGTAAGGATCCTGGATGTAGACGTAGGATCAGGCGAATTACTTCAATATGAGTTGAACGAAAAATATGGCGACGACAAAGTGAAGTTCGTAAAATGTGACGTCACTAATGATGAACAGTTCTACAAGGCTTTAGAAGATGCTAAAGAAGATAACGGTTATATAGATCTTCTGGTTAACAACGCTGGAGTGGCGGATGAGAGTAAAATAACATTGATTCGGAGGCTTATAGAAATTAATTATGTGAGTATTTAATTTGTATTGTCGAACTCGTAACTGCTTTATCGCCCTATGGCTTCATTATCACTAGAGATGGGCAGGATATGTAAGCGACGGATGTGTGGCTGAGCAGTGATGGCCAAGTGGTAACGGACGCGACTTGCGAGTTGTAGGTCGTGGGTTCAAACCCAAGCAGGCACTTTACTATGTGTAAATTATTTCATCACCAGTTCGCCACTGCTCTCAAAACGGTGAAGGAAACCGGCATGTCCTAGAACCCGCACTGGAACCGCGTGGTGGATTATGGCTCATTTTCTTTCACAGAAAGGGGACCTGTGTCCCAGCAGTGGGAACATTATAGGCTGATTATGATGGATGTGTGTGAAATTAACCAATAACATACATTTCACTCGTCGTTGTCACTCACGTGTCATAACGATCATCATTTTCGCGAAGATCGAGACATCAAAGGATGCCATAAATTTATTGTAAAGCGATTCGACATTTTTAAGTTCTCATAAAATGCAACGTCCAGAGTTCAGACACCGCAATATACTCCAACTCAAAGCATTTACATGTTTAAGCACTTTTGAACTGCCAAAGCGCCGATTTGTCAGAAAGATGAAGCAGTAGCCCATTCAAAAGCGTAGTAGCTTCCTATGGAGAAGAATGGGCAAGAAACTCCACGGACACTCTTTTCAATAAAAATATTCGCTCTAGCATTTAAGTCTTTGTTTCCAGATAGCACTGGTAAACGGCACCCTGAAAGCCATTGAACTGATGCGTAAGGATAATGGAGGCAGAGGAGGTGCTGTCATAAACATCTCCTCAATCGGAGGACTTATTCAGGTGGCGCCGATGTTTACATACTCATCTACCAAGCGTGCTGTCATGCAGTTCAGTCATTGCGTTGGTGTAAGTACCGATATCAGAGTTTCTAGACGTCTTATTTAATAGTAGGATTATGGAGGTATGAGGAATAGGGTGTAAAGTTCACTCAACCTCCATAGAAAAGGAAGGATCCTCCGACCAGACGGGTGTTGTGTCTGGCGGGCAACTGCCCGATGATTCATGTCGGGCCGTTGTATCTATGCTAGTAGCGGTAAACTCTGCTTGCGCGATGCAGGATTTTGCGTGACGCGCGTCGACAACGACAACGCGTCATACTGAATGACGCGTTCTTCGCATGTGGCGTTGTAGATACCGCTACAGGATAATTTATGCAAAAGTAACTACTTATGCACTGGCAGCGATTCAAGTTTGATGAAATTGCGAAGGCAAAGCACCCACGATTTTGAGCCGGTTATTCTATAACAACTGCATCAATAATAAAAAAGGGATCAAAGTAGAAGGCATGTAGGGGTGTATCTTCTATATACAATACACTGCAGACACCAGCTGTCTGTCATCTTCATTTCTCTAAACATGCCCAAGAAATAAAATAAAAAAATTAATGTTCCAGCAATCTCTTTGCGCGCGTACCGGTGTGAGAGTATTGACAATATGCCTTGGAGTCACCGACACCACTATATTGGGCAGAATTAAATGCCTTGAAAAAAGATTAGACCTGGACGCACAAAATGTTTTGGGATCACATCCAGTCCAAAGGTGAGTTACTGTTGATTTCTTGCCATATGATGATGAAGGAGCTTTAAAGGTAGTGTACTACTATGTTTAAGTCCGTTCCTAGAAAATTTAAGACGGTTAGGGAATTTATAATGCAGCAGCATTCAGCAATCAACTGGCGACTAGAAATAACAAGAGCCTGAGGTATGTCTGTATATCAACGTTCAAAATTATGTACATCAAATTATGTATGTACATAATACTTAGATACTATTTTATAATGCAGCAGTGTCCATACGACAGCTGGAAATAACAAAAGACTGTGGTTTGTCAGAAAAACTGACAAACAGTACTGTCCTCCGAACGTCGATACTTTATAATACTGGCCATTACTTAAGGTTCCCAGTATGATAACACCTAGAACTCTTTCTGATAATGTGCCAATTCTGGCTATACTCAAAGTTAATTAGGTTATGACTGAATTGATGGTCCGTTATTTCTTTTTTCTAGCGCCGAATCAGCAGCACGTGGAATAATAGACATGTTTAAGCAAGGAGAAAGTGCCAGCATCTGGTTGGTTCGAGCTGATGAACCTGCAGAAGACATTACTTCGCACATATTGAAGGCAGATGCGGAAATTGCTCAAGTTATCGCAGGATCATCGGAATAATTTTGCAAAGAATAAGGGTGCAGATAAATTACTTACACTGCCATTTACACTTCTGAATTTGTGTGAGATGATTTTTGTTTTGTCAATCGCTAACTTTTCTTGGTCGTCTTTAAAGCAAATATTGTAACTTTGGTATTCCACATGTTCAGTTGTATTTAATTTTAATCCCTTTGTTAACTGGGTACAAAGTAGATACCAACATAACTATAGTTTAAAAACAATCATTAGAGTTAATTTCTTAAATCAAATAGAAATAAATATAATAAACATTGTTAAAACTAGTGCGTAAGTAATTTTATTAGAAATAAAATCATAAAAATAAATTCAAAGAAAACCGTGTTTATTTATTTATTCATTGCCAGTAAATAGGTATCCCACCAAAAACATTTTCATGTAAAATGTTGCCAAGACGAGACCACCTATGGCTCGCACTGCCAAAAAGTTATCAGATCTCATGTAGAGCCAAGCTTCTAACTCTACACGTCCTAACTTCACAAACTCTACACCTTAGTCAAAATATGAGGCTTGGCCGTTTCGCTCCACCCACTGCACCGCATTACGCAGCGGCGCGGCGAGCGTGAAACGTAGCCAAATTCCCCGCAGGGAAGCGCGTTTTTATTGAATTTGTATGTAAAAAATCACGCGCGGGGGCGCGTTATCTGCGCCCCGTCGCGTCGCGTGGTGCGGTGCAGTGGGTGGAGCGCCTTAAACCGCCTGTAAGTGGGTTAGTCAGTATGTACGAGTTAAAAGACACAGTTGTTTTGATAACCGGTGCTGCCAAGGGTATTGGAGCGGCATTCGTTAAAATACTGATAGAACAAGGAGCTAAGGTAAGAATACAAATTCAAGAATGTTTTTTGACAATATTTTATGTACGGACGCCAGCAGGTCAACCTACCCGAAACTGTCAGATTTTCCCAATCAACCTTGAACCTTATGTTTTAGCAATAAAGTCGACAATCTATTAAAGAAATCTGACAGATTGTAGTAACTTGATGTGCTGGCGTCTGTATATTATCAGTGACATTTTAAGTGAGTATACATAATTCTCAAGAAAAATATAAGAATTTGTTTAAGGAATTAAGAGTAGAGCTACAATTAAATTATTAAATAACCCTCCTTTTGGGCTTCGCCGCAGTCGGGTAAAAAAAAAATGCTATGGTTGTTTTTGCTAAATAAAAGTAAGATGAGTTTGATCAAAAAATTATTTTAAAGTTAACGAAGTATATTTTTATAGCACGTTAGAATACTGGATATTGACGAAGCTGCAGGAGTATTACTACAAAATGAACTAAACGAAAAACACGGAGCTGACATAGTAACATTCAATAAATGTGACATAACCAATAATGAGGAGCTCTTCGGGGCTTTTAAGGATACCACAGAACAGTATGGCTACATAGATTTGGTAGTCAACAATGCCGGTGTGACGAATGAGAGTGATAGTGATTGCATTCGCAAAGAAATTGAAGTCAATGTTGTAAGTAAATAATCTCTCTCTGAGGCCCTTCTGACTAAAACCCACCCGTGTTCCTTCAGTGGCCTGTGCCAGGGGCCACGGTATCTCTTTCGAACAATCCGCGACCCTAGCGGGCTCTCTGAGGCCCTTTCCTCCATTTTTTATGATTGAAAATTATTTTAAGTTAAGATCCAAGATGTCCTTTAAATCTAAAGATACCGTTTTTTTTAAATAGCCTTTTCTTTTCCACTGCTCCCCAAGTCCTTTCAGGTTACCGATAGGATTGCCAATAAATACGAAAGATATTGTGATTAAAAGAAAAAGGTACAATCAGAGAAAAAGTCTTAAATCAGTAGGAATATCATAATTGAGTTTGTCTTGCAAAAACCTGGTATTCTTATAAATATTTTTTGTGTTACAGACTGCTTTAATCAACGGCACAGTAAAAGCTATAGACCTGATGCGTAAGGACAAAGGTGGGAGAGGTGGAACAGTCATCAACGTGTCTTCAGTAGCGGCGCTCATCAAACGCAGTCCATTACTCTTTGTTTATGCTGCCACTAAAAGTGCTGTTCTGCACTTTAGTAACTGTATTGGTGTAAGTTATGATTTCTAGGACGGTACGACAAATAATAAACATTAGAACTCCTTACTCCGGCAAATAGGTATCCCCTATAACTATAGCCTGGGAGTCTTCTAGTTTCGATTGAATAGGTTACTAGACAAGCGAACACCTGATATACTTTCAGTGGTATAGTAGTCGAACTTAACGTGTAAATTATAACTGAACAAGTGTTTTATAACTGAACAGACAGCTGTGCTGCTGGGGAGTTTGTTGCGCCACTTCTTCTCCCCAGCGAAAGCAGTAGGAAGTGGTGAAGGGCGGGCGTTTTGGGGGACTGTCTTTTGTAATTTTGACGTTAGAAAAGTGCTGATTTTCAGCCTAGTTTGAATAAATGACTTTTCATTTTGATTTTGAAATATAAGTTAGAACACTCATGGCCACATGGTAGTTCAAATCCATCCAAAGGTTGTCTTTAAAATATCGCTTGTAGCGATAGGACCGCTAATTGTGTGGCCCTATGTAAATTTTATACATTTATGTCTGTAATTTATATGGTATAGACTGTAGGTACCTACGTAAACAAAACTGAGTGTAGTATCTATCTTTTTTTATTAACTTTGAGAGAATTAAAGGATATAGCTGTGACTGTGATTAGGATTAAGTTGGTGATAAGTTTTCGATCCAAAATAAGGAAAGCAAATAACGATTTTCTTACTCATATATACGAATTTAATGACCGACGAGTTGATGATGCTAAAAACTCATAATTTTCAGAGAGAACCATATCATTCGAAGACTGGTGTTCGAGTGATCACAATATGTTATGGTCCAACGACGACTGGTATTATAGATCAAATGGCTAGTTTTGACGAGGACATTCAAATGCAAGAGCTAGCGGCGTTGTACCCAATGCAAAGGTTTGTACTAGCTATAATCTAGTAGGTATTCTATTGCAAGACCTGTAGGTTCTATGGTTTAGAGGTATTGGCTGTTAATAAAGTAATATTTAAGTAGCGCATAGAAATTTGAGTATAGACCTGTCATCAACAAGTGGACTGAAATAACCTCAATCAACTCAGCCTATCGCAGTCCACTGCTGGACATAGGCCTCTCCCAGACTGCGCCACAGCACCCTGTCCTCCGCCTTCCGCATCCAGTCTACCCCAGCCACCTTCTTTAGGTCGTCCGTCCATCTAGCTGGGGGGCGTCCCACACTACGCTTGCCGATACGCGGTCTCCACTCCAGGACTCGTTTGCTCCACCGGCCATCGGTCCTTCGACAGACATGGCCAGCCCACTGCCACTTCAGTTTGCTTACTCTGCAAGCTATGTCGGTAACTCCGGTTCTTTTCCGGATAATTTCATTCCTGATTTTATCCTTCAAAGAGACTCCGAGCATAGCTCGCTCCATAGCGCGCTGAGCGACCTTGAATTTGTGGACCAGCCCGACCGTCAGTGTCCACGTTTCAGCACCGTATGTCATGACGGGCAGGACGCACTGGTTGAAGACCTTAGTCTTCAAACACTGCGGGATAGGCGACGAGAAGACTTGACGAAGTTTTCCAAATGCTGCCCAACCCAGCTGGATCCTCCTGTCGGCCTCTTTCTCAAAGTTGTGTCTACCGAGCTGGATGACTTGGCCTAGGTAGACATAATCCTTCACAACTTCGAGAAGCGACCCTTCGATGTGGATTGGACTCGGCAAGACGTGGGAATTGTACATGACTTTTGTCTTGTCCAAATTCATGCCGAGGCCAACCCGCCGGGAGGCTACATTTAGGCTGTGCAACATTTGGTCTAGCTGTTCCAGCGTCTCTGCCATTATGACGATGTCATCGGCAAACCGAAGATGTGAGATATACTCGCCGTTCACGTTGATACCCTGTCCAGTCCAGTCCAACGTCTTGAAGACGTCTTCTAAAGCGTTGGTAAACAATTTAGGGGATATTACATCCCCCTGTCTCACCCCCCTGAGCAGTTGGATAGGGCTGGTTTTCTGATCCTGGATCTGGACAGTCATCGTTGCAGCGTCATACAAACATCTCAACACTTCGATGTAGCGCCAGTCAATTTGACATCGTTGCAGAGAGGCCAGAACTGCCCATATTTCGATGGAGTCGAAGGCTTTCTCGTAGTCCACAAATGCCATACACAGCGGCTGATTGTACTCCTCGGTCTTCTGTACAATTTGTCGAACAGTATGGATGTGGTCTACGGTACTGAAGCCTTTTCGAAAACCGGCTTGTTCTGGCGGCTGGAACTCGTCAAGTCTCCTGGCGAGACGGTTCGTGACGACCCTCGAGAACAGCTTGTATACGTGGCTCAGAAGTGAGATGGGTCTATAGTTCTTCAGCAAGGATTTATCACCTTTTTTGAAGAACAGAACCACCGCACCTCTGCTCCACGCCTCGGGCGTTGTACCCTCTTGGATAACGGAATTAAAGAGACTCGCTAGCTCTTTCAGGACTGGAGCCCCGCCCGCTTTAAGGAGCTCTGTCGTTATTCCGTCATCCCCAGGTGCCTTGTTGTTCTTTAGCTGCTCGAGAGCCGCCCTAATCTCGCATTGGTCGATATCCGGGATGTCCTCCGTGTAGTGGCGTGTTAATTCGGCTCGATGGTCATCTGCACTAGGCCCCGCTGGTTTCATCGCCCGTGTTGAGTATAGGTGCCCATAGAAATCCTCGACTTCCTCGAGAATCTCGGACTTCGAAGTCACGATTCTGCCATCCGCAGTTCTTAGTTTCGTCAGATGGGACCTCCCTAATTGCTGAGCGAACACTTTCGACCCTCGGTTTTGCTCAATCGCATCCTTAATGTCGCGGGTGTTGGAGCACCGAAGGTCGCGTCGCGTCAGCTTTCTAATTTTCAGGTTTAAGGCCCTCTTATCTGACGAAGACGGCTGCATAGATGGCAACTCTCGCCTTTCCCTCATAAGTCCGAGAGTTTCTGAGGAAAGTTTGGACACCTTACTTTTTCGCCGCAGCGGGAAAAGTCTGCGGGACACGTCGCGTAGTGCTTTGACCACCTCGTCAGCTTTCTCGTCAATATTACCTATGGTTTCCAACAGGGTGAATCGATTTTGAAGTTCCAGTTGAAACTTTTCGGATCCTAGAGCGGCTTGGAGCTGCGTAGGTCGGAGTGTAGGCCTCATCATGCGGAGTCTCTCAGCTCTGAAATTAATATTTAAAGTGCCTCGGACAAGCCTGTGATCGCTTCCGGTATTAAACCTACTAATCACGGAGACATCTCTAAATATATGCTTTCTATCCGTCATGATGAAGTCTATCTCGTTCCTTGTCACGTTATCGGGGCTCTGCCAGGTCCACTTCCTTTGGGGTTTCTTTTCGAAAAACGAATTCATTAAGAAGAGCCCCTGCGACTCCAAAAAGTTGACCAGCATTTGCCCCCTGTGATTCCTGCGCCCCAAACCGAACGGCCCGACTTTCGATTCACCGCGTTCTTGTACTCCCACTTTGGCATTGAAGTCCCCCATAACAACGTTGTAGTGGGCCTTTGTCGTACTATGCATTGCCTTGGCAATATCCTCGTACATGGCCTCGGCTGTCTCGTCAGAGCATGTCGAAGTCGGCGCATATACCTGTATCACTTTCAGGTAGTACCTGTCAGTGAGTTTCAGTACAAGGTACGCTACCCGCGTCGACACACTACTGATTTCCACAACGCTGCTAGTGAGTTCCTTGTTGACTAGAAAGCCGACCCCGCCTTGGGAGAGGTGATCACCTTCGCGGAAGTAGAATAGGTGGCCTGACTCCAGGGTTATCGTGTCCTCCCCCTGTCTTCGGACTTCAGATAGCCCCAGTATATGCCAGTTAATGCGACCTAACTCTACCTCAAGTTCGGCAAGGTGATGGTCCAGCCTCATCGAACGTCCATTATACGTAGCCATATATAATCGTCGTTGGTAGCCTGCCGTAACCCGGGGATTCTTCGCACCCCCCGTCCCGCCGTTACCGTGACCGCTACCTTGACCAGGAATAGCGGGACCACCGGGAACTGGGGGCCGTTGTTTTGGCACTTTTTTCATGTGGGAGGTTTAATGCCCGTAGTCACCACGCTGGGCATGCGGGTTGGTGACCGCAGAGCCAAACCTTTCGCAACGATGATACTGCTGCCCGTCATCGTTCTGGAGGATTTAGGTTGGCTTGTGGGATGGTTATACCGCCATCGGTCGGTCGCCAGCGCCTCGTCTGTCAGTGGCAGGGTGTACCGCGCGCAGGTGAGGTTGACGTTTGGGGAGTCCGGTTGTTATGTGCTCCCCCTTACACCCCCTAAATAACCTACCTGAAGATAATAGAGGTATGAGGAACAGGGTGTATAGTTTACTCAACTTTCATAGAAAAGGGAGGGTCCTACGACTAGACGGCTGTGTTTGGTGCGCTTCTGTCCGACGATTGATGTCGGGATGTTGTATATATGCTAGTATTTTGCGTGACGTCAGTGTGATGCGTTAGCATGTGGCGATATGTGTAGATGCCGCATTAAAGAGATTACCAGAAAATGGGAAAAGGGAAGCGGAGCGTTGGACGGCCCTTAACAGGTGGATAAACTGACCGACCAAGGTCGCTGGTCGTCAATGAATGCGAGCGGTCCAGAATATATTGTTGTGGAAATCTTTAGGGAAGTCTTTTCTCTAGTATAAGAAATCACAGAGGCTAATGATAATTATCATGATGACTAAGAAAATATTGGATTCATAAAAATAATTCTTATATCTTTTCTTGATCGGTTGATTGAATCCAGTCTGCTTGTCGAACAAATTTTTGCATATTATATAAGCAGGTGTTCATTTTAAATTGTTTCTCTTTTTACAGTATGGAGTCGGCAGCTCAAGGAACTCTTGAGGCTTATAGGAGAGGAGAAAGTGGAAGCACCTGGTTGATCAACAACGGCAAACCGGCGAAAGACATAACTACAACAATTAATAAGGCATTTATGGAGTTTGCTCAACTTCTCAGAGACGGCTGATTAAGAATTCTACCAAATATAAATAAGATGTAAAAAAATATTATATATCGACGGTTGAAAGGCTAATTGGTCTAAGCGACATTTTTTTTTGCAATATTAGTTATATACATATTCGGAATCAGCAAAATTTACTGATTCCGAATATGTATATAACTCAAGATTGCAAAAAAAATGTCGCTTAGACCAATTAGCCTTTCAACCGTCGAATATTATATTATAATTGTTCCAAAGATTCCTTCTGATTTTCCAAAACTGCTTATACGATAACTGACAGGCCATTGTGAAATAAACTAATTACAGAATCGAAAGTATAAGAGTTTATAATTTTATGAATGAAAGCGACCCAACAAAATACATGATGAAGAATGAAGATTTATGAAAAGATGAAGAAGCAGCGTTTAAATGGTTAACACGCATGAGAATGGATATAATTATTACGAATAATTAACAACCTCCTGACCTGAGTAATCGAGATAATAGTGGTTCAAAATGATGTATCTGACCAAAAAAATATTAGTTTTATAGTACGATAACAAATTATTCAACAAAATGTAAATAAAAACGTCAGTATCGAAGTTAAATACAATTAGGTGAAGGGCGACGAGGTCGGCCTTCTTTAACCTTACGGTGCACAGTAAGATTATACTTAATTTTTATATTATCGCTTTACTAGTGATGCACCCACAAGTAGTGGAACAAATTGGTTAAAATGAGATTGAATATGGGTGAAATGTAAAAGCGGCTGGTAAACCAAATCGAAATTAACCGAGATCTAAGATTTTTTTAAATATTTTGCAAAAAATCTTGTTTAAAGGTAATCTTAGTAAAAACGTGTCTATTAGGTTAACTATTTTAACAATTTTGTCTATTAGGTAGGTACAGCTGATGTTTTTGTTCCGCTATACAAGTAAATACCTCTTAAAGCTTTGTCTAGATTGCTATCTTTATTTGTTCGTTTAGAGTTGCTACCTTGAATTTAAACATCGGTATGTAAAGGTGCGTCCACACTGTGTAACATAACATGTTAAACATAGTTATATAACATGTTTCTAAAGAGAAGTTAGCAATGTTAATAATTTGGACTTGTTATATAACATAAGTTTAAGTGTTAAATAACATAATCTAGACGCACCCTAAAGGTATCCCCACACTGAAATCAACGACGGATCCGATCTCTATGACCTATGTACTTTTTATCTATGATGTAAAAATCTGTTGTAATAACAACCAGCCCTCATGTACTAGATGGAGTTAGTACTTAGTCTTTACAGAGTGGCAGGGCATTGACGCGCAAACTGAAACCAATGAATTCAGCACATGATCCTAGATCCTAGAAATTTTTAGTAGGTCATAAAAAAAAATGCAGTTTCATAGAAAATTGCAATACATAAAAAAAAAATTTGCTCTGCCATACATTTCGACCGCGTAGGGTCAAAATGTATGGCAGAGCTAATTTTTTTTTAACTTACGAAAAATTTCAACTTTTTTAGAATCATTTACTGAATGGTAAAAGGGGGCCTAAAAAGGCCACTTTGGCAGAATCATAAAAGGATAACATTATGAATCATAATGGACAGTTAACTGTTATGTTAATCGTATCAAATCCCATTGGTGAAGGATTTTTCAGTATTTTTTTTTGTCTGAGCTAATATACCAATCAATCCAATCCAAATCCAATCCCTATCTCTTTGATACATACGTAGTGCAGCGAAAAAAAAAGAAACACGGACTGTATTCGCCATATTATGATTCATAATGTTATCCTTTTATGATTCTGCCAAAGTGGCCTTTTTAGGCCCCCAGGTTGTGTTGATGTCCCGCCACCTTGTATAATAATTTTAACTTACCTCACCTTTCTTCCATTACACCTTTACCTGATGAGATTGATAATTATCTTTCCCTTGCAACACTTCGCCTAGTAGCCGCTGACGGAATCCCCGAAGACATTCAAAACAAAGAGTATAATAATAATAAGGGAGGTTCAAAAGCCCAGCAGCATAGTCTGCAGTGTGAACCATCTTTATGTCTTAAATAATTATATTCTGTATAGTATGAGACAGCATGTATTAAGTAACACTTAAGTGTGGTTAAAGTTGCTAATAAGTACGATTTCCCAAACATAATTTTGTTTCGACCCAGAATTGCTTTTGACTCGGTGGGATGTGGGTGTTGCTTGTGCACTAGAGTGTGATCTGGGACCAATATTTTGTTATTATTATCTGCCGTTTCGAGCAGTGAATATTGTTTGGTGCTTGTGATTTTGTGATAAAATAATTTAAATTAGTCATTAGACATCAATAGTAAGTGAAGATTATATTTCATTATACAGTTTGTGTATGTATGCGTTATGTGCTGACGCTGCATAACGCACACATTCGTTTGCATTTATATATTTTTTCGAAGCAGTGGTTTTCCAATGATGACGGCCCAGACTGCCGGCCGACATTTTCAATGTCAGCTGTTGAAAATATTCGCATATTTATTGCGAGGTTACACAATTTTTCATTATTTTTATATTATTTTACACTATTTTTATAAAAATACTCATTATTAACTTTATAAAAATAGTGTTTTGTTAGGTTAGGTACCTACACCCCAGACTTACGAGTTGGTTTGAATCCAGACAGGTATGACCGTTACTTTGATGGGTTTGAATCCAGATAGACATGCCCAGTACTTTGTGCAATTTAATTAATTACCAACTGCTCTTAAATCGTTGAAAATGTTGAACAGTCTTGAAGCCAAAAATTCAAGGGCTCTGTCCCAGCAGTGGAAATATTATAGGCCGATTATGTTTTACGAAGATTGATTGAACATTGATGAATTTTATTTAGACAATGACATGAATATTTACTTTCAAGTAAGTAATTTTTATTATTATTTTTTATTTAATTATTGTGAATGTGAGGACTATGTGGGTCATTTCTTTTTTCCTTCTTAGTTTTAATCATGATCTGGCAGTTTGAGTAGTTTATGCGGCCTACCCAAATGTCCTGTCTTTGGTATTGTTCGTAGAATCGTTGAGCTCCTCAAGTTCTGAGTTGAGCTGCACGATTTTTGACAAATGCGTGCACTGATTGGACAGGTCCGCTCAATCTGTGTGGTTCTTTCCTCAAAAGACCATTTCAGACACCAATCTACATGGTCTTCACACGATCTGACCAAGATTTTGTCTGGACTTTAAAAGAGACTGTGACTTCTGAGTTTGTTTCGGCCTTTCTTCTCAGAATAGTCAGTTAGGAAACGCCGACCTCATATAGTTTAAAAAAAAATATGATTGATGTGTAAAAGTGTTTGTACAAACCTACTTACAGAAATAAAAATCATTTATCATTTATCATCATTTATCATTTACAGTTTCGTTGACACAAAACTCTATACTTTAACATTTCTACACGCCTAGATCAACAAGAAACATAGTTAGAAACAAACACAAGATGCTATCAACTCAAATATCTAAGTCATATAAAACAAAACATCGTATTGTTAATTTTATCGCAATTCAAACACTAGAGTACTTTAAACGTAGACAGAGTACCTAAACTATAGACTGCTGCATATCTTCTTTTTCATTCGCACAAGAAAAAGAGAAATATATTAACGTCACTAGCAAAGAAAAGAGACAGAGTAAGAATATTTCTGTCCCTTACTGCGTGTCGGCTAAGCACATCAATGTGCACAACAAGTTTGACGTTTATGAATGATATTATATGGTAATAAAAACTACACCGCGATTAAACGGAAAATGAGATCTTTTTCGTGCATAATTCAATAATAGTACATTTGCGCAACTGTGAAAATGGTAAGGTGCAGTGTAATAAGCTGTAAAAATGATAGTATGATGAAGATTGCCGGAATTTTTTGTCCCTTTCGGTGACACGGATACCATGAGTCTATAGATTACTCTGTCTACGACTTTAAACTTTAAACCTACTAGTCTAAGATCATGGCCTCATGACTTGTATATTACCACTATATTACTTGCAGATTGACTGCGGTTATGATCAGTCGTGATCGCGAATCCGAGCTGTCATCGTGAACTTCGAACATTCCTGAACATGTTCGAAATAAGGGGTAAAGTGTTTTTCGTGACCGGAGCGGCTGCGGGCATTGGAGCCGGCATTGTCAGGGCCTTTTTGGATGAAGGAGCGAAAGTGAGTACATAGATATTTTCGTGAATTCAAGTGATATTCGTCTGTGATTTTCTTTGGGCTATACAAAATTGATTCATTAAAAACCGAGTTTTCTTTAATTCTGTTTATTACTAGCTTCCGCGCGCGGCTTCGCCCATGAGGAATGTCGATAAAAACTATCCTTTGTCCTTCCCCAGGATGCAATCTATCTCTCTGCCAAATATCGAAATCCGTTCAGTGGTTTAGGCGTGAAAAGGTAACATACAGACAGACAGACAGAGTTACTTTCAAATTTATAATATAGGCCTCCTTTGAAGTAAATAAGCTTATGACTACTAAATAGATTTGACGATTTTTTTGTGTTGGATAAAGTAAATATTTATGTACAGTGCTATGTTTTTCTTCGATTAATTAAAGCCTTTAAATCGAAATAGTGTAATAGAACCGAGTCTCACATTTCTAATCTTCGTTATTGTGGTGGAGTGTGATGACAACTCAATTCGGATTTCTAAACAATTTTCATCTAAACTTAATATTTGATTTGTTGTATGTTTTGATTGTTACGCTTTCACGCTAAAATGGCACGCTATATGGGTAGGCCATGTCCTGGTTTAGAACATAGGATATTTTTATCCCGGTATTCCCCTGGGATCGAGACTTACCTACCTATGCGGCTGTCTTGTCTTATATTGTTGTATTGAATTACTAAAGTAGGAAGTCTCTGGTTCCTACCTTCTTACAAAAATTGAATTTGACTTTAAGTTTTTGATTACTTCCCCCTTCCTTAACTTTATTAATTTCACAAAGAGTTGTAGAAAATGGTGCAGGAACATGATGAACAGTATATCCCCCACTTTCATCTAATATTGCTCATGGAGGAAGATCCGTAGATTTAGCTATTTTTTCTCTTCATTTAGCTGGTATTTCTTCTATTTTAGGAGCTATTAATTTTATTGAACCAAGACCCTAATTAAGGAAGTTGCGATACGACTAAAATGGAAAATTTCATAGAAAATTTTCTAGACATTTAGGTACCTATCTAGATGTTCGTATGAAGGTCAAAACTATCATATCAATCGTTTGTAATGTATAGAAGCATAAATGTTATCAAATCATTACAAAATGAAGTCAAAGTCAAATCATTTATTTCAAATAGGCACATTAAAGGCACTTTTGAACGTCAAAAAAAAACTAAATAGAAATGATTCTAGTCGCCCATTCGAAAAGGTAGTTTTCGTATGGAGAAGAATGGGCAAGAAACTCCACCGTTACTCTTTTAAAAATGTTTTACAAGGTCTTGTATACATAATAAAAATTATATGTGAACACGATGCACCCATAATAAAATTAGTCTACCACAAAAGGTAAAAAGAATTAAAAATTAAGCAATGACAGGTAAATCAAATAAGTGATAGATACATGGTGCTCACATATTTACAAGTTATTAAAAAAAAAAAAAAATGCAAAAGTAGTTGAACTTTAACAAGTGTGTGAGTCACTGTAGTCGCAGATTGTAAAAATGAATTAGAATAAGATGTCATAATTAAAAAATATATATATAAATTAAATTAGGAACAAGTTTGATTTTGTCTAGACTTTTAGATTGTCCTATGGAGCAGGACCAGCATGTTTCCAAACATTCTTATCTTAGATATAATCCTCTAATTTGTAATATCCTTGTTTACAAAGTGTACTTTTAATATGAGTTTTAAATTTTCTTTCATTTAATTGCAATATGTCACAAGGTATTTTGTTGTAGCATTTAACACAGTACCCCATAAAAGATGTATGTACTTTAGATAATCTGAAAAAAGGTTGATCTAATTTATCTTTATTTCTAGTATTAAAATTATGCCTATCACTTATTTTATTAAAAAGATGTTGATTTTTTCTTACATACATAATATTTTCATAAATGAATTGGCAAGGTACCGTCATGATATTAACCTTTTTAAATAGTTCCCTAAGAGATTCGCGACGACGTAGATTGTAAATGGCTCTGACAGCTCTCTTTTGTAAAATAAAAATGGATTCAATGTCAGCAGCCCGACCCCATAGTAAAATGCCATATGACATAATACTGTGGAAGTAACTAAAATAGACCAAACGCGCGGTTTCTACATCTGTTAACTGTCTTATCTTTCTAACAGCATAAGCGGCGGAGCTTAGCCGCCCCGCAATAGATGTTATATGAGGTCCCCATTGTAATTTCTCGTCTAGCGTGATTCCTAGGAAAACTGTCTGATCAATAAATTCTAGTTTTTGGCCATTCAATATGATTTCACATTCGCTACTTCTAACATTCGGTAATTTAAATCTAATGCATTTGGTTTTTTTTTCATTAAGTACTAAATTATTTACCGTAAACCAATCTTGGACCTGAAGAATAGAGTTATTCACGTTGTCAAGATTTTGTGACCGTCGGTCTATTTTAAAGATTAATGATGTATCATCTGCAAATAACACCATCTTCGGTTGATTTTGAAGTAATTGGGGTAAATCATTAATGTAAACTAAAAAGAGGAATGGACCCAATATCGAACCTTGAGGAACACCCATTGTCATTTCAGACCCTAATGAGTTTACGCCGTTTACTTGAACTTTAACCTTTCTATCTTTCAGGTATGATCTTAGCAAGTCAAGTGCTGCTTTTCTAATTCCATAGTGCTCCAGTTTCATCAGAAGTGTCTCGTGGTTTACGCAATCGAACGCCTTAGAGAGGTCGCAAAAGATTCCAATGGCATCTTGTGCTTCTTCCCAGGCGTTAAAAATGTTCTTTATTAGGGTAACACCGGCGTCAGTAGTGCAACGCCCTTTGGTGAAACCGTACTGGTGTTCATGAAAGATGGAATTTTTATTAAAGTGACGTAACATTTGATTGAGCATCAACTTTTCAAACACCTTACTGAGAACTGGTAGAATTGACACAGGTCTATAATTGTTAGGATCTTTACTATCACCGGATTTGAACAATGGTACTACTTTACTATGTTTCATAAGATCCGGAAAGACTCCTTGGTCAACACTGGTGTTAAATATGAAAGCTAAATAGGGCGCAATAGTTTCGATGAAAGATCTACATACTTTTACAGACATTCCCCAGAGATCTTCTGTTGATTTAATGTTAAGATCTCTAAAAGCTTTTATAACAGCCTGGGGGCTTGTATGCTGAAACCTAAACTCCAAAGGGCATGCCTTTACATTCTTTTTAAGTAAGGCAGCAGAAAGCGTGGGGGATGAATTTAAAGCTTCAGTAGTTTTAAGGGGAATATTAGAAAAAAAGTTTTCAAATTCCTGAGCTATTTCTACATCTGAGTTGATGGGGCCATGTGCAGTCTCTAAATTAAATTCAGTGTTAGGCTGTTTTTTCCTACCTGTTTCATTATTTATTATTTGCCAGGTAGTTTTTATTTTATCATCAGCTGATTTTATTTTATTGCTAATATAAAGAGCTTTAGCTTTTTGGCACACACTTTTAAAAGTTTTTGAATATTTTGCAACATACTGATGAAAGTTTGTATTATTCATATGTTGCTTTAATCCATAGAGTTCAAAAAGTTTTTCCCTGCTTTTACGAATACCTGGAGTCGCCCAGTCACTAAATAAAAACTTTGTGTGAATATTTTTAGTTTTTAGTGGAAAAGTGTCATTAAACTGCGCGTTTAATATTGAAAAGAACTCGGCGTAGAATTCATTTGGGTCACCTATATTATTAAAATTCTGATCACATAACTTACTGGCCAAAGAATTATTTAATTTCTCTAACTTTTTACATGTAATTGTCCTAAACCTTATTTGAATTTTTTGTAAAGGCATGTAGGAGCTAAATGTTATTTTTTGTCCACTGTGATCAGATGGCAACTTATTTACAATTTCTTTGTGTAAGTAATCACAATTACAAAAAACATTATCAATACAAGTGGCAGAAGAAGCTGTCACTCGGGTTGGTTCAATAAAAACATTTGACAAATCAAATGACCTAAAAAGACTTAACAATCTGACAGTATTCGAGTTATTTTCCAATAAATTAATATTAAAATCTCCACATACTATTATTGACTTACTACTAGTACTAAGTTTCTTTAACACATCTTCCATTACAGAATCAAACACCGATAGATTCTGGTAACTTGGAGGTCTGTATAATAATAATAATAATAATATTCCACAACTATCACACAACGCCGTCTAGTCTCAAGCTAAGCAGAGCTTGTGTTATGAGTACTAGACAACTGATAAACATACTTATATATTTCTAAATACATACATATATAGATAAATTACACCCAGACACAGAACAAATGATCATGCTCATCACACAAACATTTGTCCTGGGTGGGAATCGAACCCACGACCTCCGGCATAGCAGTCATAGTCACTGACCACTAGACCAACAGGCCAGTCACACATACTATAACATGCTTATCAAGCTCAACACAGGACAATTCAATGGTGTGTTCAACAGACAGTCCGATTATGTCTTTTCGTTCTTTTGATTTAATAGAATTTTTAAGTAATATTAATGATCCGCCATGTATCATACGTTTTCGGCTGAAATGGCTAACTACACAATAATTTTCATAATTAATTGACTTTACTTGATGATCTTTCAACCAATGCTCTGTTAAACAAATGACATCAAACTTGGTGTTTTCCAAAAACAATTCTATTTCCAATAATTTGGAAGCGCAACCTTGGATATTCTGATTAAATAATTTTAAAATATGTTGCACTCCCTTTGGTTTTTTATTATTATTAATTATATTGCCAGAAGATACCTTTTTATTATTCTGTAATAATAATTTGTTATTTGAAGGGGTAACTTCTGTTGTCTCACTGACTAGTTTAAATAGTTATCCGGAGTGACCTCCACAACTACAACTGGAGAGTCTGGATTGCCCGAGTACGTTCCAGCGGGAGGAGAATATCCTATCTGACTGGTAGTAGTCTCTAAGGATGTTGGTATTATAGGTGGTGGTGGTGGTGGTGGTGGATCCTCCTTCGTACAACATGACGATTCATAATTAATCACCATGTTGTTAGTATAACTAGGCAACACGGACTCGTCACTAATACTAGAACTCGTTATATTAGCTATAACCTCGTTAATATTATATGCTATCAACATAGCAATCATATGTCTACATTCCCCAGACAGAGATATAGTTCTCTGAGTTAACTTAATACCACTAACAAACTTGTTAGTGTCAAAAAACAATAATTTGTCTCTATGACAACATGTCAGATTGTGAATAGTATTATTCAACTTATAAATATAATTATTTTCATTGTATGATAAAGTATCTGAGTAAGGAAAAGCACACAACATTAGCTTACCCATGTTTAACTTTAATAAGGTGCTTACACCATCCACTATGTCCTTTCTGGTAATACCAGTGCTATTACCTAATAGCAAAACCATAGTACAATAATTATCAAGGTTTGCATTGGCAATTCTTTTTATCATTTGTTTAAAACTTATGTTATGGTAACTATGATTGGTAAAACTATGGCTTAGGTAATTGAGTAGAATTTTTCCAAAGCCAGAACCTAACTCGTCACAAAAAAATATTGATTTGTTTATCTGTGTGGTCTCTGCTGGAAGAGCTAACACCGGAAGGGGTAAGTCAGACTGAGGTTGAAGAGGTGGTGGTTGGTTGGCACCGCTGCATGAAAGATCATTTGTCAGAGACTCATACCTCTCAGCATTGTACTTCACCAAATCCAGGAGTTCTCCAGCCTCAAACAAGCGGTCACTTAGTTGTCGTTGTGAACTTTCATATTTTTCAAAAATATCCTTCAGCAAATGCTCCTTGTGTAGTATATCATTATAGAGGAGCTGGATATCAGTGTCATACTTTTCCCTACATTTATCTAACTCAATAGTACAAGTATTTAAACTTTTCGATAAGACAACACGTTCCTTTCTAAGTGAAAGATTTAATTTTAAGAGTTTTTGTTTTTTTATTGCTCTCTGTGACCGTTTAATTAATTTCTTGATTTTAATATATTTCTTTAATTTGTTGTGACTCATAACAATAGGACACAATGGTATGGTATCATCACCAGTCAAATCTATAGTTTCAGCTGGCTCACACACTGATTTTGGTTTACTACCTACCAACTCATCAAAAAGATTACTAGTGCGAACAACCTGGTTATTGACCTTGATACACTCGGAGATGGATAGTGCTTCTTGGGCTTCAGACAATCTCTGTTCAAGCTCTGTGATACGATTCAGTGCCAATTCGTGGGTATCACTGCACTCTTGAAATGTTGACACTGCGTGTTGTAATTACGTAACGTAGTTTTAATTGATATGCAACGTTGCATAAGTCATAATTACATGTTCGTAATATTAAATGTCGATTCAAGCAGGTGTTATTTTATATAATTAACCGACTTCAAAAAAGGAGGAGGTTCTCTATTCGACGGTATGTTTTTTTTTTTTTGTTACTCGATTACTCCGCCAATTGTGGACCGATTTTCAAAATTCTTTTTTTGTTCGAAAGGGTATACTCTCGAGGTGGTCCCATTATCATCAAGTTGGAATTTGATGAGAGGATCCCATGGAAATCGAGGGAAACCTTCAAATTTTATAGGCAAAGCTATAGCGATTTGGGTATTTTTTAAAGTAACTTGAGCATTTGTTCTCGGAAATCATCATTTGGTAAAGTGGAGCTGATGATGAAGACCACAGATGGCCATCGGAACTACTCAATGACAAATATTTCACGGGTTGCGATTCGATTACTTTCCTATGGTTGCTAAACGATTTATCCTCATTACAATGCGTATGGTAAGTGGTTGTTGAGAATTTCTCCTGGTTCTTACCAGGAGAACTCCTCAACAATTAACGTCCCTGCATCGGGAAAAGCAATATTTTGTAAAAGGTGATGAGCAGTTGACATTAGGCTATTGTAACTTATATAAATTACAAACTGACCCACTAAAAAGTGAAAAATAAAAACTTTTTTACAAAAAAAAAACAACCGACTTCCAAAAAACACTCTTTGGACACTCTTTGGATTAGTATTTTAGTTTTTTGCCACCGACTTCCGAAATTAAAGTTATTTTTCACTTTATAGTGTTTTTTGGAAGTCGGTTGTTTTTTTTTTGTAAAAAAGTTTTTATTTTAATTACCTACTCATGCAATTAATAACAAATCAATGTCGAAGTAATAATTCCTCTGCGCTGCCACCGACAACGCCGTGGAAGTGGCAAAGTTTTGGGAAAACAAGATTTAAAATACAGTCTTACAAAAAAACATGCATTATTAATTAATATTGAACTGTGGTCAGACGGTGCAGTTATTGTTATTGGATTTATATATAGACCACTAATATTCTAAAGAGGTACAATTTGTTTCTATCCGGAACTTATTTATTTAATACTTCAAGCACATAAATGTACAGAGGCGGACTTAATGCCATAGGACCTAGGCTTAACTTCGACTCCGATTTGATAAAAAAAAAACAAAAAGCTAGAAGAACGCTAAGCGAGAACGAAGTACTAGCGCGGGCAAGCGATGCGATGGGAATAACAAATGATGAATGAACGATGATTTGGGAATAACAAAATACACGCAGACGAAGTTGCAGGCAGAAGCTAATTCATCAATATGCTACGATATATTCTGTAAAACACTCACCGTGTAAACTTAGGTGAAATAAGCTTGAAGTGAGCTGTCATTCCAGACTGTTGACAGTTCACTTTAAACTCGCTTCACCCAAGGTTTTCATGGTGAGATTTTACAGAATAGACCAGCTGTAACAAATGGGTGGCGTTAAAGCAGCTATATGATCAAGAAAAGCAACAAAGATCTTATAATCATCGATAGCCTCTATTTACATCATGTGGCCCCAACAAATATAAACTGAAATGTATATAACTTTAATAAATAACATTCCAAATACATTTAACAAGTGCGACAATCGTGTTACATAAACCTTTCGCCACACCTACTTATACTTACCTCATGCAGTTATCATTGTAGAGAAGTTACAAAATCACCACACCTTTCTTCTCTTCTTGGTCGCATACTTCATTACTGAAGGTCGTGTCCCTAAAGACCTTTTTAGCTTTATAAATGACTAACTGCGCCCCGCGGTTTCACCCGCATAAGTTTCGAACCCGTTGGAATATCGGGATCAAAAGTAGCCTTTATGTTAATCCAGGGTGTCAGATACTTCCACACAAAATTTTATCAAAATTGGTCTAGCAGTTTGAGCGTGAAGATGTAACAAACATATAAACACACATACACAAACTTTCGCCTTTATAATATATATTAGTGTGATGTTCATCAACTTCGTTCGGTTCTAGGCTTCTCTTAGGACTGTTGTAACAGAGTCCAGTGAAGGCGGTTACTTGGTCTGACCAGCGGTAAGGTGACCGCTAGGTGTTTTCAGCTTTCCTTGACCTGTCTTAACTCACCGTAAAATCCTTTTTTTCCAGCACGTAGCAGCACTAGACGTAGACATCAACAGCGGCAAAGCCTTAGAACAGGAACTGACGGCTAAATATGGGAACGACAAAGTGAGGTTCTATAAGTGTGACGTCACATCGAATGAGCTGGACGCGGTATACGACAATGTTGTCAATGACTTCGGGTACATAGATGTAGTGATCAACTGCGCTGGGATCATGAACGATAGACCTAATGCATATTTGAAAGAGATTGATATCAATGTTGTTAGTATTATTTTCTTTACTAATACACCTACACTCTAATTTATTTAAACTTGCAAATCTGCTAACGTTCTCTGCTTCTTGGATATCCTCGTATCTTTTAGAAAGTGATCCTTTCGTCGGCGGATTTTTTGCAGATACGTTTGCCAATCCAATGCATAATAAGAAGCAAAATATATAGTTTACCCTTGATGAATGTTTCAAAGTTGCTTGATCAAAGTGTCTGTAAAAATCTCACCGTGAAAACTTAGGTGAAGTGAGCGTGGAGTGAGCTAAATAGTGTCAATTCCTATAAAAAAAAAACTCACTTCACCAAAGTTTTCACGGTGAGACTTTTACAGAATCGACCGGCGATCTGATGTATTTAGAAAAGAACATTTGGACATTTTATTCCTAGATCTTATATGTTTCCAGACTGCCGTGATAAAAAGTTCGTTCAAAGCATTCGACTTGATGCGTAAAGACCAGGGTGGGAGAGGAGGCACGATTATGAACATTTCCTCCATTGTGGGGCTATTTCAAGCTCATCTGCTGCCAGTGTATACTGCCACGAAAAGTGCTGTGTTGCAGTTCAGCAATTGTCTTGGGGTAAGTAGGATAGCATTTCACATAGTAAAAGGGCTACAGTAACTACCTACAATTTTACGAGTTGCCTATCCACGCGTCGTGATCAAAATGATAGTTCGCGTGAAGACGCGGTCGTCTTGTTCATAAGCCTTTTTGTTCGAAAAACTCCTCTATAGGTGCGACATGGGTGCGACCATGCGTTCTGCACCCTAATTACGTAACACACTATCAATTTCAATCATTTTGAAGGATATGCAGGCATTGCAGGCTAATACATTACTTCATATGTTCCAATTTTTTTCTGCTCAGCAACGTATAATAAAGCAATGAATGTGGTTGAACTGTCAAAATGAAAGCCATTGCCACTGATAGTGTGTTACGAGAACAAAATGAGACTGAACACGACGATTACCTACTCGTGCGATGACCGCTTTTGGTTAGAACACTTAGAACGCGGCTCATAAGTGATCCAAGCACAAACAAGAAAGTACCCATACATTATTGACTGGTTACATCATTTAATATCGTTTATTCCCGGTTGTCCCCGCCCCGTCGTCCCCACTGGGCACGAGGGGAAAAAAAAGTTTCCTTCCTCCTCAGTGGTGACGATTGGAACTTTTTATTTCCCACTCGTTCCGCTATAGGTATACTACTTATTGCTAACAGTATACAGCTTGTCTATTTACTTAAGCACAGTTAGAGGACCATTATTAGTTTTATTACTTTAGTCCCTTATCACTAATGTTGATTTACTCTCAAAATATAAGCACTTTATTGTTTTATGATATTGTTTTCTTCTTCTTATCACACAATTGTAGTATTTTGATTGTTACGTTATCATTCTATTAAGATTGTAGTCTGTAGTGTTTATTGTGAGCTGTCAATTGTATTTTGTAACGTGTACTCGTTGATCTAGTTGTTGCAAGCACTACTGCTGAGCATGAGGTCCCGGGTTCGATTCCCAGGTAGGGCAAAGTATTATTCCTGAGGTAGCAGCGCGGTGCGGAACCTGTTGGTGACGTGTTGCGAGAGCTCAGTGATTCGTCAACTTGTGACAACTATCACCACTCCCGCACCGCACAGCTACCTCAGGCAACGTCTCGACCTATAAACCAAGTCACACTTTTATCAGGAATTTCTTAGTAACAGCCCCGGGTCTGGATTTGTGGCCGGTTGCCGGCAACAGAGTCGCCCCTTATTACACACTTAAACACCAATGGAGAAATGTGGGTGTACCATAGGTACACTTCTGTGTCACCATTCAGGGATTACAGGCGTAATGTTATGTTTGTTCAATATAATGACGTCAGTTATTGTATTTTGGGTTTTTTTTTTTAAGTTAGCCTGCACTGTCCCATTTCTCAGCAAAGGCCTCCCCTAAACCCTTCCAGACATCCTTTTCTAGAGCCACTTCGATCTAACCCTTGCGGTACGCGTTTAGGACGTCTCACCACTCCCTTGAGTTCCTATAATCTATATTAAAAAAAAAAGTCGGTTTAGTTACACCATTTAAAACTCAAGAACGACGCGACCGATTTCTATGATCTTTGATTTGTTGGATTTGTCTCCGTCTCAAATAGCAGAATAACTATAAAACATGGGAAAAATTTACGAAAAAAAAAAAGATAATTCATTTTCTCACACATTTTGTATGGAACGGTTTTTTTGATGATATCTCGAGAACGGATTGACTGATTTCGATGGCGTGGTGCTAAGAAGTTCGCCGGGTCAGCTTATAGTATAAATATATAAATAACTTATCTTAAAATGGTGCTAGATAGAATTTTCACCATATCCAGACTTAAATCTTATGATTTTGGATACAAAGAACCCATTTTTTTTAAGCGCGACACTTCCTTTACCATTCCTCCTAATGCCCCTATCGCAGCCTGTAATATTTGACCACTGCTGAACATGGGTCTTCAAAGCCCATTGATAAACCTGCATTTTTATTTGTTTCCAGAAAGAGCCACATTCCACACGTTCAGGAGTCCGTGTACTAACACTATGCTTTGGCTGCACCGATACAAGTTTGTTCAGCGCTTCCAAAATGGGAGCCTTTGATAAAGAAACTGACGAACTTCTCATAAGTAGCTTGGGACAGCTGCCAATGCAAAAGTAAGTATCATATTCAGTAGGTAGTTTCTAAGAAATCAAATCAAGGTCAAAGGTGCAATGACTTTTACTGGTAAGCCATTGTTTGTTAGGGTTGATTCTTTAGTTGGATATCATCAGATTCCAATGGCTGCAAGTCATCATCTGCCATCATCACTCTAGTCTTTTCCCAACTATGTTGGGGTCGGCTTCCAGACTAACCGGATGCAGCTGAGTACCAGTATTTTACATGGAGCGACTGCCTATCTGACCTCCACAACCCAGTTACTGGGTAATACGAAACCCCTTGGTAAGACTGGTTGTCAGACTTCGGGCTTCTGACGACCCGTAACGACTGTCAAAGATCCACGAATGACAGCCGGGACCAACAGCTTAGCGTGCTTTCCGAGGTATGGAGGGGTCTTGGTATGTGAAGATGGTCACCCATCCACGGACCAACCGCGGCGAGCGTAGCTTAACCTGATCGGTCGACCCGTGCTGCTGTTATTACTTAGCCACAAAGGGGTTTAGTTTCTTTTTCGGTAACATTTGGTTGAAAATAAGTGGGTTGAAGAATTGCCAAACTAGAGTGACAGTGGGCAGGGCACATTGCTCGCAGAACAGATGGCCGATGGAGCCGAAAGGTTCTGGAGTGGCGACCGCGTACCGGAAGACGTAGCGTTGGAAGGCCTCCCACAAGGTGGACCGATGACCTTGTGAAGGCCGCAGGAACCCGTTGGATGCGAGAAGCACAGAACTGGTCGAAGTGTGCTTGGGGGAGGCCTATGTCCAGCAGTGGACGTCTTTTGGCTGAAATGATTATGATGATGATGAAATGGGTTAACAACACTGATGACAAAGAAGTACAAAGAAAATTGTACTATGATGTTTTACATCTTTGACTTTTTTATATTTTTAAGGTCTAGTCTAAACCATCCACAAAATTATTCTTTCAGAATTGAATCCGCAGTGGAAGGTCTCATCCATGCATACAAACATGGTGAAACCGCAAGTACTTGGCTAGTGACGTCAGACAGACCTGCTGAAGATATCACCGGGAACGTCTCTAAGGCATACGAAATTATGAGCCAGGGAGTGTTTAGTTAAGATTAACTTTTTAAATGGTTAACGGTGTAATACGTATAGGATTAAATAACTTTGAAATAATATATTATAGTGGCCTCCAAAAGTGAGTTGACATTTTCCACTTCAGTTGTGACGCACCACAGTATGATTTAAAAATTCTAGTTCCAAATGTTTGAACTGTACACTTACCCCCTTACTTATAAACGTTGTATAGCGTCTGTGCTTTGTCGTCTTCTTTAGAAAGTCAAATTAGCATTATGCTAAGCGATGGCCGTTTTACGTAGATATCACGCCTGTTTTCTCCCAAATTGTTATTTTGTTTTGATACGTCATGTTTTCCGCAAATAAACATATTTTTTTTCTTTTCTTCTTTCAAATAACTGACGACGGAAAGAAAGATGTTGTGTAACTATTCATCTGGTATATTACATTTATTAGCAAGCGGGTATAACTTTTTATTGACTTACCATAAAAATTATCAAGTAGGTAGGTAATCCCACAGAATAACTTGACTATTATTTTAATTTTAACTCTTAATGTGGCGTCACAGCTGAAGCGGAAAAATGTCAACGTGTTTTATGATGGAATGTTTTGCAGGCCAATGTACCTGCTATGTATCGTAGAAACCAAAAAGTCATGTAGTTTATGTTTTATGATGGAATGTTACGGCTAAAATTACTTAATGGCTATTTTTAAGCCGAAGATAAAAGTACCTACGTATAAAATAATTTTGATGTTAGGAATTTCACCAAGTTATAAAATTGATATTGAAAAACGAATTTTATGTTACATTATGTGTAAATAAGCAGTTTGCCAAATAAAGTATTTTTTAACGAAACCTTGCTCATTTTACTATTAGGTACTAATAACATTAAAGAGCCCAAATACCTGTTTTGATAATTAGATTGGACCACCCCTATGTTCTGATGGTGATCACCGGGGTGGTTTTAGTGAGGTAAAAATCCCACACGCCCCGACCTCCCTCCCCGAAGGTCAGGTGCCTTTTGAAGGTTTCCCCCCGACAACAAAAAAAAAGGTAGGTACCTATACAGGGTCAAATAATTTTTTTTCAACTCATACTTCTAAAGTATAAAAAAAAATATAGATACTAAATAAATTAAAAACTTAATTTGTATGTAAATTAATTTGTGTTTGTTGTAACTAGTTACAACATTATAAGCGGTTGTTGATACAAAAAAATCATCGATATTTTTTTTTTTGTCGTGTTTAGATATTTAAACCCATTACGTCTGCGGAGTTTCGCTAGCTAATTTAATTTGTTTGTTGTATCTATCAGTTGTCAGTATGTTCAAGAATGACATCGCTATTTTATTAAGCAAGAAATCGAAATTTTGTCCAAAACAAACGCGCCATTTATAATTTTTTGCAAATGCAAAGAGACAAAATTAACTTTTTTAAATTAACCCTGATTTTTGACATGTCTAGGTCTTCGCATAAATTGACCTCTAAAAACTTGGTCAAGGTTTATTGAAATAGGAGGAGCGCCATGTTTGGTATGCGAGATGGTGTTGTAAGATTCGTTAACAACAACGTGAAACAAAAGACGACGTGCGTATATAGCATCTGTGTTTTGTTTTGTTTTTGACAATAAAGTGAACGGGTAGAAGATAATAAAGCATGTCCGTAAGGATTGAGGAGCCACATCAGATTTTTAAAATCTGATCTCACCATTATTTAGCAGCAATGTAGCTTATTTTGCAGCACGAATTCTAGATTTAGCAGCAAAATATATCACTAGTTATTTTAATGCAAAAGTGGCTCCTCAATCTAAATGTTTGAATTGAGGAGCCACCTGGAACTCGTTAAGTAATAGATGAATATTTATGAAAATTTTGCATCATTTAGCAGCAATTTTGCATATTACCTTCTAAAAATTTAGGATCTGTAGCGCTAAAATAAAAGAAAATACAATACTTTTAATATGGCTCCTCAATCTAAACTCAAGAGGTGAATTTCTATTGGATGTGAGCGATCAATTAATATATTCGACTATTGATCATTTAGCAGGTGTTGTGTTTGTTTTTGCAGTATAGGAGTAAAATAGTAAAACAGAGTAAATTTTGTATATGAACGCATTTTCTTTGGCTCCTCAATCCTGACGTTCT
Organism: Oligia fasciuncula; assembly: GCA_963082905.1. NCBI lineage: Eukaryota > Metazoa > Arthropoda > Insecta > Lepidoptera > Noctuidae > Oligia > Oligia fasciuncula. The sequence goes on along the minus strand of OY720393.1, from coordinate 17,466,284 downwards.
AATTATATATGTTTGACTGTAGCCACCTGAGTTCTCAACGGAATCTAAAGTCAAAGATACTAACATTTAGCAGAAATGTCTGCTAAATATATCTGCACAGTTCAGCAATGTATATATTTTGGATTCTGAAAAAACAATACTTAACTATTTTCTTGTAAATTCAGTGTGTAGGGTGACCACATTTTGGGGGTTAGTTACCTACAATAGTTATTTGTGCAACAAGAAAGCAAAGTCGTTTTTTGCTGCGAGTTCAAGATTGAATCACGAGTGTAGCGAGTGATTCTAAAGTTGAATCTTGAGTGTGGCGAGGGATTCAAAGGCACGAGATGCAAAAAACTTTGCTCTCGTAACACTTTCAGTCTATCAAAAAGTACTCTGTGTGTAACACACATAACTTTTCACTTCAGCAGCGAGAACACTTTCCCTGCGTTCCGAGATAGGGAAATAATCGATGTGAGCGTGCTTAAACCCGTACCGAATTAGCGTGAGCGCGATAACGACGTCCCGTGGATCGTCATAGATGACGTCATGACATGCGCCATCTTGCGATAACGCCGACCATGCCCTAGAATAATATCACCGTGAGCGCTGTCAAAAATGACAGTGTGTGTGTGAGGATGTGTCAGTGTGTATTTTGTTTTGATTTGCATCTTATCATAAAATTAAACTAACGTGGCATTTTCGAATTTGTACTTCTGGCTGATAGTCGCCACCTAACCAAAGAAGAAGAAATGTGGTGTTTATACAAAGAAATACTGTAATAATATCGTTTTTACATTGAGTAAGCACTGTGAGCGCGTTCACGGGCGTTCCGAATTGTTGACAGTTCTCAGCTGTCATAATCGTAATATCTAAATCGGAACGCATGTGAGATGATGTGAGCGATTATAGCTAATTCGGAAAGCGCCCTTTGTAAGGCGTGTTCGGAAATAGCACCCATGATATTTTATTATTCAAAATATATTACGTAACATTATTGAAACTAGAAATAAATATTTACAGGTTAAATATCAGTTTTATTTGCAGTAAATACCTATTTTCGTTTAAATACAACAATAAGTTAAAAATTCAATAAATTACATTAAAAGACATACCTAATTATCTTTTTGCAAAAGGAGATGGCCAATTTACTTAGGGCACTCTGCCTAGCATGTAAAAATTCATGTACATTAACGAATTTTACTTTATTTTGAACTTAATAAGCCCTAAAACTAACTGTAAAAGTTACATAATCCAGTAACTTCAGATTTCTTAGAAATTAACAAAAACATATTTTGGTTATGAACCTACTCGGACTCTATAACTAAGTAGTAGCCAGATTATTCTGCTTGGGTAAGTTGTCATGATCAATGGATGGGTGATCATTTTCTTGTCGATACCCTTCCGTGCCTCGGGAATGTAGGTATGTGAAGCCGTCGGCCCTGTATGTAATATCACTCAGGTCTTGTCAGATTGCCGTCCCATCTGACTATCACAGTAAGTAAGTCATCTGAATATCATAGTAAGAAATAGAAGTATAGTCTCAAGTTTAAACCCAGAATTACCAAGACTTCAGAAATCATGTAAGATAATATTGAATTATCATTTTCTTTACCGTGAAGGAAAACATTGTTAGAAATCCAGCTCTCTCTCTTGTCTGATGTGATGTACATACTATGTAGGTATATAATATAATCTCATAATCTAAACCCTGTGAGAGTAAGTAGGTAGTGGGGCAGTAATGGAATAATTAAGTAGATACATATTAACATGTATAATTGAAGTCTTGATAAAAGGTTAGGTAGTAGCATAAAGGATTGCAGTGTTAAAATAAAAACAAACATTTATTTGAATAAAATATTTAATATTCAATAATTCTAAAAAAAATATCGTCTAAAAATGATGCTGGTGGATTAATATTGGTCTGATATCTTGCCCACCCTAAATACCAGATCATTGTCATCACGTGGCAACAACACCCTACCGTCCTATTACCGACCAAGCAGTTGCAATAGTAACCCAAAATTGATTCGAGTGGGCAGTTGCTGCTGGGCTCAACATCAAACAAAATATATGTATAATATATCCTTTGACTCGTATGCCTAGACTTTATACGCCCCCTTAATAAATAGGGCGTATTCCCTCCTGTATGTAGGACCATCTCCTGGGAATGATCCAGTTCTGGACACACTTCCACCTCATAAACTCCATTTTGTCTGATGTGTTCCCCATAATATGATCGTGCCTGTTTCACTTGGTATGGCCCTAATGCGAATAACAACAACTGATTATAAGAAAATATTGGAAACCTCTCCAGTTGCGGTAGATTACCGTCAATTCTTGTGAACATAGTTCTTCTCCTATTTATATTAAATTCGTTCACCAACTGCCCCAGGTGATTTGGCACATCCATAAACCGTAACGCCCTTTGAATAATTTGTTCACAATTAGGACTATCTATGAGACAAGGATGGAATTTATTTAAAATAGCTGCAGCTATTTTAAAATCAATCATTAAATGAGTAGCAGCTAGATTAAAAAACTGTTGCCTAAATAATTTAAAGTCCCTTTTAAACCTACCATTAACAACTTCGACTACCCATCTGCAAAGTGTTACCCTTCTGCTTTTATTAGCCTGGGAATAGGTTAATTGAGTTTGTCCTTGCTCTAGTGATTCTGGTTTAAAAACTCTATAGTTATAACGTTCCAAAGTTGGTATAGCATCGCGAAAGCCACGATCTAAGATAAATATATCATTCGCTCTAAAAAGTCTACGGTAAGCACCATTTTCATTTTCAAACAAATTGGTCATGATATCTGCATCACTCTGAGTTGCGGGAAATGGACCAACGGCGTCAATAATATGACCATCACATGACACAATCAAAAATGGTTTCACTAAGTTGTCATATTTGTGTAAGCTATAAGTTTTTTTTTGAAACATATAGTTCGCACTTTTCTGTAGGTAAATATATGTACCATCAAATATGATTATAGCAGACCTATTCTCAGGTGCTGCTTCTGGGTCAGTAAAGAGAGCAGAAGGAATTCGTAAATTCCTGGCAACAATTTCGGAATGACTTATATGATTGACTCCTAAATGCTGTGGTACAAAATTCTCATACATGCAAGATCTAACTTTTTTCATTTTAAGTTCTAAAGTAGCTCTAGGAATATTAAAAATTGTTGACAATCTACGGTTACTTTCACCAGACCTTATCTTGGCTAAATATATGGCTAACGCTGTTTTTGGTTTCCGTACATTAAGTGCTGGCAAACTATTCAATAAGCTAATGAACTCGGTTACAGTAAGTCCTGTCCAATAATGACACACATGGTTGGGCATTGCATGGATATTTTCAAAATTAATGTATTCACCAGTACATTTACATATTTTGATTATATCCTCTATTTGACTGGCATTAAAAGAAGAAAATGACAAACTAGTTTGGGGCAACTCATGCCACTGATTTGCATATAAATGTGACTCGCATACTCTTGAACTACGAGGAATATAAAAATTATGATCATTGATTAAAATTCGTTTTACAAAATCAGGTATTAGATAAAAGGATCTATTATAACATCTCATAAATACACAATGGGCAGAGGTATTTGAAGCCCGCTTATAGTTAGGTAATGTAATTAGTGTAGTACTACGAGTTGGTGGTAAAACAGCCGGTGGAGGTAAGATGGGGGGCTCTGGTGGTGGTGACATTGCATTTTCATTTTGTATGTTATCTGCAGGTTCACCAGTTTCTTCTCGAGCTGAATCTTGAAGTAATTGTCTGTTAGCCCTCATCCAGCAGGGATGACAAACATAGTTCCTTGTTATTCCCTAAAACAAATAATATTGGCATGTAACTAATATAGCTTGTGATAGTTTAATGGTGTGAATGTTAAAGTTTTTAAATCTTCTCGGTCTTGCATACATATCAGACATACATCTCTGACTCTCAGAACCTTTATACATGACATTTTATAATAATTTATCACTTTTCATATAAGGTGAAAGAAAATCATATGAGAAACCCTTGCAAATGCCTATGAGTTATTCATAATAAATAGATATCTTTGGACATCCCACATAAGGCCATCTGTTCCCAAACTAACTCTGCTTAATGCTAATACTGTGGCAACCAGATAACTGATAAAAATAAATATTTTAAAATACATACATATATAGATACATAGCATACAGACAGCACTTATACTTGTGCTCATTATGCGAATATTTCACAAGGGAAAACTTTGGGAATTGAACCCACAACCTTCAGCTTAACAGTCAAGATCGCTGCCTACTAGAATAACAAGCCATAATGTTCTCCAAGGTGCGAAGTCAGGCATTCTGCACTGGCAAATGATATTAGAAAGGGGAACATTATGTTTTTTGCTATCCACTTATTTTTGTATTATTTCCATAAATCATTACTTTACATTACACATGATAATAATCATACCTGAAATCTTGCAGTAAAAGAAAATTGCAGTAGAAGTGGTGTCTCTGGTTCAATAATGTGATGTCTTATGTCCCTTACTGATCGGCCACAACCAAGGCACACCATAGTGTGGCCCAGTATTCTATGATTGGCACCTTCTGAAGTTAGCAGCAAAAAGCATGGGTGACAAATATGTCCATCTTCTGGAAGCTGAAAGGCAAAGTAGATTATTAGTTTAGGTATATCAACATTTTATTTATTGTAATATGAAGAAGGTTCTAAATAAATACTTTTTTAAATATTTAAAGGTGAAAATCAGTTGTATAAGTAGAAATAATAATTACTTGTACAAAATCATTCGCTGTGCTGTTTAGAAAACTCAAGAGAACATGTTTTATGTATCTATAGGTTTTCATAATTTATTTTAAACATACATACCTGAATTGTTAGCCATTGAACAAGCATTCTTTGGATAGGAATGTCTAACGAAGACACAACATGTCTTCTTACCCGTCCCGTAGCTATACCGCAGTTAATACACCTCATTGTGAACAATGTCCGGTCAGTGGGTCGTCTTAGGGGCGGATTTCCAAAACGTATTTTCCAAAACGTAAGCACAATCAAGTCCGTATTTAAAAGCACTAGATAATCGTTGGGCAATGGAATCAGTCCGTGTAGAATAGCAACGGTCGTTATGGAGAAAAGATAATCGCAGTCACACAGTTTACAAACAAACAGAAAACAAACGTACGCGCAAGTTACGAGATGTCAAACGAAAACGATCGATATGGCGGATGTCGAGCGATTGTCGAAGTCGAAGTCGAACCGGTCACTGTCATGTCGTTTCGTTTCGTTGTTACAAGAAAAAAGTTATTTCAAATAAATATTTCATAGCATTCGAGTGATTAACAAAATATGTTTGTTTATTATGATTTCGATAATGAATAATCATTTTACAGTCAGAATAATTTATAATATTACTCTGATGGAACATTAATATTTTAGCTTTACAGGGAATGGAACGTTTATCCAAAATGCGCGTTATCTCGATACGCCGGAAACGCAACACAACTATTTAAGTTTAAATATTTTTCCAGGAGTTGTACGAAAATGTTAAGAGTTTTATAATTTTTATTTCTATTTTTATTGATTTATAATTAGGCGTCTATTAATGTACATGCCATTGAGTAACTAGGCTGAAACTGGCCATGTCCTTTCTTTAGTTGGTACGAAATTCCGAACGTGTTTGTCTTTGAGGTCGAATTCAAAATCGGAACTTCGAAAGGGCTGGTATTTGCTTTGTCTCTCTCACTTTCTAATGGCGGGAAAGAGATAGAGTGTGAATGTTTCGAATTGTATGATTAACCCAAGGCTGAATAAGATAAGATATTCGCGGCTAAAAAAAGGATTTGATATCCTGTTTTCAATGTAAGTACATTTGTGCCGACTATTGTTATTTTTTTTACATTTATTTATTTAATATGTAGTATGTTCGGGTTCGAAGTTTACAAATTAAAATACATAAGTACTACGGTCGATTCTTAAAATAGACCAAATTGAACCACTTTAATGTTCTAAAATATTTGTTAATAATAATACCAGAATTTGTAATGTTTTCGAATAAATCATATAAATAAGTAGGTGCTATAGAATTTATTCCTGCAACTATCGAAACTGGCATAGGCCACTACAAATGTCACTATCTTACACCGAAAGATGAAACGTTCTGTTACGATGATTACGATTCTAAAATTCGAATAAGTACTAATCAGCCAATATTCATTCATTCTATAACTTATAGCGAAATTGATTGCTAAATAACCAATAGGTACGATAGATATAATCTGTTATGGAAATATAAATTTATTAAATTACTTATCCTGGTTTCATTAATACGAGTATAATATGGTCACCCTACACACTGAATTTACAAGAAAATAGTTAAGTATTGTTTTTTCAGAATCCAAAATATATACATTGCTGAACTGTGCAGATATATTTAGCAGACATTTCTGCTAAATGTTAGTATCTCTGGCTTTAGATTCCGTTGAGATCTCAGGTGGCTACAGTCAAACATATATAATTAGAACGTCAGGATTGAGGAGCCAAAGAAAATGCGTTCATATACAAAATTTACTCTGTTTTACTATTTTACTCCTATACTGCAAAAACAAACACAACACCTGCTAAATGATCAATATATCGAATATAATAATTGATCGCTCACATCCAATAGAAATTCACCTCTTGAGTTTAGATTGAGGAGCCATATTAAAAGTATTGTATTTTCTTTTATTTTAGCGCTACAGATCCTAAATTTTTAGAAGGTAATATGCAAAATTGCTGCTAAATGATGCAAAATTTTCATAAATATTCATCTATTACTTAACGAGTTCCAGGTGGCTCCTCAATTCAAACATTTAGATTGAGGAGCCACTTTTGCATTAAAATAACTAGTGATATATTTTGCTGCTAAATCTAGAATTCGTGCTGCAAAATAAGCTACATTGCTGCTAAATAATGGTGAGATCAGATTTTAAAAATCTGATGTGGCTCCTCAATCCTTACGGACATAATAAAGCAATTAATGCTAAAATAGGTACCTAATTGTGTAGGTCTAGGTAGTAAGAGAGGCCTAGTGAAGTTGGGCTATGGATGATTATGAATTGTGTACCTACTGAAGGCTGGCAAAATGAAACACACACCTCATGCAGTAAATACTTTTATTTTTAAAAACTTCTTATTATCATCATAACTCTTCGTAATCATTGTTTTGAACGTGAAATTATGTACCTCTGCTTATTACAGCTATTATCCATCATTATTGTCTTCCAGGATAACACCTGATTCTGTTAAATTAGTATCCGTATTCAATTATCGTATCTGATATGGCGTAACGAATTGGAGGAAAAGAAATCCGGAGTTCTCATTTACATTATGGAAGACGATACAAACGTTCTACTCCATTTTGACTAATAATTACCTAAATATAAATTATTAAACGTATTATAAAAACAATTATCATGACAGCGATATTTTACTAATTTCTAACAAAATTGGCGCCCACTTGCCGCCATTTTATTAAATGTCATAAAAAGGCGCGAAATTTTACAGATAATAATTTATTATTGAGCTGCCATATTTATTTACCTACTATTAATAAAAACTAATGTAACTAAGTAATAAATTAAAAAGCGTAAAAGCATTAAGAAAATCAATACATTTCTTCACAAAAAAAAAACATGTAATTAAGTATTTTCATCAAAATATTAAACAACATCTTGTTCACTAAAATAATATTAATAAAACTGTTTTAATAAATTATAATAATCAATGTTGTTGTTTTCATTATGACCAAATTATTACCTAGGTTTTCACTAATTTAACGCGATATAATAAACTTTAATAATTTCCTTGGGAAACAAACATATTATATCACTTCAATACATTTCTAAGATATGAATAGTTTTTTTTTAGTTTTTATTTACATCGCATTTTATTCGATAGGATAAATACCATTATTCTTGATGTTCCTACTATATGAAAATTCTTCGAATGTTTTAATAGGAATATTTATAGAATATCTCCGTTATTTCATAAAGCTTGCGATATAGATTTAGTTTATTGTAAGTTTAATGTCATCTGTTGGGCGGTAAACGCAACAAGAGTGCCAAAAGTGGTTCAAAATCAATAAAATTGAAGAATCATTCATCAATACATATAACAATTTGCTAATTTCGTTAATTGAACATGAATATTCTTATAAAAATGGCAGTTTTATATCACGTATACGAATTTAGAGTAACATTTAGAACACAGGTCAACGTTTATTCGATTCCTTCAATTAATAAATTAATAGAAATTATTGCCGCGAATTTATTTAACACGATCTTTACCACGAAAGTGAGACACGAACATATTAATATCATTCCATTAATTATTTCTACATACCTGACTAATTTTATACACCCACATTAATATTCACCACAGAAAGTCAAAAAGTTAGAGATGTCTAGATACCTACTGCGTTCTCCCACACAACGTAAGACATCAAAATCTCATAGCAATTCACAACATGGAAAGAAACAAAATAGGTATGTTTATTAGAAACAAAATTGGTAAACATGACGCAAAGAAAGAACACAAAAAAAGAACAAGTTGGGGGAAAATATGCGTCACATCCACGCAAAACGGCCATCACTCAGGATAATGCTTCGATTTACAAAATTCGTCCGATTACGTGTGGCTGTAACTCGCAAAGAACTTTCTCAAAGATATCTCTATTTTTTGGAACCTTCTGTGGTATCTTCCTTACACAAGCATACTAACCACGAACAATGTTCGTGTATCACTATTTCGCAGTAGACTCCAATATACCTATATAACGATTAACAAACCTTGATTAAGAGACACTACAAATATTTACACCATGCCAATCGATATCATAACTCAAATTGTGCCTCGTCCAATCGGTCAATCATACAAATTGCTTGTGCGTTTATCTGTGAGTAACTATTATCTTGACATCTCACGGGGGCGCTGCTTGCCACGGCAAACGTCAACTATATGTCAAACTCAGTACATTTTCTAATTTAGTTCCCCCTTTTCCCGCGTGTCAAGATTTACGGGCCACACACTTTATTTCAGGCTTCTTCGCAATATTTTGTCTTATTTTTTCGAATGAACACATTAATAGCAACCTTGCATTCTTGATGCTTTCAGTATTCCGATACATTATTCAGCATAGGTCACGCGATATGTGAAAAGGAAATACAGAAATTCATAATTTGAATTTATGTAAATTGTAATCAAACCGTTAAAATAAATAATTGTTCAATAAAAATTGATATCGCGAAACACTATGTTGAATACAACAACATATTTACGCAATGTATTTATTATTTTGGTAGTTTGGCTAAGCTTCTTGCATATGCATCGACAAAGGCAACATAAAATATCAATTTTATCATTAGCAATTTAACATCCTTGTCTCATCAACTACCAAGATAATAGATACTGACTATACTGACGTTTATTACGGTATTTTTAAATCACCGAGATGGCAACATTGCCAACTTGACGATCCGAAGCCCCCTAATGATCAATTAACTCATTCCTAGTTAACATACTCCTCTTCAACTTCATAATTTGAAACAAAACCATCAAACAACTCATTTATATCAACAACCCGAGTCCAGGTCAAGCCAAGTCTTGGCCACCGATCGACAGCACTTGGTCCAAAATTTATATCCGCACTAACATTATCTACTTTATTATTAATCACATTTATTTACATTATTCTCATAGACATCGTTCTCGAACAATTTATCGTACAATTATCCATGAGGACTTAACAATTTTGTGTGTCCACAAAATTTCAATTCAAATTCATTATGCTATACCCTCAATCAACCAACAAATTGACCCACTACTTAGAGGAATCGGTCAAACATATCTGACTACATGGCTACCTTTGGAAGTGGTTGTCCACTGTCTCGAAATTTGTATAAAGTATTGTTTGGACTCTGCGCTGGAGAGCGGTCACACAGTGGTGACGCGATCTATTTCCACGTATCGCACAGAGTCCTCGCTTGGTCAGCAAATCACTTCTTTTTCATCAAAGATGGCGGTGTCGGAGGAGAGACTCTTGAGGCGCTGTTGGAGAGCGGAGCGCCGCCGCCGGCAGGAGCGTGCAGCCGCTATCTGCAAAATTGAAATATTTTATAAACAAAAGCATTATTACATGGTAAAAATACTCATTCAACGCATAGGAGAAGTTGGGAAATGATTCTGAATGTTGTTACTACACTTTCAGCAAGCAAATATACTCGTATATCCGTAAAAGGGGCTCCTCTAAATCGACTGGTTTCATGCTTTTATCAGACGAGGCTTTGCCACCATCTTTTAGCGTAGTGTGACTGTTTGGGGAGATGGTCACCTGATAGAAAAATAGGCATATATGCTCAGCAATGCATGGAAGGTTGTTACTTACCACAGTAAAAGCCGCGAGCATGGTCAGCGCGAGAAACATGACCGCATAATGCGCTGGTAGTCGCAGAAGCGCAGAACAATGCGCAAGACGTTCATCTTCTCCGTGCGGGCAGTGCGGTATGCCGTCGCACCACAGCGCGGCCGCGATGCAAGCGTCCAGAGACGCGCACCTGTACTCGCATTCCCCTGACAGTGCGAACACGCCGCCGTGGGAACTTGCATGTCTGAAAAAATAGAATACAAAGACATTATCCGGTTAGACTGGAAACCGACCCCAATTAACATAGTTGGGCAAAGGCTAGGCAGATCATGATGATGACAAGGACATTATTGTTTAGACTTGTCTGCAATTTTGTTATTTGTATGAGTATGTGATGAGGGTGGCTGAAACGCAAGTGCCTAAAAGAGAGATGGATGGATGCGGAGAGTTAGACAAAATGAAAGATGAATGGATTATGTGAGGGATGTGAATAATGAAATGGAAGTGAATAACGTTACAGTTAATAGGGGAGAATAGAACATTTTGCGCCGGACCCAATTTAAGTGACATGGGACAAGGCAGAAGAAAAAGCTGTATTCTGCTATTTGTGTTTTTTTTGTCTGAAAATGTATATAAGTTTACCTTCTAGAAAGTTCCAACCAAGTGACGAAGTAAGAAGCAGGTTCTACAGCAATAATTTCTACACTCAGTGCCCTCGGCCAGTCCAAGTCGAAATGATCTGATGCCGAGGGTGACGCGAACACGTGACGAGCTAAGGGATCCACTTCTCTGGACCAGCCGTCGGAGAATACTTCTACCATGTCTTCTATCTGAAAGTGGTAAAGTAAAATATTCTCAATAAAATCTTCTAAAATTGAATGTGTATAGTTGAGAATCGCGGAGTATATGGTGGTCAAGGAGCGAGTTATTCCGGTCGGACCCCTGAACCCCCCCTCCACCTCCCCTCCTCGACTAGCGAACTAGCAGGGGTGCTAGTTCGTCTTCTTCTTCTGTTCTGTTTTAATGTCTGGTTTACCCACTATAAACTTTCTCATTCCGGTTCGATCCTTTTCTTTTGTTTTTATTCCTGAAGGATCGTCAGCAACAAAAATAAGTATAGGGTTTATTGAAATACATAAGTTCGTAATTCTTATTGTAACGGATGCGCGGTCCTCAATAGAGAGAGTTGGAAAGTTGCGGCACTGACAAGAGTAGATGAATATTGAGATCTGTAATTTATATGGTGTACATAATAAATAGTATTCTACTGATGCGTTTTCTACATTTTCAAAAACTTTCTTTCTTCTTTTCTTTTAAAAAAAAAAAACGTTGCCCCACACTAGGAATTTCTCCTGTATTGTGGGTGCGTTTACAAACATTTAAACTCACATACACAAACAGCCAGACCCGGAACAACTACTTGTAGGTCATACAAATATTTGTTCCGTGCGGGAATCGAACCCGCGACATGCAGCGCAGCAGTCAATCGCTTAACCACTGCGCCAACCGTGCCGTCAAACTTGTTCTTTGGGCACGCAATGAGCATAACTATTGCCTTCATTTTTAGGGTTCCGTACCAAAATGGTAAAACGGAACCCTTATGGTGAGACTCAGTCTGTCTGTCTGTCTGTCACAGCTGGATATCTCAAGAACTACTAATGCTATCAACTTGAAATTTAGAATAGTTTTAGATGACGTTTGCCCAATTATTTTACCAATAAGAAAGAAATAAAAATATATGTAAATTTTTTGCAACCGGGACTGAAGGGGGGGTCTGAAAAATTCGAAGTGGGGCCTACTAGGGCAGGGCATGAAACGTTCTTTCACATTCTCAACCATTTTTTCTTTTTTTTTAGGTGGCATAGTACTTTTGATGAAAAATGTAAAAAAAAAATACGGGGGGTATTTTTTTCCCCACATCTCCCCATATCCCCATAGAGAAAAATCTGAAACTATTCTATGTGATAGAAGTTTATGTAAAGATTACAGGAAAAATAAAACGAAGTCTCTAAATAGCACACTTTTTCAGAAATCATCAACAAAAGTTACATTAGTTCCACTATCGGTCAAGAGATGGCGCTGACATAAAACTGCTATATTCTACACCGCAGTGCACAGTGTTAAAATTCTCTAACGAATATAGGCCTCGCCGATGAAAAAAAACATGATGGTACGGAATCCTCGGTGCGCGAGTTCGACTCGCTCTTGTCCGGTTTTTATTAACAGCCTGTAGTAAGTAGTTCGAAGAAATCAATAAAAATATACTACCAACTGACAGTTGTTAGATTCCCAGCCTTAATTATAAGTATAAAAAAATGTCAATTGCCTTTGATTATAGTAACGATTCAGTACTGATTGTTTTACTAAGTACTGTTATTATACTTGTGGGAACTACTCGTATATAACTACCCGACGACGGTGGTCTATCCAAGGTTTGCATTTATCAAAGAAATATTCAAATTTAACTTGGTCGTTTTATACATTATCTGGTATTGTGGTTTGTCATTATCTGGTCTGGTGGTGGTCTGATGATAATTTTAATTACCTGTTCTTCTGGCGGTTCTGGACAAATAAAAGTAGGTATAAGTCCTCCAGTGTACACTGCTATTCTATTGGGTGTCCTACATAGATGTCTCATGTCTGGAGCTACTGTGATGTTGTTCAAGAGAGTGAAGTTGTCCAGTTCTGGTTCCCTGATGATGCTGCCCCGGATTTGGAGGTAGAGGTACCGGCCGGGGGAGGGATCGATCAGCCATGGACGACGCTCACAGCGTTCCTAGAAATAAAATAAGTAAGTCAGCTAAACAAAAAGTTTAATTTTCTGTTTTTTTTTCATAAATCGGTTGCTCATTTCATAACATAAGTACTTCAATTGGATGAGTAGGTACGTGAATCAATATTATTGTTATAAAATGCCTGTTTTTTTAAGAGGAGCTAGATGTACCATGTACATGTACATTTATATTTACATTTTACACCTCAAAAATACATAGCAAAAAATAGATTGAATACTTATCGCTTTCTGTGATCTTTCTTTATACTGTTTTGGAATATAATCTAGTACTTAAATGAGACATTAAAACATCTTATTATATTTTATAACATTGTGGTATAACCTGAACTTTAAATTCACTTACCGATTCAGACATCGGATTAGCAGATGCAAGTCTCATTTCACCACTGGCGCCATACACACGGTGCGAGGTCTCGCATCCAGACTCCAATCTGACAAACTCCACTGAAGCTTCGAAGCCGAAAGACCGAAAGTCGTCGGAAGCAGACATGTTGACCACGTCGAATCTTAGTTCGGCAACCGTGGCGAGGGATGTGAACTCATAGTCGCCGACGTCACTGGAATGATAAAAAAAATATTTTAGATAAAAAAAAAACGTAAAACAGGTATAGTAATTATGAGTGTGGTCTTACTCTGCAATTTTTCCACTAACTTCAAGAAAGGTTACATAATTTATTAAATTGCCCCAGCTTCGCACGGGTTCAATTTTTTTTTTTTCGAATTTCTTAAGTTTATTTCATACAAACCTTGTCCTGGCAATACCAAACAAAAAAAAAAAATCCAATTAGGTGCAGTCATTCGGAAATGCGCGTATAGACTACTATGTTTTATACTATGTAAGGATAATGATAGGTAGGTACACCAACAGCATATTAGATATGCATTGAATTAATGATACAGATAATCTGCTTATAATGTTTATTCAATTGCCGCAATACTGGGCCGTAATTAACCACCCTGGCCCAGCGCGGGTTAGTATTAAGGGTTGACTGATGACGAATTATTTTGTGTAACTAAAAATATTTTCTATCGGGGAAAAAACAGCACGATTATTTCTTTATCAAATCAAACGGACAGATGAAGGAGAAGGTTGGATGGAGATGTTTTCGTAAGTATTACCTGCACAAGCAATCCCTAGGAATCCTCGAGCCACCGTCCTTCCAGGGTTTGTCGAAGATCCTGACGGCAGCAGTAATATCACCAGCGCAGCGGTACCACGGCGAGTGAGCCGAGTGCACAGACCGGCACAACCGACCTCCGCTACGAATGCCCCATACTCTGACTCTGACGACTTCACCAGGGTTGGCTTCAAAACGGTAGGTGCAACTGAAAACATTGGAGATCATTGATGAGATTATTTTGTCAATGATGCCTTATCGCGTTGAACTTGAATTTTGGAGCTGACCGATTTACAAACATAAAACAATAGTAGATACATAAACTTATAATATATAAACAAATAACGTCTTGCTTGATTTCCTCGAAGAGTTAGGAAAAGGTGTAAGGTGTGTGTGGTGGAGCTTACCTAATATTTCGATTTCCTCCTCTCCCATACAAAAACACATCTCTAGGCGAAGAAAAAGTTATTGGAGGATCTGGAGGTGCTTCTGGAAACGATCGTGAAGCAAACCGTCTTGAACACAATCCACGACCCCAAGGTTCACCATCTTGGTGCAAGTCCACAAATTCGTAGAGAGCCTTGAAGTATACTGGTCTGAAAACAAAAAAAAACTTGATGAACCTTCCCAACTAAAGGCACACCACGCTTCTTATCACCTGATACATACTCAAGATGTTAGTATATGATGAGAATTACTATGATATAAATTTGTAAATTTGTAATACTACATCTAAGATATGGAAGAGCGGAGTCTCCTAACACAGGCATTGTTTGCCTAAAAGGAGGCTCCAAACACAATTCATTGTTTGTGAAGCTTTTTGTGAAATAAAAAAAATTTGTTTTTTTTTTTTTTTTTAGATTAGGAAGCAAGTAATTGAAAACAAACGACTATCGGCAAAACGAAATTGTAGACAGCTATTTTCAATATCGGGAATTCGCATTCCTATAAAATCGCTTTCAAGAATGTACGCCTTTTATCGCAGCACAAAAATTGTCTAAATTGTATCAGGATTTCTTGGAATCTTTTTACACATTGAGTTAATACTATAGATACAATTCTTCGTCAGTAATCGAATATTTATACAAACGGATAACTTTGCAATCATGTGCATTATACATCTCAACTTACTTCAATGCGGTTCCCTGCGTCAGTTTTAGTTCCAACGTCAAGGAGTCTCCTTTCGAGAGGAAGCTTTCGGTTTTTGCACATGCCCTGGATCTTCGCAAGAGTGCATGTTCACAGGTTCTCGGGGCACGTTCACGACAGAATCTGGCAACTAGTGTGGCGTTTGTTGGAGGACGACCCACGGTCACTGACTGCGGGGATGTGGCTCGAGACATTTGGACCGACCGGTCTTTATCGCTGAATTGACAAAAAAAGACATTATTAGTACTTTCTTGTGTTGTAATCAAAACAATTTCCATTTTATTTACGTTCGTACAAGTTAAACCCAAAATCGAGACATAAAATAACAAGATTTAACATATTTGATTCACATGTACAGTCAACAAAAGAGATAGGTATGCAGGATCGTCGGATATAGTTGAAGTTTATTAAGAAACCGATGGATGTTGTCGACTGAAATTTAAAAAAAACAGATAAGTATTCAGGATCGTCGGATATATCCGACGATCCTGAATACTTATCTGTTTTGTTGACTGTACATCATAAAATCAACTAACTGGCGCCAACGTAAAAAATGACTCACCAAAATATATCACTGCAACCGGGCGATATTCTCATCGGACCGTCCCATATATTCAAATGGCTTCCACAGTACTCATCCTCAGGCAAGTTAGGATTCAAAGCGTTTGTCACATAAAATTTCAATACTGAAAACCACACTCTGAAACGTGGAGCTGAAAACGACGGTCTCCTGTAAATTATGTTCCGTCCCGACGGCCCTGAGGTGTCTATGCCTTGCATGTGATAAAGGCATGTGGTATTCGGGGGTAAGGAATGTTGTGGGTGTTCTAGAATCCCGCGGCCTGTCCCTCTGATCCAAAACTCGCAAGCCCTTTTGTTCTTTGCGTATGTCGGTGACTGTTGATCCACGAACCTGACCTGAAATTGATTAATTATGTGATAACCACGACATACATCCCTAACGAGCCTTTATCATTACTAATGAAAGGTTTAATAACGGAAGATTAATTATTTATGGCTTAATTTGCGTACGCGAATACGTTTTTAAGGTAGCTTTCAACGAAATAATAACCTATAAAGTTTTACATGGCGCTAGAATAATGTAAAATTTTCTAGATTATTTTGATCAGAGCAAAAATTATAATTAAAACTGGTTTCCATAAAAAAGGAACATCAAAAGCGTAATAAAAAAAAGTTATATCGAAATGTGAAAGATGGGGGTTGTCCTAATTTCATAAGTTCAAACAATGTGGGTTGGTGTTGAGTTCGCTCGCTTCATTATTGTGACCGGCCGTGCGAGCCTATTTTACTAATTACACTTTGGCTGGGACCCAAGCGAAGCCTCCCGGGCACTACTTGATTTATTATTGTTCACTGAGAACGAAACACTTTAAATAACACTCCATGATGATATATTAGTCCACTAACCCAATTTTAGGATCATATTTGGACCGATTAGATTTAGTTTTAGATCCCGTAATTGTCGGGAAGTGCCAAATTCATGCCTCTTCCGTACGTTGCAGATGGTAAATCAAATATTCTTTGTTCACTTCCGTTTTATTGGTGGATTAAGAAAATTGCATTGAAATAATCCGCCTCTAGTCAGTAATTGAGTTGTAGCAAAGGGATTTCCACTTTCAGTCGAGATAAAAGCTGAGCTGATCGGATATATTAAAGATAGTCTTAGTTGAGAACAAAAGCCAAGCTTAGTAGAAAAGATAATTATAGTTTCCAATTTTCATAATCTGTGGCACAGGAGCGCTTATCATGAAAAAGTTCCGACCGTTTTCCTGTAATTCCAATTTGGCCGGTGTCCAAATATGAACTGGTTTTTTTTTTGGGAAACTCGTATTAAAAGTGGAAAATGGACCCATTACCGAGAACGGTGAATATAAAATACCTTTGAGTTTCTAAATTAGGAACAAAATGAGGAGAATG
This sequence comes from Oligia fasciuncula, assembly GCA_963082905.1. Classification (NCBI taxonomy): domain Eukaryota; kingdom Metazoa; phylum Arthropoda; class Insecta; order Lepidoptera; family Noctuidae; genus Oligia; species Oligia fasciuncula. Next base: position 17,448,896 of record OY720393.1, on the reverse strand, counting down.
TATGACTTATTAATGTGGTTTTACGTAACATGGCTGATCGAGCAGCAGTAATTAAGATGAATTGTTCCGGTGATTATATAATAATATTTAGGTAAGTCTGTAATCATATTATATCTATTTTACTATATTATTCAACATATTAATGTTACAGGAACTGTCTTAGAGCGGGTTGTTTCACGTCCATTTGACGCACGCGTATAAGTCAAAAATGGAGTTAACTATCGTCAAACCAAAAGAAATTACAATTCAAATTTCAATTACAAAATGATGGCCTTGCCGTACGTCAAATACTAACCAGTAGTAGTTTTGAAACAACCGGCCCATATTTTTATTCGTTAAACCTACAGTGATGCAATTAATAAAATATAAAAATGTATTTCTCAATAAATTTTGTACGCAAGCATTTATTTTCAAGCTTCGAGAGCGTATTTTCGCCATAACTTTATGATAATGACTCACGCCCTATGCAAAATATAAGTTGGATTCCAAAACTTTTTCCATCTCTTGGCAAGATATAGAGGTGCATAAATTCTGTGTTTTCCACGCAATATTTTATGAAAATTACAATATTTTGGAACTGGTAAAATGATAAAGGTATACTACCTCGACTTCCAGCTGAAATCCATGTAGGGATGGCGATGTAACTGGTTGCAAAAATGTTCCAAAAGGAGATGTCGTGAATTCGACTAACAATTCTGGACCACTCGATATAGCTTCGGGAACGGACACGCCTCCTCCACAAAATCTCAAAATCACTGGGTCTCTTGTTGTATAGCCGTCGTAAACTGTGACATAGTCCTGAACTTCGTCACATTGTTGCCAAAATTTCAGCTCCCTTCCATTGTTCCCTCTTTCTTGCTGCGCCGCAGCGTACATTGCCTTCTGGCTCCTAATTGAAACTAGTTGGCCGTTCGGCTGTTTGACAACGATCAGGGCGTGTTTTCCTTGAGGCACTTCGTGTTGTCGCACGGCGTAGTAACATGTCAAGTTTCTAGGGTACACGCCAGGAAAATTGGGTGATTGTAACCTACAGTTTTTACGATCGCAGTCGCTGAATATCCGGGAGCAATAAGTTCCGGAGATCAAATCCCCGAGGTAATACTCTGGAGTTTTTGTCGTCTTCGCTACATTCGTATCCTCGCGTGATATGTTTACGGGATAAGGCATTGGTCTCAGTTTGAAAAAAGGCCGTTCTGAAATGAGATAGGTACTGATATTAGATAGAGGCATTGATCTTCGAGTTTTATTATGACACGAGGGAAGGTGGAGAGGTGAGATCATATTTTATTTAGACTTTTCGATGCCTTCTGTTCAATACATTCAGTGAGTCATTTATTTATTTATTTATACATGGTGTCCCAGAACTCAACGTCAAGCCGAAACGGGGCGACAGGATTGATTGTAAACATCATGAGAAAAATCAGAAAAAAAATCTATCCCATGCAGTTTGAAAATTATGGGCATTTAAGAAAAATCTAAAAATTTGATCAATCTGTAACCATTTTTCGGTTATTGTGGTAAATTTTTATTATTTTTGTTCATTTAAACTTTGGAACCGTAACCCTAAATAATATAGTGGACATGTTTGCCATGAGTGTCTCTCTCACTCATGGCAAATATGTCTAATAAAAATTTGTAATAAAAATTAACCACAATAACCGAAAAATGGTTACAGATTGACCAAATTTTTAGATTTTTCTTAAATGCCCATAATTTTCAAACTGCATGGGATAGATTTTTTTTCTGATTTTTCTCATGATGTTTACAATCAATCCTTTCGCCTCGTTTCGGCTTGACGTTGAGTTCTGGGCCTGTATATACTTTATTGTACACCAGAAAATACATAACAAAAAAATACGATTACTACAAACATACAATGGGAGGCCTTATCGCTTTCTGCGATCTTCTTCTGTCATTTTGGAAACTTATCTCCCACATTATGCTAGATAAACGACATGAATTTGGCAGAATTACCAACTTAGTATGTTCATTTCATCACAATTTCGTAACGCGGCTGCTATCAGAAAAGCCCATCAAACATTTTTATCAGGCACTTTAGTTGCCGCTCAAAACACACGTATTATCCGAATTGTATGCACAACAAAGCCCAAAAATATCTTTAGCAATAGAATATAAAGCTGGCCATTTGTCAGAATGAAGATGATTTACGTACCCGAAGGAGGGGACCCTCCATATCGCACCGTGGCATATTCCCTTCTCAAAACCTTGTAAGCCATTCTGAAGTCGAAGTTATAGTTATTCTGTTCCTTGGAAAGATGCAGGAGTCGTATGATAAGGGTGATGGATTTGGTTTCGCTGTAGTATATTGAAGGGCCCCAGGATGTGCCGCACCAGGAGCCACCAACTTGTGGTCTGCTCGCCTCTTGTATCTGCATGTAGCCGTCTGGACAGCCGTCTTCTGTGAAGGACGTGAAGCGGCCCAGGGTGAAGCTGTCGAAGAGGACCTGGAAAGAGGAGAAGATATTCATCGAAGGTACTGTAAAGGAAATAGCAAAATAGGTCACGCCCGGCGCCCTTATCGTTAAATGGATGTCACAAGAAGATAATGTTATTGTATCAGTTTCATAGATAGTAAGTAGATATTACAAGTACCTACGATGAGTCTGAATATTATGCAACTCTCAAGCTAACTTTATGGGTCAATATATTGGAAAAAATACTCTTTTGTTTAGTAAGTAATTAAAGATACTGGCAATAATGACAGTAAAATATTGAATTATTTAAGACTAGCAGCGCCCCGCTGTTTCACCCGTATAAGTTTCGATTCCGTGGGAATATCGGGATAAAAACTATCCTATGTCCTTTCCCGGGACTCAAACTATCTCTATGTATACCAAATTTCATCTAAATCGATTCAGCGGTTTAAGCGTGAAGAGGTGGCAGACAGACAGACAGACACACTTTCGCATTTATAATATTAGTATGGATTTAATAACTACTTCAGAAGATGGACGAGCTGAAGGAAACAAACGACCAGTGGTCCACTTTAGCCCTGGGTCGAAAGAGCTGGTAGTCATGGGGAGAGGCCATGATGCAGGCAAACAGTAACAGTAATAGCAATAACTACTTTATTATGCAGTAGGTTAGGTACAAAACAGAGAAATTCTCTAAATACATTAAGTGCTTGGCCAGACTGGAAGCGCGGGGCGGGGAGCGGCGCGGGTGCAAGATCTGCCTGTCCGCAGTAGAGCGCGGCTTCGTTCTGAGTGTAGTCGTGTCCAGTGTTTGTCAAAATATAATATGGATGAAGAAGACTTATTTTTACAAGAAAAAATCTTGAACTAGTTTGAGAATCCCGGTCCCCGCGCGGGCCGCACGCGCATTCACTGCGGCCACTTCTATCAACGAGCTATGGCGTGAATTGCCCGCGCGCTCCCCGCGCCGTTCACCGCACACTATGGACGCTTAGATGAAGTTCTTATGTTTGAGTAAGCCGCGCCGCGCCCGCCCCGCGCCCGCGTTGCAGTATGGCCAAGCACTAAGAACTTAGTTATTAGAACAAGGCCACTCGCCATTCGGCGAAGGTTCAATTAAATTGCAGGCCGTTTTATATGGACCAGTTTAAAGAGCAATTTGGGAACTTCAATGCTGCTTCTTAGTACAGTTAAACGGTAAGTAATGGGTTCTGTTATTACCTATAGTATTTATTTAGAATTTCTGAACTGGGTCGCTTGATCAAGTTTGAATATTATCAAGTAAGTACTACGACATATCCATACTCATAGACTTTGGTTGCCTAAACTTTGTTAAGCGATGCACCTAAAACAACTACGGGGATTCCCGTAGCCATAGAGATTTTTACCAAACCATATCAGGATAAGATAATAAATGCTGGCGACTACGTGATAATTAGACAATGCTTATAGTCAATGTGGATTGACTATAAATGTGAGAAGTAAAAAAAAACAATTTTCTTCATTATACTGGGTGGAGTTTTGAGACGGGGCAGTAAGGGTAGGTACCTTAAAACCGTTATACCTACAGAAAAACTGCCTTATGAGACTATCCATAACTTTTTGAGCAAGTTTAGGTAATGTTGTTTATCAAATATTTTACAGTCAGCAAGATATTTTTCAAATAAAACTTTGATCAAATATTTCTATCGATGTTTGAGTACTAGAAAAGTCAGAAATCGCACCTAATGGCTGTTTTATACTACCGACCCACCCTGCTGCGCATGGTTTTATGACTTGACAAAACATTGAGATTTCTTTATTGCGTTAGTTTATAATTAAAGTCTGTCATACACTACAAATGCCTTCCGAAGTAAATTATATTGAAAAACCCATTGTGTAGTTTAAAAAAACAATGCGGTCACATAGACAAAAACGTAGCTTGCAGAGTAAGCGAACTGAAGTGGCAGTAGGCTGGCCATGTTTGTCGAAGGACCGATGGGCGGTGGAGCAGACGAGTCCTTGAGTGGAGACCGCGTATCGGCAAGCGTAGTGTGGGACGCCCTCCAGCTAAATGGACGGACAACCTAAAGAAAGTGGCTGGGACGGACTGGATGCGGAAGGCGGAGGACAGGGTGTTGTGGCGCAGCCTGGGAGAGGCCTATGTCCAGCAGTGGACTGCAATATGCTGAGTTGATTGATTGATTGACATAGACAAACACGATAGATAGATAGAGATATAGAGATATTAGACAGTAGGTCTGCTCTTGCAAAAAGAGCAAATCTTATAGAATCTACCTTTTACATCATCACTAATAGGTATCTCATGTATGGAGAATGAGCAAAAAAATTCTTCTTTTTTGCAATTTGTAGGTCAGTGTAGGACGTATCTTGATCAAAATATGATTGTATTTACAGAACTAAAGTCATTGGAATCATTAATATATCTTTAAGTTAGATTTGTTCCATACCCACTTTTCCTTATGGGATTTGTTCTTAGGGAACAAATCTAACTTAGAAAGCTGTATTAATCATTCTAAAGATTATAATTCTGTGAATACGTACCTGTTATAGTCGCGAATTATATTTTGATCAAAATACAACCTGACACTGACCAGAAAATTGCAAAAAAATGTAAGAAACTTTGAATTTCGCGGGCTACAACTGCGCTTTCACCCTAATGATAAATGTATGAATTTCACAAAATATATACGTTTCCACGAAATGGTGTTGAGGACTTTGGCATCGAAAAGCTGGGATTGGAAAAGTAATGGAATTGCATTTCGCACGAGTTTCATTTCCGTTACCTATAATGTTCATCGGATTGACTTGTATGTCTTTATTATATTTTATGATATTTTTATCAGTTCTTATGACTTTTTTATCAAACGTACCAGATCGGCCATTTGCAAAGAAAAACTAAATGAAAAGACAACACTACTTCCCGGTGTATTTGTACAAAAAAAGACAAAATATACTTACCAGTTACAAGGCACAACGGCCAAATATTTCACAGACATGTTGCTACAAAAGCGCTTTAAGACCTCTCAAGTTCCGCTAATGAGACACAATTGATTTTCTGTTGTATCGTGTTCGTGTCACATGAAGTAACTACGCGCGGAGCTTGACCGGTTAAACATGCCTCACACGCAACTTTTTTTTTATATCAAACCACCACCCGTTTTGTAATAATTTTATTAAAAAACTGCGAAACTGGTCCGTATTTGCGTACTCCGAATTATGATTTACTTTCGCTACGCTGAAAAATCCCGGGAAACTGACCGAAATGGGAGTAGGCAACGCGGGAAACGTAATTTGAGGTTGCAAATTGCATCTGTGTGTCAACGGGATAAAGTGTCGATAAGGATTCAGCTCCATTGAGAATTTATGCTTTGCTGCAACAAAGACATCCCGGGTTTTATTTCATTGAGCTCCGGTGCAGCACTATTGCTCTCTGGCCTTTTTATTGGGTATATTTCGTGGACGTGTCTCGTCGGTAATTTTCTTGTTCAGAATCCGACTCGAATCGACATTTTATTTCCAGGCTTTGGCAATATATGATTGGAAAATTGATAAAATAGGAATCGTGTCGCATTGTTATTAATATGGCGTTGATTGGGAGACATGTAAGCATAATCAAGCTACAATATTCCCATTGGTAGGACACAGTCCTTTCCTTTGTCAGAGGGATGGACCACGTCCGCATCATCTATCATGCAGGTCCAGTGCTGATTGGCAGAGGTCACAATCATGTCTTCGACATTTTGGCACACCATATATTATTTTCAATTACCGCTTTGAGATAGTTACTCGTGTTCAGCACTGATTATGATTGTGAAACTCTAGATACTGAGTAATTTTAGGAAGGCTCACAACAAAAATACATAACAAAAAATAATACCGAGAACCAAATAATCCAGAGAGATCACTAACAAAACGAAATCTGATATGTAGAAAATGAAAAACGAATCGACGGCGAGGACTCGAAATGTGAAAGACATGTCCCTTCATATTCGCTCCTCTCAAGCAGAAAATACAATTTTGCACCGCTAGGGATGCTCTCGTGGGTCTCGTGATGAAATTTAAATGTGCTTCTGGCGTCGGAAACACGTTGTGGCGTTTCAATTTATGTTGCCAGAATGTGTGAAGAAAAAAATCATATTCCTGTCTAGACTTCGGAGTCGAAATGCAGCTTAGAATTCAAATAGTATTGTGTTGAGAAGATTTTTATTAATAAAATTAATGTCGAGTATCTAATCGTCGTATTATTTAGTCATAATTGGTTAACAGTTACAAGAATTATAGGTTTATATTACTGGGTTTACGTCATAGTGCATTTCATCATACCTGTAACCTCAGTAACCTATAGGTAAAGTAAAAGCAACCAATATACATTTTGGCTATGAAATTAAAAAGCTATTTTTGTTTTAGCTATATGAAGTTCCTTTGAAAATATGAGGATTTTGACGTAAAAGTCTACAGGAATCGACTTTTCGAAATAACTGAATTATAAATCGCTTCATATCATTTCGTTCTCAGGCACGAACGCTAAACATTCAAAGCATTTCGCCTTCACGATCCCTATTTATTCAAATACTTAGGGGTTCATTCTTTATTCTGCATTCACGACAATTCTCAAGATTTTCAATTTAGTTTTGTATTGTTACGCTAATATTAAAGTGCACACAAATTCTTAACTTTGAAGCAACGTTCTTTATTCCAAAGAAAGTTGACAATATAGCACTGTAATGTCGTGACTTTTATTGCCTTATTTTTATTAAAATTATTGAGAAAGTGTTGCACTTCCTTCAAATAATAGTCAAGACATTGACCTCCAGGCTTGTTTCAGTCGAAGATTTTGGTCCCAAGTATTTTTTTTCAGATGGAAATACCGACCTCGTTTAGCTTTAAAAATAATACCTGCATGTAAGTGTTATTATAGAAATACCTATAAATATTTTTATCCAGGTAGTAGATACAATAATATGACACGGGTACATGGATGAATAACACTACGGAATTAGTTTGTTCGTGTCCAGTCAACCAATAAAAATTCACAAAAAAATAATGCGAGCACCCGCGGGTCCAGAAACGACCGGGTCCAGCTGACCGCCTTCATCGTTTTGAGAGCAGTGGTCATGAGTGAGTGAGTGGATCATGTTTAACATTGTAACAGTTATACAAAAACCAACTTGATAAGGGCAAATAAAACGAAAACAAATGAATAACAGTGTTACGCTCAACTGGAGCGTAACACTTATTAATACTTATTAACACGTAACAATTATTGAACGAAAGAGGAATCACACAATCAGTGTAAAACTATTTACAATGAAGGCAAAAATATTTTTCATGCTATTTCGTAAGTTCGATTCATTGCCCCTCATGAAACACAATATCACCCAGATACGAATGTCGAATGTAATAAACGTAATACTGGCGCAGCGGAGCCAGAAAGTAATTACTAGGGATAACTGCATCCAAAATTCATATTGAATGCCCCGATTGTTTTAGACCACCGCTATTGGCTACTTCTTCTGGGAATATTGCTGGTGAATTTGTGAGCTGAAAAGAATAAATTTTACATAGGTAATTGTGTAAAAAAATTGATAATAAATTGATTTAAATGGAAAGTGATCGATTTCAGTCGTCAGGTTTTTTAAAGCTTTTTTTTCCTTCACTTTGTATAACAATTCTGGTTTCGTTCCGATTATATTCATTATTTTGGGTGAGATGACCTGATACTGCAGTTAGTCTTTGCATGAGAGAATTCTCTAAAGTTTTCTGTTAGTCGGATATCTATGTGATAGACGTGTATTATGAGATTGAGCTTGGATAGGAAAACGATATAATAATACATATTTTAATAGTATTTATTAACCAAACGTTTATAACCAAATAGTGTTCTTATCTAAAGTAAAACAAATAAACTAAAATTATTATATTAGAAGGGAAACGTAATTTTAATACAGGGTCTCCAGTGGCAAATTTCAAAGTTTGAACAAAGGTAATTTCTGAATGCAACACGTTAGAGTGGCACGGGGGGCGTCGTTGAAAGCGTAAGCTCTGCGGATTTTTTAGCTGCCATGGAGCGGTGGTGTGGAGTGCACCGCGCTTTTGCAATCGACTCGTACCTACATTTCAAGTGGATTTTCGCTTACTGAAACACCTCCTCGACTTAGTACCTAATCGTTACGACATTCGTCGATTACGTAATGGACCATCGATCAACCAGCCCAAGATCAGGAGCTATACCAGCGGTAGCCACGTACGAAAACGTTGAAGGTGTTATGGTTGCTGTGACTGAAAATCCCCATTTATCATTTCGTGCACGTTCATCGATATTAGGAATTACGAAATCAACCTTACAGGTTATAAATGCGATAAAAACACAAGTTGCATCCGTATAAAATTCAAATCGTTCAAGACTTACACGATTCAGTCGATCTGTAAACGCGATTTTGAAAACATGCGTGCTAGACTTCACGAGGTTCGAGGTCAACATTAGGAGAACGTGGTTTTCAAAAAATAAAATCCGCATTTATTGTTTAAATAACATTATACAAGGTGTAGTATTTTTTTTACAATTTTTCTAACTTTGAATTCTGCCACTGGACACCCCCTGTATTTTAACTTGTAGACGACACCAGGTCGAGCCTGTCTCGTGTCGAGTTTTAAACAATTTGCAATTTCAGGGTCAATACTGTATTGTAGATTTATTTATTACCTACTGTATTGAACATTTAACGAAAAACAAAATCTAAAATAAGAGACTTAGGGCTGATTTTACCAAAGTCGGATATCTTTTATTCGTGGAATAAAATTGACGTCTGACAGTTCTAGTATGGTAACGTCAAAAATTCGAAATTTATTGTCAGGATAAGACTTATTCTAGGTATAGAAGTTTGGTGGAATGCGCCCTTAAAAACAACTGTTTGAAATAGGGTGTCGTAAATGTAGGTATTCATTAATTGTTTAGCAGGGATTCGTCCAAGAGAATGATAAAAAAATAATGTAGGTATGTAAGACGATAATGGTGGTCGCATTTAAATTAATAATACTATTATTGATTAAGTACATACGTTTTTTAAAAGATCATCAAGCAGAGCAACAATCATTAGGCTGGAAACAGTTCACGAAGAATTTATTTTAAAGTTTTCAAGTAAAGAAGAATCGTCTATTTACAATAAAATGTTCAAACAAGATTAAAATTCTCGGGTGTACCATTCAGTGCAGTGCACAAATGAGTCTGGATTGTTTCAACGCTCATTCTTTTCTATTTGGCTTAAGATAACTCGGGGTAGAGAATAGTTTGGTCAGAGAGTTGAGTGTAGAAAATGCAACTTTTTTATTTTGCTAGAGTCCATGTGAATTACGAACGAGCTATTTACAAGGAGATGGGCAGGCGACATTGTTGTCATCGTGGGCAAATCCTGGATGAGGCTGGCGCAAGAGCGTAGGGATCGGCACAAGAAAAGAGGGGCCTATGCCCAGCAGTGGGTAAAGTCGGACTGTGGATCAAGAATTGATGATTTACAAGGAAATAAAATTGATTTTACTTTTTTTTTTCATTACGTCGAAGGTGGTGTGACGATCTAACGAGGTTTGCAAAGCCAACATGACAAAAAAAAGCTCAAGGCAAAGAGGTTTCGAAGGAAAAAGGGAGGCCTTAGCAACGCAGTGAGACACAATATAGGCTAACGGAAAAAAAAAAATTCATGCTTGGAAGAACCATTCTCAAGTGTAGAATTCGTCCAAACTTATCTCTAAAAGGATTTTTGACTGATTTTCATGCCGAAGCATACGGGTACCAAATCCACTCCAACATATTAATTTTAAAGGAGAATCCAGGGTTAGTTTTGAAACTTCAGAACCGAAATTCCGGTTCTGCGACAGTGCTTGCATTAGAACCGCGTCAACAACTCGCTAAAACTTTACCTATCTGGGTAAGTTCGGCCATACAGCGCTTTAATCACTGTTTATTTATTAGCGCGAAATTCGATACGAGAAACTTGTGATACCTTTGTTACGTTGAGGTGTCTTTGCTAGCGGAAAGCTGGGTAAAGGTTGCGGTTAGTGTAGGTAGCTGTAGTACTGGTTTACGCTACGAACTTACGTTGCGAAACTCATCCGTAACTCAGATTTGGTTATGATTTCTCCAGACATTCTCTAAAAGTACAGTTTTACATTTGAAAATAAAATAAGTACTTCAAAAATAATGATAATAATAATGTAGGTTCTTCTCCTCGTGAAAGCCGAGAAATATAAACAAATTAAGTATCTTGACTTGGCTCGTGAGGTTGTCGACATGTGGGATGCGGACTCAGCAATCATTGTGCCGATAGTCGTGACAGCCAATGGATTAACCGGTTGAATGTCGTAATGTGAAACAATTAAAAAGCCATTGTGTCTCGCGTAGATCTACGTTTCGACATACTACGGACCATGAGCCTCGACCAACACCTGAAGAGGCTCTCGTTGGGCAGCTGGATCAAGGGCTTGATACAGAAAGCAACGGCTCGCATTGTCAGGAGGTTCCTCTCTCTGGACCCTGATCCCGATACCGGTGGGCAACTATGTTTTATATTTTTAAATGTTTTTATATTCTAATATTTAAAAATGTAATTTATGTGTACTTATTTATTAAAATAAAGGAGAACAAAATGTAGGTTCTAATTAATTTATGATGAATCAGTGAAGCTGAGATTTTCGTTCTAGTTTATTTTGTTAGAGATTTAGAAATAAAGAAAATATATTCAAAGTAACTAAAGGATGGATCTTTATTTGTGAAAGCAAAAACAACATGAATAAATAATATCTAACCAATTTATTTCAGTAAACTTTCTATAAATATTAAATGTGTAAAGGACTAAACCCCAAATACAATACAGCCTTTTATAAATATTCACCATGTTTAAAATTTCGGTACCTACTAGTGTTGGAGTGCTCTCAGTGCAGTGTTTGCACACAGCGCCATCTGTTGAGTGTTAAGCACTTCACGTGAATTATTTACGGAGTGGTGTAACCTCAGCATTACTAGTAAGCGCTCTATCGCTTAATTTACATTTTGCATTATATTTTCCATTTCCTCGGGGAATATGTAGTTATGAGAAGATTGTGATAGAAACTCGTCTCTCTTTATATTCCAATACAAAAGGATTAAAGTCATAGCTGTAGCAAACAACGTTTTTGTGTGTGTTATCGTTTTATCTAGGTATACAAATAAATAAAATTGAAGTGTCTGTTTGTAATATCAAAATAACACCTTTTTGAGAAATGCATATTATGAAAGTTCATACGCTACATTTTAACAAAAAAACATTTTCTTAAGTATTTTAACACTTATTCCTGTAAGAGTCTAACAGAAACTGGCTGACTAAAATAAACTAACCATGTTTAAGACCCTGACTCCTCTTGGTATTTTAACGTCCTCAGGGGAACTGGAGTGCGAAGTGTAAATTACATGCAGCGGCGCCAACCGCTTGCACTGGTGTACTCGAGGTTACAGAGTAAATAATACTGTTCAGGGAGTTATAGAATAAATGCAGTAGGGAAAACTTGTAAGAAAAAGTATGGATAGTCTAGAATAGGTACTCTAGAAGACAACGTTGATGTTGGTGTCGAAATGCAAAAATGATTTCGAGCGTCATGTGAATTTTATAAGATTAGCAAGTTTCAAAACTATGCGCAAATTGTTATTTTTTTTATTTTTTTTTTATATTTTGGACACCGGTTACCGTTGAATGCCGTAATTACAGAAATAATTAAAAAGCCATTATGTCTCGCGTAGATCCACGTTTTGGCATACGAAGGGTAAATCTTAGCCTGAATATAAATCATGAATAGGAATTTCATAATATCTTGTCATTCTTTCATCCGCGAAACCACATCTTGTTTAGCAACGAGATGCGGTTTTCAAACAATACTATAAATACGAGTAGTAAATACGACATTTTCTCGAGAAATACTCCAAAATATTTGCATTCCTTTGAACATCTTCGAGCATTTTTATCCAAGCACCAAACGCTCCCACAAACCGCAGATGTTGCAGAGTTCCAGAGGTATTCACAATTCAGCAAGGCATTACAGTACAGCACGAGGTGTACCGGAATTCTTGGAGCTAAAGTTTATTTTCTAAAGCTTTTCTCCCGAAATCTCCTTCGGTGTATTTGTTTTCTGTGCACACATAAAAGTCGGGAGCCCAAGGCATTTCACGGAGTGTTGCGTTTTTGTATTTGCGTATCTCACTTTGCCCTTCGGCCAGGCAAGGACAAAGACGGTACCTGATCTCAAATAGGGTTGGAAAGTTTAAAGGAATCTTTTGATCTAAACCTTACAGGGAATTATTTAATAGAAGTGGACTGTAGAATATTGTGAAAGAATGAAAGAAAAAGTATTTATCGCGACTCGTACAAGAAAATCACAAACTAAATTAGACTCAGTCAAAAATAAAAAACCCAAATTATATAAAAAAAAAATAGACAATATTGTCTATTAGCTACTGAAACTAAATAAAAATAAGTAGTTCATTTGCTGAAGGTTAAACAGTAGGTAAGAGCGTTCGCAGACGGCATGCAATCGGTGGCAAATTTTTTGTAGAAGCTAAATATCCTACAAAAAGTATGCCATGTGCGAACGCGCTAATACTACTTGAAACGTCCAGGTCCACAATTCTTTCAGCCTAAAAACAATTTTTCATCTAGTGATGTGATTATCTTGGCTGAGCGGACGGATAAAGTTAAAATTCTATTTTTTCCATTGTCAACCCTACGTGTTTTCAGCTAAGAGATTTGTTTGTTGGGACACCCACAGACCTCGCCACCGCTAGCTTTGTTTGACTTGTGCCTCGTTCAAACGCTTTTTCACCAACTGTACTTTGTGTTTTTATTTGTACGTTCTTTCGTTCTTTCTTTAGCACTTTGTTTAAGAGAATTATGGACAGCTAAAAGCGTGAGTGGTTTGTGGTAGAAGTTTAGAAGAAAACATTGTTGGTGGAGCTTGAGTTACGAGTTTAGACCGCTAGACTTTGTTGAAGTTCTATGTGGAACGATATTTTGCCACAAACAAGGAAACGCACTTCTTGTTACCTACTTATGAGAATTTCTAGAAATATACAGGGTGTCCCAGAAGTCGACGTCCAGCCGGAATAGTTATCAGAAAAATATAAAAACAATCTAAGTTGTTAATATTTAAAAAAATATTGCCTTAATAAAATAAAAAATCGAGAAAATCTGCACTCTGTGACAGTTATTTCACTACTGTTGCTACAAACCTTAACCTTTTAAAACTTTTTTTTTTGTTATCGGATCCTGAATAATGTTTCTGTAAACTATTGCCTAAAATGTAAAGCCAATTTTTAAATATCGAATATAAAAAATATAGAATATAAAAAATATAAAAACATTTAAAAATATAAAAAATAGTACCCCACCGGTATCGGGAACAGGGTCCAAGCTACCGGCGATCAGGGCTCCAGAGAGAGAAACCTCCTAACAATGCGGGCCGTGTCCAGAAGTACCACTTTCTGAATCAAGCCCTTGATCCAGCTGCCCAACGATAGCCTCCTTAGGTGTTGGTCGAGGCTCTTGGCTATTAACCCATTGGCTGTCACGACTATCGAGACAATGATCGCTGAGTCCACATCCCACATGTCGACAACCTCGAGCCAAGTCAAGATACTTGATCTGTTTATCTTTCTCGGCTTTCACGAGGTTCTCATCATGCGGGACGGTTATGTCAACAATCATTGCGCGCCGCTCTGATCGATCCACCACCACTATATCTATTATTATTATTATCCCTCGCTATGTGGAGTTGTCCGATTCGGACGCGAGCTCTACAATCATTTAAGATAAGAAATATTGTATCCAAGGTGCTGCGCATTACTCCAAAAGATAAGTATCAGTGCCTACTCTTAAGGGATTTGCTCTAAAGATTTACGAGTCGTAATCCATGCAGTGGATCCTAAAAATGTGCGATTTATGACCGACTATGCCAGTGGCGGTATAACTTGGATTTATTATATTACTAGTTCTGGGCCGTAACATTAGCACTGTGTGTGTGCAATGATTTTTTCACTAGCATAAAAATATTTATTGCTGTGTCCTTTTTTTACGTCGGACCCGAGGGAGATGAAGTGAAAATAGTTATCTTCCAATGTCCAAGATGGGCAGAAGTACCTAATGTTTTATTTCTTTCTTTTTTATTTGACTCTTGACTCTAGTCTAGGTCAGAGGTGACAGAGACAAAGTCGACGATGGAGTGAGTGAGCTTACCCAGAAGGAGCCTGTTCACTCTTACTTTGAAGAGATTCGGGTTGTATGCGCTCGGAAACACAGACGCAGGTAGAGAGTTCCACTCTTTTGCTGTGCGCATTATAAAGGACATTTGAAAACGCTTAGTGCGAATTGGTGGGTAAGGTAGGGATGGTAACTTGCAGTGCGTCTGGATGTCTGAAGATAGAAGGGGCCGGTGGAATGAGGTGCCGAATGTTATACTCTTATGGCTAGTTGTCACCTCCTTCTGCGAAGCAGTCATGCTAGCAAAGGAGGTGGCGGGACGGCTCAGGGAGAGAGCCTCCCGTCCCAGCCGCCGCGGGAGACGCTCCGGGCGTCGGGAGCCGCGTGACTCCCGGCCACCGTAGGCGCGGGCCTGCGGGCGGAGAATATACATAAAGGGCTAAGGAAGGAACACGGGTGGGCTTTAGTCAGTAAGAGTCTGACACTCCCTTCCGCTCCGCCCAGAGCGGGGAGGTGTCATTTGATGATTTCACATCCACAAAAAAAAAGGCTAGTTTATCAATAAATCTGTCTAGCCTTTTCCAACTATGTTGGCGTCGGCTTCCAGTCTAACCGGATGCAGCTGAATACCAATAGTCTACATGGAACGAACGTCTATACCAAGTACCACGTAACCAAGTTACTGGATAACACGTTACCCCTTGGCTGGTTGTCAGACTTTAGGGCTCGTGATTACCAGCACCGAATGTCAAAGATTTACGAGTGACAGTCGAGACTAACGCATTAACGTACTTTCCGACACACGGAGAGGTCTCGATATGTAATGGACGGTCACCCATCCACGAACCGACCGCGGCAAGCGTAGCTTAACGTTCGATTATTATTTAGCCACGAGCCCCTATTATACGGCTATTTATATTTTGTATTCTTATGAAATAAGTACAGCAAAAACTTTGACTATCTATATCCTGTTTCTATTACATTATATTAACACAATGTTATTATGTAATATCCGGTAGAGTCATCCATCATTTTGCACACCATACCTTACCCGAAAAGCGTCAAACACGTCACATTTCTTTTTAACCCTCACCCTTACAAACCAGTCACGCGGAACGAACATTTTTCTTTGAACGTGATAGTAAAAGCGTATCCACCTATTATACTGTAAGCCAGTACTGGCTCGGGTAAAGCAGCACTAGTTACTACCCTGGCACCGCACGCAAAATACGTGCTTGAACGTGGTGTTGCGAATACCAGCCCGTTATACTATAGTACCACCCTCGCAGTGATGACTCGGTCGCATTTCCTGAAAGTCACGTAGAATGAACATTTTTATTTTAACGTGCTAGTAAAATATGCGTACTGTAAGCCACGTAGAGAGAGTAAACTATAGACTGCTGCATGAGTTCTTCTTCATTCGACAAGAAAAAGAGAAATATATTAACGTCACTAGCAAAGAAAAGAGACAGAGTAAGAATATTTCTGTCCCTTCAGCGTGTCGGCTAAGCACATCAATGTGCACAACAAGTTTGACGTTTATGAATAAAATAATAAAAACTACTTACACCGCGATTAAACGGAAAATAAGATCTTTTTCGTGCATAATTCAATAATAGTAGGTAGGTACATTTGCGCAACTGTGAAAATGGTAAGGTGCAGTGTAATAAGCTGTAAAAATGATAGTATGATGAAGATTGCCAGAATTTTTTGTCCGTTTCGGTGACACGGATACCATGAGTCTATAGATTACTCTGTCTACGGTAAGCCAGGACTCGCAGAGATAACTCGATCGCATTCCCTGAAAGTGACGCAGAATGAACATTTTTCTTTCAACGTGCTAGTAAAATACCTATGTGTAGGTAGGTAGTGGAACTACTGGAAGGCAGTACTGACTCGTGTAAAGCAACACTAGTACTACCCTCGCAGTGATGACTCGGACGCATTCCCCGAAAGTCACGCATAATGAAAATTTTTTGTTCAACGTGCTAACAAAATATGCGCACTGGAACTACTGGAAGCCAGTACTGACTCGTGTAAAGCAACACTAGTACTGCCCTCGCAGTGATGACTCGGTCGCATTCCCTGAAGTGCTGCGCTTTGTTTACGTTGTATTATTTCACGAGTTATGCGTCACATGTTAATAAAGAGGGAATGTGTACGAAGGCAGAAATAATTAAAATAAAAAGTGGAATGTAAGGCTTAGGTAAATGTCTGGGAATGAAAATGTTATGTTGTTTTTGACTGAGAACGTCACACGCTATGCCGAGAAATGTGTTGCGGAACGTAAAAATTGTTTCCGTAATTTGAAGAACATTATAGGATTCTTGTGCCAGATTGCAACCATATTATTTTTGTAAATTTTATGAATGAGTGTTTTGTTTTTACTTAAATTTTCAGCATGTTCATGCTTTTTATGGTTTAATTATGTTTACTTACATAATTTAAAAAGCTTAGGTAGGTACAGTCTTATAAAAATAATAATAATACCAATGTACTTACAAGAATATAAAAAGGAGGGAAATGATCAAAGGGCATCAAAAAATTCGTCCGCATCGCTGTCAATTGGAAAAGTGCCCAAAAGGCTGGCAGCATTGCCACGTTGTATGGCAATGATGATTCTTTGGCCAAAAATATACCAGCCTTCTGGTCACGTGAAGTATCGACCAAACACTTGGCGTCTCGAAAAACTAAGTGGGTACTCGGACCCCATGGCCCTACTGTTTCAACCCTAAACGGCTCGAACATCCTAATCCTAAGGCTCAAATCACACCGAGATGGAAGCGAAGCGGAGCGCAGTTTCAGTGTCATAAAATTTTAAACGCTTGAGAAACTTGAAAGGTCGCGCGGCCGCCCGCGGCGCCGCGTGCACTCCGATGACTCAAGTTTCTCATGCGATAATAAGTATTATACTAATGAAAATAAAGTTAAAATTCATATGACACTGAAACTGCGCTCCGCTTCGCTTCCATCTCGGTGTGATTTGAGCCTTACTAATATTATTATAAATGCGAAAGCAAGTTTGTTACCTTTCACGCCTAAACCTCTGAACCGATCATCCTGAAATTTTGCATATACATTGTCAGATGTACAGAAACGGACATAGGGTACCTTTCATCCCGAAAAAAAGTGCTGTTCCCGAGGAAAACAACAATAACGTTATTATGATAATAGATGGCGCCACGTGTCTTTAGAATCAAAAACAGGACAACATCAGCTATCGGGTCAGCTTATCAGCTGGTATAATATAAATACCAAAGAGATTGGAGGTGATTGCGCCGTTTTTCATGTTTAGCTGTAAAATGTCTGCCTATTTGGTTGAACTAAAGCGTTTCAATTATTATTTCTCTTACGATATTGCCTAAGTAGATAGTAAACAAGTGAAGTCATAATATTTTTTCCATACGCAATATTACGTGATTTCTAGATACGAACGATTTTATATTCGAGCATTTTTCTGAATGCAGATACCACCAAAACTTTTCAATCTTAATTCTTAATCTCACATCACGGCCCGGATAATCCGGAAGGCAATCAAGATTACGAAAAACTTCACCAAAATTCCTTACCTACTTATAACCCCTATACAATTTTTCAGGCCGAAAAAAGCATCGTTAAAGCTGGCCTGCTATTAGACGTTATTGTTGCGTAGTCAATGGCTGCAGCACTTCACAGCGCTTTAGCCGCTTCGCCACGTCAACCCCTCGACTCGAAATGAGCCGCCACAGGGAGGATGCTGAAGAGCCAACGTGAGATTGATATAGGTACATAGATAGATCACTGAGGAGTTTTTAAGAGAACATTCGGAAAAGTTAGGGATTAAAGATAAAAAACTGGCCAAGTGCGAGTCGGACTCGCACACGAAGGGTTCCGTACCACAAGGCAAAAACGCCAAAAAAACACGTTTGTTGTATGGGAGCCCCCTTAAATATATATATTTTTTTAAAATACAACTGAGTATTTTGTGAATATTTCAAGTGCCTACCTGTTGCCATTATTGATATCGAGCAAAAAAGGGCAAAAAAATCGCGTTTGTTGTATGGGAGCCCCCCTTAAATATTTATTTTATTTTGTTTTTAGTATTTGTTGTTATAGCGGCAACAAAAATACATAATTTTTCAACTGTCTAGCTACCGCGGTTCTTGAGATACAGCCTGGTGACAGACAGACGGACGGACGGACGGACAGACAGCGAAGTCTTAGTAATAGGGTTCCGTTTTTACCCTTTGGGTACGGAACCCTAAAAAGTACCTAATCTGAAAGAGAAAGCAAAAAAATTTACAATCAATGTCGGTACCTACCAGTTTATCGCTAAATTGAATTATGATCATATAATTTTTATCGATGTAATAAAACAAGCATACATCGAGACCGGAACGATATCATAAATAGGTACATAAACTCACACCTTGTTCCCATGAGGGTAGGCAGAAACTACTGAACGCCACCTGCTACGATCCTTACATAGATACTCCTTTTGCCTCGTTTACGTTAATTATTGCACCACTCAAACCAAACCACTCTTGCGAAACGAGTGCTTTACGATCGATTTTTTTTGCCTCCTTTCTGCAACTGTTCCTAATGGTTATACTCCTGCTAGTACACAGAACCTACTTAAATTATATACCATTGTATAGATAATTTAATGGAGATTAATTCTGTACACCATATAAATTACTGACATAAACATAGAAACTGTACAAACGGTGACACAATGGGCGGTCTTATTGCTAAAAGCGATCTTTTAAAGACAACCTTTGGATGGATTAAAAAAGGGGAAGGACAGACAAATACTGTAGGTAGTCTGTGGTGTACCATTTACATAATACAATAAATACATACATAAAGTATTGTTTACGCCGTTTACCTATCACCAACGTGTGGAAGGAAAGAGAGGCCCGACTTTTGTCTCAAGTGGAAGTGGTAGGACGCGAGCTTATAAAAGCCGCGCTCGCGCATTTAAAACTGTCATTTCGCCAATTATAAATACCAAGCAGTCAATTAAGAACTGCCGCACCGCATCTAACAAACGCTCGCCAACTCGACCACCTTAGTCAGTTCAGGCTGGAGCTCGCGCCGAATAAAGAAGCCATAACTAATTTTCGTAATCCGCAAGTAACCAGCTCGCAACCAATGCATAGACCGGTCTGTGGGGTTTGCTGAGCCCGTGCACCATATAATCTTCTGGAACAGAGCAATTCTGGGGCGCCCCAGCAAGTCTTCGCCGTCGCCAGCAGCATCAAAGGTTAGTGCTTATCTTGAATTCCTTCTTGTTGGTGTAATTTCTCGGCTGCGTGTCCTCTGCTCATACCCCTTTATATAATAGGATTAGTGATATCCATTAACCTCCGCAAGTTCTAGAATTGATTCTCTCCGCCTTCGCCCAATTTAAAAATTAAACCACCCGCTAATATTCACCCGCTTCACCATTTTTGGTCACTTCGAGCCATATTTATATAAAAACCAGTACCTTATAAGTCCAACATAATCATAAAAATATTATATGTGTAATATACAGTAATCAAAGGAAAATAAATTCCCGTAATCAATAAAAAACAAATTACCTACATAGGTTGCGATTGTGACTGTCCGCGACTGTTGACCTTGCGCAAGGTGACAGGCATATTTTAAATAAAAACCGTTAGTGAAAACTTGGTCGATAACGGAGTGTAGGTAAACCTTAAGTAACAATGAGTTACGAAGCAAAAATAAAAATACTGGCGGCTAAGAAGCAAGCCGTATTCGCAAAAATAAATGAGTTATACGAGTCGGGAAAAAAAGTGGTTCCAGTCACGACAAGCACAAGAAGTGTACAGGAATTTCTTGCTGCAACTACGAGTATAGACGAATTATACCGTAGTTTTAATACGCTATGCGATGAGCACAACGAAGTTGTTTTAAAGGTGGATCCAGATTATAAAATCAGCTTCAGTGACTGGAGTGCATTTGAATCACTTTATTCCCAGGTCAAGTACATACGAAATAACTTGATTGAAACTCAACGCATAAAAAATCCCGAGGTACCTCCCAAAGAAACGTACTCGCCGAGACTGCCCGCGTTAGAATTATTAAGTTTTTCGGGTAATCCAGAGAACTGGCCGCTGTTCTACGAGTGTTTTAAAGCTAACGTACACGACAATAAGATGTTAACAGACAGTCAAAGAGTACAATATTTGGTAGGTAAACTCAGTGGAAATGCACTGAATATATTCGCTGGAATTATACCGAATGAGAAAAATTATGCGTCAATATGGAATTCATTAGTGTCGAAGTATCAAGACAAACGATTATTAGGGTCTATGTATTTGAACAATATACTCGACATAAAAGCGTCCACCGCCGCGTCAGACCAATTAAACGATTTTATCGAACGAATGAATTCGTCGTGGTCGGCGTTAACAGGTTTAAATATTCCGGACTTGCCTGACTTTATTTTTACGCATTTGATGCTAAAAAAGCTGGATGCTCAACTAGTACAGACCTTTGAGTTTACAGCCCGCGCTAGTGAATTACCGTCAAGTGAAGAATTAATAAATTACATACGGAACCACATCAAAATAATCGAAAGAACCGCCGCGGTACATCAAATTAGTGCGACAGAGAATAAGACGAGAAGCTACGATAAGTCACGTAATCGGAATACGCCGCGAACTACGCATAGTTTCGCGATAACGGACAATAAAACGAATTTTTCGTCTACCTGCATATTCTGTAAACATGCGAGTCATACTCATTTGTACGAATGTTCAGAGTTCAAGAAACTTGCCGTTAGAGATCGCTTTAGGTATGTCAAGGATAAAAGGTTGTGCGTTAATTGTTTTAGTGACAAACATACAACGTTACGATGTGCGTCAAAACATACCTGCAATCGGTGTAATAAAACACATCACTCATTACTACATTTCGATAACAGTGAAGCGGCGGTAATTAGCACTAAGCCACCTGTTGATTCGCAACCGTTATGTTTGATGACGCAATCGGCCGCCTCATTGCCAGATGCGCCGGTAAATAGCCCACATGTGGTAAACTCGACCGCCTTTTACGCGGAAAATAATAACGTTCTATCTTGCACACAACTGGACAGTACTATAATATTGCCAACTGCACAAGTTTATGTGCCAATAGACGGGCATCGTTTTATAATGAGATGTCTGGTTGACAGCGGGTCTCAAAACAATATTATCACGCTTGAGTGTTGCAGCCGATTGAAATTGAAAGTTAAACCGCTAGTTAATTCGTCGCTAAAATCAGTTGGCGCCATTTCGGCACCTATACGAGGTTATGTAACCGTCACTATACAATCTCGAGTCAGCGACGCGCAGTATAGTTTAACCATGCTGGTAATCGACCACATCGCCGACCCATTGCCTAGTAGGGTAATACAGGCGTCGGCTATGGATTATTTCAAAAACTTACCATTCGCGGATGATTGCTGGAATTTACCAGGCAATATCGACGCCATATTAGGAACGCAAATGTTCGCGTTCATTTTGCTAGGTGGTAAAATAATACCCCCTCCATTAATGGAATCAGCTGATGTTAGCGTTCCCGCGGGCTCGGCACCTCACGCTATAGAAACCACGCTTGGTTACATTGTAATGGGAGAATTACCTGCGGTTACCTCCAACAATGTCGCCTGGTCCTTCGGCCCTCTTGTGAGTGGATTAAATGCTACGCTATTGAAATTTTGGGAAATAGAGGAGGTGCTGCCTACAAAGATAACAAACACAGAACATCAAGTCTGTGAAGAATTTTATAAATCCACGGTATTAAGACATCCCGGGGGTAGGTATGTCGTGTCTTTGCCTTTCAAGGTCGAACCTACCTCATTAGGTAACTCATTCATACACGCTCAACGCCGGTTAACTGCTTTAGAGCGCAAATTTAATTCGCTCCCCGCTTTACGTCACGCCTATAATGACGTCATTAATGATTATTTAGAGAAAGGCTATTTATTGAAAATACCTTATTTCTCTTCCGCTGTAATTAAAGGGTATTGCTCACCCCACCCCGCTGTCGTTCGGTCCAAGATACCAACGACAAACACCCTAGTGGTGTTGGACGCAAGTGCCAAGACGGAACCCGTCAACCCGCTTTTTATTAATTTATTGCATGCAGCACCCAAATTGCAGGCAGACCTTTTCTCGCCTTCGCTTAACTTTAGGTGTTTTAGCGTTGCAATAACCGCTCAAGTTCGCAACGACCGCTACTTCTTAAATTTATTATACCGCTTTAGCGACTCAGTGCGAGCTCGCCTATTTAAATTGTTTGTCCCGCCGCGCGCCGCGCGTATCGTTCGTTCGGGAATGACTAACCTATGTTGTTCTCACGTTAGAAACGAACTGCTTTCGTCATCTACGTTACAAATACCGCGTCATTTGGGTGTAGCGGCCGGCTTCGTAGCAAACCTAATCGCGTTTGGCGATGCTAGTATGAGGGCTTACGGTTGCGTCATCTACTTGCATGTGGTGAACCCTAACGGGAATATATCCGTTCAGCTAGTATGCGCTAAGTCTAAAGTGGCTCCGTTAAAGACAGTATCGTTGGCAAGACTAGAACTATGCGCCGCATTACTTCTAGCTAAACTTGTCCAGCAGGTGCGTAGTATTTTCCATACCCGCTATCCAATACAGGATATATTTGCCTTTAGCGATTCCACGATTGCTTTATCATGGATTCATTCATCTCCTCACCGATGGCAAACCTTTGTTGCCAATCGAGTGACTGAGATCCAGGAAAACTTATCTCCTGAACGCTTTTTCCACATAAATGGGACAGATAATCCTAGCGATTGTCTGTCGAGAGGCTTATTGCCATCGCAGATAATTGATCACCCCTTGTGGTGGAAGGGTCCGCCC
Organism: Oligia fasciuncula; assembly: GCA_963082905.1. Taxonomy (NCBI): domain Eukaryota; kingdom Metazoa; phylum Arthropoda; class Insecta; order Lepidoptera; family Noctuidae; genus Oligia; species Oligia fasciuncula. Next base: position 17,425,385 of record OY720393.1, on the reverse strand, counting down.
TGGGTCTGTCGCCCCATAACCGAATGGCCAACAGTGCCATTTGAGCCGTCCCGAGTTGAAGGTCCTATACCTGAGACAAAGGGTCCTGTCACACTGACCGTCATTTCCAACCGGGAAACGTCGGTAATCATTGAACTAACCATGCGGGTTTCTTCGTGGAAGAAACTATTACGAATAATGGTATACGTTTTGCGCTTCATTCGCAAGTTACCTACCTCCGAAGTAATTCAAGCGACAGATCTAGAAGCCGCTGAAACAGCAATCCTTCACAAATTGCAACAGGAATGCTTTGCAATTGAAATACAAAACATAAAAAAAGGCAATCTGCCTTCGCATCCTTTAAGAAAACTTAACCCGTTCGTCGACGAAAGCGGTCTGCTTAGAGTAGGCGGCAGATTAACTAATGCCAATATCCCATTCAACAACAGGCACCCGATACTACTGCCCCGTAGACATCACGTGGTCAATCTGCTAAAAGACGACTGTCACCGCTCTAACTGTCATACAGGTTCCCACTTGCTTATGTCTTTACTGAGACAACGATATTGGATTATATCTGCTCGTAATATTATACGACAACGAATACGTCAATGCAACTTTTGTTTCAAGGTGTCTCCGCTACACCCTACGCCCATGATGGCTAACCTGCCCCCAGCCAGAGTCCAGGAAGCCAAGGCTTTCACGCACACAGGGGTAGATTACGCCGGGCCCATAAACATTACGCTCACGCGCCGGCGAGGTGTGAAAAGCCAGAAGGCGTACATTTGTCTCTTCATCTGCCTGACTACTAAGGCCATACATATTGAGATCGCCTCAGACTTGAGCTCAGAAACCTTCCTAGACGCTTTTAAGCGCTTTCTAGCTAGAAGAGGTCCCGTGTCTACATTGTATTCAGACAACGGAACAAATTTCATAGGGGCAAAACGTCAGCTGGACGAACTATATACTTTCCTTTCGTCCAAAAGCGCTTCTGTTGCTTTTCAAACTGAGCTAAATAAACACAAAATAACGTGGCGCAATATCCCGGCGCGCGCGCCCCATTGGGGGGGGCTTTGGGAAAGTAACATAAAATGTATAAAAACACATCTATATCGTTGCATCGGCCAACAGCTGCTATGCTATGAGGAGCTGCTGACCGTTTTAACTCAGATTGAGTGTTTGCTAAACTCGCGGCCACTGTGCTTACTAGCGGACGAGCCACACTCGATTCTGACGCCCGCACACTTCTTAAATACAACACCACTACAGTCCTTACCTGCCTGCGAGGTTGACGCATCCGTAAGCCTCCATAACAGGAAGAAACTGTTAGATAGCTTAGTGCAAAGTTATTGGAAACGATGGCATGTAGATTACCTACACACCCTTCAATTACGTCAAAAATGGAACTCGCCTGACACACCCATACAAGCGGGCACACTTGTCCTAGTACACCAGGATGACTCACCACCGCTTCGTTGGCCCACTGGCGTTATCGAACAAGTATACCCTGGTAAAGACGGGGTTGTAAGGGTGGCTCTAGTACGCACCGCGTTGGGAGTTTTTAAACGTCCCGTCGTAAAACTATGCCCGCTGCCTTCGCAATAATTCAACCAGTCATTGACCTAGTCACGGTCGCACCTGTAGTATTTAAGTATTTATTATTATTATATTATATCATTCCCGCTAATTACCTTCAGTTTAACATAACAATGATGCTACTTCCAGCTAGTTGGACCTCCTCTCACTTGTCATCGCCCTTAGAGTTCCTTTATGTTTTTCTTTCGAAACCCCTACGGAGTTTCAAAGGGGGGAGGATGTTTACGCCGTTTACCTATCACCAACGTGTGGAAGGAAAGAGAGGCCCGACTTTTGTCTCAAGTGGAAGTGGTAGGACGCGAGCTTATAAAAGCCGCGCTCGCGCATTTAAAACTGTCATTTCGCCAATTATAAATACCAAGCAGTCAATTAAGAACTGCCGCACCGCATCTAACAAACGCTCGCCAACTCGACCACCTTAGTCAGTTCAGGCTGGAGCTCGCGCCGAATAAAGAAGCCATAACTAATTTTCGTAATCCGCAAGTAACCAGCTCGCAACCAATGCATAGACCGGTCTGTGGGGTTTGCTGAGCCCGTGCACCATATAATCTTCTGGAACAGAGCAATTCTGGGGCGCCCCAGCAAGTCTTCGCCGTCGCCAGCAGCATCAAAGGTTAGTGCTTATCTTGAATTCCTTCTTGTTGGTGTAATTTCTCGGCTGCGTGTCCTCTGCTCATACCCCTTTATATAATAGGATTAGTGATATCCATTAACCTCCGCAAGTTCTAGAATTGATTCTCTCCGCCTTCGCCCAATTTAAAAATTAAACCACCCGCTAATATTCACCCGCTTCACCATTTTTGGTCACTTCGAGCCATATTTATATAAAAACCAGTACCTTATAAGTCCAACATAATCATAAAAATATTATATGTGTAATATACAGTAATCAAAGGAAAATAAATTCCCGTAATCAATAAAAAACAAATTACCTACATAGGTTGCGATTGTGACTGTCCGCGACTGTTGACCTTGCGCAAGGTGACAGGCATATTTTAAATAAAAACCGTTAGTGAAAACTTGGTCGATAACGGAGTGTAGGTAAACCTTAAGTAACAATGAGTTACGAAGCAAAAATAAAAATACTGGCGGCTAAGAAGCAAGCCGTATTCGCAAAAATAAATGAGTTATACGAGTCGGGAAAAAAAGTGGTTCCAGTCACGACAAGCACAAGAAGTGTACAGGAATTTCTTGCTGCAACTACGAGTATAGACGAATTATACCGTAGTTTTAATACGCTATGCGATGAGCACAACGAAGTTGTTTTAAAGGTGGATCCAGATTATAAAATCAGCTTCAGTGACTGGAGTGCATTTGAATCACTTTATTCCCAGGTCAAGTACATACGAAATAACTTGATTGAAACTCAACGCATAAAAAATCCCGAGGTACCTCCCAAAGAAACGTACTCGCCGAGACTGCCCGCGTTAGAATTATTAAGTTTTTCGGGTAATCCAGAGAACTGGCCGCTGTTCTACGAGTGTTTTAAAGCTAACGTACACGACAATAAGATGTTAACAGACAGTCAAAGAGTACAATATTTGGTAGGTAAACTCAGTGGAAATGCACTGAATATATTCGCTGGAATTATACCGAATGAGAAAAATTATGCGTCAATATGGAATTCATTAGTGTCGAAGTATCAAGACAAACGATTATTAGGGTCTATGTATTTGAACAATATACTCGACATAAAAGCGTCCACCGCCGCGTCAGACCAATTAAACGATTTTATCGAACGAATGAATTCGTCGTGGTCGGCGTTAACAGGTTTAAATATTCCGGACTTGCCTGACTTTATTTTTACGCATTTGATGCTAAAAAAGCTGGATGCTCAACTAGTACAGACCTTTGAGTTTACAGCCCGCGCTAGTGAATTACCGTCAAGTGAAGAATTAATAAATTACATACGGAACCACATCAAAATAATCGAAAGAACCGCCGCGGTACATCAAATTAGTGCGACAGAGAATAAGACGAGAAGCTACGATAAGTCACGTAATCGGAATACGCCGCGAACTACGCATAGTTTCGCGATAACGGACAATAAAACGAATTTTTCGTCTACCTGCATATTCTGTAAACATGCGAGTCATACTCATTTGTACGAATGTTCAGAGTTCAAGAAACTTGCCGTTAGAGATCGCTTTAGGTATGTCAAGGATAAAAGGTTGTGCGTTAATTGTTTTAGTGACAAACATACAACGTTACGATGTGCGTCAAAACATACCTGCAATCGGTGTAATAAAACACATCACTCATTACTACATTTCGATAACAGTGAAGCGGCGGTAATTAGCACTAAGCCACCTGTTGATTCGCAACCGTTATGTTTGATGACGCAATCGGCCGCCTCATTGCCAGATGCGCCGGTAAATAGCCCACATGTGGTAAACTCGACCGCCTTTTACGCGGAAAATAATAACGTTCTATCTTGCACACAACTGGACAGTACTATAATATTGCCAACTGCACAAGTTTATGTGCCAATAGACGGGCATCGTTTTATAATGAGATGTCTGGTTGACAGCGGGTCTCAAAACAATATTATCACGCTTGAGTGTTGCAGCCGATTGAAATTGAAAGTTAAACCGCTAGTTAATTCGTCGCTAAAATCAGTTGGCGCCATTTCGGCACCTATACGAGGTTATGTAACCGTCACTATACAATCTCGAGTCAGCGACGCGCAGTATAGTTTAACCATGCTGGTAATCGACCACATCGCCGACCCATTGCCTAGTAGGGTAATACAGGCGTCGGCTATGGATTATTTCAAAAACTTACCATTCGCGGATGATTGCTGGAATTTACCAGGCAATATCGACGCCATATTAGGAACGCAAATGTTCGCGTTCATTTTGCTAGGTGGTAAAATAATACCCCCTCCATTAATGGAATCAGCTGATGTTAGCGTTCCCGCGGGCTCGGCACCTCACGCTATAGAAACCACGCTTGGTTACATTGTAATGGGAGAATTACCTGCGGTTACCTCCAACAATGTCGCCTGGTCCTTCGGCCCTCTTGTGAGTGGATTAAATGCTACGCTATTGAAATTTTGGGAAATAGAGGAGGTGCTGCCTACAAAGATAACAAACACAGAACATCAAGTCTGTGAAGAATTTTATAAATCCACGGTATTAAGACATCCCGGGGGTAGGTATGTCGTGTCTTTGCCTTTCAAGGTCGAACCTACCTCATTAGGTAACTCATTCATACACGCTCAACGCCGGTTAACTGCTTTAGAGCGCAAATTTAATTCGCTCCCCGCTTTACGTCACGCCTATAATGACGTCATTAATGATTATTTAGAGAAAGGCTATTTATTGAAAATACCTTATTTCTCTTCCGCTGTAATTAAAGGGTATTGCTCACCCCACCCCGCTGTCGTTCGGTCCAAGATACCAACGACAAACACCCTAGTGGTGTTGGACGCAAGTGCCAAGACGGAACCCGTCAACCCGCTTTTTATTAATTTATTGCATGCAGCACCCAAATTGCAGGCAGACCTTTTCTCGCCTTCGCTTAACTTTAGGTGTTTTAGCGTTGCAATAACCGCTCAAGTTCGCAACGACCGCTACTTCTTAAATTTATTATACCGCTTTAGCGACTCAGTGCGAGCTCGCCTATTTAAATTGTTTGTCCCGCCGCGCGCCGCGCGTATCGTTCGTTCGGGAATGACTAACCTATGTTGTTCTCACGTTAGAAACGAACTGCTTTCGTCATCTACGTTACAAGTACCGCGTCATTTGGGTGTAGCGGCCGGCTTCGTAGCAAACCTAATCGCGTTTGGCGATGCTAGTATGAGGGCTTACGGTTGCGTCATCTACTTGCATGTGGTGAACCCTAACGGGAATATATCCGTTCAGCTAGTATGCGCTAAGTCTAAAGTGGCTCCGTTAAAGACAGTATCGTTGGCAAGACTAGAACTATGCGCCGCATTACTTCTAGCTAAACTTGTCCAGCAGGTGCGTAGTATTTTCCATACCCGCTATCCAATACAGGATATATTTGCCTTTAGCGATTCCACGATTGCTTTATCATGGATTCATTCATCTCCTCACCGATGGCAAACCTTTGTTGCCAATCGAGTGACTGAGATCCAGGAAAACTTATCTCCTGAACGCTTTTTCCACATAAATGGGACAGATAATCCTAGCGATTGTCTGTCGAGAGGCTTATTGCCATCGCAGATAATTGATCACCCCTTGTGGTGGAAGGGTCCGCCCTGGGTCTGTCGCCCCATAACCGAATGGCCAACAGTGCCATTTGAGCCGTCCCGAGTTGAAGGTCCTATACCTGAGACAAAGGGTCCTGTCACACTGACCGTCATTTCCAACCGGGAAACGTCGGTAATCATTGAACTAACCATGCGGGTTTCTTCGTGGAAGAAACTATTACGAATAATGGTATACGTTTTGCGCTTCATTCGCAAGTTACCTACCTCCGAAGTAATTCAAGCGACAGATCTAGAAGCCGCTGAAACAGCAATCCTTCACAAATTGCAACAGGAATGCTTTGCAATTGAAATACAAAACATAAAAAAAGGCAATCTGCCTTCGCATCCTTTAAGAAAACTTAACCCGTTCGTCGACGAAAGCGGTCTGCTTAGAGTAGGCGGCAGATTAACTAATGCCAATATCCCATTCAACAACAGGCACCCGATACTACTGCCCCGTAGACATCACGTGGTCAATCTGCTAAAAGACGACTGTCACCGCTCTAACTGTCATACAGGTTCCCACTTGCTTATGTCTTTACTGAGACAACGATATTGGATTATATCTGCTCGTAATATTATACGACAACGAATACGTCAATGCAACTTTTGTTTCAAGGTGTCTCCGCTACACCCTACGCCCATGATGGCTAACCTGCCCCCAGCCAGAGTCCAGGAAGCCAAGGCTTTCACGCACACAGGGGTAGATTACGCCGGGCCCATAAACATTACGCTCACGCGCCGGCGAGGTGTGAAAAGCCAGAAGGCGTACATTTGTCTCTTCATCTGCCTGACTACTAAGGCCATACATATTGAGATCGCCTCAGACTTGAGCTCAGAAACCTTCCTAGACGCTTTTAAGCGCTTTCTAGCTAGAAGAGGTCCCGTGTCTACATTGTATTCAGACAACGGAACAAATTTCATAGGGGCAAAACGTCAGCTGGACGAACTATATACTTTCCTTTCGTCCAAAAGCGCTTCTGTTGCTTTTCAAACTGAGCTAAATAAACACAAAATAACGTGGCGCAATATCCCGGCGCGCGCGCCCCATTGGGGGGGGCTTTGGGAAAGTAACATAAAATGTATAAAAACACATCTATATCGTTGCATCGGCCAACAGCTGCTATGCTATGAGGAGCTGCTGACCGTTTTAACTCAGATTGAGTGTTTGCTAAACTCGCGGCCACTGTGCTTACTAGCGGACGAGCCACACTCGATTCTGACGCCCGCACACTTCTTAAATACAACACCACTACAGTCCTTACCTGCCTGCGAGGTTGACGCATCCGTAAGCCTCCATAACAGGAAGAAACTGTTAGATAGCTTAGTGCAAAGTTATTGGAAACGATGGCATGTAGATTACCTACACACCCTTCAATTACGTCAAAAATGGAACTCGCCTGACACACCCATACAAGCGGGCACACTTGTCCTAGTACACCAGGATGACTCACCACCGCTTCGTTGGCCCACTGGCGTTATCGAACAAGTATACCCTGGTAAAGACGGGGTTGTAAGGGTGGCTCTAGTACGCACCGCGTTGGGAGTTTTTAAACGTCCCGTCGTAAAACTATGCCCGCTGCCTTCGCAATAATTCAACCAGTCATTGACCTAGTCACGGTCGCACCTGTAGTATTTAAGTATTTATTATTATTATATTATATCATTCCCGCTAATTACCTTCAGTTTAACATAACAATGATGCTACTTCCAGCTAGTTGGACCTCCTCTCACTTGTCATCGCCCTTAGAGTTCCTTTATGTTTTTCTTTCGAAACCCCTACGGAGTTTCAAAGGGGGGAGGATGTTTACGCCGTTTACCTATCACCAACGTGTGGAAGGAAAGAGAGGCCCGACTTTTGTCTCAAGTGGAAGTGGTAGGACGCGAGCTTATAAAAGCCGCGCTCGCGCATTTAAAACTGTCATTTCGCCAATTATAAATACCAAGCAGTCAATTAAGAACTGCCGCACCGCATCTAACAAACGCTCGCCAACTCGACCACCTTAGTCAGTTCAGGCTGGAGCTCGCGCCGAATAAAGAAGCCATAACTAATTTTCGTAATCCGCAAGTAACCAGCTCGCAACCAATGCATAGACCGGTCTGTGGGGTTTGCTGAGCCCGTGCACCATATAATCTTCTGGAACAGAGCAATTCTGGGGCGCCCCAGCAAGTCTTCGCCGTCGCCAGCAGCATCAAAGGTTAGTGCTTATCTTGAATTCCTTCTTGTTGGTGTAATTTCTCGGCTGCGTGTCCTCTGCTCATACCCCTTTATATAATAGGATTAGTGATATCCATTAACCTCCGCAAGTTCTAGAATTGATTCTCTCCGCCTTCGCCCAATTTAAAAATTAAACCACCCGCTAATATTCACCCGCTTCACCAAGTATATTATACTAATCTAAATAAATATTTAAACTGAAGAAGAACCACAAACCCAAAGATAGCAATAACATCCGTTTCCAATTCCTTCTTATCTGCACACAAATAAAGTTGATATCAGCTTAGAGAAATTTGTTCGATAGCACACGTTGTTTTGATCATTCAACCGTTACGTTTAGCGTTCTACGGTGACTTTTATCAATCAAGTGATGAAATAGAATAATTCTTAAAGTAAAATGGCTGCTAAGATGGTGAAACGTGTGTTGTGTGTCGAGGATAAAGTGTTTCTGGTGACAGGAGGCGCGGCTGGTGTGGGTGCGGGCATCGTCAGGGCTCTGCTTCGGGAAAATGCTAGGGTAAATATTATTTGATGTTTTAAAATAGCCGGCATGCATGTAGCAAGAAATTCCGGTGAAAATCAGAACCCGATCATTACGTGCTGTTATTTTCAATAAAGGAGTGGTAAACAAGACCACCCACAAAATGATTGGGTTGAGTATGGTTTATTACCTACTAACAGCTATGCTAAATTCGAAAAAAAAGAGGAGATTTGTCTGATCTACACCGTTTGTAAAGGTCACATGCAACATAATATGTTGGAAGTTTTTGCTGTCATGTAGGTTAATTTTACTCAATACCTTTTTTATCTACGAGTACCCATGTGTTGCCCATCACAATGTTGTGTGAAAAGAGTCACCGTGCTTATCAGCGAACACGCCTAATTAGTAATTACAATGAAAGATAAATGACTTGACATTGACCTTGCAATAAGTCATTGAATCGTAAAGTCATTACATGCGTATTAAATTGCTTACCTATCGTTCAATGAGGTAATTCGCAATCAGAACCTTGGATTTATATCTATGAAGACAAACGAAATCAGTTTGTCTACGATACCAACGCTACGGTTAAACAATAAGATAACTTGTTTATTATTTAACAATCGTTTTTGTTATGTAACCAAACTGATGATTTTCATTGTGTAGCAAAAATGCAAAAGGATACAAAGTCAAAACGTGAAACTAAATTCGTATACTTATTTCTAATTCAACTAACATTTCAGTTTCGAAAGTTAACCCTTCCTGTTTAGAAACACTAGTACGGTTAAATGTAAACCGTATTTAATTTACAAATGTTGCATTTTGTTTCGACACCGCAGCTGTTACTAAACGGTCCATTTTCCGGGACTGTGTGGTCGAAAAGTTAAGGCATGTTGTAAGTCTCTGTAAAAGTTGTAGAAGTAATAACAAAATTTCAATATTGGGCGCTAAGTATGCCATCGGTCCACTTTGAAGCAAACTTGGGTACGAAGCAGTTTCTGATGGAATGTTTTTATTTTAGACTGTAAAGTTTATGGAACCACAAGCTTAAAGGTACTTAAGTTTTTTACTTTGAGTGATTTTGAGTAAAATGAGACCACAGCTCTTTTTCCTCAAGATCACTCAAAGTAACAGGCCCAGTGGTATCGGCTTATGAGTTGTAGGTCGTGGGTTAGCACCCGGGCAGGCCCTTTACATAATCAGCCTATAACGTTCCCACTGCTGGGACACAGGCCTCCTCTCAATGAGAGGGAGTGGGCCGTAATCCACCACGCGGGCCCATTGCGGGTTGGTAAACATATCTATGAAGCAATGGATTACTAATTTCCTTCAAAATCGTTCGGACTGTATTACACAATGAGGGGGCAGGTTGCCTCGTATTACTTGATGATAGGAACAATGCAAAACAGTCCTATGGCCAAACCGTTAGAGGACAAGATTATAATCAAGAAATTACAAATAATTTACTATGATGTTTTTCTCAAAAATACCTTTAATTTTATTTCCAGCATGTCGCCTTCCTTGACGTGGCAGACAAAGAAGGTTCTGCTCTTGAATCGGAGCTTTTGAGTATGTTTGGAGCTCTAAAAGCCAAATTCATAAAGTGTGACATATCAAATGAAGCTCAACTAGCTGCGGCTTACAAACATGTGCTGGACAAGTACAGAAGACTCGACGGGGTGATTAACAACGCAGCGGTGGTGTCTCTCGACGAAAGATCGGTTAAAAAGATGGTGGATATTAATTTTGTAAGTATCGATTACAAAATTATGTTAGTTATAGATACAGTACAGTACAGTTTATGGAACAGGGTGTAAACTTCACTCATATTCTATAGAAAAGGGAGGATCCTCCGACCAGACGGGTGTTGTGTCTGGGGGGCAACTGCCCGATGATTCATGTCGGGCCGTTGTATCTATGCTAGTTGCGCGGTAAACTCTACTTGCGAGATGCAGGATTTTGCGTGACGTCAGTATGACGCGTTGTTCTCTTGTGGCGTTTTAGATACCGCTACATAGTTATTAATATTTACATGGCATACCTATGTTACAATGCACATAACCAAGTTTTAGTCGAGAATTGGATCTGACAATTTCGAAATTCTTGAAATAATGTCAAACAATATTGTTATAATATACAGTTCATCGATTGCAGGTATGTAGATGAAAGTCAGTATAATTATTGTAGTAGACAAAGTTAACACTAAAGACTGTGGGGGTCAAAATGAGCGAAATATCACAGTTATTCACATTTGATCTAACAATTCCTTAATTCCAGGAATTAAGTGTAACTACATATTGGTATAATTATTTCTTTCATCGTTTGCAAATAAACTAGGGAGGCTCAATAGATTGAAAGCAGGTTTATAATAGAGGCTGAAATGTCACGTACAACACAATGAGCGAAATATCACTATAACTCACGTTTGATCTAAAATTAACCTCAATTCTATGAATAGAATCAAACAACATAATATACGTATATTTGTGTCATCGTTTGTAAGTAAATATGGGGGACTCTTAGAAATCAGGTTATAAATAGAAACTTAAAGGTCACAAAATTACAACACAATGAGCGAAATATGTTTCTAACAAATTCACGTTTCTTCTGACAATTCCGCAGTTCTAGGAACAAAGAACATAGGTATGTAGGTACATTGTAGATATTATATTTGTTTCATCATTTCGAAGTAAATATGGACGGCTCGACGGATAAAAATAGTCAATACAATAAGCTAAAGGTCTCTCCATCCATGTTTATCTCTAAGAATAAGCTAAACTACGAGTAAATTATTGTACATAATATTCTTTTTTCATCGTTTGTTCAGTTCGAGTCAAATAACTTTGCCGCTCTGAAGCTAGGCTCTTTCCTAGCCGCGCCAATCTGCGCCATGCGCGCTGCTGTTGTATTCATAGGATTAACTACTGCGCAGTGACTTGTTGCTTACTTCAGAGCGGCAAAGTTATTTGACGCGAACTGTAAGTAAATAAGTGGAATCAACAGAGCTTCAAGAAAGGTTATTACTAGACGCTGAAAGGTCACAAATAGATAACCCAATAATCGAAATATCGCTACATACATTGTAGATAATTATATTTGTTTCAAAGATCGTAAAAAAAAAAATCGCGGGCTCGACGGAGGGAGTAAAGAAGCCATAGCAACAATTTTTTTTTTAAATCTGATTGTATTTTTTACGTAATTAAAAGTATTATTTTTAAAATTGCTTGAGACATTTTACTTAAACACTTTACTCCGCTTCAATGACAGTAATTACTACGTGTAGAAACTAGCGTAGAGGATGTAACTAGCGTTAGAGGATGTGAAAAAATAGTATTTATTACGTGTGTCAAGTATTTTTAATTATTTATTTTTGTAAATAAATAATTAAAAATACTTAAACTTAAATAATAATTAAATAATATATTTTTTCGTCTAAAATTTTTCTCTTAAAATATTTCGTGTATGAGTAGACACACCTTATATTTTATTTCATGTTTGATTCTAAAACCTAAGTCAAACGAGTAAATTATATTATATAGTATACTTTGCAAGGAAATATTGGGGACTCGGCAGAGTAATAAACTATGCTGCAGTTTCGACTGTCTACGAACGAACGCACAATAGGATGGCCGATAATTCTGTGAGTTACGAGCTCTCGCGTGAGTTAGAATGAGTTATTTGATTTTGATTCGATTAGATTCGGAATGCTTTTCGTATTTGGAATTGTCGTATCTCTTTTGTTCTCTTTTAATAGAAGTTAACATGAGAAGACTTGGAGCCTATTTAATAAAACCGACAGGCGACATATTGATAGTCATTTTCAGCCATTAGATATTATTTTTCTTTTACACAATCGTGTGGAAAATAAAATGTGTAAATAATATCTAATGGTTAAAAAGTTAGTAAAAGTGACTAGCTAGCTAACTAGCTAGATCCGTTACACCTGATCTCAATGATATCACGAGTACCGAAAAATTTTAGTTAGGTATAGTATTATTATTGTATTTTTTATTATTTGTATTTTTTCATATCAAGAACAAAAACTTCTAATTTTAGAAAAACTCAAATTAATTGGATTACTAGCTAGTTTACTTTCATTTGTATTGTTTATGGAATAACATAAATCTACCAAGCAATTTCCGGCTTAACGCAAAAGCCCGAAACATAATTTCATTAATTACAAGGCATTCATGGCTTCCCTTCTTCCTTAATTTTCCAATTGTTTAGTTTTACGAGTTTCAAAATTAATTTCTGCTATTATATATGCTTAGATCGCTTTTTTATCGGATATATATTCGGATATAAAGTGATATTTGGAAAGTAGAATAAATTACCTTTATAATTACGAATGAATGTTCGCTCACTTCACCTAAGTTTTCACGGTGAGATGGTTACAGAATCGCACTGCTGGTTTAATAAAACTGACTATATTACAAAAAAAATCACAAAATCGACACGTTTATGATGGGTTTAACAAAGCAGTAATTTTATGTCTAGGAAACTTCTAAAATTGTCATTAGATCTCAATGACGTGTCAACGAAAACGTGTAACGGAAAATGTAATAAAAGTAAAGTTTTATGAAAGTTACTAGCTTATACCCGTGGATCTACCCGCGTGGAAGTCTGAATAAAAAACCCTATTTATAAACCTTCTCCATGAAAACTACGCCAGCTTTTATTGAAATATACCAACACCCATTTTTATACCTGTTACATAAAGATAATTCTTTCTTCTGTTTCATAAAACCAATCGATGTCACATAATATTTTAAGTATGTCATTTCGCAGTCATTACCCGTCTACAGTATCATCATAACTTTTATAGTTCTCTATAAAAATTCCATCCACTTTAACAGCCACTAAATTACCCGAGACTTCTTCCAGACAGCAACGGTCAACAGTACAATGAAGGCTCTTGAAATTATGGGGGTCAACAGAGGAGGTGGTGGCGGCATCATCGTTAATATATCATCGATAATGGCATTTAACCTAAACACCCATTTGCCCGTGTATACTGCGACGAAGACTGCTGTGTTGCATTTCGGTATTGCTATGGGGGTAAGGTCTTTTTACTTTTTGTGTACTGCTGGCAAATACTAAGATAAGGATCAATGAAAGGTTACTGTATGAAGTTGAGATGAGAATGCGAGGGAATGGATAGAATTAGAAGGAAAGGAAGAGCAGTGATGGCAATGGTATCAGCCCCAACTTTCGAGTTAAGATCGTGAGATCGGACCCAGGCAGGCACTTTTTGAATTTAATTTCAACACCTCTGCTTTTAAATCGGCGAAGGAAAGCATTGTGAGGAAACCGATAGATATGTCCTAGAACCAAAAATTCGAAGACATGTGACATCTACTAACCCGCACTGGGCCCGCGCGGTGTATTATGGCCCACTCCCTCTCACAGAGAGGAGGCCTGTGTCCCAGCAGTGTGAACGTTACAGGCTGATTATGCATATGGTAGAAACGATTATGCTAGAAACGATTATGTAATAAGATGCTACAAAGAAGCGCTGGTGAACGAGAAGTAATGTGGACATCGGTTGTTATAGTAGGTACAGTAGCGAAGGCTAAATTTTTGTGAGGTAAGCCGGAGTAGATATCTTTAAAATGATTATATTATTTGTCTATAGAATACTGACTGCGTTATTTTTCAAAGGGAGGCCGGTAGGAATCGAGTTGTATGGAAACTTCGCCACTCTATGGAATAATGAGAGATATGTCATGGGAAAGGTATTGAGTATGAATGTAGATGACTGTAAGCCAAAAAAAACCAAAAATATGGAGTGAATACTGAGATGACAGCTGATGAAGATGTATGAAAGAAGAAGACATGCTGAACCGACCTCACATACTTTGTGACAAGCGCAAGAGCTTGATGAACTTTAAGATCATAGACTATTAGATCTAGGTTAATTAAAAACTTATCTAAAATCTTTTGTGTTAGGATTTTAAAAGGCGTCTTTAGGAACGAAATTAAATGCTCGCCTTTGAATTTTCTGTTCAAGTAGGGATGTTCATTCCCCAGCTAATGTAAGGTTTTGTGTTTTCTTCAAAAGAATCTGTGGCCAAATGTAAAATCTTTTCTAAAAGTATCAAACATTGTAACTTTTTTGTTTTTTATTTCTACCTGAGTAGTGTATTTTATTTATTTACATTCAAATGAGCATATAATTATGTACAGTATTAAAATAATAATAAGAATATGTACAAGTATATATATATATACTTTTTTGTTTTGAATTTCTTTTTTTCACCATATCAGTGTCACTGTGGGAGGAAATAAGGCTTATATTCCCGGCTATTTTTTCCAGACAGAGAGAGTATATTCAGAAAGCAAAGTGCGAGTCATCACAGTGTGCCTCGGACCAACGGACACGGCTATCCTAAACAGAAGCAACTTCAAACACTTTGACAAAGATTCAGCTGAGTCAATCGAATCCTGCGGGCCCGTGAGACAGAGGTGAGGATAGCTATAGGCTGCGTTTATTGGGTAGCGGAGCGTGGAGCGAGCCACTTTAGAACGCAAGCCAAAGTGTGCCTTGTGGGGAAGTAGTCAATGGTCCGGAATACGCTAGCGAGCTAAAATTTCTAGCCACTCATGCATGCTATTGTGGTATTAATGAAGTTTTGTAAATATTTCATTCTGTAATTGTTTTAGAATCCAATAATCAAACTAATATTCTTCTTCTTCTTCGTGTCGCTGGCACGACTGTATTTAAAATCTTGTTTTCCCAAAACTTTACAAGACGTACCGGTCTTTCTCAAGACCCATCCCAAACTAATATTATAAAGGCGAAAGTTTGAGAGTGAGGGTCTGAGTGTGGGTTTATATGTTTGTTCCTTCTTCACGCTCAAACGGCTGGACCAATTTTGATAAAATTTGGTATGGAGGTAGCTGACACCCTGGATTAACATATAGGTTACTTTTTATCCCGATATTCCCACGGGATCGAACTTTATGCGGGTGAAACCGCGGGGCGCAGCTAGTTTACTACTACACACGATCACTCGTAACAAAACTGCTTAGTTTAACCAAGCCAGCCATACTCTTAATCAAGATGTTGTTACTCTCTCTCACAGAGAGAAGGCCTGAGTCCAAGCAGTAGGACATTAGGTATGGGCTGTTTAAATACAGACAGAATAACGTTTACAAAGTGGGCTACGTGTGGTTGAATGACAAATGGCGCCGCATTAAGCGAATGATGCTCAATGTCCATCGCTGCTGCATTTCTTGTCCGTGAATTTGAATTCAATTTGACGTCGCTCAAAGTTCGACCCAAAAAACAATACTGTTTGCAGAAAATCGCAAAACGCTCCACTGTATTGTATAAGCAGCCTTACTTATACGTTCTAGATGAAGTTCGTGTTGATGAAGATAGTTTGGCTGGAACGAGTTTTGTGATAAAATTGAGTAGTGGAAGTTTCTCTTTGCAAATACGTGTATGGATATTAAAATAAATGCTTCATGAGATAATAGAAATATAGCTTTTTAGGGTTCCGTACCAAAATGGTAAAAAGGAACCCTTATGTCTGGTTGTCTGTCACAGCGAGATATCTCAAGAACTACCAATGGTCGACTTGAAATTTGGAATAGTTTGAAATGACGTTTGCCCAACTATTTTGCAATTAAGAAAGAAATTTAAAACAATATTTTGGACTGAAAGGGTCTTCAAAATTCGAAGTGGGCCTACTGGGGCATGTGGGGTATCATAATTATGAAAGAGCGCTGTTGGCACAGTCTAAAACATTTTTTATTATTATTATTATAGAAAAAAAAAACTATCTTCTATATTATCTCTGCCTTGAGCGCGTTTGAATATTCTTCATAAAGAAACTTAAATGATAATATTTCCTTTCAGGGTCGAATCAGCAGTATCAGGCATACTAAACGTTATGGACCAAGGGAAATCCGGGTCCACATGGATTGTGAAGGATGACCAGCAAGCGTACGACCACACAGAAAACATAAACAAAGCTTTTGAAGTTCTAGCACAGACCTAAATCTCTAACCGAATGTCTCTGTTTTTAATACAAGAAGTTTTATACCTACAGACTGAATTTTAAAATGAGATACCTATGTATATTTTAATTAACTTGTTTCGTTTAAAAATCAAAACAGAGTTTTTAATACCTACGATTAAACAGTGATATTTGTTTTGAAAATGTCGTTTCAGATTTTTCCATCACGCAAGGGTTGATCGAAGGTTAAGCTACACCTGCCGAGGCCGGTCCGTGGATGGGTGAAAATCCATTACATATCGAGACCCTGCCTTGCCTCGGAAATTATGTTAAATCATTGGTCGGCGTCATTTGTAGATCTTTGACAGTCATTACGGGTAGTCAGAAGCCCGAAAGTCTGACAACCAGTCTTACCAAGGGGTATCGTATTGCCCAGTAACTGGGATGTAGAGGTCAGATAGGCAGTCGCTCCATGTAAAGTACTGGTATTCAGCTGCAACCGGTTAGATTGGAAGCCGACAGATGAATCAGAAGTAACTGTTAACAGAAATCACACCTCAAAAATAACTGAATGGTAAAATATTTCCTACTAGAAACGGAAATATATTTTCGATAGTCGATGTATAAATAAAAAATAATTTCTCCCCCGAATTCTCGATATTTGATCGCTTGAACATTGAGCGATCGGAGTCATCAATAAACCATCGGGCTGCCACGTTCTACCATTCCATTTTTATTTCGACCTGTCATATTGGGTGTTGTTATTTTTAAATCCGGGTTTTGTTTTAAAATTATAAAACATGGATTCAAGTATTAATGGCACTGAATAATAAAAAAAAAATCAGGATCATTTAAAATTGATGACAATTTTCATGAAACGGAAGAATACTTTATCTTAAAATCTTTCATAACATTGTTACGTGCTAATGATATGTATTATTATTAGTAAGGATTAAAATAATATTTAAGTAAATACCTAATTAATAAATAAAAACAACAAAATTACCGATATCCTAACTAAAACTATTCACAAACTAAAATATGGCGTCTAAAAATTCATCCGCATCGCTGTCGACTGGTAATGTACCCAAGACACTGGCGGCATTACCTCGTTGTATGGCAATGCTTAGCCTCTGGCCAAAGTAAAATTCAGCCCTTGGGTCACGGGAAGTGTCAACCAGCCGTTTCGAAATTTCCCGAAAATCGAAATCGAAATGGCCCGAGGGTTTCAATAAACATTGTTAATTTACATTGGCATAGGTAAGGCATTGATTGATATAACATTCTCCGCTGTGTGTGAAGCTTTCTTGAAGCGACAGGTACTAATTTAACTTTTGCGTTTTTCAAGTTAAGCCCTTGAAAATAGAGATTTATCTGATCAATCAATTCCTTTTTAGGGTTCCGGACCCTAACGATCGATATCTAACGATTTAAACTTACATGTTACACTGAGCTACTTATATCAATTATTTATACAATTTACCAGTAAAATTACAAGGAAAATGTGTTGAACAACTAGAATTGATTGATATGATGTTTGATAAGGGCGTGTTTCTATTCATGGAAACAATATAACTACCGATTCTATTCAAAACAAACCATTGGGTGCGATTATAGTATCAACATTGTTGGGTTTTGTTTTGTTAATTGATTAATTTCGGTTTTCACGTTTTACCTTAACCATATTAATCCAAATAGCAAGTACCTTCACCTCTGTCTTACGTAACTTTGTCTTACGTAAGTAGGTGCTTATGTGGGTTTCATTGTTTGCCATCTCACTTCATGCAAGCAACTTCCCCTTGATCTACCTCCTCAAAGTATCACCCAACTTTATCCTTCTCTCAAATCCCTCTCTCTTCAAATCTTCCGTATTTGGGACGAACAAGAAACGCAATCGTGGGACTAATTTACTATGTGTTCGTAGCACACCACACAGTTGAAACTTGGCAGGCAAAATGCAACTGTGTCTGTCACTGCATTCGCCTCGGAGAATCGGCTAATTTATGCACTAGATTTGTCGCTAATCCACTCCAACAGTTCAGTGCAGTGGTGGCCCAGTGGTAATGGCCGTGACTTACGAGTTGTAGGTCGTAGGTTCGAACCCAGCTAGGTGCTTTACTTTGTGTAATTTATTCATCACCACTGCTCTCAAAACGGTGAAGGAAAACATCGTGAGGAAACCGGCATGTCCTAGAACCAATAATTCGAAGACATTGTGACATTTACCAACCAGCACTGGGCCCGTGTGGTGGATTACGGCCACTCCCTCTCACCGAGAGGAGGCTTGTGTCCCAGCAGTGGGCACATTATAGGCTGATTATGACACTCCGACTGTTCCGGACTGTTCGGACGCAGTCCTTTTTTAACGTGAATAATGAAAGTTGGAGATAGATTTTTTGAAACTTTGCCTGATCAGTCTTCACAAATGATACGGTAGAGTCAGCCTTCGAAGTTTTCGTTCGCTTTTAAAGTTATCTTCAAACTTGAGTTTGCTTAACATACAGTTCGTACGGAAAATGTTTCGCTTATGTTCAGAATAATACTGACCTAGATTTATTTCATGCTGTACGTATTTTTGCCATAACATTTCTATTTTCATAAAATAAAACAGGCATAGAGAAAATTGTCCAGATAAGTTTAACAGAAACTGGAAGTTATAACTTATAAGAACGTGCTGAAATTGGATAGCCTGCACAGTGCAGCTGTACCGGGAATTCTCATGTTACCTCTCCGTTACCTGAAAAATTTTGATAATAAATCCAATCCTTTTATAGTATTATAAATGTGAAATTTTCTATGTTTGGATGTTTGTTACTCAATCATATAAAAACAACTGAACGGATTTTGATGAAATTGGGCACACGGATAGATTATAACCTTGATTTAACATATTCGATATTTTTTTAACCCAGTAGTATGTTCCGTGGGATAATTTCCAATCTCCACGCTGGCAAAGTCGTGGGAAAAACTAGTATTCTATATAGCATTATATAAATTTATATAAGGCATGTCACATGCCATGCAGCTCAGGCGAAAATGTTCAGAGTTTTCGTTAGCATAGCTCTGGTTACACGCCGAAAGGTTGACGTTGAAATATTATCTGGGGAATATTTTGCATAAGGATTGAACTTCAGGTTGAGTTTAGGGAAAAACTGAAAAGCTTTGATTTATTTTGTTGGATGATGGAAGGTGGAAAATAGTAAAATATTTAAAATAGAATAATACCAGATTATACCTTAAGCACCGTCCGATCAGGACCAGGCCCGTGCCGGACGGCGCGTACGTGTTCCACGCGCGCCTCAAAGCGATGTCAGCATCGAGGAGGGGCCCCATAGGGCCGAAGCCTGCCGGGTCAGCGGGATTGTCCGAAAGGGTTACCGCTGGCCCGGAACATAAAGGGCTAAGGAAGGAACACGGGTGGGTTTTAGTCAGTAAGAGTCTGACACTCCCTTCCGCTCCACCCAGAGCGAGAGGGGTCATGTGATGATTTCCCATCCGCAAAAAAAAAAAAAAAGCACCATCAGGTGTGATAGTGGTCAATCGCGAGCCTAACAATAATAAAAACAAAACGAAATCGAAACATTTATAAAGTTTTTTTAAACAATATGTTGTTTATGAAAACTTTTCTATATTTGAACAAAGAAAACGAAAAAAAAATAGAAATGAACAAACCAAACAACTTACACCTTAATAGCCACCCTGCAATAAATTTATAACTAAACCACAAGTATCCGAGCCGAAGGACCATCAGAACTGGTAACGGGTATGCGTAATTTTAAAAAGTCGGAACCAACGCCCCATATTATTTTAGAAAACGTTTCAATTTTTAAACAAAGACAATGAAAAAGATAACAAATAAACAACATGAAATTAACAAACTAAACCACAAGTATCCGTGCCGAAGGACCATTAGAACTGGTATCCGTAATTATTAATTCATCGGCGTTAAGTCGAGGCACATCAAACGGGCACGGATCTCTACTGAATGTTTGCCAAATCCGAGCTCCGCAGTGTTTAACTATTCACTGGCATGTTTCAGCAGATCGGAATTAGAGCTCTGATTCTGCATAAACGTGAGCTGCTTTTTGTTTGGCTTGGTTACTTTCATTTCGTATTAGTTTTAGTTAAAATGTTTGAATTGCTATTTAGATTTCTCTTCCACTTCTTTTCGATTTCGGGGTTAATTTTATTTGAAGTTTTCCAGAGTTTTAATGAAAACATTACAACTTTTGCGACACAAATTCATGTAGGCCGACTATTATTTACTCTTTTAAATATTAGTCGCGGTCCCGGATGTACTTCGTAGATCTTTGACAGTCGTTACGGGTAGTCAGAAGCCCAAAAAGTCGGACAACCAGTTTTATCAAGGGGTATCGTGTTACCCAGTAACTGGGTTGTGGAAGTCCGATAGGCAGTCGCTAGTACGTGTGTGTATGGGGCTACAAAGACATCCAAGCTAGAACAATTTTTATACTAAAAACGTAAACGGTGATAAACATTAATGAAATTATTTTACTACTAGCTTTTGCCCGCGACTTCGTCCGCGTGAAATTTCATCTTCCCCGCGTTCACCTTCTTAGGGGTTGAATTTCGAAAAATCCTTCCTTATTCCTTGTCTACATTATAAAAGGAACCTCTGTGCAAAATTTCAGCTTTCTAGGTCCAAGGGTTTGAGCTGGGCGTTGATGAGTCAGTCAATCAGTCAGTCAGGACTTTTCTTTTTATTTATTTATAGCCGTGCCCCGCGGTTTCACCCGCGTTTTTCTCGTTTCCGTGGAAATACCGAGATAAAATATTGCCTATATTATAGCCTCCCTCAATAAATGGACTATTGAATATTTAAACAGTTTTCATATCAGATCAGTATTTCCCGAGATTACCGCGTTCATAACAAACAACCAAACTTTTCAGCTTTATAATATTAACAAAAATATAGATTTAAGTTAAATTGTATAAGTCGCAGGCAATAGCTGTCTATCTGTTCGACATTCAGCCAGACACATAAGAATTACGACTACAGGCGGGAGTGGAGTTTTTGTAGGTCTTAATGGGCTCTACAAACCCGTAGTACATCATTTTGTTCTATTGTCAATAGTTTTTGCAGCGCACGCAAAAATAGGTTTTCGATTTTACACCTTGTGTTACAAAATAGCAATTTTATTACGGATCCCTAATTTTGAAAAAAAAAGCCTTCCTCGATAAATGGACTACCCAACACTAAAAGAATCATTCAAATTGGACCAGTAGTTCCAGAGATTAGCGCGTTCAAACAAACAAACAAACTCTGCAGCTTTATAATATTAAGTATAGATTAAGGGGATTACAGGACCTAAACGCAAAAAACGCAAGTTTTATAATGCTTAAAAGTATATGATCGACTACAGTAAACAAAATCACAAAAATATATGATATTCTTCAGGATATAATTATGCTTGTTAGATAGTGTGTTGAAATTATTACAACTAATACGATTTTTTTTTTTGAGGAAATCATCAAATGACGGGTCCCGCTCTGGGTGGAGCGGAAGGGAGTGTCAGACTCTTACTGACTAAAACCCACCCGTGTTCCTTCCTTAGCCCTTTATGTTCTGGGCCAGCGGTAACCCTTTCGGACAATCCCGCTGAAATATACATACAATCATTTTGATATTTTGTCAGATTATTCTACAAGCAACATACTAAAGCAATTTTTTAGTCCAAACAATAAATTGTTTGTAAATACATAATTGCTTCATATTTTACAATAAATTACCAGCGTTGTGTCATCGCGCTTCTCTTTCATTTCCAAGTAGTCCGACAGTGACTTCGCTTTAGGTCATTTAGTCCCCTTAAGTGATTTCAGTCAAATAAAAGTAATTCCAGAATTCACTACCCTTAATATTAAAATTACACCCCACGTAACACCATAATGCCTTGATACTTCAAAAATAAATTAAACATTCAATTTGCGTGTCGAACTTGAAGGACAGTTTCCATCTTACAAATGAATGTGTAAAATTGGGAAGAAATATTGATATTCTGTCCCAGGGGCCCATTTGTGTGCGCGACAGACCTGAAAATTTTGGGAAATTATGTCATGGGAACCTCTAAGTGACGCGGCATCGTATGGTGGATTAGTTCTGAGTACTTCCTATAGGCTGGTGTGATGTCAGTTTTTCATTTCATACGTTAGAGTTGCTATAGCTAAAAAAAATCAAGATACCGTCACTACACTGAATGAAATAAGCAGTACCTAAATAAAATAAAAAAAAACATTAATCTGAACTGCTATAAGCAGTTCCATGTGAGCCTAACGTTCAAAACAGTATTTTTTACTGAACCGAAAACAGTTAAAGCTTGAGGCAAAATGTTACCGTCATGACAGTAAACTTTAATGTTTTAAGTAGCTAAAAGGTCACAAAATCAACTGTTTTATTCAATGGAGATATCGTTCAAACCATTGAAATTTACTTACATTACAGTAATGGTGGTTTTCCTTTTTTTTTTCTGTAAATAGTATGTTCAATCATTAAACATTACTGTTTTACAAACATTTATTCTGACTCTATGTATAGTCAGTAAGTCTTAATGAAATCGCTGTAAGAAATTATTTTTTTAAGTGTACTATTTACGTGTGACAGGCACAATCATGACTTCCCTTAAGAATTGCTAATAGGCAATAATGATTTGTACTATTGTTTGGTATCTATGATCATTCTAATAAATTATGGTGGAATAAAGAAACTGACAAACATACATGAACCCTGAAAACATAACACTCCTTTTTTTGGGCAGTCGTGTGAAAATCATCAGACAGGGTTGCTAACCCAATTCATGTTCTTACCATAATGTGATATTTTATGCCACAAATAGATACCTGATTTTGTCTTGTCTTGTCTTTAAAAAGAACGTCATCAAAGTCTTATTGTGTTGAGTTGAAAACAATTTTGCATCGACGTGCTTGATAAAAATAAATAACTCGGTTAATATTCTCCAAAAAATGTTTCCTCTTGCTTACTTCAATAAGGACAAGGTACTTAAGACCCTACACAAAGTTTCTCCTCGAGAACCTCCGCCAATCACATGAAACTTTTGACTGATTTCAAAAGGAGAAGGAAAAAAGCAAGTAATGAGGGGGGACTCTTGAAACCCGTTTTTGTTTTTTCGTCAGAATTATTTTGTAAAGAGTTGAATTACTTGAATAATGAAGCATGCCTTTATTGTGGTCGTACAAAGTGAAAATCTTCTTTTCGTAGCGTTTTTCTTTTTTAGAAATATTTTTAAGGAATGTTTTATTTTTGGAGGGACTTTTACGAATAAAAAAAAACAGAAACTTCCTTTTTCTCTTTAAAATAAAAAATGAACCACCAGAATTCCAATAATTTAAGCTTTTAAGCAACTTTACTGTATATTCTGAAGGGGGAGTGTTGTTCAATGTGTTGGCCATTCGCCTACGAACACTAGGCACAGATCCAAATACTTAGAACTATTTATTAGTATCTAAACTTTTACATTCTCTAATCTCGCAAAGACATTTTAAAACTTGGATGAAGTTATTGCCTTTATCCTAGGTAATGTTTCAGTCCGGTCTAATCAGTTGATCAAGGTTGATGATAGCGAGAAACATTCTTCTTTTTTTGTCGTGATCATTTTTGTATCCGACATAATTATTTTTTGAGAATAGAATTGACGTGTGTGAAGCAGTGAATAATCACATAGAGCTAACGTGCCGCGTTTCCATAATAGTATTCGCGTTTGGCAAAAATTACCCAACATTATTTTTCCAAAACTACCCTCCAAACATAATTCATCTACAAACTACAACCAATAACGAATAAAAACTCTGGTTTTGAATCAAAAATTCCACTATCATCGGCATCTAAGTAATATTTATCGTGTGGAGGGTACAGGCACAATTTCCGGTCACTGCGTGGACATAGCAAGTGACCCACTTTCTGAGGCGACTTCGTAGCCAAGTCTCGTGTATTGTTCAGGACACGACTTTTTTTTAAGTGAATTTTGTGTAGCGATGCAAATTAATGAACGAGAGTTTTTGTTAATCTATGTATACGTTACGGCTAATAGCCGAAGTGCAACTACACCTAGTTTTAACCAAACCTAACTTTGGGGTGCCCTTCGCTCTCTCTTGCTTCCTACGTCACCTCCCGAAGTAAGCACAAACCGCATGTGGCCGGCTCCACCTAGTTGTACCTGGCTAAAACTTGTTGTAGCCTCAGTTGAACCCGGCTAAAACTAGGTGTAGCCGCCCTTCGGCTAATAGCCGTGACATATACAAATACTACTAATAAAGCTGAAGAGTTTGTTTAAACGCACCAATCTCTGGAATTACCAGTCGGATTTGAAAAAATCTTTTTACATTTGATAGCTTAATTCTTAAGGGAGGTTATAGGTAATTTAACATCACGCTACGACCCCTAGGAGGCGAGTAAAAAGAAAAAAAGTCTAAGCGAAAAAAAAGTAATAGCGTGGACAGGCGATGCCACGCGACGGGGTGGGTTACAAGGTGGTTGGTGGTACAAGAAATTTTACGCGGTCGAAGTCGCGGGCAGCAGCTAGTCTATTATATTTATTTCATTATTTTTCTTGCAGACTTACAGCTAAACAAAATGGAATAAAAATACTGTCAGCCAACTGCAACTTCCAAAAAACTCTACCAGAATAATTAGAAAGAGGCTTCCGGTCTATTTATATTTGGAAAATAATTAACAGAGTAATGGACAAGGTAAGGATACGAGTAGTGGAAGAACAAAAATGACACAGACAGCAAAAATAATAAATTATATTCACATATTTATTTATGAGTGACCATAACAGTACCCATCGAATACCTACCTAGGTGTCTTCAGTCAGGGATTTTTTTAAGCAAATCGATACCCTACGACAATTTGCGTTACAGCCACTTTATACAACTGTGTAAACCGACTTTACACAACTGCCAATGACGATTGTGATTTCAATATACGGACAATTTAAGGTACATACGTTTAGGGACACAGAGGGCAGGATAGGAGGTGCAGAATGGATTACGACACACTCCAGATACCTTGCTGGCGTTTCGTTGAGGTAGCCTTACTTCACCAGGTTATAGTTAGTTACCTCTGCGCTGCCACCGACTACGACGTGGAAGTGGCAAAGGTTTGGGCCAACAAGACTTAAAATATATTGTCCTGCCAATAACACGCAGAAGAAGAAGGTGGTAGTGTTTCTTACCAATTAATTTCTCTAACTTTACGTTAGGCGGGTCATGTCAGCCTTTCTACCTTGCTGACTGGCAAATCTTTTAAATTCATCACAGCACGATGGATCGTGTTGACAAGAGAAAAGAAACAACAACAATAACATTTCACAAATATGTATGCGCATCATACTGGCGTCACGCAAAATCCTGCATCTCACAAGCAGAGATTACCGTGCAACTAGCATAGATACAACGGCCCGACTTGAATCATCGGGCAGTTGCCCGCCAAACACAATACCCGTCTATATTTTGTTTTAATTCTACTAAAAATTTCTACGCTACAGTTTGCGCATTGGTTCATTTTTTTCCCTGTAGGTATGTTAATAGATGTGTTGGTTGAACAGTGGTTTTTCACCTCAAGTACATATTAGCAACGAGCTTTCAATATTTTCAGTAATTTCAAGTTTCGTAAACACGGATATTTTTCTCCTTTATTATGTTCGGAACGGCCCGTAAAATATGCGACACCAACTCAAGTTAGCACATGACTAACGACTCCCAAATTTGTTACTGCCAACAATTTATTTGCATGCAAAATGTTTGCAGTCAGTAGCGTCCGGACTCCATCCAACTTTACGTGGGTTGCAGACGACCGACAAATCGGTGATCGAACTGAATTTGCGTGACGTAAGGGTCGCCGAATCACCGTTGCGTTGTTTATTTCGGGTTCATGAGATTCTGATAAATCACAAAGTGGTCTCGCGAATAATCGGGACATAACAACGCATTTCCTACCAAATTGCAGAGTTTATTGCGCCATTTCTTCTTTCCAGCTAAAGCACTATGAAGTGTTGATGGGCGGACGTTTTGGAGAGTATCTTATATAATAAAAAAAAAAAATCGACTTCAAAAAGAAATTAACTCAAAATAATGAAATAACTTTAATTTCGGAAGTCGGTGTCTTGGGATCTGTTTTTGAAACGATGGATGGACTGTATGAATGATGATATGGTTAGAAAGGGGGTGACTACTGAGATGACGACTAATAGAGAAGTATGGAAGAAAAAGACATGTTGCGCCGACCCCAAATATATTGGGATAAGGGCAGGAGAATGATGATGATGAGTAGGAACCTAATAGTTTTGTTGTAAATATTGCAGTAGAATTTGACCAAAGTTTTGAGATGTTTTCCCTTTGACACTACACCCGTAGCTCGTATCAATAAGCTAGGCCGTCACACTTTACACGTATTCGTCCATCTTGAAAATGACTGAATCGATTTTGATGAAACTTGCACTGTTCCCTAAGATGAAGTAAATGTAAGCTAATAAAAAAAATGGTCACGATCCGATGAATAGTTGCGGAGAATTGCATGGACAAACATACATACATAACACATCTATAAAATTTTGAATATTTGTTTGGAAGCCCTAATAGATTGTCATAATGCAGTTCCAATAATATTACCTACTTATATACGTGTCGAATTGATAACCTCCTTTTTTTTGAAGTCGGTAACTATGGCATTCGAAAACTGCTGATTATAAGCCTATTTGAGTAAATTACTTTTTATTTTGATTTTGAAATACTGACGGAGAAATATAATAGGTTCCTATAAGAAATATAATATAGCCGAAAGAGAAGTTTGTCGACTTCTACTTTTTGTCGGTGGAGACTTCGAACTATAATTAAACTTTCACAAACTGTCGTCTGTAATCAGCCTTAATGACTGAACAGCATGAAAGGTAAGGAAAAACTTCGGTGAGTAAACTCTTTTTAATTATATAATTAAAGGGTGGGGACTCAGTGTGAAATGGAACAACGTGGAATTTAAACAAGACTTAATGGGCTGTAATGAGAGTGTACCTGCAGAGTAATTATAAAGGTTTTGTTGCAGAAGTTTGTATAGCCGTGTCGCCGATATAACGACAATAATTATTGTCAGGCTTACCAACGAGCTTACACCATGTGGGGTGCTAAGGGAATACAAATGTTCCTCTTAATTTTGTTATGGTACGCATTGCAGATTATAATTGTACGTCTGTTACGTATATTTTGTTTTCCTGCCAAGTCGTCATCTGCCTAGCCTTTTTCCAACTATGTTGGGGTCGGCTTCCGGTCTAACCGGACGCAGCTGAGTACCAGTATTTTACATGGAGCGACTGCCTATCTGACCTCCAAAACCCAGTTACTGGGTATTATGAAACCCCTTGGTAAGACTGGTTGTCAGACTTTCGGGCTTCTGACGACCCGTAACGACTGTCAAAGATCCACGAATGACAGCCGCGACCAATGGCTTAATGTGCTTTCCGAGGCACGGAAGAGTCTTGGTATGTAAAGATGGTCACCCATCCACGGAACAACCGCGGCAAGTGTAGCTTGACCTTATCGGTCGACCCGTGCGGCTGTTATTACTTAGCCACAAACCCCTAAATAAGTAAATAGGCTCGCCCCCTACTACATGGAACTTTAATATAAATGGCGAAATGTGGGTGTTCTATAGGCACACTTCTGCTCGACCCTTCGAGGGAACTAGGTGTGATGTTATGTTATGTAAAACAAAGTAATAAAGTAAAATGAAGTAGTGCTTATTGTAATAGCATGTGTTATGACTATTATGAGCTTTGATTGCAAAGTTAAACAAATAAGTATTGTATAGAAAGAGATTCAAAGTCCTTTTTTGATTGGATAACCTCGTGGAATTTGGAACTCAACTATACCCACCTCCGTGCTTAGTTCTATTCTAAGATTTCTACTCTAAATGGGAAATGTATAGAACTTATTGGAATAAAAATAATAATAGCCTCCCGACCGATTTCGGTATCAGTGACCAATCTCTGCGGAGATTAGCCAGGTACGCAGGAGATATTCTCACAGTCCGATGGGACGGTAATCCGACACGACCGGGAGAGATCAGGCGCAGGACCAACGGTTTTACGTGCTTTCCGGGGCACGGGGGTATTAACCCACCAACTTCCAAATTCCGGGCTGTTACTAAGAAATTCCTAATGGAAAAATCCAATAACACTTTGTCCGACCCGGAAATCAAACCTAGGACCCCACGCTCAGCAGTCGTGCTTGCAACCACGAGACCAACGGGGAAGTAACTTGTAACACTATAAGAAGAGGGGGGCTAAAAAGGCCACTTTGGCAGAATCATAAAAGGATAACATTATGAATCATAATGTACCTATAGTTAACTGTTAAGTTAATCGTATCAAATCTTATTGGTGAATTATTTTTCAGTTACTTTTTTGTCTATGCTAAAACACCAATCAATCCAATCCGAATCTCTTTGATTATACCAACGTAGTGCAGCGAAAAAAAGGAAAACACGGACTGCCTTCGCCATATTATGATTCATAATGTTATCCTTTTATGATTCTGCCTATGTTGCCTTTTTAGGCCCCCTTTTTATTCCATAGTTCTCATAATTCCAACGAAAGAAAAGAATACCTAGGTTACCTAGGTTATACCTTTACATAGACGTCCTCAGCCACGAGACGCTTGAGTGAACCTATTCAGTGTATTCCTGAATAGATTTCCGTCATCCAACCTCAGAATTTAATAATAATAGATATCTATTTAGTCTACACAATGTAAGGATTGGTTGTGGATTCGACCCTATGTATATTACTAGGCACCCATTTCGATCTCTCTTAGAGAGGCTGACTAGTTGTAAACTTGCAAACATGAATATTGCTTTGACTTCTTGTGGCTAAGTAATAGCCGCACGGGTCGATCGTTCAGGTTAAGCTACGCTTGCCGCGGTTGTTCCGTGAATGGGTGACCATCTTCACATACCAAGACCCCTCCATGCCTTGGAAAGCACGTTAAGCCATTGTAGAGGTCAGATAGGCAGTCGCTCCATGTAAAATACTGGTAGTCAGCTGCGTCCGGTTAGACTGGAAGCCGACCCCAATAAAGTTGGGAAAGGCTAGGCAGATGAATTCTGCTTTAAGAAAGAAAAGAAAGAAAGAAAATACGTTTATTTGCGTTAAACATGACGCAATAAAGAACATAAACACAAAAAAAAAAAAAATAGGAAAGGGCTTTGAGTTTTGCTTGGCAGTTAGTTGCCCACCAAACACGACACCCGTCTGGCCGGGATGAGTTAACTTTACTCCCTGTTCCTGATACCTCTGTAAGCTCCTCTTGCCGCGGTTTGTTCGTGGATAGGTGATCATCCCTTCATATCGATGCACGAAGGTGCTTCAGAAAGCACGTTAAGCCGTTGGTCCTGAAAGTCATTCGTAGATGTTTGACAGTCGTAACGGGTAGTCAGAAGCCCAAAAGTCTGACATGCAGTCTTACCAAAAGGGTTCAATCGTCAGACAGACCCACCAGACACGACACCCGTGTGGTCGGAGGATCCCGCTTTCCTCGCGTCGTCAGTTTAAATAGGTCATTCTAGACGACTGTGGTGAAACTGCAACGTAAATGCTTTATGTCATTCGCGGGTATTAACGGGAACATTAGTCATTAATGTGCGTACAAGTGGTTGTAGTAATAATGGAAGATGTCTCACTTTAAAGGTGTTAAACCTGAATTGATAAAGTAAATAATTTAGCGTTAGTTTACGAACTATGTAAGTATGTATTTATTATGACAGAGTAAAGGCTCCTACAAACAGGCGCGACACGCGACGCGAATCGCGCAACGAGCGGTACCTTTGTATCGCGCGCGATTCGCGACCCTGTGACGACGATCGCTTTAAAGAGAGAACTCACCAATAAGTAAAGTAACCATTTTGAAGTACGCAAAGGTGCACTAGTTTTGTTTCATAGTAAAAACTGCCGAGCTTGGCGCCTATAGACAGGGTTGCTCCACACTAGCTCAACACAGAAAGCAGTGGAAAGGAAAAAGTGAGGTCTTTGCTCCGAAGTGGGACACCTAAAAAAAACCAACGCACGTACCTATATACCGACTTTAGTTATTTTGAGCTATCTAATTTTCAGGGTATTACTTTAAACTCCTAAGCTGCAACGAGCCTTAAAAATATATCCGCACTTAAATCTGGCCACAAGCCACATTCAGGAAAAATATTACACCATTTACAAACACGCCTATAAAATAACCGTACCTCCGAGAAATTGTAACATTCTAGGCAGTATTAACTTCGCCATTGCTCAGTTTGATGGCCCATCGTATGTGAGTTCGTAAACAAAGTGATAAAACAATAGGAATGGAAACAAATGCCGAGCGGCATGTTCAATTTCAAATGTAATAAGCAAAACATGGGAGGGCTTTAATCATGTTTCGATTTTGCGCAAACGACTCGTTTGATTGTAACTTTGTGCTGTGATTTTGAGGTTGATTGTGAATGGCTTTGTAACGTTTCCTTTTTGCAGTACACTGTAGAAATCCAACTCATTTACTACAAGATTTTTCCCGCGGCTTTACATGTGTGGAGCTCATTAATTATCACACGGGACCGTAATAAAATCCTATGTCCTAATTCAGGTCATGTTGCTAAATATTATAGAAATCCGTCCAGCCAACCGGTAACAAAGAATTCAAGGTCGCTCAGCGAGCTATGGAATGGGCTATGCTTGCAGTCTCTCTGAGGGATCAAATCCGCAACGTGCTGAACCGGCAGAGAACCAAAGTTGTCGACATAGCTCACAGAATAAGCAAGCTGAAGTGGCAATGGGCCGGCCATATTAGCCGTAGAACCCATGACCGTTGGGATGCGTGTTCTTGAGTCAAGACAGCGAATCAGTAAACGTAAGGTAGGATGCCCTCAGGCTAGGTGGAGCGACGTTTTCGCAGGATGGCTGGTAGCAGCTGGATGAGAGTTGCCGAGAATCGAGTTCAATGGCGTGTAATAGGAGAGGCCTATGTCCAGCAGTGGACTGCTATAGGCTGATGATGAACCGGTAGCAGATAGACTTATACACCGTGTTTCGGACGATATGCATAAACTTCGACCAGATGTTCAGACCATGGAAATAAGCATTTTTCATTATAGACACATTAATGAATTCTTATTTTCTGTTAATTTTCATACAAACTAAATTATACCTTTACGTAAATCACCCGATATGCATGCCTCTTTATTCGAATTGGCAACGACGTATTTTCATTCATAAGATTTGACGGGCTGAAACTTGTCATAAATAAGTTAAGACCCTTTCTTACTGCATAGCTCAATTAAACATTAGGTAAATGAAATTACAAATATCTTTATAACGAAGCCTTTTTAAGTACTATTTCCTTTGTTAGATTTAATTTGCAAAAGCTTTAGAAGCGTTTGACAAAGTTTATGCATAACGTGAAGAACACGGTGTATATTAGAATTGAAAAGCAGATATTTGAAAGAAAATAACAATACCATTGAAATAAGGAAGATCGATTGATACTATCCATAGGCAGCTATTCTATCGAGTACCTGTCATTGACAGCCCAAGGGGCCAAGATGTATCGATTGCTGAGAACCAATCAACGTATTGCAGAGCTGTTTACTTCGAGAGAAAGAAAGCGTGACTTTTATATACTTACTTAGGTGCTTACAAGTTACCTATTTTGTTAGGGTAGGTACGATCTTTGTTGATTTGTTTGTTCTGAAGGTGTACAACTTGGAATGTTTCGACATTCCAAGTTGTACACCTGTGTGTCTGTGTGTGTCTAAGAGTAAGTTTGTGTTTTGGGGTGTTACTTTAAAAAATACTGAGCGGACTTTTGTTTAAAGTCAGCCTGTTTTGTGAGAAAAATTGTCATGTCCTTTTTTAAATAATTAACAAGAAAGATTTACATACATAAACTCACGAATCCTTCCCATGAGGGTAGGCAGAAACTAGATATGCCACCTGCTACGATCCTTACATACTCTTTTTGCTTCATTAAAGATTTAGTTTAACTTTTTATTGTTTTTAGAGAAAGCAGTCGTTTACATACTCCGCACTTTCAAGGAAAAATTGCCAGCTTCTATACAGATATATAAGGTCCCATTAAAATAGATGGACAAACTTTTAGAAATCATTCAGACCACCAAAATAAGGACGATGGTAAAAAAAATATATAAGAAAAACGCATAGATACTTACAAGAAAAATAATCAGCTAACGAAAATACACTAGTGTGCCGTCAATTTATTATTTTAGGTCATGATAATATCACTTTAATCAGTGTTTTTTTTGCTTAGATATCTTTAGTTAGACGTACTGAGCGCTGTGTTAAAATTTGTCCATCTGGGACCCTGTATAAAAGAAACAATTCAAGAACTACGTAGGTACTGTGTTAAAAATATATCGGTCAAGGCCCGCTACTGAGACACAATTGATTTTCTATTGTATCGTGCCATATTATGTGGTATGCGCGGGGCTTGAACCTAAGAAAAAAAAAATGCCGGATGCAGCTAGTTCAAGAATAAGTTTACCTCGGGCAAACTCTGCAGTTTGTTAAGAACGGACTTTGAGACGACTGCGCTTGCAATCACGAGACAAACGGGTTAGTCAAAGTGTACCATATTAATGATGGTGTAGCGGTATCTACAACGCCACATGCGAACAACGCGTCATATACTGACGTCAGGCAAAATCCTGCATCTCGCAAGCAGAGTTTACCGCGCAACTAGCATACCTAGATACAACGGCCCGACATGAATCATCGGGTAGTAGGCCCACCAGAGACAACACCCGTCTGGTCGGAGGATCCTAACTTTTCTATAGAGTATGAGTGAACTTTACACACTGTTCCTCATACGTCTATAATGGCATTGGTACCTACTCGTAGTTTGTAGCGGTATTGAAAAGCTGTACATTAAAACCTTTCAAAAACAGATTCCCGAATTTAAAACACGAGCATGTTTTAAAGGGTCACAGGCAAATGATGTCGGTAAGGTCAGTGTATTTCCAAAATCCCAAAATAACGCTCCTCTTTTAATGGACTTGTGACCCAAATTTTATTGTAAATGATACTAGAAATTAAAACACCCTCTGTGCCCTACCCGCCATTTTGCAAGCCAGCAATTAATGTAACGATCTGAACCCCGATCCTGTTACGAAATTCAGAATAATAGGTTTCCCGAGTGTTAAGGTACCTTTGATAATAAAAGTATTTTACATTGAAATGAAACTCCAATGGGTAATATCCAAATAATGTTTTGAGTGAAGCAGAATATTTAAGTGATGAGTAAATTCAATCTTTTTCAACAGTGAATGGTACTTTATGGCACTTCAAAATTTGTAAGAATTATAACATTTTTCAATAACTTTTTTATTGTTAATAGACAATCTGGTTTTACTCCATTTTCCTTTCCGTTTCACTTCACAATACTTGACCTAATTTTTGTGAATAAGTAATGAGTTTTTGATGCCTTTGATTACTTTTCAGTAAAAGATAGTCATCATCTGCCTAGCGTTGGGGTCGCCTTCCAGTCTAAACGGGTGCAGCTGAATACCAGTATTTTACATGGAGCGACTGCCTATCTGACCTCCACAACCCAGTTACTGGGTAATACTATACCCCTTGGTAAGACTGGTTGTCAGACTTTCGGGCTTCTGACTACCCGTAACGATTGTCAAAGATCCACGAATGACAGCCGGGACCAACGGCTTAACGTACTTTCCGAGGCACGGAGGGGTCTCAGTATGTAAAAATGGTCACCCATCCACATACCAACCGCGGCAAGCGTAGCTAAACCTGATCGATTGACCTGTGCGGATGTTATTATTTAGCCACGGGCCCCTTTTAAAGCTAAAAAAATGTATGTAGATATAATATAGCTTATATTTTTTGTCTCTTTATTAGTAAGGCGTGGGCCTTAAGGTAATAACGGCATTCTCTCCTCATTAAAAGTCCTGCTGGAGCGTTAATGAAGTAGGAAAATTTAATTGAAAATTATAGTCACTTCAAAGAATCAGGGAACAAAAACTGTTCGCCGAAGACTGAAGTGAAATTAACGCTACATTTAACATTATGAAACTAGCTCATTTTTTTTTTCATTGATCCTACTATACCTTCACCATTCTATGGGAATACACAAAGTAAAGTGCCTGCTTGGGATCGAACTCACGACCGATTCGTAAGTCGCGGCTGTTACCACTGGCCCACCACTGACCACAGCGCAACGCATTATCATAGAAATAAAACACTTTTTTACAAAAAAAAACAACCGACTTAGTCTTAGTCTGCCGTAGGTCATTACTTCCTAGAATTTTATCCTTATTAGGGACACTATCGAGTGGTGTAATAATACAGTGTGTTTTTTTATCAAAATCAACGGGTTCGATTCCTGGCTAGAAATATTGTTCAAAAATCCAATGATGCAGTTTGAGTTTTCATCAAAATCGAGCCCGCGACTCCTTTGAGTACTTTTC
The DNA here is from genome assembly GCA_963082905.1 of Oligia fasciuncula. Lineage (NCBI taxonomy): Eukaryota > Metazoa > Arthropoda > Insecta > Lepidoptera > Noctuidae > Oligia > Oligia fasciuncula. The sequence goes on along the minus strand of OY720393.1, from coordinate 17,390,435 downwards.
GCTATTCCTCATAGTTTCGGATTTGGCCACCCACGCCCACTTGAAAAATTCACCCTGTTTATGTAACAAAACAACAGAAAAATACGAAATCGAAAAGTCACTCAGAAAACCCACTTCACATGATAGGCACACGACCTAAAAAGCTGAAACATTTTAAAGTGTCACACCTTATTATGAAAATATCCCTCTACGTCATGCCCGACATTGTACCCTGCCCTTACAGGGTAGATGCAGGGGGTGACTATAAGTACTATAGCTAAAGATATAAAACGACTTCCCTGAAAGGACATTTTTCATACTCCGGCCATTCCACGGGTCCCTGAAAAAGCTCGACTTTATTCCGCCTTATATTTTTGGTACAGTCGCGAGCATAAATAACTTATACTTACATAAGATTCAAAAGCGATTTCCTTCTAAAGTATTGATGTATACTTTAGGGTCTTACGAGCTTAGTTTAAAACAAAAAATTGTGATTGACGTGTAAAAGTGTTTGTACAAACCTACTTACAGAAATAAAATCATTTATCATTTATCATAGTATTATCGAAACCATACTATTATGAAAAAGGTCTTTTCTCAAAGTTGACTTTTTTTTTATTAGTGGTTGTAATGGCAATCATATCACTTGGTTTTAGTAGGTTTATATATTTTATTTATCCTTTTGATAGATTCTTATTTTGTAAATTTGAGGACTTTGTAGGCCTTGTAGACTTTAGATCTGTAGACCATTTTTTTATTTTATCAAGTACCTGGTACTCGTTGACAGGCCTACGCTGTCCTCGTACCTACTGTAATTTGAAAACATTGTAGAAGCCAATTATTTTTAAAAAGAGTAACCGTGGAGTTTCTTGCCGGCTCTTCTCCATAGGAAAAGACCAATTGGAACCATGCACCTAGCTTCTGACGTTTTATAAGTGCCCATGTAGGCTTATGTGAAATAAAATATTTTGATTTTGTGAAACTGTAGGTAGGTATAATGCTCGTGACTGTACAGCCAACTTCACTTTGTGAATAAAAGTAAACAAAACAAAAGGAGTGTATTACATGCTATAATTTAAGTCCCATAAAATGTTACAGGAAAATGTATTTTTTATGTACAGTCACGAGCACTAATATGTCAACACTTGGCAACATTCAATTGAGATTTTTTCGTGAAATAACAAATGCAACGTTGAAATACGACACTACTCAAACCTATGGGTTCGAAAATACTTTGTTCGTAATAACATAAAAAATCATTCAAAACTGAAGGAGAAACTCGTCTTTGAATAAAGCCAAGTGTATACATACTTATGCTCCTTACTGTATGTACTATTATAAGTAGTTATTTTGTTATTAGAATGGAGTGAATCAAACAAATTATTTAACAAAGCATCTTCTTAAAAAAAAAAAATACTGGCTCTTATGAAATAGGTAATCAGAAATGGTAAATTGATCGTCTTTTGTCGTTCGATCGTCGATTTTAAACTGAAAATGTTCTCTCAATAATAAATATTGAAATCAAAATATGTGATTTGCTGTTTTCATTACTTAATAACTAGTGTAATCCCCTGAAAATTGAGTATTACCACAGAAATTTTCGAGTGTTATTACAGCACTATGATGATAATAACCACAGACCACTAAACCATTATTATCTGTGCGAAATATTACAAACAAATCGTTACGCAAAACACACACACCCACACTAAAAGCGATCCTAAACGGGCCTCATTGTTACTACAATGTGTGGCTGTAATATTTTAACTAAGGCCCGGCCGTGTACTACAGAAACAATAATATAACAAAACAGTTGGACAAGAAAACTTGCTTTTTTTCATACTTCGCTGTTACACGACGACATTAAAAAGTATGCGCAGCTTTTATAACAAAAACATTAATAAACTTTTCAGTATTGGGAGACATTCAAGATACAACAACATAGTCAGCCTATAATGATTCTGCTGCTGGAACAAAGGCCTCCTCTCTGTGGGAGGGAGCCGGCCACAATCCACCACGCAGCCGCGGTGTCCAGTGCAGTTTGGTAGATGTCACATGTTTTCGAATTTTTGGTTCTAGGACATGCCGGTTCCCTCAGGATGTTTTCCTTCACCGTTCTGAGAGCCGTGGTGATGAAATAAAAAAACCGGCCAAGTGCATGTAGGACCACGCACAATGAAGGGTTCCGTAGTTCGAATGAATTCATCCCAAGAAGGTTTAGGTTTTCCTGTAATCTATAGGTATAGAACGAAGCTGTGACAGACGGACGGACAGATACACGAGTGATCCTTTAGGGGTTTTTTCCTTTTGAGGTGCGAAACCATAAAAACACAAAGTAAAGGGCGTACCTGGGCTCTGACTTACGACCTACAACGCGTAGGTAAGTAGGCCCGATACCACTGAGCCACCACTGCTTTCAACATTCAAGATATCGTCACTACTATTTACGAGTGACAGACATATGAGTTCCCATAAGAATTGCGGTTCCTCTTGAACGAAGTTCCCTGAAGTCTCCTGGGTATTTATTGAGGAATCCGTGCTATTTACCTTACAGACTTTCCCTTTTTGCTCCAGAATGTAAAGCGAGGAGTTATGAGTTATGATTTTGAAAGAGGTAAATTGAAATTTTAGATTAGAGTCGTCGGAGTTACCCCAGGGGAATTCGTCAGTTGTCATCTTAATATAGTCAATTTACTTTAGGTAGTTACCCAAAGTAAGTGGCTGTAAACGTACACACTGTATACTTTGTGTGTGTGCATTATGTTGTTAAATCTGTGGCGGCATCTACCTACATTGCCACATGCGCGTCACACTGATATCCATGAAGATTTAGCACATAGTATTATAATAAATTATGACTAACACCACTCCGCCCTTAATCGTATCTTTGATGACGAGTGTGTTTGTATAATTTAGTAATAAGTAAGTAATATGGTTGGATGGTGTGAGGAATGATATGAAAGAGAAGCACTTATACTTTAAATTTGTCGTGTAGGTACCGGTTCCATAACCATTTGCATAAAATTTTAAGACCTAATATAACTTGGCATATTTTTGTTTCTCTTAATTATATTTTCGCATAACATTATTTACGCATAACAGCTTACGCATAATTTTTAATTTCTCTTATCGCATAACATTCTGAAGCATAAATTTAGCATGCTGCATGTTTTATTTTTAACGACGTCGGGACAACGGAGCCCCGCACAGCGAGGCTTCTATTTCTGTCTGCAGGGTTTAAAGAAACCTAACGAAATAGAACCTCGGGGTGCCCTTCGCTCGCTCTTGCATCCTACGTCGCTTAGTAGCACAACATATTGAATTTTTTAAGACAATACTTTAATTTTAAGTATTTTAGTTTAGTATTATGCGAATTCAATTTATGCTAAAACAAATTAGCCTTCAAGATTACTATGCCAAAAAAAATATGGCGAAACAAATTATACCCAAACAGTTATGCCAAAGTATATTAGGAAAAATAACATTATACGAAAAGTAGTTTTATTTTGTGCTCGTTTAGTCCAACATCGTGTAAAACTTTATTATTAAAATAGTTGAAGTTCTAACACTAAATTACATTTCTATGCAACGTCACAAAAAGTTTCCATGAAAAGTGTAATAGATACCTATTGCAAATATTTTCCATCATAACTAGAAAGTTAGTCACGTTTCAGAAAATATTCTGACAAAAAATTTACTCATAATACCAGCCTGTAACTGCCCTTTTGTAGGGCAAAGGCTTCTTCTCATTCAGAAAACGCAAGAGCATTGATCACCCCGGCTGCTCAAGACGGTTTGGCGTTTGAAACTTACCGATATTAACTACTATCTTCTGCCCGCAACTACGTCTGCGTGAAATTTCTTGTTCCCCGACCAAACCCATCGTATCGCATCGCCTGCCCGCGCTAAGCTTTGTTTTCACTTAGCATTCTTTCTGATTTTTTTTGGTTTTGCTTTGCACCTTAGGGTCCTAGCGTGATGTGAAATATAGCCTTCCTCAAGAATTGGGCTATCAAATGCATAAAGAATTTTCCAAATATGACTGGTACCAGAGATTAGCTCGTTCAAACAAACAAACAAATTCTGTACAGACGCCAGCACATCAACCTACTACAATCTGTCCGATTTCTTTAATAGATTTTCAACTTTATCGCTAAAGTAGGTATAAGGTTCAAAGTTGATTGGGAAAATTTTACAGTTTCGGGTAGCTTGATGTGCTGGCGTTTGTACATATGAACAGAAAAAGTCACATTGGTACTTGCCCGCAATTGCACCCACAACCTCGTGCATGAGAGGCGAGGCTTAAACCACAGAGTCTTTATGACTTCAAAAAACTTCCCCTAACGTAAAAAAAAGTTCTGCCGCAGAAAATCCAATAGTGTTACCCGCCACTCACAATATAATTAATTAGAACAGCTTTCACGGGATGAAAGACTTCGTTACCGAAGTTAAAATGTTCTGAGTAAATATTTACAAGTACTCTTACGAGGTTTTTAATTTAATTTTGCACTGAGTGAATAACTACCCTGCTGATAGCAGCTGTTCATATTTTAAACAAGTTCAACTGAGCTTAGAAAGTTATTGAAGTGGTGAAAAACTTATAGTGACTATGATCAAAAGAATATTTATTTGGTTATTCATAACTATTTCTTTTGTTTTTTTTTTCGATCGCCTATAGATACCACACTATGAGGGCTACCTACCGGTTTTGTGCTCACCAGTTGGCGCCACTGTCGAGTAAGGTCCTGCAGTAATTCCAAAAGTTTGTTATTACGTGCGTGAAAACAAAGTTTACATTTCTATCATATTTAAACAAAAAAATGGTTGCCTGTAAAGTCGGTTTTACGGGCGAAGATTTTACGTGACAACGACCGATCATCCGATCATAGTTGAGTGGGAGAGAGACGCAAGGCATTCGGCGGGCCTCTCTCTCGTTCGGTGACTCATCGTAACGTTACCGAGCGTTACACTTTTTCATAAGTGACTCCCAGTCGCAACCTAATTTAAGACGTTGTCACGTCAAAAAATATGTTTGTAAACCGAAAACTAACCCTTGAATTAGCACCTCTTTTTCTTAACTCCGCTTTTAAAGCACTGACATTCATTGACACGTAACTCAGATTTGCCATTTCTAATTAGAAATAAACCCGCGAAGCCCACCCACAAACAGTGACATTTGACATTTCGGAGACCTCACGCTACACTAACGCCTCTAGCGGTGAATTGTGTGCGAAAGTGACATAAACAGGGTCAAATACAAGTGTGCGAATATTAAAAAAGTGATCTTGCAGACAATATTTTTAATATCTATTAGAAAAGTGATCTTGCAGACAAAATAAGATGTTAGAGACTTAAGTATAAATTACATTGTATCGTAGCATAATGATCCTGAAGGGTAAACTTCATTGATAAGCTGATATAATGTAAGATGATGTTTCAAGGAGTCTGGAGGTATAATTTATGTGTCTAGCCTTAATAATATATAGTCAGGTTGTTCAAGTCAAGATAGAATGCATGAAGGTCTGAATAGTTTCGAAATGCAACTAAGGGTTAGGTATTTTGTTAAGGTGGCGAAACGGGTAGACGCATGCATTCAGTACTGAAAGCAGCAGGATTTACATTATTGCGCCTGCAGAAAAACCCTAATTATATCCAAAATACGCGCTTAGACGTGGAGTTGCAAACACCAAAACAATAAAATACATATTAATTGTTAGTCAAATATTATGTTACTAACCTGAACCAAGTCCCCATGGATCCCTCCAGCAGCCGTGATGGTGAGCAGACAGACGTAAGGCACCAAGTCTTCGCGAGGCCGATGCAGTTCCAGCTCGTAGGTACGACCGATGTCGCCGTAGTATGTCTTGTTGCAGCCTGGAGACAAACAAAGGTTGGTTATAGAGTATCTGCTTAGACTAATTGTAGGGACTTGAAAGGTACTTAGGTAACCGCAGGCTTACCCCCTTACTAATAAACGTTGTATAGCGTCTGTATAGTTACACAATGCTTTGTCTTCTTCTTTCGAAATTCAAATTACTGACGACTGAAAGAGAGAAATCAGTGTGTAACTATTCATCTGAAATAATACGTTTATTAGTCATTATCTGCCTAACCTTTCCCCAACTACGTTGTGGTCGGCTTCCAGTCTAACCGGATGCAGCTGAACACAAGTACCTACTTTACATGGAGCGACTGCCTATCTGACCTCCACAATCCAGTTACTGGGTAATAGGTACCCCTTGATAAGACTGGTTGTCAGACTTTCGGGCTTCTGACTACCCGTAACGACTGTCAAAGATCCACGAATGACAGCCGGGACCAACGGTTTAACGTGCTTTCCGAGGCACGGAGGGGTCTCGGTATGTAAAGATGGTCAAGATACACCGGCAAGACAGACCGGCAAGCGTAGCTTAACCTGAGCGATCGACCTGTGCGGCTGTTATTATTTAGCCACGGACCCCTCAATGTGTTTTAATAAGTTTATTAGTAAGGGGTTAATAAAGATGTGATGATTTTATTAAACACATAACATAACATCACGCCTGTTTTCTTCAAAGGGTTAGGTAGAGGTGCACCTATAGTACACCCACATTTCGCCAGTTATGTTTAATTCCCATGTAATAGGGGTGACCCTATTGCCATCAACCGGGATCAAATCCCGACTCCGGGCTGCGGGTTTTTATTTAATAACATTAAGTAGGATAATTATTTTCCTTGACTACTCTAACCGTGACGCTGTTTACAAGCCTTTGCTTGACAAGAAACATACACACTTCTGGCAATAATTTAGTCCGCTAGGTAGGGAGATATTTCGATTGACTACTCAGTGGTAGTCAATTGAAATACCTCCCTACCCAGCTGATTGAATAATTTTTTTATGAAGGCTTCAGTTATTCTTGTTTAATTAAAAAATACAGAAATATAATTTAATTTTGTCTTTAAGTAATATAAAGTCTTTAAATCAAATATCACTTACAACGAACTTCATAAACGTTTTGTCAAGACATATCCTTTTAAAAGTATATAACAGCTTCCTTAAACGTAATCCTGTGCCGGCGAAAACTCGCATTTTCATAATAAAAAAACGTGGGGAGGTCGGGAGAGGTCAATTTTTTCTTTTGATTAAATTTGTAGCGAGTTATGAAACAATGCCCGAGGTCCCTTGTGTTCTCCTTCGTTGGCTGTCAAAGTGATCTTCAAAAGATTGGACCCGATAAATCTTGTTAAGACTAGCTACGATAGGAAATAAGATATTGAAAGTAAGGGTTATGAGACTTGGCATTGACTCTTAAATAAATTGGTTTGTGATATAAATCATAGAATAGAAGATTATCATTACAACAAAGGGTAAGTCAGAGGTGTGCCTATAGTACACACACATATACAGGATTACAGGGTGTCCGTTAATTAATGGATAACCTCTTAAGGGGTCATTATACTTATCATTATGAACAACTATTACTATGGGACCAAACCAGAAACCGCGAAAAAAGAATCAGCTGTTTCCTACATTTTGACGGATATTGCTAATCCGTTGCTCCATATGTTCGAAAAAAAAATTGCACAAAATGAAAGCCATTCCTACTGTTTGTGTATTACGCAATTACCCTGCAGGCCACATTTCCTCAAAAATACCTTTCAATCTCCGAAATTTTTTGATATGAATCTCCGCATTCATGCACAAGAAAAAATATCCTCTTGAAACAAAAAACCAACGCGCTGTATCATAAACAAAGCGAAGTTCGTGATGGGACGCGCAACTTGCAACATGATATAGAACAGAAAGTTGTAGCAACGCTTTCAAGTTGATTGCCTAAACAATAAATACACGTCGAGCCGAGTATCGTGAGAGCGAGGGGAATTAGCTTGAATAGCTTAGTATTATAGATATAATTCTAGCTGTAAGGATGAGAAAAGTTGTCATTGTCTTTCTTGCAAAATATCCTATATTTTTTTTTATTTATTTGGTTCACCAACGAATGTTTACACTAATAATATACTTAAAAACTATTTTTTTAAAAAGTAACAATGTAACACTCACTTAAAGGTAAACACCACAAGCGCAACATTAAGCTAAGTTAGTAATCCAACTTTACAATACCTATATCTTTTTTTTTATTATGACACTTAACATAGTAACCTTAACAATTAAACATTAAGAAAATAATGAGAGAAAAAATAAACTAACTGAGGATGGAGAAAACGGAATCAACTTAAACTAGTTATTTAGGTTATTGAAGTAAAAACTTTTTTATGCGTGTTGAACGATTTTTGTTATGGGAATATCTTATGACCGCTTATGAGCTCACCGACATACGAATAAAACAGATATCAATAGTCTGATACCAGTCTCCATGATAAGCTCTAGCCTATGTTTTTTTAAGGTAATAAAATCTTAAGGTATTTAGGCTTAAACGATCTATTCGTTTCGAAACAACAAACGGAATTGTAATGTAACGCATTAAACCTTGCAACGTGTTTTTAGAACAGTTGGCAGTTTTAATGGAGATAGAAACAAAATCATCCCTACCAGATAGAAACAAAATCATCATCTGCATCATCTGCCTAGCCTTTTCCTAACCATGTTGGGGTCGGCTTCCAGTCTAACAGGGTGCAGCAGAATACCAGTATTTTACATGGAGCGACTGCTTATCTGACCTCCACAACCCAATTACTGGGTAATACGATACCCCTTGATAAGACTGGTTGTCAGACTTTCGGACTTCTGACTACCCGTAACGACTGTCAAAGATCCACGAATGACAGCCGGGACCAACGGCTTAACGTGCTTTCCGAGACACGGAAGGGTCACGGTATGTAAAGATGGACCCATCCACAGACCAACCGGGGCAAGCGTAGCTTAACCCGATCTATCGACCTGTGCGGCTGTTATTATTTAGCCACGGGCTCCTCCAGATAGCAACAAAATCCGAACTAATATTAAAAATACAAAAGTGAGTTTGTTTGTTACGCTTTCACGTCTTAACGGCTGAACAGATTTCGATGAAATTTGGCACACAGGTCGACCATGACCTCGGTTAGGACATAGGATACTTTTCATCCCAGTAATACGTTTCCGTGGGATAATTTCGTGACCTCCACGTGGGCGAAGCCGCTGGCAAAGGCTAGTCTGTTCGATATTAAGCTGTGTAACCCCCACTGTCAGAGAGACTGATAGTTAGAATGCGCAGTGAACATCAATAAAGACGTTTACTACGAAATCCATTCTCGTCAAGAATGTTAACATATTACCCCATAAAAATACCTCATTTTGTATGTTCAGCAATATGTTCTTGTTACAGTTTTAAAGGGTTAAAAGTAATGGCCGCTCCATTTTTCAATGACGTGCAGCGATAACTCAACTCCTCTTATTTTTCGCGGCACGTCAGTACCGAGGAAAGCAACGGAATTTTTCCAACGACGTCCATTTTGAATCCGACATAACAAGATTAGGTGAGGTGCTTTTCTTCGTCTTTGCTTTTAATTTTCTAGTGTTGAGTGATGTTATCAGCAATATTTTTACTGAGATGGCTTTGAGAAAAAGGGTTGTTTCGTGGAAAGATTTAAAAAAATAAATGTATGGAGTGCATTGGAGAGCATCCAAACGTTAGAAATTAAATACAGTCAATTGAAATGTCTTTTTGAAATATTGTGATGCATCTTGCGTATTTGATGCCGTATAGAATGCGCGAGCAAGCTTGCGTTGCGTGGTCATCGGAATCAGATCTCTGTGGGCAACCACCAGCACATCTGGGGACCTACTCTCTAAGTTCGTGAACGAAGATCATCATCCTCTGCCTAGCCTTTCCCCAACTATGTTGGGGTCGACTTCCAGTCTAACCGGATGCAGCTGAATACCAGTATTTTACATGGAGCGACTGCCTATCTGACCTCCACAACCCAGTTACTGGGTAATACGATACCCCTTGGTAAGACTGGTTGTCAGACTTTCGGGCTTCTGACTACCCGTAACGACTGTCAAAGATCCAGAATGACAGCCGGGACCAACGGCTTAACGTGCTTTTCGAGACACGGCGGGGTCTCGGTATATAAAGATGGTCACTCATCCACAGACCAACCTCGGCAAGCGTAGCCACGGGCCCCTCCGTGAACGAAGATATGGGCCTGTATTTCTAACTTAGTGAGTGGCGGCTTCAAACACAATACCAACAACAGAACTATCTCAATTACTACTATGCGGAATACTGCAGTGCAGCCTAGATGCAACAGAAACTGTTACAGGGAGTTCTATATTTTATTAATACGGTGTAAATAGTTTAGTATTACCCACGTTCTAGAATATTCAAGTGCCAGAGAGTTTGTGTCAATGAAATAAAACCATTCGAGGAGATGCGGTTTTAACAGTCAAACTTCTGCATAAAATGGTCGGGGATTTTAAAGCTTTGTCATATTATAACGGCCGTCATCAAAATCTGACATTTTCACCAGTATTTAACATTAAGGTGGAACTAGCCGCGAGCTTAAACTCATTGGTGGTCATGGCAAAAAAAAGCACGCTATCTCACCTGGCTTCGTGTCCGACAGAGATAGTATCAGTGATGAGCGGTTAGAAGCTGGTCTACATGCACAACGTCTAGTTCTCACATACAGAAACACAGGTTTGAACTGAAAATACTGCAGTAAGCGAATGACTGACATGAAATTCATTATCATCTACCTAACCTTTTCCCAACTATGTTGGGGTCGGCTTCCAGTCTAACCGTATGCAACTGAATACCAGTATTTTACATGGATCGACTGCCTATCTGACCTCCACAACCCAGTTAATGGGTAAAACGAAACCAAAAAAAAAAACAAGAATTATCCAAGTGAAATAAAACATTTACTTGCAACAGTTTTAACGAGCATTTTATTCGTAAACACAGCTTCAACGGAAAATGCAATTACATTTATTTGAATATTACATGTATCGTTAATATAACGTGGCGTCCTCACCTGAAAATTCGTATGTAAATAATTATTTAAATGAACGAAAATGTTTTAAATACGAATGTTGTTTTATAAGTGTAGCAATTTGAGCGAACTTGGCTCAAAAGTTATGGTAGATAACTATTCGAATTTTTATATACTTAATAATTTTCCGAATTTTATTTTTCATTGATTGCTTCATGGCTTTATAAATAAAGTAAATCTGCGATTTTTTCAGTTGATTGGTTCATATAAAGTTAAACTGTCGATTAATGACGTTACGTGTAATAAGCACAATGTTTTGCGTGTGTTACATTGCGCACTACCGCAAACAGCAAATTTTCACACCAAAAATAAAAGTAGTTTCCAAGAATTGTTTTTGTGCAACTTAGTTTGATACATAGTTGACACGGCTACGTGATGTATCCTTCTACACCCTGCATATTTTAATCTGACTTTTGTCTCTGACCGTAACTGCCCATAATTTCAAATTAAACCTCTCGAGACAAAAGAATTCCTCCACTGTCCAACCCTGTAATTCCGACGTCCTGAAAGGCTACCTCCCCCTGTTACTTTGGGACTCTCAAATGAACATAACTGTCATATTTGAGTAGCGTTCTTGTCTACTAGAGAATAGCGTGACGTCATTGTATATTTAAGTACAAAGGTTTTGTTCAGCGCCATGTAGGTAGATGTGTGGGTGTGGAGGCAGGGTTGACCTTTTGGTATTTTAATTACAATAAAATAAAATTTTATTCGAGAACATCCATCAGTTTCTTACTAAACTTTAACTATTATCCGACGATCCTGCATACTTATCTCTTTTTTTGACTGTACCTTAATAGCACACCCACATTCGCCAATCAAGTTTAAGTCCCATGTAATTGCCATCAACCAGGCACAAATTCTGGCTCCGTGCTGCTACTGAGAAATTCTAGATGGAAAACCCAACAAAATGTTGTCCGTATCGGCAATTGAACCCTGGACCTCATGCTCAGCAGCATTGTTTTCTACCACTTTAGACCAACGAGAAAGTCATTAAAACTAAGTTTATTAAATCGTACTATTTTATTTTTATTGCTGAATGGGCTCGCTCTTGGCCTCGATCACACCTGATGGAAAGCGATGAATGAGGTCTATGATGGAACGAGCGTGCCCAGAATATGCATAGGGCACTGGAACTCCCACGCGTCGACGAAACACAACAGGCTGCTTGACGCCGGACTCCGGTGGGAGGGCTCAAAGCATTTATTTCAATGAAATCATTTACTCTTGAATTGTCAAAGGAGTCGATCATTCGGAAAGATGAAGCTAATTGTAAATTAGTGGGTATACCTACTTACCTACCCTGAAAAGGTAAAGTTTATTTCTATTCTATAAAAAGAAAGGTCAACTCGATCGATAAAAAGTTTCGGTAATCATTTTACAGGCCAGTCATTATTTCGTAATCTTTCAACCCTCTAATAATAGCGGCTTATCAAAACCTTTACAACTTGCCGCACGCCCATTTATCAAATTACCGTCATTACTTGCCTCCCTCGAGACATTTTCTTAAATTTTCACGAACTATAAATGCAATAACGAGTGGAAAATATTTCCGGCGACGCGTGAGGTTAGGTGATCTAATTTTTATTAACTTTGCAGTTTCCTATTTTTAGATACTGGGTCACATGCAAATTAGGAACCATTTAACGTAAAACAATTTAGGTATTGTATTAAAAATAATACATTTCAGAGATTAAGATTCTGCAAAGATTTCGGTTACCTATCTTCAGCAGTAATAGTCTAATCAAATCGAATCATCTCTCCTAAATACAGATGACTCATTAATCTAGCATATAGGAGAGCAGTGATTCACCCAACAATTCGGCGTACATAGGTACCATGTAATTAATAATGCAGACTTTGTAAGTCTCTCATGTACTACAAAATATACCTACCTTAATAAAATTATTATAGTTTAAAATGTTTATTTTTAAGCCTCTTTATTCTGAAATGTTTTTTACTCGGTTGTAAGTTTCAGCTTGCCTCTTGGCAAAGCCCTCTAGCTTTCTATGGAATTCTATCACAAGTCATTTTCGCCCAGTTAGGGCCTGCTGTACGTTTTATCTCGTCCTCCCAACTCCTTTGTTGTTTTCCTCATTTCCGTTTACTATTTCTGGGATACCAATCAGTTATCAATTAACACAATTTTTCCTGTTTTGCCCTTATCATGTATCCAGACCACCTCCATTTTTGCTGGTCAATCTCGCTCAGAAAAGTTTATTATAGGATGTTAATATTTACTGCTTGGAGTTTCCCTGCGTGATCGAATCAGAAATGAAGAGATCCGCTGGAGAACCAAGGTAACCGACGTAGCCCGAAGAATTGCCAAAATTAAGTCTAAGTCTAAGTCTTAAGTGGGCAGGGCACTTTGCTCGCAAAACAGATGGCCGATGGGGCCGAAAGATTCTGGAGTGGTGACCGCGTACCGGAAGACGTAGCTTTGGAAGGCCTCCCACAAGGTGGACCGACGACCTTGTGAAGGCCGCAGGAACTCGTTGGATGCGTGAAGCACAAAACCGGTCGAGTTGGAGGTGCTTGGGGGAGGCCTATGTCCAGCAGTGGACGTCTTTCGGCTGAAATGATGATGATGAATATTTACTGACTCTTTCAAAATTAATATTGAAGCAATGAAATATCTTTAACTGACTTCGAAAAAGGAGGCGGTTCTCAATTGGTATGTATACTTATTTTTTTTTTATGTAACTTAAACTGAATTATTTTAACCCTCTTAGGGCTGATTTTTCCAACGCCAGATAATTTTACCCGAGGAATAATTTTGAATTTTTGACAGTTCTTCCATACAAAATCTGTCAGACGTCAATTTTATTCCCCAAATAAAAATTATCTGTCGATTGAAAAATCAACCCTTAGGGTTTTATTGGGTTTTACGAAAGTCAAATATGTTTTATCCGTGGAATAAAATTGACGTCTGACAATTCTAGTACCTATGGAAAAACTGTACAAAATTCAAGATTTATTCTAGGTATATAAAATTTTGATGAAATTCAAACCACAAAAGTACAAACACCGACAAACACGTTAAACACACCCATATTAATTTAACTGAGAAAGGACCATGGGCACTTTTGAATGAACACTGGGCCCACTTTTCAAAGTTGTGCAACAGTGATGAAACCTATGTCATATGACAGCTCTTGGCGTGTACTTTATTTAATTCTATGGCAGCTAAGTTCAAATCCAGCGCGAAAATGGTTTTTTTATGCGTTTTTTAAAAATGTTCAACATTGTGCAACAGTGATCAAACCTATGTCATATGACAGCTCTTTGCGTGTACTTTATTTCATTCTACGGCAGCTAAGTTCAAATCCAGCGCGAAAATGGTTTTTTTATGCGTTTTTTTAAAAATGTTCAACATTGTGCAACAGTGATCAAACCTATGTCATATGACAGCTCTTTGCGTGTACTTTATTTCATTCTACGGCAGCTAAGTTCAAATCCAGCGCGAAAATGGTTTTTTTTTTTGCGTTTTTTAAAAATGTTCAACATTGTGCAACAGTGATCAAACCTATGTCATATGACAGCTCTTTGCGTGTACTTTATTTCATTCTACGGCAGCTAAGTTCAAATCCAGCGCGAAAATGGTTTTTTTTTTGCGTTTTTTAAAAATGTTCAACATTGTGCAACAGTGATCAAACCTATGTCATATGACAGCTCTTTGCGTGTACTTTATTTCATTCTACGGCAGCTAAGTTCAAATCCAGCGCGAAAATGGTTTTTTTTTTGCGTTTTTTAATAATGTTCAACATTGTTCAACAGTGATGATTTACATGTCATATGAAAGCTCTTGAAGTGTACTTTATTTCATTCTATGGCTGCTAAGTTCAAATCCAGCGCGAAAACGGTCTTATATGCGTTTTTTAAATGCGTCATTTTGGGTTCATTTTTTCAACATTGTTCAACAGTGATGAGTTATATGTCATATGAGAGCTCTTGGCGTGTACTTTATTTCATTCTATGGTAGCTTAGTTCAAATCCAGCGCGAAAACGGCTTTTTTTATGCGTTTTTTAAAAATGTTCAACATTGTGCAACAGTAATGAAACCTATGTCATATGAAAGCTCTTAAAGTGTACTTTATTTCATTCTATGGCAGCTAAGTTCAAATCCAGCGCGAAAACGGTTTTTTTTTTGCGTTTTTAAAAAATGTTCAACGTTGTTCAACCGTGATGAATTATATGTCATATGAAAGCTCTAGAAGTGTACTTTATTTCATTCTATGGCAGCTAAGTTCAAATCAGCCCTAATAAATACGGCAATATTCGGGCTATGATGATCTTTTTAGTGTATTTTTAGTCAAACAAGAGCTATTTATAATCCTAGCTACTGACTGACAGCTAATTATAATTTAATATCAAAACAAAACAGATTTTAAAAAACGCATAAAAAAAATGTTTTTGCGCTGGATTTTAACTTAGCTGCCATATAATGAAATAAAGTACACTTTAGGAGCTTTCATATGACATATAACTCGTCACTGTTGAACAATGTTGAAAAAGTGAGCCCAAAATGACGCAATTAAAAAACGCATTTAAAACCGTTTTCGCGCTGGATTTGAACTTAGCTGCCATAGAATGAAATAAAGTACACTTTAAGAGCTTTCATATGACATAGGTTTCATCACTGTTGCACAATGTTGAACATTTTTAAAAAACGCATAAAAAACAGTTTTCGCGCTGGATTTGAACTTAGCTGTTATAGAATGAAATAAAGTACACGCGAAGAGCTTTCATATGACATACCTATAACTCATCACTGTTGAACAATGTTGAAAAAATGAACCCAAAATTACGCATTTAAAAAACGCATATAAGACCGTTTTCGCGCTGGATTTGAACTTAGCTGCCATAGAATGAAATAAAATACACTTTAAGAGCTTTCATATGACATAGGTTTCATTACTGTTGCACAATGTTGAACATTTTTAAAAAACGCATAAAAAAGCCGTTTTCGCGCTGGATTTGAACTTAGCTGCCATAGAATGAAATAACGTACACTTTATGAGCTTTCATATGACATATAATTTATCACTGTTGAACAATGTTGAAAAAGTGGGCCCAAAATGACGCATGGTCCTTTAATATTATTTTAACTGAAAAGTTTAATAAGTAATTGAATATTATTAAACTTTTCAACTCAACATGTAAATTCGACAATGACATGTAATGAATATCATGTTAAACGTTTAATTTCATCCTGACGATCACATTTGTTCAGCTTACATTATTTTGGACTCATTATACGCTTCATGCATGCTACGTCATGAATTTTAACAGCAGTGTAAGCAGAAATTTACAGTCATGTTGGTTAGCGAGGTTGGTCTGGAGGGATTTGATTCCTGAGGTACACATTATTGTATTGTTGTTAAAATATTATTTTCACTTTTTATTTTTTGTATTTTGTGTTTCTCGAAATATGTCCAAATAAAGTTATTCTTTCTTTAGTTTTTCTTTCAAACTTCGTTGGCAGGGACTCAAACAGTAACAGTTTTTTGTAGTGTTTTAACATTGTTTTTTGAAACTGCTTTAAAAGAAAAACACTTCTAAATGTAGCAGATACAATCATGTTACAGAATCAAAGTGTAACCTTATATATGTGTAAATATGTGTAACAGATATAAGCATTTGTAGGTATAATTGCATGGTACCGCAAAAACGCGTTGCGGACAGACGCGGCGATGGCAAAATAGCCTCAATCCAGTAGGGACTGCGGCTATTTTGGCAATGCCGCGTTTACCGGTTACACTTATTAACACATTTATATCGGTTACAGATATATTACTGTTACACTTATAAAAGTTTTTCCGGTTAACACATTGAAAAACAAATATAAAAGGGTTACATATTTGATTCTGTTATCAATTCAATATGTAACACTTATAATTCTGTAACCTTTATGAAGGTGTTTTTAAGTCTCTGTTCGTTGGTGTGTTAAAGGGTTTTAAAGGGTTTGCCACCGGGAATTTTTAAATAGTCTAGTTAGAGTATGGATTTGTGCCCGGTTAATGGCAGGCTTGCTTCCTATTAAGTAGATGGGACTAAAATATAACAAATAGGTAATGAATGTGGGTGTAGGTACTATAGAGGTCCAGATGGGAGCCTCCCAATTTAATTAAAAAGCTTTGTCAGCTAGGACCAACGGCTTAATGTGCTTTCCGAGGCACGTAGGGTCTGGGTATGTAAAGATGGTCACCCATCCACGGACCAACCGCGGCAAGCGTAGCTTAACCTGATCGATCGACCCGTGCGGCTCTTATTACTTAGCCACGAGCCCCTCCATTTCGTTAAACAATTATGTGCCCAAAATTGCATAATGAATAATGATTTAATTATGAAATTACGCTGTATATTCATTAAGCATAGGTACGTATTTCGGTTCAGTTGATTAAACATACTCAAATATAACAATATTTCAGTAACCATAAATAATTATATATGGTTACTTAGATAATACTCGAGGCTAGAAATACCTACTAATTATTTTTACACTGTTTAATCACAAAGAAATAACTATTGAAGTATGTGTTATTTTTGAGCAGATTGATTGGAAAAATAAATAACTTCAGACCATTTAATAGGAGGTACGAAGGAAAAATCGGTTATAAATATCAGCCTGGCCTCGGTTGGACCCTCATAAATTGATATGTACCTATGAGAACCCACACAACTGACGCATTCTACGAGCAAAACTCGGTTCTTTATTGTGTTTTTCTAGTGATTGGCAACGGTAGGCATAAAAATAACCAGTCATCACCTCTTTCATTCAAAAATGAGAGCTTCGATTTTTAACGACGCGATTGTCAATTGTTTTCAAGTGTTCGAATATTCTAGAATGTTGCTGAGTTTTAAAACTGACGGATTTCCTATTTTTTTTATTTCAATAGTGTTTTTTTTTTTCTGAGGAATAATATTGCTGTTTGAAAGCTATTTTTATAGATATTATGTCAAACTGTCTTATTTATTCTTCAGGTATAAGTTATCTGACTATTGAAAAATCAGTCCTAACACAAATAGCAAAATAACAACCGAGTATGAATCTGTCAGTGATGATAATGTGGTCTAAACCAAGTAAGGATTAAAGAACCCATTTGGCTTACATAGACATCTTACGGAATGTCTTCAGTTAAATGGAAAACAAGAGGAACCCAGCTTTTCACTACCCAAATCGAATCCTCACAAAACGCGACAACTTTGCAAGCTGACAGAACAAAGAGACAAACTTGCAGTATACTAAAAGCTCTCTCTTTGATTGCAGGAGCGCGGTATAGACGTGGTGGTGGTATCGGTATGACAGTATGTTTGTAGGACACGGTACGGCCACTTGGCAGCCGAGAGCCCTACAGTTGATGCATTTCGGTACTTCTAGTTTCCGTGCTAGTTTTTATGTTCGTGTTTTTTTCTTTACGCTGTTGTGTTTGCGGATGGGTTCTTCAGTTCAGCCAGGTTTGTGTTCTATTTTTAAAAACTTGACGGTTTTATTCGACAAAGACTTATTCTGTCTTTGTCAGATTTCGCTGAATGCAGTGAGAGGCCGAAATATACGATAATTAATTTAGTTGAAAAACAATACAATATATTATCACGACTTGTTTCCCCAAAGGGTTTGGGCATAGGTGTACTATTAGTACTCCCACATTTCGCCAGTTATGTTTAAGTCCCAGCAGGTAATAAGGGGCGAACCTATTGCCATCAACCGGACAGAAATCCCTACTCCGGGCTGCTTCTGAGAAATTCCAGATAGAAGAACCCAATAACACTTTGCCCGACCTGGGAATCAAACCCAGGACCTGATGCTCATGCGCAGTTAACGTCTTCAAAGTGGCTGAAAGACATTTGTTAAAAGTTAAACCTGGGGCCACACATTGGACATAATTTGACCTAAGATGTAGCCTTAGAGCATTGGCTCCTATGTCAAAATCAAAATCATATAGGTAATTTTATTTTTTTTATTTTAATTTATGATTGTGTTTAGTTTAGTTTGTGATCTTCCTGTACGAGTCACAATAAATACTTTTTCCTTCTTTCAAATTCACTCGGTTGACGAAACATAACAAGGTAGTGTAGGCTAATAAAATTGTTTTGTGCGTCGCCGAATGCCTAGATGATACTGGGTCCCCGAGGCAAATAGCTCACTGGAAGCACTTCCAATAGCAAATTTGGTTACGTAATTCAGGCTCCGACACACGTGAACGCGTGTTTCCAATTTTGCGTACAATGACACTATAGGGGAAGTCCGGGCATAGTGGATAGGCCAGGCAAAGTGAATACGCTTTATTTCTCGCCAAGAACGTATCGGACCACGCACGCCTCGCGCCATTACACTCTCCCACCCGTTCTCATTCTCGGGCAAACAGAACCAGCGGAAGGTCGCGGCGCGTTTGAGAGAAAAATCGAAAAAACCAAATATTGAAGTTTTCTTATTACTTTTCGAGGTAAGTAATACTTTAATAACTCATATAAAAGTTAACCATATTGTTTTGTCCGATTATGTCTTCTAAGTGCATATTTTCACGTATACATTCTGAGAGTTTTGTTACTTTGTTGTCACTTCATTTGGTTTTAGGTTAGGTTGAATGAAATGAATCGGTGTAAGGCAAAGTGATCACGGGCAAAGTGAATACGGTATTCGCTTTGCCGTTAGCTTACAAGCCATTCAGATTTTTTTTATTTGTTTTAGGTGGTATATAAATACAACAAGAAGACAAATCAAGCCCAATGGAGTGAGAATATTGCAATTCTGGCATTCCTGTGAAAACGACCGCAAAAAAATATGGTCTACCTTACGCCACTCTTTATAGGCATTGGAGAAAAGGTAGTTAGACTGCTCAGCTTGGTCGTTTTCGTAAAGTTTTCAACGATGAACAAGAGGGAGACTATAATTGGCTTATTTCTTTGTGATACCACTGATTAGTATAAAACTAGGCTAAGTATTTGTGTTCACTTTGCCCTATCGTCCTATCCATTTTACCCGACCTATGGGGCAAAGTGGATACCGGCACATGTTGCAATATTATTGACAATTAAAATTAAAGAACTGCCATTAAGCATTTTTTGTAGATTATATTAAAAACTTTAATAAATGCTGATTCTCATTGAACCTTTGTTTTATTTCTGTGCCTATTGGTTATCTTCTTAGAGCCCATCAAACGTTAAGGTGTCCACTTTGCCCGGACTTCCCCTAACCTGATTCTCGAGTGCAGGTTACACGGCAGATACACAAGAATAGTAAATTGGTCTATTGTGCGAGTTATCGAACACAACCCCTTAATTAAACCGGTCCCTAACAATAATTGTCCGGCCAACTTAAAATACGATATTACCACACTATGCTACACATGCTATGTTACTAATACTAAACATTCGGAACCCGCCCCCAACGATAAACATCAACCCCTTTAAATTAACAGTCACATGTAAATATTTTACAAAGTGGGAGTTGAGAACAAAGCGTATAAACCCGAAGCAGAAATCCGAATCTCACCTCTTTTGTTACCACTATTTTGTATAGAGGGGAATGTTCGGCGTTCCTTTGTTACGAAGTTTCCACTGCACAGAATCCACAATACAATTCAATGTTGCGATAAAAAGTTTGTGCGCGATTGTACCGCGTCGTTTATCCGACTGATTGGAAATTAAATCGTTGACGTAAAATGTGACGCACTTTTGCCATTAAATGTTAATTTTAATTGATGATTTCACACTTTTGTTCCTTTATGCTTAAATAATTAATTGGTACGAATTTAATGGAATTTAGATATACAGCAAAGTTTTCGAAGAGGAGTGATGCAAGCCTTGAGTTTTTCTGGTGTTAATTAAAATTCCGAAAAATATAGACCGTGCTTTTTCGGGAGCATACGGAATAATTGCAACGCGTGGGGTTCAGAATCGTATGTACAGTCAACAGCAAAAGTAGATGATCAAAATCAGAAATTCAATACTAATGAACGGAGTTCGCGTCAGAACTGTGTGGCGCCGAAGTGATTCAAAAGTATGTGATTGTAAATTATACCAAACATTTACTACTAGTACAGCTACCATATTTCGTGATCAGTTTTGACTCCAATTGAATTTCTGATTTTGATCATCTACTTTTGCTGTTGACTGTACCTATTGAGTCCATGGTGTAAGCAACGCAAACATAGATCCGGCTCGAAGAACTGTAATGGTCTTAATAGGCTCGGAGTAAAAGAAAATGACGGATGTATAGCGTTAATGAATAAACAGACTTTAATACTTACCAAAAATAACAGATAAATATAATAAATACATTGGGCTTTCAACGACGATGACAGACACCTAACAAAAAGTGCACATCAATTTGACGGCTGAAAGAAATAAAAATATTTGACATTCTATAAAAAAAGTCTATAGCAAAAAAGTTCTTACGCTAGTTGCGTCGCTTACACATGGTAACAGGTTGCGCGTCTATGTCGATGCCACCTTGTATAATAATGAATAAATAGCTAAAGAGCCACAACCACAAAATATACAAAAAATTATATTCTTTATTACTTTTTCACAAATCCCGAGATGCAAATGATATTCCCAGCATCCCAGTTCCAACACTCGTGTTCTGAGAGACAAAACACGATGTGTGCCGACAAACAGATCGCGTCAGTCGAGCACAATAGATCCTTTGCGTTGTATTTGAGTACCCACCTACCTACAGTACATACCCTGTCGATACAACCCGCTGATTTTCAGTATTAGAATTTCTGTTGTACCAAAGCTGTTATAATTTTGGTATTTTTTAGGGTTCCGTACCCACAAGGGTAAAAACTGGACCCTATTTCTAAGACTTCGCCATCTATCCGTCCGTCTGTCCGTCCGTCTGTCCGTCCGTCCGTCTGCCTGTCACCAGGCTGTATCTCAAGAACCGCGATAGCTAGACAGTTAAAATTTTCACAAATTATGTATTTCTGTTGCCGCTATAACAACAAATACTAAAAACAAAATAAAATAAATATTTAAGGGGGGCTCCCATACAACAAACGTGTTTTTTTCGCCGTTTTTGCCTTGTGGTACGGAACCTTTTGGCCAGGTTTTTTATTTAGATTTAATACAGCCTAGGGCATCCTGGAGTCTGGTTTTGTGCCCCGGTGAGGCAATAGGCTCGCCACCTATTAGATACAAGCGACTTAAACATGACTAGCGAAATGTGAGTGCATGGGCGTACCCAGCATTTTTAAGGGGTGGGGCAGAAGTAAATCAAATAAGTAGTAGGAAATTAAGGGCGCCTTCAAATTTGCCGCAAACTGCCGCGCGGCGGCAACGCTGCTGCAGCGCTGCCGCTGCGCTGCTTTGTTAATTCATATAAATAAAAAACGCGCGACTGCAGCGCTACACCCGCGCTGCGGCCGCGCATCAGTTCTTCTATAATGCTACGTTCACACGCGCGCGTTCAACTCGACATTCAACGTGCACATTCACATTCACGAGCGTGTAAACGGTACGCCTACGCCCGAGCCCGTAAACGCGCCTGTGAACGTGAATGCCGCGAACCGGGCGTGCTGACTGACACGACGGCGTGCGTGTGAACAGCTTGAATTTTCGCCGACCTGGGGCGGGCTGCATGCCGCGCAGCCCGCCAGGCAGCCCGCCGGGCTGCACGGCGTGCATGTGAACATAGCATTAACTAGTGACGATGCGCACGTAGTTTTTGTTCAAGTCTAAACATGAACGAAAATCAGGTTGAAGAATTTATCGATGAAGTTGAGAGTCGTCCAGCGATATGGGATTCGAAGTCAAACAAGTAGGTACAGTGTAAGCAAACAGTTATGAGCTGACCTTGAAGAAAACAAACGTCAGAGAGCAGGGTGGGGCAAGTGCCCCAGCCTGCCCCACCGTAGGTACGCCCATGTGTGAGTGTACAATAACTACACCTCTGCCTAACCCTTCGAGGACACAAACGTGATGTTATGTTATATACAGAAAATAAAAAACGAAGAAGCAATCACCAGAAGCAAATGAAAATTCAAAATTCCCAGCATCCCAGTTCCAACACTCGTGAACGGAGACAAAACACGATGTTTGCCGACAAACAGATCGCGTCAGTCGAGCACAATAGATCCTTTACGTTGTATTTGAGAAAATACCTACAGTACCAAGCTCCTACCTCCATCAATACAACCCGCTGATTTTCAGTATCAGAATTTCTGTTGTCAAGCTGTTGGAATTTTGGTCCGACTAAGCTTTTTGTCTATAGAATAGGTTGACTGATAGAGAATGCCTTGTAGCAGTCGACCTCAGTACCAGTACTGTACATGATTAATTAATATAAGACCTTGGGGCCCCAAGGTCTTATTAGTCTTAATTAAATTAATAAAATTAAGAGCTTTAGTATCGTTTGTCGTGTTAAGCGTATTTTCTTTTTGAGTTTGTGGCTTTAAGTACTTGGTTCGTTAGAAATTGACTATAAAAATCAAACTTCATAAAAATGCAACTTTTAAAGAAACGCCTTTTAATTTGCTACTTAAATACACACACAGAATCTCACGCCTTCCTTACATGCTACCACAAGGGCAATTCTCGTAATTTTAAGAACGTTCACAGTCTGATCTCAGTCTCAATCTGTCAAAAATACCTCTAATTTCCCAAAAAAATTTAACAAGTTTTTGACATTGATTGTCGCTGAGATGAGATCGGACTAGATTTTGAACGTTTTTAATTACGGGAATTGGCCTTCTTTGAAGGAAGAATTAGTGTTTTTTAGGGTTCCGTATTTCAAAAGGAAAAAACTGAACCCTTATACGATCACTTTGTTGTCCATCTCTCTGCCTGTCAAAACTCTTTAACTCGGGAACCCGTGTAGGTACCAAGTTTAAATTAAAACCATATTATACTCAGATCTGCGGTCCCTCGAAGCTGTGAAAAAATCAAATTTCTAAGTTAACGTAAAAAAAAGATACGGCCGTTTATGCCGCAAAAAACGTATATTTCGACACTCTCAAGGGAGCCAAAATGTATAGCATGCTTCCCGTTGACCTAGAATCATGAAATTTGGCAAGAAGCAAGGTCATGTAGCACAAATAAAAGAAACTATCAGAAAACCGTAAAGTAGTTACGTAAAAAAAATCCCGTGATAAACTATTTACATACGAGTACCTACAAATTTGTACGGAACCCTCGGTGTGCGAGTCCGACTCACAATTGACCGGTTTTTTATTCTTTGGTCTGCCCCTACTCTTATAGCCATTCATCCTACACATTTGGAATAAATTTATTGATATACTAGCAGCGCCCCGCGGTTTCACCCGCATAAGTGTCGATCCCGTGATAATATCGGGACAAAAAGTATCCGATGTCCTTTCTCGGGACTCAGACTATCTCTATACCAAATTTCATTTAAATCGGTTCAGCGTGAAGAGGTAACAGACAGACAGACACACTTTCGCATTTATAATATTAGTATGGATGATTTTAATTTGCGATGCATGAATAAACAAACATATATAATTTAAAGTAACAACAGCAATGAACAAACACCAATCAGAAAAGAATACAAAATATTCAGATAGGTATACAGAATGCTGGTGCGAATAAATTCACCTAATGATATTAATCCTCTAATTGCAATTAGCAACAAAGAGCGAATCTTATGTGTCTAAAGGGGAGTATAATAATTATGTAGTAATGACGTCATCTTCAACAGACGGAAGAACCTCTTTGAAGATGTACCTAATGACTTTACACAGGTACTTTCAACCAACATTAATTTCAAAATACCTATCACCTTATCTATATATATAAGTGTTATAAAAGCGTCTAAGGGACTTTTAGAGCAGTGGTGGCCTAACAGTAACGGCCGCGACTTACGAGTTGTAGGTCTTAGGTTCGAACCCAGACAGGCGCTTTACTTTATGTAAATTATTTAATCACCACTACTCTCAAAACGGTGAAGGAAAACATCGTGAGGAAACCGGCATGTCCTAGAACCAAAAATTCGAAGACATCTGACATCTACCAACCCGCACTGGGCCTGCGTAGTAGATTACAGCCCACTCACTCTCGACTAGAGGAGGCCTGTGTCCCAGCAGTGGGAATATTATAGACTGATTACGTAATGTTTAACACATTCCATAATGTGCTTACATAAACCTAACATAAAGTCAAAGTCAAAGCATTTATTTCAAATCACACTAATATTATAAAGGACAAAGTTTGTGAGTGTGTGTGTGTGGGGGTGTGTGTGTGTGTTTATATGTTTGTTACTTCTTCACGCTCAAACGGCTGGACCAATTTTTATAAAATGTTGTTGGAAGTAGCTGACATCCTGGATTAACATATAGGCTACTTTTTATCCCGATATTCCCACGGGATCGACACATATAAAATAAACTAACTGTTGTATGCACCTTACCACACAACCTTCAAAATTTTCGTCCGCACGGCTAACGCAGGATAAGCAAAATACTCGATATCTATTTTTACGGCCGCAGCCTCTATTCATCTTATCTCGGCGTGTCTATAGGCGGGGAACGGTAATGGTGTTTACCCACAGAGAGCTGCCCCCATCTGACCAAGAATTACGTTCGTTTTTTATTTATTTATTTCTAAAGTAGCTTCATTATCGGACCCCTGTTTATTCTTGTGCGCGTCGCTGCGACAATTTTGTCTGATAACGCTTTTATAAAACGAGTTGCTGGCTTCCTTTTTTATTTTTATATTCGGTTCTCTTTGTGGCTGTATTCAATTACAATGGATTTTCAAGGGAAGTGCGTTCTCTTGACCTATTTCGAGTTACGATCATTTGAGAGCGCAATCAAAGTGAATTATATTAGGGCTATTGTTGCTTTATTTTATTACTTTTGAAATTAACTACCTACCAGCAGATTTGACTTTCATCTCTTTATAAAATAATTTCTTTTTGAAGCCACAAGTTTTATCTATATAAATAAAAATGAATAGCTGTTGGTTAGCGCATCAGTTGAGAATGGGGCTGGATCGATTTTGCTATTTTTTGTTTCAAAATGTTCATAATAGTCTGCATTAGGTTTTTCTGGGGGAAAAATGGAATAGTTTCCCAGAAAGTCGGGAAAAACTGGAATGATTAAAATTTCGACCGGAGAATGTCTGTCCGATCAGTTACTGTATGATATTCCCGTTTGTTTTTCTTAAATCCTTCGTTAATCTTTAGTAGCTACCTAATCTAGAAGGTTAGGTACGATTAATGGTGCCTTTAATTTGTTTTCTATTTAGTTACGTGCTTCTAATACAGATAAGTGAACAGAAAAATCCAATAACAATTAACATTTCCTTCACCGAGCCAAAGTACCGTCAACAGCACGAAGTTGTAACATTTGCACTATGAAAACCACCTAACTGCTAGGAGAAAAAGGCGTTGTCCAAGTCACATTGTTGACAGGGACGTGTTGTAGACTGTACTACAGATTTATACTTTGTACTCATGTGTTATTAGATCTCCTTTGGGAACAATAATCACTCGGTTCATACTCAATCTAAAATTAATATTCCCTGTGACATGTGCTAAGTTTATGCATCAAATGCTTAGACACCCGAAATCCGAATCTCTTGATATCTGCAGATTAAACAGTCTAAACTGTGTAGTCTATCCATCTGACAATTCCATACTCCTTGATTTCGAATTCACAGAAATATCAACTTTATTTCCGTGTAAATTAAGTTGATTTCAAAACGAGTGGTACTATTGGAAAAGTTGTACCGTAAATTGTACAAATGTAAGGTATTTATCCAAAAAACACATTTTTGTTTACGTGTTTGGAAACTAAAAGGCAAACGCAGGATACGTTATGATTGACTTGGTTGCAAATGTTAGGTTCGTGGTAGGATTTTGGTATGGAACCCTGCTTTATTACCTAATATATTAGAATATTACGAACATTTCATTTCCTAACAATGGTTCTAGATAATACTTGTATAATGGAGTTAATAAACAATTATCTTACACGTGTTCCGTCAGTAATAATCGTATTATATTGTTTCAAGTTACATCGAAACATTAAATAGCAAAATTATATTTGTTGCGATTTTTTGTTATCTTAGCTTATTTAAACAAGATGTCCGATATTATTTCGATGCTCAACAGACAAACTAATTAATAAGGCCGCGTCGTAACCGAAAACAATCGTCGTGCGAGTACGCGATCATCGCGCTCTTTTATATGAATATGACATGCTTTCGATTAGGACGCGGGGTAAGGCTGCTTTTCCACCAGAGATAAGCGGGGATGCGTAGCGAGGGATGTGTGTGAAACCAGCCAATAACATCGCTTCATTTTTGTAGCTTGAACTAAGTTAGCGTTGGTATTGATTAGTTTTACACACATTCCTCGCTACGCATCCTCGCTCATCTCTGGTGGAAAACCAGCCTCACGTTTGGCAAGGTACGCACGGACGCGGTTTTCCTGCGGCGATTCTTTTTCGCGCATTGGATTTTCAACGCTCCGTTTAGCGCACAGAGTTGTAAATCCAACAGTGTGTTTTTGTGACGCGCTGGGATCCGCTCTGTTGGATTCTCAATGCTCAGCTCAACACCGAGAGTTGAAAATCCAGTGCGCGATAAAATCCCGCCGCAATATTTACGTCCGTGTGAACGTGGGCTTATAGTACAGCGACGCTTAGGAAAATGACACGTCTCGTAGCAGGTAATGGCGTAGCTGGCGTAGCAGTGACGTCATCGCCTACGTTGATTCGTAGCAACATGTCGCTTCGTTTCATTCGTACAATCAATATTATCTACGTCATGTGCATTATGTAGCTATAGGTATATATTTTGTATCAAATATATACCTACCTGAAGGTACACAGTACAAGATACAAAGTGCAGATACACAGTAAGTAGGTACATAAAGTTGTATGACGGTATCTCGTGATAGATGAAAACCAGAAAATAATTCTTCCCATAAACGAGAAAGTTAAACAAGCTTGCACTGAATTCAAGTTAGTGAAGCGACTTCATTACCTGATCACACTGGGTAGG